>CP116446.1:52339043-53539043 GCA_028216015.1 Quercus dentata | reverse complement strand
TAAGAACAACTTTCATATTGTACGTATAAATTAGATTTTTAGATAATGTATAATAAACAGCTCTAAACCGTAACCCTAGTACATTTAAACACCATTTGCCAAAGCTTTGAAATAGTGTTTCTTTACCACTAAGAACAAGGGAACAATGAGGATGAACTAACAATAAAAAATAAATACAAATGATTACGTGGAAAACCCTAAGAAAATAGGGGGTTGAAAAACCATGGTGAGGAGCAAGGTTTTTTGGCCAAAAGTCCTATTGTTACAAGTTTAAAACAATGGCTAGAAATGCAGCTATAAAAAAACGCAGCCCTAGCCCGAATTAACCTATAGTCACGTTTTCAAGAGCTATAGCCGCGTTTTAAAAATGTGGGTATTGGACTCTTTTTTTTGTAGTGTGGTGTCCTTACTCCTGCAAGGATTTTGTATTCTTCTGATAAAAAAAAACCAATAAATTACAACACTGCACTTTTTCCACTATCCTCTATTCAATGTATGCTTCTATCTTTTTCCTCTTATTCCTCTTGCTCTCCTTGTTTCTCCTTTCCTAGTATGACTAGTGTCCTTTTCTTTTATAGTACAAGAAAGGCACCTGGTTTGCAAGGACAACTAGTGATAGTACAAGATCACCTACTAGAGGAAAGAGAATCACTTGAAGGAGAAGAGTGGAAAGGGAAGGACAAGGCCAGCCATGGTCGTCGGGGCTGTCCTTTCCCCAGGCCATTGAGAGAGATATATGTGCCTGTTGACTGTTGTGTTGTCCAAGCAAGATGCTAACAAGTGAGGAGGTCCGGTGCCGCCTGGTCCAGTATCTAAGCATAGTACGTCAACAATATTGTTGATGTGCATGGTACACATTGTTGGTGTGCTTAGGGCACAACTCCTCTTACCCGTGTCTACCATCTTCTCAATTTATTCACACATACGTGTAAGGTCGAGATACAATATTGGTAAACAAATCCTTCGTGCCCAACTTATGGGCTTTGGTGACTCTACACATATTAATAAAGTTTTCAGAGAATTTTTTCTTTTATTTTTTGGTGGATTCTAGAATTTTCCTTGTGGATTCAAGGATATTAACTTGAGGTAGACGTATTCTATTTTTTATGGCTTTTTTCCCACATTAGTTGGTATCAAAGTATTGTTCTTATCCTGGTTTGGTAGCAATTCACTAAGGAACTCACGAAGGATTCCTTACAAGGGACAAATTCCTTTTGTTTCAATGTGACACATAGCAAGTAGTATGTGGTTAAAAACAAACACTCACAAATATCTTTACTAAGATGGCACCATTGGAACGATTTAGAATCATAGGCGATAATAATAAAGATAACTATTGCAAAGATATAATTGGCAACCTATGGGTAAGTTAGTTTCCTCTCAAACTAGATTCAAAATGATTATGGACTTGATAAAAGAATTGCAACTTTTAATGGTTGTTCTTATAAGAAAGATGTTCTTGAGTGATTACTTGATAATATAGAATTTATTTGACTATATGAATATTCCTCATGTGAGAAAAGTTACACATTTTTTTAAACTTAGTTGGTATGCCTTAAGTTGGAGGGAACGAATACAGTTTCTTAGAATTCAACGAGGTAAAGATAAAATTTGTTTATAGCCAAGGATGAGAAAGATGCTTGCTATTGAATTTTATTATTTGGGTTGTGATGTAATATTGTCATTTATAAAGCAAGATTACAGGCCAATGAGTTCATACTTGAATTATTTTGATGAGCTCTATTTTAATCCACCATCAAGGAGAGGGGGTGAATTGCATGTTGAAGAAAATACATTCCTTGAAGATTATGTAGAAGTCAAATAACAAAATATAGAATTAAAAAAAAAAAAAAAATGAAGATCATATTATAGAAAAAGATCCTAAAATCGAGATTCTGGTGGATATTAATGAAGATCCTATTATAGAGACGGATGTCGAAATCAAGATTGTAGTGTCCATGAACAATATCAATTCAAAATGAAAACAAATGGTAAGCCCATGACTCATAAGTTATATAATCCATTTGATTTCTAGAAACACATATTATTACAAGATATTGATTTTATTGGGGTTGACATATTTGATTGAGTTTACTCTTATTTGATGGATCTTGTCATTTGCATGAAACAAAGAAAAAGATTTCTAAATTTTCTTTGTAGTTCAAGTGATGAATTGCAAATGTGGAAAAAATTAGTATTCCAAACATTTGTTTGCTTGGTATAGAAGATTTCAGATCTCAAATATTAACTCGAGGATGAAACAAAATTAGTAGCAAGCTCCAATGACTTATGCATCCATAGTTATATTAATATGGGGCTTAGAGCCCATGGTTGTGCTAAATGACTACACAAAAATTGAAACAATTTTTCTCTAAAAATAAAAATGAAAATATAGCAATATTTTTTTTAGATCCATATAATACTTTAATTGTTCTTATCAGTTTTCTTCTTCTACCTTATCAATTCTTTGGATAAATACAAAAGCTTTATACACACTCTCTCTCTCTCTCTCTCTCTCTCTCTCTCTCTCTCTCTCTCTCTCTCTCTATATATATATATATATATATATAAAAAGATTCTCCTCTTTCAATTTGACTTTTTTGTGGTTTAAAAATATCCTCATTAATGAAGAGTAATTTCATTTAGAAATAGGGTCATAAATGTTAAATAAAAAATTTCATTTTGAATTCAAAAAGATAACTCCTAAAATTTAGAATTTTTTTCCCTTCATGTTTAAAAAAGAAATTACAATTACTGCTCATTTTTAAAGTTTATCATTTTTATTTGTTTGAAAAAAGTATATGTTTCTAAATTATAATAGATGCAAACGTGTATGCTCAGAGGCTTGTGTGTGTGTATATATATTCCTTTTTTTATGTTACATGAATACAATTTTTTTATTTTTTTATTTAAAGAGTTAATACTGCTTTATTTATGCCCATTGCTAATGTAATATATATTTTTTTCATTGATTACTAATGTGGAATAATTTTATACAAAAGGTTTTTATTTTTCTTTTGAATCTTTTTTTTTTTATATTTAATTTCTAGAGGAATTTAGGTACGTAGATTGTTTTTTTTTTTTTTTTTTTTTTTACGTGAGATGCACACAATATTTATTTTTAGGTTTTTCTCCTTACAATTTTAAACTTGGCTTTGAAATTTCTGTGAGATATTTTTACAAAATATCTCTTTGATATACTGATAAGTGATAATAATCTATAGTATCCCTAATAAAACATAATATATAGATGTAAAGATTTTGAAATCAATAAAACATAATATATAAAAAAAAGAAAAAAAAAACCCACACCCTTTAAATTCATAATAATATGAATCACAATTCGCTACAATTTCCTACGCAATGTCGGTTCCTTGTTGCCGATTTGGCGAAATGTTATTGGACCTATTTGAGACGTGTAATACAGTGGGACGCGACAACCAATGTTGTCTACATCCTTATCCTGCACCGCATAACACTAGATAAATACTTCCATAAAAAACCCTCGTTTTTTTAATACTTGCGTGGTGTAAAAGAAACGACTATCACGGAGACAGAGCCGGTTTAGGAATAATTTCAATTTTGAAAAAAAATACTGAACTCGTTGGACTTCTAGTCTACAGAGGACTGGGACTAAGGCCTTCCTATATAAAGACACAGTATGCTTAGGTTTTTCATAATATTATGCTTTCAGAAATCAGAGAGTGAGTGCCAAAGAGGAAGAGAGAGAGAGAGAGAGAGAGAGTTGGGCATTATTTCAAAACAAAGGGTGGTGTTCTTTTCTTTACCACAAGAGTGCGCACTTGCTTGCTTCATTCTTTTTACAGGTATAGAGTTTGTTTTCTTTATTATATTTTTCTGAAACTTATTTTTTATTCATTCTAAATCTTCTTCTTTTTCTTTGCTAATCGAATACCAGATGAAAATTAATATTGTGGTGGTTGTTATCAGTGCTTTCTCTCTCTCTCTCTCTCTCTCTCTTCTTCTTCTTCTTTCTTCTTTTTTTTTTTTTTTTTTTTTTAATTTATTATTATTATTATTATTATTTTTTTTTTGCATACAGTTTTTAATCTCTTTAAGATATGTATTTAAATGGTGAATATTTTCTTATTATTCTAGTATTTTCTTTTGAAGGATTTGTTTTACCTTTATTTAGTTATTTATTTTGGATGGTGGTGTGCTGATTTGTATTTTTTTTTTTATAGCATTTATGATTTTATTCCTTAACTTTTTGGTGTTTTCAAGGCTATCCAACTAAAAATAGAGTTCTATTATTAGGGGTGTTCATCAAGCAGCAGTATAAATTACACCAAAACTACTCACAAAATGGCATAACTACATTACAACACAAGTAACATTACACTCGCACCGCACCGCGCATTCTCTCTATATTAATATATTTATTTATTTTTAATAGTAAATATATTATTAATAGTATTTAAATAGTCCTAATTGTTTTTTTTTTAATTTTAAAATTTAAGTATGATATTTTTTCTCATGTTTAGTTGCCAAACTCTTTTTGCTTTAATTTGTTTTTGGTTTTTTAATTTTGTATATGATACCTTTTTTTTCTCATGTTTAGTTGCTTTGGCAGTAATTGAAATAAAAACTATTAAAAATTAAATATTTTTTAATTCACTAAAATCAATGTTTAACCATTTAGATTTCATTAAATATTTTATAATCATTTGGTTGAGAAGACTTCCTTATATTTTATTACAGTTCCATCCTAGATGTAGGAATAGCGTTAGTCTTGTTAATTGGTTAAGATTAGGGATGGCAAAATTTACTTGGCCTGCGGGTACCCGACCCGACCCTAATGGGGCGGGTTTCACTAGACCCGTGAAACATTAGGGGTGAGTTTGGGTTTTATTAATTCAAACTATAGCGAGTTCGAGTCGGGTGTGGGTATTATGCATACTCGACCCGACTTGTATAAATTAAAAATACTAAAATACCCAAGTTTATATATACCCCTAACTATATTGAAAACCCTAATCACTTTCACGTTCACTCTCTCAACTTCCACCCTCCCTCAAGCTCTCACTCTCACCCTTTGACCCTCACCCTCATCGACCCACCCTAGTCCCTTATGGCCTCACCCTCACCGACCCACCCTTAGTCCCTCATGGCCTCACCCTCAACAACCAACCCTCAATCCCTTATGGCCTCACTCTTACTCTTTCAGTCCGCCACTACCCTCAAGCTCTCACTCTCACCGACCCGACCCGGCCTCGGTTCCTCACGGCCTCACTCTCACTCTCTCAGCCCTACATCTCTACCTTGTTGTAACATCGTTGATGCCAACTCTCCCTCTATCACTCACGACAACTCACTCTCTCAGTCATGGTTTTGTTCTCCACTTTTTTTTTTTAGGGTTTGTTTCCATATCTAAACCAATTGAATATTTCTATTATTGGATTCATGTAATATAGTTCTTGTAATAAAATCATCTCCTCTTCATTTACAACTACTGGATTTCAATGAAAAAAGGAAATACTTGGGTTGTTTTATATGTTTTGTTTGTTTGTTTTTATTATTTATTATTATTATTATTTTTTGTGATTTGTGATAGCAATGTCTTGATTGGGCCATAGTTTAGGGCCTTTAGATTGGGCCTTGAAGGGGCATGGTGGGGTGGGGCCATGGGGGCCCGTAGGGGCAGGTATGGGTGTGAAAAAAAAAAAAAAGTTTAGTTAACAAGGCAGATTCGGGTTACAAGTGGTGGGGCAGGTTCGGGGATAAAGAAATCCGCCCCAAACCCGACTTGTTGTCATTCCTAGTTAAAGATTGAATTAAGTTTGCTAATATATTTATAGATGCTTAATTTTTATTTATAATTTTGGGCACTGACATACAGTTTGTCTAATCTATCTCCTTTTAAATAGGTGTTCCTTCACAACTTTTAAAAATCAAACAATAGCTCTTAATGGCTACAAAAGAAGGAGAGTTTGGACTTCCTTCCAACTCTGAGCGCAAAATTGATGCTATTCGAAAGCTGACAAGAGTATCAACAGCGTTTGTAGCTCGATATGTTAAAGATTAAAGACACTTGGAAGTGTTGCTTACTCAAAGAAGTTTAATTTTCCTCAAAGTATTCACCAAGAATTTTGAGAGACATGCCTTCATTCTGGGATTTTAGTCTTGGTTGTGGAAAACCGGTTTCTACATCTTCTAAAATTGATGCTATTCAAAACCAGCCAAGAGAGTTAACAGCTAATGTGCCTCATATTGATCGATGTAAAATTAAAGATCGTAATTTGACTGTAAAGACACTTGGAAGTGCTGCCCACTCAAAGAAGTTTAATTTTCCTCAGTCGTCCCAAACTTCCTCAGGAAAGTATTCACCAAGAAGTTTGAGAGAACATTTTAGTCCTGGTCGTGGAAAACCAATTTTTACTTCTTCTAAAATTGGTGTCTTCAATGGAAAGTCTAGTGAAGAATGCAAACAATTAATATCTGATGATAATTGTGGTCGACATGCTAAAAAAATCCACAGGAATGAAGAACAAGAGGATGTTTGGAGTCCTAAACAGAGTGCTTTCTCCGAGGATTCCAAAGCTAACAAAAGTCGCGAACAAGTGGAGGAGGTTTTGAAGCTGCATAGAAAATCATTTGTGGCTCAACAGAGAGAACAGATGGCGAAGGCAGGAAAAAGAAACAGTACAACTGGGAGAAAAGTAGCAATGAAGCTTGAGATGGAAGGCAAATGCGTTAACAAGAGCAAACGAATAGGACCCGTTCCTGGAGTTGAAATTGGTGATGTGTTTTATTCTGCAGCTGAAATGAATGTCATTGGTCTTCATCATCAGTTTCAAAGTGGTATCGATTTCTTGAAGGGTTTGGATGGAAAATTATATGCCACAAGCATTCTTGATTCCGGTCGATATGACAATGTCATGAAATCCGTTGATTCCTTCACTTATACAGGTCAAGGTGGAAATCCAGGGGTTGGATGTACGGTACCAAAAGATCAGAAACTCACACGTGGAAATCTTGCTTTGAAGAATAGTTTAGAAGCTGGAAAACCTGTAAGGGTAATTCGTGGTTTCAAACAGTCTTCAGAATCTTTATACATCTACTGTGGCTTGTACCTCGTGAAGGATTATTGGCAAAAAAGAGGGAAATTTGGTAAGCTTGTCTTCAGGTTTTCCTTCGAAAGGATTCTAGGACAACCAAAGCTTACCTTGGAAGAATTGTGCAAATTGAGAAAGTCTAAAGCTCAGAAGAATATTTCTTGCGTGAATGATATTTCACAGGGAAAAAAGAAGATTCCCTCTCGTGCAGTGAATGCAAATATTTCTTGTGTGAATGATATTTCACAAGGAAAAGAGAAGCTTCCCATTCGTGTAGTGAATGCAGAAGATGATGAGAGACCTCCATTTTTCCATTACATAGCCAATATTATTTATCCAAAGTTCTACAAATTGTTCACACCAATTGGTTGTGATTGCATAGATGGATGCTTGGATTCAAACAAATGTTTTTGTGCCATGAGAAATGGAGGGGAAATATCATATGATAGCAAAGGACGTATTGTTAAAAAGAAGTCCCTTGTTTATGAGTGTGGTCCTTCATGTAAGTGCTCTTCCTCTTGCATGAATAGAGTGAGCCAACTTGATGGCCGTTTCAAACTAGAGATTTTCAAGACTGAATTGAAGGGATGGGGTGTTAGAACACTATCTTATATTCCTTCAGGAAGTTTTATATGCGAGTACATTGGAGAAATCCTTCATGATGGGGAAGCCAAACGAAGAATCAATAGAGATAACTATCAAAACGGTAGTATTCAAGAAGAAGGTTCACCAATCCCTTGGCGTTCACAATCAATTTCAGTTGATGGGGACTACATTATCGACGCAACACAATCTGGGAATGTGGGAAGATTTATCAATCATAGTAGTTCTCCTAACCTTTTTGCTCAAAACGTCCTGTACGATCATGATGACAAGAGATTTCCACACATAATGCTCTTTGCTTCAAAGGACATACCTGCTTCTCGAGAATTAACTTATGATCATCACAAGGACTGGAAGACATGTGAAAGGATAAATTGAATGCTCATTTTGAAGAGAAAGACGCTACTCACGACCGACAGACTTTCATATACATAGATCATTCTCTTGTAATATTTATTTCCTTAGGTTAGGAGATTCAAGTATTTTAATTTTTATTATCTTAGATTTAGGTATTTGTATTTGGTTTGATTTTCTTTAATTTAGGTATTTGGATAATTGGTTTTGATTAATGTTGAACCCGTGCAAAATCGAAGATATCTGCTTCTTCTTCAACTCTCTCTCAATCTCTCCATCTTTTCCCTGAAAAACACAAAGCACGAATTGACCTCTGACCTCTAGGTTATTGGTGTTATATACCATAATTTTATTGGTTTTTATTTGTTTAGGTTGATTGAAATAAATAAAATTTACTGGTAATATGTTATTATGCTATAAATAGTTGTTAATTTTAGTTTTTGCAATAGGGTTAAAGGTATGGTATTCTTTTAGTTTGGATTTCTTAGCCTTTCTAAGATTTTTTACTCTAGCTTCATGGATTTCTGTTTTGTATTCTAGAGTTGATTAAATTGTAATTTTAGCTGTGTTTCTCTTTGTATCTGTAATTGATTGAGTTTGGGTTTGGAACTCTATAACTGAGTTTAGTACTATGTTTTGACGATAATCAATTTGATTTTTTTTTTTTTTTTTTTTTTTTTTTTTTTATTATGTGGAAATTGAGCTATGGGTTTGAATTTGTTTAGTGGTAGTCTATGGTTGGTCTTCATTTATGCTTGCTTTCAATCAATTTGATGTTAGAATTATGACTTAGGATTTGATTTGCTTTTGTTTACTTCAAATTAATTTACTTCGAATTAGTTCACTTTGATGAAAAGAACTATTGAGGTTTTAAAGATTAGGTTATGCTTGAAATAGCTGGTCTTCTTTCACTCTCAATGGAATATATATATATATATATATATATTTATAGATGACCCCAACAATCCAGCTTTATGGATTTCCCTTTGTTTCTTCTGATGTTTCCAATTCGAGTCTAAAATTCATTGTTCCATGGGTGGTTTGAAGGGCCATGAGAATTAGTCATTGGAGAATATCCTATTCCATGAAGCAGAGTGCTTCTAAGTGGACTTACTTTCTTAGCCACCTATGTGTCAATACTTGGTATTTTCTAAAGCACTTTGTGTTCTGCCACTTTCATTATAAATATGATTACGCTAATGAAATTCTTTGTCATAATAGTTGTTCCACTTCTTTTCACTCCTTAACAAAAACACCATTATACATATACTTGGGAATTTTCTTTTGTGAATGCGTTATTGATTTGAGTTGGTGGTTTTGGGTCAATTTACTATTTTTTGCAAAATGTTTTTGAGTATATATTGATAAAATTTTCTTTATTGAGCTTTATTTTCTTTTTTGTATCATAAATTGAAAGATGTATCTTGGAATTAAGTGGTGTGATACGTTATAACCAGTATTAGAATGTGGGGCTTTGTTGTCTTGGGCTATCCCAAAGATGGAACTCTGTGAATTACATTTGCAATAGATGGTGAAGTCGGTTGTTTTGTAATTCTAGAGGGATTTATTCACTTTTTATGTGACATTTATTGGTTTTTGTAACTTCAACAGTTTACTGTTGTCTTATTATTTTAATATGTGTTGTTTTAGTTGTGTTTCTTTTGTATCTGTAATTGAGTTTGTGCACACGCTTAGATAAGTCTTACATTTGGAACTTTGTAAGCGAGTTTAGTAGTGTGTTTTGACGATAATATTTTTTGAAGTGAGTTACATCTTCAATATTTTAAATAGATATTAAAATGGTGATAATCAATTTGAATTTTTGTGTGTGGAAACTGAGCTATGAGTTTGAATTTGTTTAGTGGAAAGTAAGTGAGGTGGAGTTATCAACTTGCTTTCATCACACAACATTCTTGATAATCTTAGCGAAATTGGTGTGGAGTATGTTGAGGTTAGTTTTTCAGTGTTGTTTAGTTTTTCAAAATTGAATATTGTATTGCTCAACAACATTATTTTTGTCTTCAAACACATGAACATATGGACATGCAAGGTATGATGCAGGTGACACATTGATTAGATAAGATACATTCAAATACTTGCAAGGTTGCAAGACTATAAATGAAAGTAACTTCATAAAATAAAATGGAATTCTTAAATCAATTAGAGGATTTAGTTTAGGCTTTTGCTTTTAATATTTGGGTTCCTTTGCCTCTATAAATTACTGGTCACTATGGAAAAAATGAGTTAAAGTTAGCTAGCAGCAGCAACTATGGTGATGCAGGTGATTTTTTTTTCATTGGATAGAATCATTAAAATTTTTATGCTAATCTATTTAATTCTTGAAGAAAATAACATATATAGGAAGAGTTCTTATTTTTTTTTTTTTTTATTTTTTTTTTTTTTATGAGGGTAAGTTGCATGCTCTCACAATCAAATTGTTTGATGATATGAAGGAGATTAAAAAAGAAAAATTTGCACTACACTTTACACTTGTTTCAATAAAATCTGCACTACACTACATTGTTTCAAACTTTCTGCACTGCACTATTTCTCTTCTATTAATGTTTCTTGGCTGAAAATTGGATTCTTATTGTTTTACAAGTAGGGATTTAGCATTTTGATATCTGGCTTATTTGGTAATACAACTACAAGACGAGCAAAGTCAGGTATTTATTAGTCTTTCCTTTATTTTGTATTGTTTATTGCATATTTATTGGTAAAATGTTTGTAGAAAGAATTTGAAATTGGAATATGATTGCATATTTAAGTTTCTTGCTTATCTCAAACTTGGTTTTATGTTTGGTTTAATTGTTTCATCTCAAGATTTCCATTGTTTTAATTACTTCTATGTACAATTTGTATTTTATCAAATAATCATGTTTTTTATTTTATTTATTTTATTTTTTTATTATTCTGAAGTTAGTATGTGAATGCTATATTTTTCTTCAATTAAGAAGAAAAATACAACTAAATGACTATAATCTCAAGTATGGATGAGAATTCTACTCTGTCAAGAAACTTTTTGACTCTTTCAAAGAAATTGACAAAGCAATTCAGCTTGATAAAATGACAGAAATACGTATTCTTTAATTTAGCAAAATCACAAATATGATATTTAAGATGTATATGTTGTAATACATTCCTCAACCTGTTCTATTGCTAGGCTTACATCAATGATACTTCAAATGAATGTAACAACAACTTATCAACTGAAGAAGATGGTGATTGTACAAAATTTCAAAAACTTGATGTTCAAAGCAATGTGCAACTCACACCAACATCTGTACTCAAGGAAAACAAAAGGGCATATTTAGGGACTACTACAAAGCAACGAAGGAAGAAGATACAAAAAACACTTTAAAGTTGTCTTTCAATCTCTAAGATTTTCTATGCACAATTTGGTTTTAATGGATTTGTGATTTTGGTACTAAAGACATAGTGGAACAAAGGAATTTTTTTTGCTTTTATGCACAATTTGGTTTTAAATTGAAATAGAAAGGAATTAAACTCTTTTATTTAGTTATTTGGGGATACAACTTTACTTCAACGTTTTTTAAATATAATGAATACATTGAATATTTAGTGGAAGTCATGAAATAAATGAAATTGAAAAATAAAAAAAGCCATAGCAAAAATACATGGTATTGGGACTTATGTTCAAATTAAAAACTGTTGGAAGGAGCTTGACTTAAAACTGTGATTTATGTGTCATCTTTTGGGACAATAATGATATTTCATGTCCTATTATGGATAAAATTTTTATTTATTTTTAATTAAAAAAATTAGTAGCATTCTCGTGCGATGTTCTTTTGTAATACTTATTAAACCAAATGTAAAAGTACATTATGATTATTGTAATATATTACTTCATAATATTTGTATTTATCTCATTTTTAATATTACTTCATAATATTACGTGTTTTATCTTATATCAGAGTCAATTTAGCTTTCAATAATTGAAATTAAAGAGATGTTTAAATTTGAACATGTTAACATTTGATTTAAAACTATCCCATGCATCGCACGGGTTTGCGACTAGTTGGTATCAAAGTATTGTTCTTATCCTAGTTTGGTAGCAATTTTAGTTACGAAACTCACAAAGGATTCCTTACAAGAGACAAATTCCTTTAGTTTTAATGCACCTAGCAAGTACTAGGTAGAGTGCAATAAGCACTCACACTATTAGAGATTGTTCAGAATCATAGGCGTGGAAATAATAGAGATAATTGTCACAAATATTTAACTACCAACCTATTGGTAAGTTAGTTTCCTCTTGAACCAGTCATAATGATTTTGGATTTGATAAAAGAATTTCACCTTTTAATCCTTGTATTATAAGGAAGATTATCTTAAGTGGTTACTTGATATATAGGATTTATTTGACTATATGGATATTTCTATGAGAGAAAAGTTACACTTATTTTGTTTAAACTTAGTCGGTATCCTTAAGTTGGTGGGAACGAATACAATTTCTAGAATTTGACAAGGTAAAGATAAAATTCATTCATAGTTGAGGATGAAAAATATGCTTGCTATTGAATTTTATCCTTTGGGTTGTGATGTAATATTGTCATTTATAAAGCAAGATTATTGGCCAACAAATTCATACTTTAATTATTTTGATGAGCTCTATTTTAATGAAGATCCCATTATAGAATAAGATCTTGAATTCAAGATGTACGGCACAAGGGTCCCCAGGCCCACTTGGACCACAAACTTTAATCAAACGGTGTGGCCCATGGTTCCAACCCCTTTGTCCAAAGTCGGGCCCTAAGCCTGCTAAGGCCATGGGCCCGAGATCTGTGCCACTATGTTTGACCCAAGGCCCGTTGGGCATGAGATCTTGAACTGTGCACTTCATGGTTCACGACCAGAGACTTGCCCGACCAGCATTTACCAAGTTATTGTTTTCATTTGTCAAGGATACCACCTTCTTTGAGATCCATGGTGTGGTTGATCTGAAGAGAACATGCTATAAGGAAGTAGATAATTGTAACATTTATTAATGCGTAATCTGCAAAAAGAAACAACTACAAGTTTACAGCATAAAGGCAAGTTAAATGATTTGTAATATAAATGCACAGACCCATAAGATAGTTGGAAAGGACTGGATAATCTACCAATGGTTTCTTTGCTATATTACATGGAGAATCATGCTATGATTAAGTACTTTTAACGATCCTTTTGTGCAAGGATAATTTGTAATTAAAAATATATATGTGCAACATAGCAGTATGACATAAATGTTTTGGTTTACAGACTCATCAAGTTTAAATGTTGAGGTGCTTCAATTCAGGGGGTAGTAGCTCAAGATGAAATGCGATCTTATGTTAAAGCTTGGACAAATAAATTTAATTTGAATGATCCTTTAATGGCAGAAGCGGTGGTCATTAAAGGATCACCGTAATCAAAGGGTTGGAGCATATGGTTTATTGTGAGGGACTATGGCATTATTATGAATCCAATGGATGAATATTTTTAATAAAGGAGTTTAAACAGATACTTTGATAGGTGCAATCTCTCTCTCTCTCTCCAACACAAGTTGTAATGAAGCTGAAAAGGATAGAAGTTGTTAACATGCATATTCTTTTGAAAACCTTTGAGAATACAATGTATTTAAACAGATATTTCAAAGTATATTTCCTGTGCATCGCATAGATTAGCGACTAGTTTTTATTAAAAATGAAAATTTTTAAGAATTTCACTGTGAAAATGGTAAAAATAAATTTTATTTTATGCAAGATCGTCACCAAATATAATTTTAATTGAAAATACTAAGCTTTTTTTTTTTTTTTTTTTTTTTTTGGTTGGGTGTGTGTATATATATAACTTATCAAATAAAAAAGTGTATATATATAATAAAAAAACGTGTGTGGGGGGGGGTTGTCTTGATAAATATATTAGTGTCAAAACTTAGCCCCCCAAAAAAAATTCCTACCTCTACCTTGCCTACATTTATAGAGCTTAAACCATTTCCAAGGCCATACTAGAGGAGCTAAATTGCTAGGGCTCATGGTGTATTTGTTTTTGTATTAACATCACAAAGAAAAGAGAGGACTACATTGGCTTGGGCTTCAAACTTCTTTTTTTTTTTTTTTTTTTTTTGGTTAAAAGGCTATTTTTATTCAAAACTAAATAGCAAAAACAGAAACAAGGCGAATCTGTTAACAAACAGCCCTACAACATCCTCCTCTACAATACCTCTAATGTCCATAGGCGGACAGTTGAAAGAAACAAACTTAGTAACTTGATCTAAACTCATCCTAGCTAACAAATCCACACAAATGATTAGCCCGACTTGCAAAAGTGTCTAATCTGAATATGCTGAAACAGGAGCAACAATTGCCTGCAATCCTCCAAGATAGGTGAGACAACATTATTTTGGTAGTTTGGATTGAGAAAAACATCCACCACAACTTTAGCATCAAGCTCAATGACTAGAAATTGGATGTTTAAGTTCTTGCACAGTAAAAGACCTTCCCGAAGCCCCCAAAGCTCAGCTACAAAGCTGGTGGTCACCCCTATACGCCTAGCAAACCCCGTAATCCACATCCCATCCTTATTCCTCACCACTCCTCCACAACCTGCCAAACTCGGATTACCTTTAGAAGCCCCGTCCGTATTTAATTTAACCCAACCCTCCTGTGGCTTCTCCCATCTAACTCCTTTGATGGTGCGAAGAGCCAAATCTCTAGGAGAAGAAGCACGAGACAAAAACTCCCTCACTTGACTAACTACCTCCTTGGCCAAATTAGGATTCAGATTCTTACCTCTGAAAACACATCCATTTCTACTCTTCCATAAGTTCCACAAAGCAAAAGGAAAAACATCTTCCAAGGCATACTCCCAGACGTGCCATTGATCTTAGCGTTCCCATTGTAAACCAAGCCACTCTTGCAAATCTGCTCTCCAAAAATTTTGGTCTCAAGGCGGCACTCCCAAGTGCCTCCAAATTGATCTAGCCCAAGAGCAATCCCTAAGAGCATGCATTACAATTTCAACTCCCACTTGACATATAGGACATTTATCATCAACACCCATTCCTCTTCTATTAAGACACCCCTTCACTCCTATGTTGTTATGAGAACATTGCCACATAAAGGTTTTAATTCGAGGCGGAATGTTAGCTTTCCAAATCCATTTAGCCAAAAAGGATGAATCTTGGGCAGCACCATTGACAAGACTATACGCACTCTTTAAGTCAAAACACCTCTAGGATTACTCCGTCAAGCTAGGCTATCACTACCTCTACCAACTAAAGGAAAAGGAGTAGCGTGGATCATAAGACTCACCTTTGAAGGGAGCACAAAAGAGATCCGGCCTAGGTTCCACCCTGTATCCGTCATGAGGTCTTTCACTTCCCACTTGGATTCTTCAAAATTTAAAGGCCCTTGAATGAGGTGCCGAAGGGGACCTTTCTGGGTCCAATTCCCATGCCAAAAGCTCATCTTACTATCCCTACTAGCCATCCACATACTACCAGCATTGAACACTTCCCTTCCTTTCTTCATTGCTCTCCAAATTCGGGAACAAGGCAGACTGTCAACATTGGCTGAAATTAATCTTCTCTTTTTCAGTATTTAGCTCTAAGGACTTTAGCCCAAAGGGCTTCTTTTTCATTATTGAATCTCCAATTCAGCTTGGCAAGGAGAGCTACATTCCTTCCCTTTGCGGTTTACAAGCCGAAACCGCCTTCCTCTTTAGTTCTAGTTGCCTTATGCCAACCAACCCAATGAATCTTCCTAGCTGTTTCCGAAGAACCCTAAAGGAAATTGCGGTTAACCCGGTCTAACCCCTCAAGAATTTTCACCGGAAGATGCGAGCATTGCATTACATATGACAGAATCGCCACGGTGGAAGCTTGGATGAGAACAGCTTGGCCCGCCATTGAAAGCAAATTTTCCTTCCAACTAGCTAGTTTCTGCTTCACTCTATCTAAAATGAAATTGTAATCTTGCGAGGAGGTGCTCCCATGCTTGATGGGAATCCCTAAATACTTACCAAGCTCTGGGGTTGAAGCAAAACCAAGAATATCACAAAGGGACTCTCTAGTATCTCTATCCACATTAGGAGAAAAGTAAACTCTTGACTTGGCTTCACTTATAGTTTGATCGGATATGCTACAAAAGCAATCAAGAACATCCCTAATTGCTGAGCAATTAATGTGATCCGCTTTAGCAAAAAGCACAAGGTCATCTAAAAAAAAGGTGGGAAAAAGCCGGACCACTTTGAGAAGCTTTCACCGGATTCCAAAGCTTTATATGACACTTTTCTTCAATGAGTTGGCCAAGGTAGTCCATGCACAAAATGAACAAATATGGGGATAACGGGTCCCCTTGTCTAATCCCTCTCGAAGGATAAATTAGATCTAAAGTTTCTCCATTCACCAAAATGGAAGTAGATACCATCGAAACACAACTCATAATGGTATCAATAAGATCTACCGGAATGTTAGCTCTAGTAAGCATATCCTTAATGAAACTCCATTCGAGTTTATCATACGCTTTTTCCAAATCGATCTTCAAAGCCATATACCCACCTTCCCTCCCTCTTCTTCGTGATAGTGTGAATAACTTCTTGGGCAATAATTGCATTGTCTAGACCCTTTCGATCGGGAACAAAGGCTGCTTGAACCGGAGAAACAAGCTTGTCCAAATGCGGTCTAAGTCTAGCAACTATAACCTTGGTAACAATCTTATAGACGGTGTTGCATAAACTTATGGGTCTATAATTACCCAAAGTCTCCAGGCCTTGAATTTTAGGAATGAGCGAAATGTGAGTTTTATTCAAGTAGCTCGGCAATAACCTCTCCATAAAAACCCTCTTCACTTCATCAATGACCAATCCACCCACCACTAACCAAAACCTTTGGAAGAAACCCGCATGCAAACCATTCGGTCCTGGCGCTTTGAAAGCCTTAAGAGACCACAAGGCCGCTTTAATCTCCTCCTCCGTCACTTCTCCACTAATGCTCTCCCTTTCCTCATCCGAGAGCTTGGCTTGCCAAGGCAAGGATGAAGGGGCTAATCGAGAGGTCTGGACAAAGAAGTTGTATAAATCTTCCCGAACCCTTCCCTAATAAACTCCTTAACCTCCGCCTCCTCATGCAGCCATTCCCCCATGTTATCTTTAATTGCTAGCACTTGATTTCTTTTTCTTCTAACCAAAGTGGACACATGAAAAAGGTAGTATTGTGGTCACCTTGTACAAGCCAATTAACGCAAGATTTTAAGGCCCACAACTCTTCTTCCTGCCTTAAAATGGTATCCAATTCCCTTAGAAGGTCTTTCTCAAGCTCAAGAAGAAAAGTAGAAGGTCTAACCCCGATTGCCTTTTGAATGCCATTCAACCTGGCTTGAATGTTCTTTTTCTTAGTAAAAATATTCCCAAAATGAACCTTATTCCAAATCGAAGCTTCCTTAGTGAAATTTTCAATGGCCTCCATGAGAATATTAGGTTGTCTCCATGCATGGGAAACAATCCTAGGGAAGGTAGGATCCATCACCTAACAAGTTTGAAACTTAAAAGGCCGTTTCCTACCCGTGTGATTCCTAGGTAGCAATTCCAAGATAACAGACAGTGATCTGAGTGACATTTAGTAAGGTGTACAACCCTAGCCTCGGGATACAGAGTACACCAGCTAGCATTAAAAAAAAATCTATCTATCCTTTCTTGGATGAGGGCTTGGACTTCTCTCTTGTTAGTCCAAGTGAAACGGGGACTAAAGAAACCCATGTCTATCATCCCACAATTATCAAGGCATTCCTTAAATAACAAAGACCTATTCACACTCACTGCTTTCCCTCCAAATTTATCCACATTGAAAAGAGGCTCATTAAAATCACCCGCTACTACCCAAGGCATATTATGCTAATCAGCTACTTTATTCAAATTTTCCCAAAGAATGTGTCTTTCAACAAATCCTAGGACTAGCATACACAACAATAAATAACCAGCTTAAGTTAGAGTTTAATACCTTAACAACATCATGGATTTCCTGTTTAGTACTGGTTAGCATAGAGACCTCCACCCGATCAAAGTGCCAAAGCATCCATAGCCCACCAACATAACCAATGGTTTCAGTATGAACAGCTTCATCAAACGGGAGCCTACTCGAAACCTCTCTTGCCTTATTACCTCCAATTTTGGTTCCATCAAAACTAAAATCACCGAATCATGAACTCGAACCAGCTCTCGGACATGACTATGAAAAGAGGGCTTTAAAGCACCTCTACAGTTCCAAATAATAATATTCATTATAAATTGATGAATTAAGGATCCTATCATCAGAAGTCATTAGCAACTTTGCCTCCTCCTTCCAAATCCATACGATCCACATCAACAATCCCCACACCCATTGACAATCCTTCACCGGCAAGAGTGTTTCTATTGGAAGCTGCCACACCAACATCCTCACTTCTAGCCAAGGAATTGAAGCTCTCCAAGTCCCCTATTCCATCCCGATGAACCAACCCATCACCGGATATAGCAATGCGCACCTTCTGGCCATCACCTTCTTCTCCATGATGGCCGTCCATTGATGGCCGAGACACCTATCAACAACCAACCTTGGCAACCCCTCATTTTCCTGAATCAACCCTTATCATAGATCGGCTTAAAGATCGGTTTCTCTTGCACATTTGCTCTACCAGCTTTTTGAGTTGAAAGTCGAGAAATATCTTCCCTTACAGCACTAGTGGACGAACCTTGTAGTGCCCTGGAATGCGCTAGAGCCTTCTTTCCCTTAACAGAATCAATCTGCTTCAACTTGTTGGGCCACACCTCATGATCAACCTAAATGGGCCTAGCAGTCCACTTATTCATTCCCCGAGCTACGGTTTGGAAGATTGTGGGCTTGTTGAAGTCCACTAGGCCTAATGCTACTAATAGAGCTTGCTATTTGGGCCAGGTCTAATTGATTTGGAGAATACTCTTTCCTTTTGGCTTCTCTGTTTGGCCCATCCTCAAAACTCTACTTACTTGCTGTAAATTTGAACTTGGCCTCACTCTTGGCCTTCCTTTGCTCTTGGCGAAGCTTATTGTTGTCAATTACAGACTGGGACCCACCATTCCTCTAATTTTTCTGCACATTTTTTTTGCGCTCAACAACGATCCAAGGACCATACGTCCTTTCCTGACTCTCTTCAAACACACTCCCATGCACATTCAATCCCTACCCCACTTGCCATGGTCGGTACCTCAGAGGCATGTGACTCACATGGCCTGTTTGTATCCTTGGCACAAGACACCGATTCCTCCTTGCTCATCTCTTCCGGCAAGACTGGTTGGATTGTGTACGGATAGTTAGTCTTCCTATGCCCCATTCTCCCACAAGAAAAACAAAGTTTTTGGATTCCCTCATAATGACCAGTTGTTCAAACTTCCCAATCAACATGGCTGTCACCAAGGGCTTATCCACATCTATTTGAACACAGAGTCTTGCAAACCTGCCCCTTGCTTCATTCGCAGTATGCGTGTCAACTCTTAGCACATTGCCAATGGATTTCCCAATTTGCAAAAGAGCTTCCGGGTTGTAATATTCGATAGGTAATGCTTTTAGTCCCATCCAAACAGCCACCGACGTAACATTCGCTATCTCTCTGGTCTCAAATTTGGTTCCCATGGTCTAATAGAGAGAAAATGCTCCCCAATAAACCAAGGTCCCCTCCTGAGTGTTGCTTCATAGTCTTCTTTCAAGTAAATTCGGGTTAAGAAGAATCCATGCTCCAAATCGACACAATCCAGCCTACCCGCAGTTTTCCACATAGAGAGCAGCCTATTTTGGAGAAAACTTAACCCAACATTCCTTCCATACACCTTCACGATTAGCGCTCTCATCCATGGCTTGCGGATTTGCTGTTTGAAGTCTCTAGAGAACTTAACAGCAACAAGACCTTCATGGAGGTTTTCATTCTCTTCATCGGACCCCTCATCATCTTTCATGTTATCTCCAAAACAGAAAGTTTGGTTGAATGCACCTGGGCTATCCCCAATGAGTTTATCCCTGAAAGACCCTTTATCCGAACCATCCTCCCTGTTCATGATTAGGACTCACCAACTCTGTATCTTGCCTTTCCCGGTAGCCTACATGTTTAACGTCCTTTGGTTTTTTATTGCTTTGTACTAGCTCTTCTCGCTCTTCTGTAGAGAGCATTTCATTGTCCATTTTAAACTCGTTTTTTTCAAACTTCTTTGTTGCTACACAACATATGCTTAATTACCTAAAAACACAAAATACAACTTACAACAATTATTGAAAATTTAGTTCAATGAATCAATCTAGTGGTACCCTTTGCTAGGTGACCGGACTAGGTCATTAGTCATGTTTTGCAAATTTAATTAGCATATTTATGTTAAAAATGATCCCATTGTTTTGCATAAAAATTTGATATAACTGACAAAGTTTGTATCCTACCATATCTAGTTGGTTCATTATCTCGAGGTTCAATCTTGCTCTCTCTATAAAATAATCTATATACATCTAAATCTTCCTCGTCCAGGTCTAGTAGAAAACCATTTTGTCATTACTTAGTGACGAAGTGATGGAATTTTTCGCCTCTACACACTTCTTGACTATTGCTTCATTTGTTTACTTATTAAGCTTAACTTAATCACCCATTAATTGCCACACATTCAAGACAATTCTACCACTAACATGAACACCATTGGCATGAGTTCAACCCCATTCATCCTCAATAATAGCATCTTCTAGTATGATAGGATCAGTATTTGACTGTTCAAAATTTCCTTCCTCAGGAATTTCTAACTCTCCAGCTACTATCTTGGTTTCGGATGGTGTCCTAGATATGTTATTGAGTAAACCTATTCCAAGATGTGAAGCTCTTTCTGCCAAAAAACCAAGAGAATCACCTTGAATATCCCAACCCAATATAATATCTGGGTCAAATGAGCAAACAATCTTCATAAATTGACTACATAAGTACTTCTCGGAGAAAACCAACATCTTGCAACCACATATTCCATCTAGAGTCCTGTAAATATATAAAGATTATGAAAAGCGATTAAAAATAGTGATCTTCCATAAAAAGAAAATAATGAAGGCATAAAAAAATGTTTATGGCAAAGGCCATGAAGTAGTCCAAACCAACTATAACATTCCAGGAGGCAGCAACATACCTAGTCATGTGCAAAACACAACATTAAAATAGGTCATTCCATTTTTATGTTGTAAAATGTTATGATATAAGGAAAAATGTGTAAAAATATCCCACCAAAATTTAACTAACAAGGTAATTTCCAGATGATCTAATTGGTCAAAATAAATAAAAACCAAAAGCAACCAACTAGTAAAAATCACAAGCATACACACACGATCGATGAATGTTATATGAGGAACATTCAAGCAGGGTGAGTAATACATTAGAAAGTAACATTAGCTGTATGGGTTCCCCTTGTTCTTATTTATTGCTCACTTTTCCCCAACTTTTACAAATAGTTAATACTTTTACTAGGCCAAAGAAAAAAGAATTGAAAAGAGAGGAAGGAAAATAGATCTTCATCAAAAGGAATAGGAGGGAAGATACCAAACAAAAGATGTTTTATTCTTTTCCAATAATTATGTCCATTGCAATTAAACATGAAGACAACAACACCCATCCAACTTTTACCAAAATTTAAGGAAAATTTTTATTTTTTTCAAGGTCATGAGTTTGGGTATTACCCCTTAATGGCCACATTCACATGGTCAACTCCCATTCTCAATTTGACTTGAGGGTAACAAAATAAAAGTCACTATTTGCACCAGAATCGGTTTATGGGTAAAAGTGACTAAAAAATTAGTTAAGTGGACTTTACTTCAATTGTATTTAATTTTTAATTGATAAGTTACTTATACATTGTTGTAAACTCATGATCTCACCCTTTACCCATCATACGTGAGAAGGGAATGCCATTGAGCTAGAGTTTACTAGCACTAGTGAAAGTTCAAAGGCCATAAATAAATGCATTTTTATTAAAAGATTTAATTATTTCATTCTCTTACATTTACATTTCCAGCACAAAATGAAGCATAGAACATATGAGTTGATTTTTCACTTTCAGATCCATCAACAATTGCCCACATTACAAAAAATTTAGAACATCAAGTCACACTCACCACAAAACAAGCAATGGAAGAAAAAATTACATAAAATCCTGATTTGATTATCATCAACCATACCTCTTAAAAGCTTCAGTTTTACTACCCAAAAGCACCTAAACTTCAAGAATGGAATCCGTATCATTTTGACATTGATGGCATCAAATCAAGGAACAAGTCTGAGATCTCCTCTGGATTTTGCTTGAACCAATTCCCATTATAAGATTGTAAGAGATAATTTATAGGCAGATCATTTGATCCAAATGTAATGACAAGCAGAAATAAAGTTCTAATTATGTGGTTCTAGAAAGAAACAAAAGTGAGAGGAAATTATTCTTAATCATAAGAATGAACACTATTCTTCTTCTACAATATAAGTCTCAGTATACCAAGACATACCACAATGGGTTCATAATCCAATACATTTCCCAAGGAAAGAGAAAGACCATGAATATCACAATTTTATTATAAATATTTATTGTATAGCAATATAGAAGAGTATTTTGAATAATCATGAAAAACTTTAAGCATGCAAACCCATGGGAATGTTCTAAAAAAAACAACAACTAAGGGATTTAGGTTTGAGATAACATATATTTTGAAAATAATTTAGAAAAGCACATCTAGTTTTGCAAAAATGTCAAACATAAAAAAGTAGTCTGATACCTACTTAACAATGTCAATTGTTGTCCACCACCAACGCTTGCGGGGTCTTGAAATCTGAGACATCAGAGCATGATTTTTCTTTTCCAATACCTCCTCCACCCTACATTATCGCTGTCACCCCATCACCAAATGCACACTTTTCCGTATTAAGGTTTTTGGGGTTTTCATGATACAAATGCTCCAAAATAGGCTTCACACGAGATCCAGAACTAGATTTGGGCATATCCTTGTTGGAATCATCAGCTTTGTGTCTTCTCATAAATCATAATCATTAGGCAAAGAACTCTGTGAATCAATCAAACTTCTAGTTGAACTAGCAAAGTGTCACAGAATAGATAAGAAGTTTCTCATTTGCAAATGTAAATGTATTTCTTCCCACAAAAGAACATGGGTAGCTTGCAAACATTCACCCTAAAGTTACAATATCTTCCTAAATTTTAGAATTGAGCAAGCAACCCTCTAATCTCACTCAAACTTCGGAAAGCGCCTTACCATTCCAATTATCATTGAATTAAAAGAAAATTAATGAACCTAAAGGAGAAACAAAGCTGAAGGGTGAAGAGATCTTTGGTTGTATCTTCTTCTTTTATTTACCCCCAGGGGGGTTGCACATTTGTACAATAATTTGCTCCTACTTTGATGGAAATTAGAACATAAATTGGCTATTTGGAATTTTAAGTGATGTCAAGATGTTGGTTGCTCAGTTCTAGACTTTATGGGGGACATATGAAACTCGGAAGATAGTTTAGAAATCATATAAATCACACAAATAATACTACCATTCAAAAGCTATGGCTTCACCGACACTACATTGTTCCCTCGAGAAGCATCTGAAAATCCAAAACCAAAAGGTTAACACATTCGAAATTTAAAAAAATAAATAATAGGAAGCTAATACATTTAATTCAAGTCTTAAATAGATAAATATTTTTTTTTTAAAAAAAAAAAATCTACTAGTTCTAGATAACCTTTGTCATCACAGGATAGCCATCTATATACAGGTGATAATACTAGTGTTAAGAGGTACAAGTAAGAGCCACCATTTTGACAGTGAGTAAGGTTGCCCAAGATAAATTGATCAGAATCAGAGCCACTAATTCTAGTATGACTGTCCATAACTTTCGCTTCTTTGGACAGTCCTCCTCAAAGAAAGGGAGAATATCATCAAAAATTGTCCCTAATAAGAAAAAGATATAAGTTGGTCGGACATATTATAAAACTTGCACTACAAGATGAGATCAATCACCACCAACACAATACCACCCCCCCCCCCCAAAAAAAAAAAAAAAAAAAAAGTAGAAATGACCATTAAGAAATTGTTTTGGAGAAATTGCATGCAATCAAGAAACAAAAAGTTTAACTTGATAATCCATCAAAATTATCCCCCTTCGGATTAAAGATGGTAAGTGTAAATGAAGCATTTTTAGATACGCCATCTATCCAGTCTGTAATGGGGGTTTCTTGCAAAAGGTCATGCTGATTAATTTTGTAAATTATCCTTGAGTGTTGACGACTACGGATTTTGAACTGCCAAGCCCAGACAAAACAAAATCCTTTACTAGTTTTCTACCAACACAATTCTGATTTTGCAGATCCATTGAGTCAGTTTTGGCATTTGTGCTTACAAGATTCTTAAAATATCATGTACCCACCCCAAAGATGGTTCATCTTTATGGCCACTTCCATACATGGAACAATCTGCACCAAACACTTCACATTCAACCACACCTGTTTGCAAACAGTTTGAAGCAACATCTATTTGCTAAAATCTCTCAATAGCCATGGGAGTTATACCAAAGTCAGATTTTTTAACATTATAAATTTGAGAATGGCCCATGGAAGCTTTAGATACTGTCGTCATGGGCTTACAAATCCATGGTCTTGTATGCACTTGAGGACCTTTTGTGGTGGAATCCATAGGTTCGGTGATGGCTCCTATTCTAATCTTATCACCAACTTTTTCATGAGAAACAGAATAGCCTTCCTTCAACCTACTAGCCCGTTCTAGAAGTCACAGCTATACAAAAGAGGCAGTTTTTCATACAAGGAAGAATCCAAATGTGCTACTTTAACCTTATAAGCCTCATGGAAATTTGTTTGCTGGCCTGCAAGAGATTTCTTCAAATTGAAGGACCGAATATAGAACATAGGTATCTCCACTTTTCATAGAACTATCTGCACAATTCTCCTACCTCATTACTAGCCAAAAAACTTGTACCTGTAGGATCTTTAGTTTCAAGAACACATGCATCGGATATAAAAAAAATAATAATAATAATAATAATAATAAAATAAAATAAAAAACCCACATGCATCAATTATGTGGAGACCAACAGCCTCCAACTCGTTCTTCTCCTTTTGCATCATGGAAAATGGAAATGAACTTCATTTAGATTGCTTTATTTTGTGCTTAATGGTGAGCCTAGCACCAAAATCTTGGGATGACTAGAACTCTGAATACCCTTCAAATTCATTCTTCATTTCTGATTTGGATGAATTTCCTGTTGATCCAGCACAAGGAATTGAGAATAGATCATCCACGGAGCCATCTACTTGTGGAATCATTCTCTCTAATGAACAAATAGAAGAATGATTCTGATTAGAGCAATGAGAAGCTCTCTCCTTCAGGCCCTCAAAGTCAATCAAGTCATCAATTGAATCAAGAATGTCTTGACACTCCTTCTGAGACTTGCTCTCATGGTCCATATTAGCCTTCTCCAGCACCTTATCAATGGTTGTTGCAAGCAATAAAGGACTCAGAGCAGTCTCATGAATAAGTTCATCATCGGAATTTATATCATTGGAATTTATATCTAAATATCTCAGTCCAAGAGAGAGAGAGATAAAGAAAGCGAGAAAGAGAGAGAGGGGTTCATGAAAACACTTAAAAGAAACCAAAAAATATTGAAGACAATATTGCAGCTACCATTTCCAATACCATAAAAAGAGAAGGACCCCATCATGTCACGTGGTCAAAAGAAAAGTTATGCTTAAAAGTGAAAAATCCCAACATCCAAGAGGATAAACATGTAACCTCATGAGGTATTACCTTTGGATCTAATGTTTCAGTAATTGCTGATGACCACATTTCATCAATTGACAATGGTTTAATACTTGTATCCCTCCCTTCAGTGAATATTGGACCATCTTCTTCACATATTGAAACTTGTGGTGACAACGATCCAATTATTTCTTTTTCTTTAGCATTCTTCAAAGGTTCTCCTAACATGTCCAAGTCCAACCAAATTTCCCTCATCAGCTGGTGATGTCATTGACTGCTTTAACTTTACATTTTTCTCAAATGGAGTCAAAGTCAAAGAGTTTTCTGCTTCACCACACAATTCAATAAGTTTGTTCTCAAATTCAAGACCTAGTGATAGAGTTTTAAGAAAATCCTGTGAAGGTGGTTTGCCAAAATTAGGAGGCATTATCACCTCTTGCATCCCAGTCCTTTCATGCCCCTAGAACACCAAGGAGAAATTCATCAAATGACTGAACATTATAAAATGTCAACAGACTCTTAAAAAGCAGAAAATGGATATGACTAAAACAGACCTCCCGCATTGGTACAAGTGACTGAACCCTTTTCACTTCTGAATGGGTTTGTGAGAGGGATGAATAATTTTTAAACTGCTGGCTATGAAAGTCTGCAAAACCCAAAAGATCAATTCTCACATTAACCAATAAAGAGAATCTTAAAAAACTTATGTCACATATGCAAAGTCAAACAAACCGTCTATGGAAGCATCCTCCTCAAGTTCAAAGACACTTTGAGGTTTTATGCAATAAATATCCTCATGTGAGGAAGCAATAAATATCCTCATGTGAGGAAGCCTCAAATTCACTAGGAAATTGCCATATCCAACCAACTGGAATTGTCGACGATATCCAAATTGGTGAACTTAAAGATGCATCACAACTTGGGTCTACCTAATGGAATATTCACACATCATTGATGGTTATCACATAATTATGAGCATCAAACAAATATTTATGACCATCCCAAAAGCATTTGACACAGAAAAGAGAGGAAAGGATAACCTGGAAATCAGTAGGCATGTAAGTCAACTTATCCATATGCTGTTTATGCGGACTAATATGATCGGATTTCCTTGGTGAGAAAGTGTTTGGTATTGGATGACAGAACTTTATCTTTGATAAATGCACCCAATTTCCTGCTAACTCTACTCTACTCCATTTAAACTAGCCATAACAGTAAAAGTTAGTATAATCTTAAAAACAAAAAGGTAAAAATACAATTAAATTAAATTTTGTAATATAAGTCCTTTAATGTTCTCATTTTAGTCCTATTATCCATTGTAGTTTGAAAAACGCCGATAACTCTTAAAATGACACCATTTCACATTTGTAACATTAGACAATGACTTACAACAAGATTGTTTTAGAAAAATTAATAGTGGTTTTCATTTCACAATGGACAGAAGAACTAAAATGACAGTTTTGTAAAAGTTGAGAAACTAAAATGACAAAATTTCAACTTGACAATTGTATCTTTGCCAAAAAAAAATGTATAGTAATAATATATATTTAGCACCTACAATAAAATCAAAATCAATATATCATATTCTAAGAAGCCAAAATTGTGAAATGAGTTTCAATTCCTTTTCTAAATTCTATTCCAAATATTAAACATTTAAAAATAAAAAAATAAAAAAATAATTAAAAAAAAAAAAAAAAAAAAAAAAAAAAGAAGAAGAAGAAGAAGAAGAAGAAGAAGAAGAAAGAGTTACACTGTGTCGTTTAAGAAGGATAGTAGAGTACCTTGGAAGGTGGTATAAGAGATATCAAGGCCATGGATCAGCAGGGCCACAAATTGGTTGATGGTGATGATCCATATAATCACACACATAGATACAATTATTACAATCACTATAAATCTACAGTAGTTGGCTTTATTTGCCTTCATCTTCAACTACGTATGTGCACTCCAAAATTTCTCACAAACCAAACTATACTTCTTGAGGTGTAGAAATACCCAATAACTATTCCAATTATCAATCCACAAGCACATCCTATCACAACCACTTTCCAATCAAATCCTTCTACTATTGATGATTCTTGTCTTGTTTTATAAGTTGGTGTCTCATTGTTTCCAAATTCTTTGATAGCGGAGAGCCACACAATCCCAAGTTTCCCTCAAAAGAGGAATTTTCAAATGTCAAAAATTGTCTACCTTGTGGAATTGGACCAAAAAGTTGATTTTGAGATAAGTTTAAATATTCAAGAAATGTGAGACTTATTAGCTTTTGAGGAATTTCACCTGAGAGCTTGTTTTGAGAAAGATCCAAAGATTCAAGTGCGGTTAGGTTCCCTAATGATGAAGGGACATAGTCCATGAAGCTATTGCTCAATAAATTGAGTACAATTAGTCCCTTTAGGTTTCCCACACTATTTGGAATTTCTCCATCAAATCTATTATTGGAGAGATCAATAGTCATGAAGATGGTCAAGATCTTTACCAAAAATATTTCTAACCCCTTATTCACCACTGTCATTGAGTCTTCATAATAATTTGATTGACTTCCCATGTATTCTGGTTGTGCTTCATCTTTGGTAGGAACCATTTGCATTGCATTCCAAGTTCTAAAGTATTCTCAAGGTAGCCAACCAGAGAAATTGTTGTGAGAGAGGTCAATGACATGTAACTTGGAAAAGCCAAGCCTAGTATGAGGATTCCATATAGGGCCATGGAATCGATTTGCATGCAAGACAAGAATCCGTAATTCTGGCAAAGACTGTAACCAAAAGGGGAATGCATCATTCATGTTGTTATTTCCAAGATTTAGAAACTCTAGCATTCGACATTGCACTAAGGATCGTGGAATCTTCCCCGTATTTGGATCAAGTCCAATGTCATCAACATACATCCTTTTATGAATGTTTTAGGCATGCTTCCTTGAAAGCAATTGATCCTCATATTCAATACTAAAAGAAAGTTGTTGAAGTGACCTAACCATTAAGGAATGTGACCATTCAATTGGTTGTTAGATATATCAAGGACTTGGAGGGAATTCACGTTGCAAATCATTCGAGGGATTTTTCCAGTTAGATTATTCTTTGAGGCAAAAAAAAATATGATGTAGACAATGGGGGAATTGGGAGTGACCCTTGCAACATGTTGGAACGTAAATCTAAATAGACAATGAATTTCCAAGGAAGAACTTTTAGCGGTTGTTCAAAACCGCTAAGAAGGTTAAAAGAAAGATTCAGGTATTGTAGTGTCCCTTTTCCAACATTACAAAACCATTTGGGTATTTTACCTTCAATTTTGTTGTTGGAAAGGTCAAATCTATCCAATTCATTTTGGGCTTTTTGGAAATCGGGGAATTCACGCAAATTGCAAGAAGACAACAACAAATATGAAAATTTGTGGTGGGTTGAATTGATATTTCCTTTTGAAACTAACAAATTGTTACTTGAAAGATCTAGAAATTGAAGCTCTTTAACCTGGAAGAATATGTTTAACTCCATCTTGTCCTTTAGGTTGATCGAAGAAAGATATAGCCATCGCAGCTTAGTGAAATTGGCAATTGACCTTGGAACCGGTCCATCCAATTTGTTTCCCCTCAATCCCGGGATATTTAATTGTGATGAAGAGATATTTTGAAATTGGAGAGGGCTAGTAAGCTGATTTTGATCTAGATATAGTTCGGATAATGAAGGCATTGTATACAAAACCAAGGGGATAGCCCCTGTGAGTGAGTTTTGTGACAAGTCAAGGTAAGACAAATTAGTAAGTCTACTTATTTCCAATGGGATTGACCCTTTCAATTGATTTCCTGATATATCTATAGTAGTAAGTTTGGAAATATTTGTTAGTGAAACTGGGAACCCGCCTTCAAAATTGTTATATGAAATGGGTAATTCTTCTAGTTGTGTAAGATTTCCTAGTGAAGATGGTATTTTCCCGGAGAAAAAAGTTAATGCGAAGAACTAGAGAAGTGAGTTTTGCAAGATTTCCTAATGTGGATGGAAGCTGACCATGAAAATTGTTTTCCTGGAGAGAAAAAAAGTAAGTTGTGATAGGTTCCCAATAGAAGGGGGAATTTCCCTTGAAAATTCACTTGAATCAAGTTCCAAATAATTCAAGGAGTTGAGATTGTTGATTGAATCAGGTAGTTTCCCAAAAAAATTTGTTTTGAGAAGATATAAAGCATTCAAGGACTCAAGCTTTCCAATTGAACTGGTAATTCTCCAAGAAAATTTGCCCTAGAAAGATCCAAATGACTCAAGGATTTAAGGTTGCTGATTGAATTGAATTGGGAAATTCCCCATAAAAATTTTCCTCAAAAAGATCCAAATGGCTCAAGGATTTAAAGTTGCCAATTGAATTGGGCAATTCCCTAAAAAAATTTGCCCTAGAAAGATCCAAATGGCTCAAGAATTTAAGGTTGCTAATTGAATTGGGCAATTCCCCATAAAAATTCTTTGAGGAAAGATCCAATTGCTTTAGGGAACTACCAGATCAAAAATTGGGAAGAAAACCAGTGAGATTGTTCTTACCTGACACATCAATGGCTTGTATCCTGGGAAGTAGGAAAATATCTAAGGGAAATTCGCCAAACAAATTACAGACAGACAGAGAAAGAGAAGTCAGGGAAGACAAATTTGCGAGGGATTGAGGTAGTGACAATGAGATGTTCACTTCATCCAGATGAAGTTCTCTCAAATATGTCATGTTGTGGACAAGTGCTTCCAGATCATCTCTTCCGAGCTTCAAATATGTTTCATAATAATTGAAAGAGAGATCAAGTGAAAACAAATTGGAGAGCCATGAAATTTCCGACGGGATTTGGCCATGTAAGAAGGAACGAGAGAGATTAAGATGGGTCAACCATGCAAGATGACCAAACTCAGATGGGATTGTGGTGGAGGAAGAGAAGTCGTTGAGAGCAAGGCTGAGTTTCCGAAGGTGACGCAGTCTGAAGAGGGTGCTGTTAGAGTTGAGAGGCCCAGAAAGCCAGCTGTTGCTGAGGTCTAAGCCAATGACGTGGCCGTTGTGTGCATCGCATGTGACCCCATCCCAGCTGGAACAACAATCACTATCTGCCTTCCAAGACTTTCATCTTTGGATTAGAAACACCATAGTAATCATCATCAAATTCTTTCCTCAGTTGCAACAAAGTAGAGCTCTGCTCTGGGAGGCAACGATGTTGAGAGGAAGTATTAGAAGTGGTTTGAGATTGTGAAATGAAGAACAAACAAAAGGCAATAAGGAATAAGGGCAAGTATTGATTCATTTTCCACATGTTTTTAGCAGAGGAAGTAAATGGAAAATTGGGTGGCTTAAGAATCATGAGCAAATAAAGAACTAATGATACGTGAGGATATTTATACACACACAACAATTTGAAAGGACTAAGGTAATTGGATATTTATATTATTTTTTGTGGTCTAAATCGAATTGGATTTCAAGGGCTTTAAATATATTGATTTGAAAGGTCTAAAATAATTGAATCTTTGAGTCATCAGTATTGACTGGAATTGCTTTCCATAAACGATTGTGATAACATATTAAAAAGTTCTTTATATTTAGAAGGCTTTAGATTAAAAAGTTCCTTTATGGAACCATAAAAATATGAGTTGGACAATCCTTTTATAAACAGAAAAAACGATTTTTCTAACATTTAATATTTAGTCAATTTTTTTAAACTAAATTCCTTCCTTTGTGTTACATTCTATCACTAAATTATAATTTTAAACTAATAAATTTTGATTTTTAAAAATTGTTTGTTCTATATAGCCTTTTAATCTCGATTTTTGCTTGTTAGCTTCTTGCAATCCGACTATGATTTTAAATTATAATGCTACATAAACAAACAAAAATTTCTTTCAATCAAAATTTATTTTTAATTTGCTTATAGTTCTCTTAATGAAATAAAATTATATCTTTTATCTCCAAAAAAAAAAAAAAAAAAAAAAATCTTTCAATGGCATTCCAACTCAATGCCCATGATTTCATGTGCAACCACATCTTAGAATGGTTATTCTACCAAATAAGAAAAATTAAAGGAACTATACATCATACTAAGATTTTGATGTGTGAGACACGCGATAAATATCAAAGAGTCTGTAAAATAAGAAAATATAGAACACGTCATGAATCATGATAGCAAGATTCTATTGACTCGACTAGCTTTTCTTCTATGTTTAAAATACTGACAAACAAATATTATAAATCTATAAAGGATAACGTTAATAGGGCTCTTTAGGGAAATTGTTAATAAACTATATAAAAAAGTTTTGACAAAATTTTTATTAAAAATATAAAAAACTATCAATAAAATTAATTGGGCAAAGTGTAACTTCCCTACTTATGATCCGATTGAAATTTAAGTTGCCTACCTATGGTTTGAAATTTGATATTTTATCTAGGCGAGGTTTGATCGAAATTGAAGTTGCCTACATGTAGTTTGAAATTCCATGATACAAGTGTTTTATTGGATTTTATTTTATTTGATCTTGTATTTTTATGTTTTTTGTGTTTTTGGACTAGAGAAACATAAAAGTGGAGTAAAATTATATGTTTATCTCTGTTTTTAACAAATATGGATTATGGAAATTTAACGGAGTTAACCTCATGTGGATAAAGTGTAAAATTTTATGTATAATTACATAATTTGTTGAGTCTATATATGTTGATTTGAACCTCATCTTTCACTTCTCTCACCTTATACCTAAATAATAATAATAATAATAATAATAATAATAATAATTAAAAATAATGTACTCTGAAAAATAAAAAAGAACCAAGAACATTGTAGTTTAGCTACAACCTTCTGTCCTTCTCCCCTCAAAAGAAAAGAAGAATAAGAAGAGAGGTTTATTTGTAACATATTTTTGAGTGATAAACATTAACAAATGTTACTAGTATTAATAAGTATTCTCGGTGTAATGAACCTAAGCATTACAAATGCCAAATAAATATTTTCTCAAAAGGCTTAAGAATTGTTGTTTTTATTTAAAAGTAATTTTAGCGGTGGCATTTTTTGATTGTTGAGGTGGCAAAATATCCTATCAAAAAAATCTTTCCTCGTAACTCAACAAATTTAGTAATTGAAGGGGTTTGCAATAGTTACATATTAGAGTCAGGATTTTTTTTTTTTTTATGCATTAAAATTTTGAAAGCCATACTTCTTCATTTATCTGTTTCAAATATGATTTTTATTTTATCAAGTGTTTTATACTTTTATAGCTCATTTAGCACTTTTATGTAAGTTTTAATTTTGTAGTTCGCTCACTGTGTCATGATTTTTTTCCAATAAGAAGTCTTAAAATTTAAAAGCCATACTTTTAAATACAATTATTTGTTGAAAATAGGTTTTTTTATTGGTTGCCAAGAGTTTTATTAAAATATTGTGTCGACTAGCTTTTATAGTCAAAGTCTCTTAGACAAAAGTGAAGAGGATGTAATTTTCTAACCCTAATTTTGGTTTCTTTGACTGGTTGTCCACTAATTGCAAAACATGTAACACACTCTATGCATTAGGTTTGAAGATGGTATAGGTTCAAATCCTTTAGTATATTTATAAAAAAATAAAATAAAATAAAATAAACCAAGATATAACCGTAATGTTGGGAGATTAAAAGATAAAAAAAGGACTTCAAGATTTGTAGTTTCGAAAAATGCATGCCACCGTTCGTCATAATTAACTTCAATGACATGATGTTGGGAGATTCTTATCTGTATTGATGTTTATGGACATTTATGTGGGAGGTGATCTAGGCTCCCTATGGACATTTATCTTTTTGGAACTACAGTGAGTCTATTCAGTCTAGAAAACAAAATAAGTTACAAAATAAGTTGTCGTTGAGTTCAAATAATTTTTACTCATTACACTATCATACAATCACATACTAACACGACATTCTTTTTTAAACTAGAAAATGCCGTATGGTGTTTTATAATAAGTTTTGATAGAATTAAATTCTAAAAAATAATAACCGGTTATATAATTCTCTTACTCTTATCTAATTCATATTAACTATTTTTTTTTTTAAAGAATATATTAACTATTCTATAAATACTTTCTCAAAAAAAAAAAAAAAAAAAAAAAAAAAAAACTATTCCATAAATAAGTTTTTACCCTGGCTTGTGCTATTCAATTGTCATCAATGGTTCTTAAACAAGATTTAATCATTTATATCTTATTATTTAGCTTGCTTTCATTTTCTATCAATTTTTCATGATGGAAGGTCACTTAAGTCGAGACACTAATTAGTTTTGATGTAAGTGGAATTTGAACCACAAATCTATTATTTGTCTGACAAGAAATTTTACCAATTGAGTTAATTAGATACCACACTTTTAATTAATTCTAAGGTATACTTCTTTTTATAATAGTTTTAGAATTGAATTTTGATTAACAGTTCTTGATACACAATTTTTGTTCAATTTATGAAACATTTAGAGATATCATCTTTTAATTAAAAAAAATCAATAAATCCATGATTAAAATCGTGCCGGACACGCTGAAAAATATTTTCCAATGCAGTGAACTAGAATTCAATTCATAAAAACAGAGAGAATGTGAATAACGTTGCACAAAAGTAGTCATTTTGATTACCAGTATGAGAGGATAATAGTAGAACAATGAACCAATGTGAATAACACTGCCAAAATGTAATTCTAAACAAAGTTTGATAGTCAATTATGGCAAAATTGATTACTACCTACCATTTTCCTTTTCCACTTTCTAATCTATCTGCAACTATTTCAACGCATTCATTCATTGTGGCAAACCATGATCGAACTGCACTGAAATGTGAAAACCATTTATTCTATTTTAATTTACACGTGAATCTTGTGGTCAAAAAGTTTTCTTTTTCCTCTAATTCGAAAAATTGTAAACCTTTAATCTTTGGAAAAGATAGAGATTGAAGCAAAGCAACACTATTTCACAATTGATCAAGGAAAGAAAGTGAAAGAAAAAGAGAGAAACTGTTTAAAGGAAAATTCTGAGAAAAGAAACAGATAGCTTTAGAGAGAGATTGTAAAAACTGAATATTATTCTATAGTTCCACGCACCCACACCGATTCACTAATACATTAATAACACTGTAATTAAAACCCTGTAACAAACTTTAATCTCCTATAACATAATTTTCCGCATGCTCCGCTGTATCTGTAACAGACTTTTTGGGAACCAAAAATGGCTATATAGTTTGGGACGACACCGTTTGGTGTTCTTTTGCTTGATAATCACTAAACAAAACGTCAGCGTTTAGTTTTGTGTCAGCATGTGTGTCACACTGAACTTTATGTCCTGTTTGGACGTTTAAAAAAGAGAGAGTGTAAAGTAGAGAGAGGAAGAGTAATTCAATTAACTAATTTTGAAGTTTTATAAGGAAAAAGAGGGAGGGGTATGAAAGAGTTTCAACTACCTCTAAACCACCATTTTTAATTCTTCCAAATTAAAGAGATTTAGAAAGAGAGTAAAGTAGATAAATTATTAACCAAATGAATTCCTCAATTTATCCTTTCTAAATTAACAAAATTATAAACCGATTATATAAATAATCTTTGTTTGTTTCCTGAGAAAATTTAACACTACAAATGACAAATCTTCCCAAAAAATAGCAGCACGGCCTTGCGATTTTAGTGGGATAGTTGTAACAATCATCCAACGGCTAGCTAGAATACAGTAATTATCTAACGTATATAAGAACAAAGCAGCTGTTCAAGACACAAGGGAAGGTGAATTCCCCGAACTCTGTTACACTCTGTTTCCCGTATATAAGAACAGAGCAGCTGTATTTTCCGTTTGCTTGTCTAGCCAATCTAAGCAACTCTTATCTTCTTCCCAAAAGCTGGGGTTCTTGGACATTACATGGTTAGACAAAGGTCCAATAGAGAACACACGTGGATGATCTTGAGAGCTTTTGACCGATTGAGTATGTTTTCCATCTATGTATTCATCAGGAAGGGAATTCACTAGGAGCCATCTAAGAGTTCTTGATCGATTGAAGGTCCTGGTCCAAAATTTGAATCTTGCTTTTCTTGCTGGAAGAGTTCCAATCACCCATGGTAGATCTTCTGTAGATAGCATTGGTTGATTTGGTAAAAAGCAAATTCTACCTAGATGTTGGGGAATTCCTGCCACAATATCAAAAAAAGATTATAATGTAGTTAATGGGTCAAAGACTTATTTCATTGAGCAACATGCCCATATTTTTTGAACAACAAACAAATAAGCGTATGGCTAAAGATAATAATTGAATTTAAAAAGTAGCCAATAACAATAGCTAAGGATATGACTGTTCATAAAAATTTGCTAGACTTGCCAACCCGCCTGACCCAATCTATGTAGGTTCATTAAGTGAGGCAAGTTGGGTTGAGTGAGAAACTGTGGCAATTATTTGTTTCTCGGGAAAGTTGAGGAAATTGGGGAAGGTTTTTGATTTTTTATTATAATTTTTTTGAGGTAATAAAAATTATTTTATAATAGTTAATAGTAGTTTTATACTTTTATTAGTGGTATTTGATGGAATGAAAATGTTGATTAAATAATTATTTAATCTAATAAATTAATCATAAACCAATATTACAAGTTCATTTTCAAATAATGGTAAATTTATCTATTTAAATCATTTCTTTTCCTCTCCCTTCTAATGTTTAAAATATCTAAACAAGAGAAATGACTAATTACTCCCTTCTACCTTACTAATTTTAAAAACATCCAAACAAGGTAGATGATGCCTATTCTCCTCTACTCTCATCCCCACTACTCTCCTCCTTTCTACTCTCCTCCCTCTTTAAACTTCCAAACAGGCCATAAGAGTTATAGAAATATTAGGATAAAATGGCGTCATTCCCCACATCAAGTTGTTCACCCATCAATTCTCATCCCCCTCGTCTAGCCTCATTCATATCCTTCAATGATGTTATATACTTATATCTCTAACATATGGCGTCCTTCCAAAGCAAGGGAAGATTCTTTTACTATCTTGAAGTAAGGGCCAGCAAGGACAATTTGTTGTACGTATTGAATTACCCAACCAAAAAAAAAAAAAAAAGTTCCAAAGTGTAATGACATTTTTTTATGGCATATTATATCTATGACTTGAATTCCATCTCTCCTCTCCCACACTATTTACCTTAAAATAAATAAATAAATAACATGGATGTAATATGAAAAAAAAAAGACAAGCAAACCAATATACACCCATTGTTTTTTGCAAATATGTTTACTAGAAAATACTAAAAGTAAGCATTAAGTATTATAATTTAAAATTTTTTTGTTACTACTATTTTATTATTCAAAAGCTGTCTTTATCTAGAATTTAAGTACCTTAATAATCTTGGCAGACAATATATTGACTAGCTTTTTGTAAAGCTCACTTGACAAAAGTTTCAAACAATTCCACCTCTGATGGTTTTCCAAGGCAACATGTTGATTTAGGAAATGGTATATTTTATATCCTAGTAAACTACTCCGTACACCATATTATTACTTAAATCACCTTATCTATCAAAAATCCCATCTAGGGCAGGTTTCTCCACACACACACAACACAAAATGTTGAGAAACATCATATATATATATAAGCTATTATTTTTTTTTATATAAGTATATATAAGCTATTATTTATGAAAATCTCAGTCCAACAATAATAGAAAGAATGAGTCAAATTCTATCTCTATCTACAATTTTCAGTGCCTTAATCTTGACAAATAATGTACGTTAAAGACCATATTAACTAACTTTTCCGCAAGTCCACTTGACAAAAATTTTTATGAATGTGATAAAACCCCCGCTCAATTTTCATCCTCCCTCTTGGACTTATATCCATTCCATCCAATGACAAGCTCTTTTCTCTTTAGGAGATTCTTCCATGTCCTCATTGGTGACCCTAAATGAGCTGAAATTTGTTAAGTGTAGGAGATGGAAAATTGAGTCATGGGTACTTATATTGGTAATCAATATCCAAATTATTGATAGCCTATAATTTCACGAGAAGCAGAGTTTTCTAGGGAAATTGGCCTTCTCATTTAAAGAGAGGACCTAATCAAAACAATTTGGTACTAATTTGTAGAATAGTTTTAGTTCCAATTAGAAACTCAAAAAATGTAGAACTTGTTACGATATTAAGGTGCTTTAATGCTTGTGAGAGATAAAACGTCCATTTTTTTTACCACTATCTATAGCTAAATTGTAGTAAAAAGTTGCAGTACATATAGCAATTTTTGTCATAAGATAACTCATTCTATTATTATACATTCATATGTAGATATTGAAAAAACTCATGTTGTCTATCACAAGATTTAACCAATTTCAAAGTTTGGAGGGATGCAAAATTTATTTGGTCACAATATGAAAGAAGCCAATTCTTCACAAGACCCTGACTTAGATGAATGACTAATTACTAATTAAATAAGCATACTTAGCAAAATGGATTGTTGATTTGTTTCACATGATTTATCGGCTAAAAACTCCACAACTGCACCAAAATGCTTGGGAGTGTAAATGCTCCCAGAGGAAAAACATGTGAACTCGTGGTAATCTTTGGATCTAATGCTCCAAATAGTGGTATACTTGTATCCCTCCCTTCAGTGGGCTATAGGACCATCTTCCTTTTCACATATTGAAAATTGTGGTAGCAAAGATCCAATTGTTTCTCTTTTCTTTAGAATACTTCAAAGGTTCTCCATCTATTCTGTTGAGCCTTTTAGGTCCAGGCCCATATGGGCTCTGTTAGTGTTTATTTGGCCCATGTTCTTAAGCCTTTTTAGAGAGAGCACAGCAACAAAACATAGAGATGGTAAAATACACAAAAGAGAGAAAGACCCAAGGGTTTGGCTGTGAGTTTTAGGGGCTTTTTTTTTTTTTTTTTTTTCATCACTCCTCACTCAATTTTTGTCACTCATCACTCATCACTTAAAATACCCCAATTTCCCAAACCCCACCCATTTGGCACCTAAACTCAATTAATTCGTTGCTTTGTTTCAAAAAAAAAAAAAAAAAAAAAAAAATTTCAAAAGTTGCGGCGGAGGTTTCTTGGCTTTGTTTCAAAAAAAAAAAAAAACCCTTAAAAGTCAAAAGTTGAGGCTGGAATTTCAAAAGTTGTGTGTGTATTTATTAAAATGTCATCATAACTTTGTTTCCATAACTTGAAAACACCTAAAATGTGTTTTCGGTTTCCATAACTCATCACTCAAAAATCAGAGAATTGAGTGATGGAAATAAAACTTGAAAATAAATCCAAACAAGCTTTCTCTCCTGGGTCCCACCATTTTTGAGTTATGAGTGATGGAAACACAAAAATCAAATAGCCCCTTACCTTTCTCCTACCATGGCCATTGAAACCTATTGAAGCAAGTGTCTCAAAGGTGTTTGGGGTTTCTTTCAACTAGTTGTTTGGAAGATTTCATTGTGGTGGATTTAGGTTTGTAAAACTCCTAAAGACGTAACCTTATATTTCTCCAAGTTTGTTGTGTAGACTCATGTCGTGCTATAAAAGTTGAGTAAAAGACCATTGTAACTTGTTGTTTATAGTGGATTATTAGGCACTTGACTTGCGGATATATGCTTAGCGCCAAACTGCGTAATTCTTGAGTGTGCATTGTGTAGGCCTTCTAAGTGTTTGATAATTTGTCTTTTGGATTCCATTTTGCATATCTTGCTAGCTTAGGCTCATTATTTTTTGTGTCTAACCTCCATTACCTTTATGTTGGTAAATTCACACTTAGTTGACAATATTGGGAGAGACTTTGGTCTCACCATGAAATGGGTAGTTTTTCCCAACAATTAGGGTGAATGTGTCCAAGTCCTAATAAATTTCCCCTATCAGTAGATCATGTCATGGATTGCTTTAACTTTACATTTTTCTCAAATGGAGTCAAGAGTTAAAGAGTTTTTTGCTTCCCCACACAATTACGTATCTTTATTCTCAAATTCAAGACCTATTGAGAGATTTTAGAACATCTTTTGGAAGTGCCGTGCCAAAATTAGGAGGCACTACCACCTCACGCATTCTAGTCGTTTCATACTCCTCCTAGACACTATGATGTTTATTGCAATAAACATCATAATGCGAGGAAGCCTCGAATTCAAAAGCAAATTGCCATATCCAATGAGCCTATTGGAAATATCAAAGATATCAAAATTGGTGAACTTTAAGATGCATCACAACTTGGGTCTGCCTAATGGTATAATTCACGCATCATTAGTGATTTCACATAATTAAGACCACTAGTGAAACATTTAAGCCCATCCCAAAAGCATTTGGCACAGAAAGGAGAAGAAAAGATATATTGGAAATCAGTTGGCATGCAAGTCAACTCATCCATATGATAAGATTCCCTTGGTGAGAAAGTGTCCGGTACTAGATGATAGAACTTCATCTTTGATAAATGCATATGGCCCATCCCGCAAGTTATTTATCAAATGGCCCATCCCGTACAAGTTACAATCAATTTGACAAAAAGAAAAGCTTAGATCTTATAAAATGTAAATCAATAAAAAAAATGAATTGAAGGTTGCATTTGCCATTAGCTTAAAAAGCCAACTTTTTTATTATTAAGCTTATTTTTGCTATTCATGGGCCTCACGGTATTATTTCAGCTAACTTTTAACTTTATTTACAATACTTTCAGTAAAAAGTTTTCACTTTCAGCTAAACAAGTTGTTTTCAAATGGACTCGAAGTGTTCAAATATTGCACAATAATGAATCTCAATCGAGAGTCAGCCACAAGCATCACAATGGAACTCACCTCATACATGTCTAGTGAGGAACACAAAACCAAGATTCATTTGGGAACCATAGTTTTATTTTTTATTGGACATCTCCCAAAAAAAAAAATCCTCAATGATTCAATCATAGGGATGCATTTACCCGAAACTGGAGAATAAAGGGAATATGCAATTCATGGGGCTGTAAACTTCTATCAAGAACAGCACAAAAACTTCTACAAACAATACTTTTCTTAATCTAACTTGCAAAAGTCACAGCAAATACCAACCAATTGGTTGCAACTTTTGAAAGGAGGGCAGTGATTAATATACATCACTCTTAAAAGTCTACAACACAAACCTTAAGTGTACAACTATGCATTTTAAGTCAAGAATCTTTGTATCGTACAGAAGATGAAAATGCCATGATAGAACTTACAAAAAAAATGCCATGAAAGAGTAGTGGCAAAGGAAAAAAGCTCCACTAAGTGAGCAAGAATCAATAAAGGGGTTGATGAAAAAGAAAAATGTAAAAAGAGAACCACAAAAGGATTCCAAAAAACAACCGAGCATCAGTCAAAGGTTCAGGAAGTGTACCAAAAGAAGATTGGCAGCATGGGAGACAACATGTGGATAATAGCTATATCTTTGTCAAGGTGTTCAAGAAACATACTCTTAACTATTATATGAATATAAGAGAACTCTAAGAGAGATAGTATAATGTTTAGATATATAATGTTTGGATACAAATCTATTTTCACAAACAGCTCTTCAGATGAATGGTAACCATAAAATTTCCTTGCTCAGACAAGGCTGCAACCACATACATGCTGTTGCTTTGAACCAGCATTACCTTTAAGCTGTAAGAGTTCAGACCAAAGCAAAAACATACAATCGATACCTACAGGATCAGCAACGAATTCCAGAAAGACCAATTACAAACAGGACAGAGGTTAGAACAAAACCTGTTGCAACCAAGCATACCTTCAAAGCTTTCTCAAGAGCAAGAGATACAGCATGTGTGTATGCATCACCTATGCAAATTAACAAGAAAAAGGATAAACTCAGAAATTTAAAATAGGAATCATATCTAAAGCATAGAAAAAGCAGAAAACTAGACAACAAAAAGCACAGAACATTTTAACATTAGGACAGACAAACTTAATTTCACATTAGGATGGAAGAGGACATCACATGCAAAATGAAATTAAGAGATAAATAAAAAATATAGCACAAATTCAGAATATCAACTAAAAAAAAAAAAAAAAAAAACACTTGATCCTGACTAATTAGGACCAGCTACATAAATCCAATTTTTATTCCATTGGCTAAATTCAAAAAATGTTATCTACCATCCTAGTGTGGTTGAAGCGATATATCTGCCACCAAGGCACATATAAATAGGGTAAAACCTCCAAAAAAATATGGGTAATTAGTCAAGAATAATGATGTAGTAATAAAGAAAAAATGGAAGAGTAAATTTCAAACACTTTTCATATGCTTGACGTACTACTATTTGCTATACATGAATTATTGCTTTACATAGCATGCAATCTCTGTTATTTCAAACTTTTTTTCCTTGATAACGTAGGGACCCTTTCTAAAGAAGAACCCTTTGGACTCACCTCTAGCACAATGCTGATTCACCACCAGAAAATGAAAACGAAGAAAATTTTTTAGAAATATATTTTTCCAGTGTGCAATTGAAAAGAGAGAAAAATGAAAGATGGATTTGGAATATAATCTAAGTCCCACCAAATTTCACTTAAAAGTAGGTGGGACTTAAATTTTGAGATTAAAGAAGAAAACGTGTGTCCTAATTTTCCCTCCATTTTCTCAACATAACCAAAAGGAGAAAAATATAACTTCATAAACTTTGATATGCCTACTTCAACTATTGTATTCAAGGAACACTGACGAATCCAAGCTTTTGATATCATTCAATAAGACGCCAGAAAAACAGGAATGATCTTACCCCTTGGACGTGCAAGCAAGTCTTCTGACCGGACAGTGTAGAAACATATATTCTTATAACAGGAACCTCACTCACTTTCCCACCTTCAAGAATTCAAGAATCCACTTAGAGAAGCAAATTAACACATATTGTACATTTCTATGAATACCATTTTCCTAGTCCTATGTTTGGTTCCTTGGAAAAATGAATAACTACATTTTAACTTAAACAATTTTTCACCACAGCAAAGAGTGCAAGAGTCTTCAGGGGTTCTTAAATACTTTTTTTTTAATAAAAAAAAAAAAAAAAAATTACCTAGTTATTATAAGCATTAGGAATTATTAAATTCTTCCCTACAATCTGTGCAGTTATAAATAGTTTAATATTACCCTCACCCAGTCCACACCATCTTTACTTTTTTCTCATAATCCTAAGTTCATAAACTTTTTCTTTTTAGAATCTTTTTACTTTGACAAATTTAGAGTTATATACTAGAGAACCCAATTTTAATTTAACCCTAGACTAACCTAGAATTAGTATGCTTGCTCTGCATGTAAGTGTGGGGACAACAAGTTTAAACCTTTTTTTCCATAACATCTCTGACAATAAGCATAAGTATAAAATTCATCTTAAAAACAAAAGGGTAAAAATACAATTACACCACTAAAATTATAAAAATGAGCATTTGTAAAAAACGCTACGAGGAGTTCTGGGTTCAAAATGAGCATTTGTAAAAAAACACTATGAAGAGTTGCTAATGCAAAACAACGTCTTGAGTTTTAAAATCGCAATGTTAACTCTTAAAATGACACTGTTTTGCACTTGTAACATTAGAGGTCGTTAACAGTTAACAATGGCCAGAACAGAACTAAAATGATAAAATTTCAACTTGGTGATTGTATTTTTGCCCCAAAAAAAAAATGAATATTCATAATATATATATTTAGCAACTACGATGAAATCAAAATAAATATATCAGATTCTAAGAACCCGAAATTGTGAAATGAGTTTCACTTTCTTTTCAATTGAGAATTCTACTCCTAATATCAAACAATAAAAAAAATTACAAAAAAGAAGAAGAAGAATTAAATGGTTTGAGAGTGAAAGTAGAGTACCTTGGAAGGTACTATAAGAGAGACGAAGGCCATGTAGTGGTCAATGGTGACAATCCTTTCGCTGAAGGCGTTTATATCTGACTCTGAATCTGCTGTTGATTCTCTTTCAATTTACAGGAATGCCATGAGAACTTGCTTCAAGGAATGGAATAGAAGCCTAGAAGGAGGAAGGAAGGTTTTGAATTTGGGGGCTATCGAGGGAAAATGAAAATTTGTTTCTATTTGTTAGGTGCAAATTAGAGAGACAGGCAGTTATGATATTAACTTGAAAGCTCAAAGCTTCTCTGGCACATTATTGCAAAGTTGTAATCCCAGAGAATGTGAATATAACAATTTTGTCCCCACTTCTTTTGTTAAATTCTCCGTAGTCCACTGTTGGAATTTATTTTTAATAATAAATTACACTAACATCTTATGAGGCTTTAGGAAATGTTAAAAACCCCCTTCTATATTTGAAAATGACACTTTAACCTCCTCTGATTATTATTCATTTATTCTTTTATATATATATATATGGGATTATTATTCTTATTTTATTTCATCAAAAAAATTAAAAAAAAAAATTCTTATCATGTTGCCCTTGGAAGGAATTGCTATTTACCCAAATGGTCTGAACTGTGTCACATGTTGTCCATGAAGGTTCAAACTTAAAACTTAACGTCCGTTTGCAAAGATTCTAAAAATGGTGGTCAAAAATTCTAGAATAAAATAATTTTTAGGTTTAAACTACATAATTAGTCCTTATTTATCATATGTGATTTAGTCCTTCAAGTTTCACTATGGTGATGCGAAATCCCTCAAGTTTTCAAAATGATGCAATATAAGTCATTCGTTAACTTATTAGTGGTGTTACTTAAATATAATTGTATCAATCATACAATTATTTAACATTTTTTAAATGATGTGGCATTCTTTTTTATTAAAAAATTACAAAAATTAAATTAACACATAAGAAAGAAATTAGACCATTCTAATTCAAATCTTTATCCTAGCCCAGTACAAAAGTGATCGACGGTGCCATATATGCCAATGTCAACGTAATGGAAAGAAAAAATTTTATTGTTCAACGGTGCAATTGTTTTTAGAAAAACTTTGTCCAGCACCGTCAATTATGTGCCTTGGCTTTAATCGGCTTAAGACAATTGCAATTTTCTTAAAGAAAAACGTTATTGTTCGACGGTGCAACCTTTAAGCAATTGTCTTAGAATGACTGACAGCGCCACGTCGGACGAAGACAAGGTGACTCCGGTGTACAAGCTCGAAGAGATCTACGAGCTTTGCAGAAATACCAGAGGAAGCCAGAGTAGGTAGATTAAAGTTCCACCAAAGAGTAGTTAGACTAAATTTCCACCAATGTAGTTGCGGACCCATGTTTGGATGAAGTGGGGTAGTGGGTCACACAGTTTCATAGACAAGAGACTCCCAAGAACAATGCGGTTGTAAAAGGTGGCCCCATCCATGAATAGTTGCAGATATGCACCACCATGGTCATCCATGTTTGGTGGAGGATGGTCCAATGATTTCTTAGGTCAGGTTCTGGTGATGGGCCGACGAAAATGTGGCCAAATTTGGAACTCAGAGAGAGTCAGAGAGTAAAGTGGGAAGGTCTGAGTTGGAATAAAGTATTTGAGTTGAAGATTCCAAATATAACCGGTGTGTAAATAATATATGAGTGTGATAACAAATGAATAGTGCAGTGGACAATTGTATTTGGGATGATCTAAATCTAATTCAAAAGCCATTTATGGTATTTAATAAAAATAAATGCCACATTATTTAAAAATGCCAAATCATTATTCTGTAACATAAGTAACACCGTTAATAAAAGTTAATCAAAGGATTTATATTACTCATTTTAAAAACTTGAAGGACTAATTGTGCTCACTTGAAACTTGAGGGACCAATTCAATAAGAGTAAATTTATCATTCAAACTAATAGTCCAACCTTCCATCAGCTAATTTTTAAATGTGTGAATAGTATCGTGGGACCCATTTTTAATGAAAAAGTTCCCCTTTGTGGAGTTCTTCACCTTCTCATGTGTTGTGATTGGTCCAAAATATTTGAAAAGTCAAAGTTTACCACTTCTGCTCATTAATCCCCAACCCATAGAACAAGATTGGGGACCCCTCAAAACGCTCAAAAAATGCGTGAAAAAAAAAAAAAAACGTGGATGCAAAGGGTTTTCATCCCAATCCAAACGCAACCTTAACGTATGCAAAGATTCTAACAATGGTCATGATTCTAGATTATCCCTTGTGGTTTACTTCCTTATTTGTAGATGTGATTTAGCGATTTGTATTATACCATGGTGATGGAAATCAATGCAATACTAATGGTAGAGTGCATGCGTTATTTATTGTACACTTAAATATAATTGTATCAATCGCTGCAATTATTTCATTAAACTCAATAAAACTTGTATTATTACACACATAGATAAAATTATTACAATCACTATAAATCTAGAGCAAATGCCTCTACTTGTCTTCATCTTCATGGATAAAATTTTCTGTCTCAGCACTTGCAAAACAAAGTGGCATTAATTTCTTTATTGTTATCCATCACATGCATTAATAGAGTCCTAGAAAATAAATTGGGCACTTAAGTGGGTTCAGTACCTCAGTCTAACACTAATCAACTAAAAGGGGCATATCATCCTTTTACTTTTCCTTCAAATTGGTTGTGGAAAAAATAAAGACAGACTTTTTTCTTTGGTCCCATTTGAAGGATCATTAGGTCTGTGAGGCACACAACAGGTGGTAGAACTCTTCCTTCCCTTAACCCTCACCCTTAGTGTAAGCCGGATTCAATTTCAAGCCTAATGTGTGATGACTGATGACAGGAAACTTTAGCAACTGAACTAGCGGACACTCACTTCGATTTACATGATTTAAGTTGTTTTATTTGATGAACAACAATAAAGTTATAAGACTCAAAAGCTGGAATTGTCTCTTTTCCTACATTCACTACTACAAGAAACAGCTTGGTTACTTTTAGCAACAGCAAGCATGGAATGGATCAAATCAACCTAAAGGACACTTATTAGCATCATGATCATTTCCCTAAAAGGTGATCACAGTATAAAGCCATTTGATATGATTCATAAAAACCAACAGTAATCAACCAAACTAAAAATAAAATCCCATCCACCAAAAACCCACAAAAGCATTTCCACAGAACACTCAAAACCCAAATTTTCAAAACCAAAGAAAACCTGTAACTCCATACCAATTCCATTTCTGCACAATTCAACATTCCCATAGACCAAACCAATACTATTCATAATCCAAATGCTCACTTAGTCAATAATAATCTTATCATTCAAATAATTTCTCTAACCTCTCCATCAGCTCAATCCACTCAGGCCATGGATGCACCACCTCCACCACCATCCCCTCCTTCTTCTTCACCTTCTCATTCGCATCCTCCAATACCAAATCAGCATTACCACTGCTGCTATCAATCCCCAACCCTAGTTGCGATTGGGGATGAGGCGGGTGGTCAATTTGGGGTTTCTGGATTGGCGCCAAGCGTGGATGCGTTGGAGGGTTTGATCCTTTTGAGAGAGGAGGGAATGCTGCTGTTTTTCGATGGTGTCGATTTGGTCGAAGACGAAGCTGAGGCGGGCGGAGAGAGAGGAGGGTTTTGGAGGAGGAGGAGGAGGGGGTCAGGGTCCGAAGAAGAAACTAATGGGAAATTTTTTAATTTTGAAGCACTTAGAAGTCAAACTCTGTTGCTGCAATTTTTTTTCTAAAAAAATTGTGTTTCCCTCAATTTTTGCCCAAATTAGGCGGAAATGGAAAACCATAGTGTGGGTCTAAGTGATTCAATTTCTTCCTTATTTCTCTTCTTTCTTGCTAGCAAAACAATGGAAATGTTACTCTTTCCTTCATTTCTCTTCTCTTCCCTCCTATCCCTCTTTTCCAAACAAAGTATAAAAGCTTTCAAGGGTTGACAATCTTCTAGAGATTTTAGAGTAACTCTGTTGTAAAATGTTTAAAATCATATCCATCTATTTTGAAAAATAATGGTTGAATTTTGCCCAGTTAATAATTCAAAGAAATATTATAGTGGTGACAGTTATTTTATTTTATTGTTTTATAATTTTGATGGTAAGGCAGATACTAATCCACTCATTTCAATATGTAATAAATAAGATTTTAATTGCCATACTAGAGTTACTTTAAGAACTTTGGAGAATGACAGATTCTCTCCAAACCCTTCAAAAGAGGTGATATCTCATACAATTGTCATATTTCTTTTAGATTAAGGTTGCGTTTGGATTGGGATGAAAACTCATTCAAAGAATGGAGATATGTGTGGAGTGGAGAATATTGAACAAGGAAAATCCTTCCTTTCAATTCCCACTGTTTTTGAACGTTTTGAATGACTAGTGCTTAAAACCACTCAACCATACATTTCAGGTAGAAACCTTCATCTGAGCAACAGAAAGACTTTGTAGTTCTTTCAAATTTTTGGACCAATCACAAACATCATAAAACATTGAGCACGCTACTCAAATTTCACTTTTCACTCCACTTTTTCATTAAAAAGGGTCACCGCCTCTATTCACACATTTAAAAATTATTTAGCAGCAAGGTTTTGCATCTCTCTTTCGTTTTCATTTTGAAGTTCTTCCAAACACAGCTGCTAAGTGAGATTCATTGGTGTGTATCACACATCTTGATGTTGAGAGGAACTTTGAATTTAATAAATTCATAATTTTCATTCCTTATACCAGATCTATTTTTTAAGTTATAAATTCTTATATATAAAAGCCTAATGTAATTTTTTCTGTATATTTTCTAAGAGCCTTTGGACCAAGATGATAAATGATTTCAATTTCCAACTCATAAATGTCTTATATTTAAGAATAATCAACTCAGTTTTCAACAAGTCCAAATATCCGCTGCAAAGCAGGGATTATTTGTTTTTGTAATATAAATCATTTTAATCTAAAGTGAATTTAAAATTTGAAAAGTTTTGGTGGATTCAAACAAGAATAATCACTTTAATTTTGGGTCTCAAATTTTGTTACAACTAGGCTGGTTTGTGCAAAGAGAGAGAGAGAGAGAGACCTACATAAATAGAGCTTAAACGCTGCTGGTGGGATACTAGAAGAGCTAAATGATAGGACCTCATGGCATACTTGTTTTTCTACCCACAAAATCTTTCTAATGATTGTTGTGTTCACTCTAAAATACTTTATCATTCAGCCCTGAAAAACCATGAATGCAAACCACTTCATAAATCCCATCAAAACTACAAAAATGAGTCATTTTCCAAAACATATTTTTTATAAAACTATCTCATTTTTCTATGTTCGGTAATAATTTTAAATGAGTTAAAAAATAACTCCTAAATTTTCTTATTTAGTTATACTTTTTTTGTTTATCAAAGATAGTTTTCTTTTCACTTGTTTCTACTTTTTTATTTATTATTATTTTTTTATAGTTATGTAGAAAACTATTTTCACATTTTCCAATGAAACAAACGGAGCATAAAATACATTGGGCATCAGACTTCTTTGTTGCTTTTGTATTAGTACAAAAAAACAACGCATAAGAGTCTTGTGGGTTACTAGCATTGACCACTTTTGTATGGGCAAGGCACGGTATTAACATCACAGCAAAACAGAGGATTACATTGGGCATCAGACTTCTTTGTTATATACAACATATGATTAATCACCTAAAAAACACAAAATACAACTTACAACACAGGACTAAGTAAAGAAGAAGGTATGTACAAGTACAACAGTAACCTCATTCAAAGAATGGAGATACGTGTGGAGTGGAGAATATTGGAATATTGAACAAGGAAAATCCTTCCTTTCAATTCCCACTGTCGAAGAACATGTTGGAATGACTAGTGCTCAAAACCACTCAACCATACATTTCGGGTAGAAACCTTCATCTGCAGCAACAGATGAAAGACTTTGTAGTTCTTTCTGAACTTTCCGCCTCTCATAAAACATTGAGCACGCTAGTGAAGTGCACTTGACTCCACTTTCCACAACCCAGTCACCGCCTCTACAATGTCGACAAATAGCAGCAAGGTGTTGCATCTCTCTCTCAATTTTGAAGTTCTTCCAATCACAGCTGCTGCAGCAGAAGCACCCTTTTGCAAACTTTGATTGCAAATATGGGCTGCTGCCTGGACCAACTCACCACAAAGTATACAATGTTTTGAGAGAGAGTAATAATCAATTCTAGTTCGTTGTGCATTTGGAGCAGAGAAGGGGCGTTTAGCAAAGGCTTCCCCGACTGGGCGGGGCATCTCTATAAACCAACGGATCAAGTCAGCTCCAACAAGTCCAAATATCCGCTGCAAAGCAGGGATTATTTGTTTGTTGATGTAATATAAATCATTTAATCTAAAGGGGGAATCCATTGCCAAAAGTTCCAATGGATCCACAACCATATCAATGAGGCGGGCCCCTGGCTCCCCATGGATTACAACATAAGGTATTCGCTCTGCGTAGCGTGGTTCTGCCCTTGGATCAGCTCTCATCGCTGCTGGTGGGAGAGATGAAGAGCTCCTTGTACAGTAGGTACCTAATCGAACCTCCTTTGCAAAAACAAAATCCTGAAGAGAAACCCTGCCAGATAGAATCCGGGTCCGTTGGCGCTAAAATATGCTTTAAGTTCAAAAGTGTTCTGATGTTCAAAAAGAGTCTCAACGACTTCTCCAGTGTCTTGGAAACAGCGCCACATGTATCCCTGTGTTGTCTCAATGCCTTTAGCATCAAATACAGGTTCAGACTGTTCTGCTAAAATAACTGTAACCAACATTAGCATTTCTTAGTAAGGAGGAAGCATGGATGATATACTTTCTCCATTTTCAAAGTGACTGGGTTTGGATTCATAGCAGTGATTGCAGAGGCAAACTCATTCCCAATTCGAAAAGACTCTTTGACCGTGCGTCCTTTGAGGAGGACAAACTAGCTGTCAGTATCACCATAAATAACTTTAGCTTTCCATTTATCATGTGCATTCACAAATGAAATTGCCTTTTCAAGGGTACTACGGCCACATTGAACAATACTGTCTGCAAGCTCTGCACAAGGCATGCGACCACTAAATCCAGCAGCTGTATAGCCATATGTTACATTTGCTATCAGCTTCAAAGTAAGCTGTCCAGCAATTGAATTAAGAATGTCTTGGCACTCCTTCTGAAACTTGCTCTCACAATCCTTATTGGCCTTCTCCAGTCTCACAAGCAAGTTCATCTTCATCAGCCTGAGATGTGGCTAGCCATTGTAGAAGACAGAGGGCTTCCTTATCTGCAGCCTGAATACAACGCATGGATTATAAGAACACATGAGAGATGTTTAGTAAATTTTGAACACTATTTCACAAAACAAACAAACACCATTGTGGTACAATTACATGAGTTCTGAATATCTCAATCTGAGAGAGAGAGAGACAGGGGTTAAGAAAACACTAAAACCAAAAGGTATATAAGACAGTATTGCAGCTTTAAAACCAAAAGATATAGTGAAGGACCCCATCATGTCACATGATCAAAAGAAAACTTATGCTTAAAAGTGAAAAGGCCAATATCCATGAGAATAAACATGCAACCTCATGATGAATTACCTTTGGATCTAATGTTTCAATAATTGCTGATGACCGCATTTATTCAACCTCAAGACAATGGTTCAATACTTGTATTTCTCCCTTTAGTGAGTATTGGACCATCTTCTACACATATTGAAAACTTGTGGTGACAAAGATCCAATTATTTCTTTTTCTTTAGCATTCTTCAAAAGTTCTCCATCTATATTGTTAGGCTTAATATGTCCAATTCCAACCAAGTTTCCCTCATCAATTGATGATGTCACTGACTGCTTTAACTTTACATTTTTTCTCAAATGGAGTCAAAGTCAAAGAGTTTTTTGCTTCACTACAAAATTCAATAAGTTTGTTCTCAAATTCAAGACTTAGCCAAAGAGTTTTAAGAACATCCTGTGGAGGTGGTAGGCCAGGATTAGGAGGCATTGTCACCTTATGCATTCCAGTCCTTTCATACTCCTAGAACACCAAGGAGAATTTCATCAAATGAATAACCAACAAGATAAAATTCCAACAAACTCATAAAAAGCAGCAAATGGATGTGACCAAAACAAACCTCCCATATTGATGCAAGTGACTGAACCATTTTCACTTCTAAACGGGTTTTTGAAAGGGATGAATAATTTTTAAACTGCTGGTTAAGAATCTCTGCAAAACCCAAAAGAACAATTCTTACATTGAGCTATAAAAATCTTGAATATTTATATCATATAACTGTGAAGTCAAACAAACCATCTATGGAAGCATCCCCCTCAAGTTCACAGATACTTTAACATTTATTGCAATAAACATTCTGATGTGAGGAAGCCTCAAATTCACTAGGAAATTGCCATATCCAATAAGCTGGAATTGTTGATGATATCCAAATTGGTGAAGTTATATATGCATCACAACTTGGGTCTGCCTAATGGTAAATTCACACATCATTGATGATTATCACATAATTATAAGCATCAAACAAATATTTACAACCTTCCCAAAAGCGTTTGGCACAAAAATGAGAGGAAAGATAACCTGGAAATCAGTAAGCATGCACGTCAACTTATCCATATGCTGTTTATGCGGACTAATATGATCAGATTTCCTTAGGGAGAAAGTATCTAGTACCGGATGATGGAACTTCATCTTTGATATTGATACATTAACAAATTTCTGACCAACTCTACTATACTCCCCTCCCTTCAGCTCCATCTAAATAGGCCATAACAATTGTATAAGTATAAATTCATCTTAAAAACAATAAATGAGAATGTTAACGAACTCATATTACAAAATTTAATTTAATTGTATTTTTACCTTTGTGGCATTTTTTTTTTTTTTTTTTTGTTAAAACACAGATAACTCTTAAAACGATACCAATTCACATTTGTAGCATTAGACAATGATTTAAAACAAACATAGTTTTAGAAAAGTTAACAGTGGTTTTTAGTTCACAATAGACAAAAGAATTAAAATGACTATTTTGTAAAAATTAACAAACTGAAATGACAAATTTTCAACTTGTAAATTGAATTTTTGACCCAAAAAAATGTATATTCATAATATATATATATATATATATATATATATAGCACCTACAATGAAATCAAAATCAATATATCATATTCTAGGAAGCCAAAATTGTGATATGAGTTTCACTTCCTTTTCAATTGAGAATTCTATTCATAATATCAAAACATTTTAAAAATTACAAAAGGAAAAAAAAGAATTATACTGCGTCATAAAGAGAAAGAGAGTAGAGTACCTTGGAAGGTGCTATTAGAGATATCAAGGCCTGGATCGGGCTGGCCATGTACTGTTTGATGGTGACAATCCGTATTATTACACACATAGGTACAATTATTACAATCACTATAAATCAAGAGTAACTGCCTCTACTTGTCTTCATCTTCACCTTCGTAAGTGCACTCAAAAATTTCTCACAAACCAATCTGTCCTTGAGGTGGCAAAATGCCCAATAACTAGTCCAATCATCAATCCGCAGACATATCCTATCACAATCACTTTCCAGTCAAATCCTTCTACTATTGACGATTCTTGCCTTGTTTCATAAGTTGGTGGCTCAATTCCACATTTCTTTGGCAACGGAGAGCCACACAATGCCAAGTTTCCCTCAAAAGTTGAAATTTCAAATGTCAAAAATTGTCCACCTTGTGGAATTGGACCAATAAGTTGATTATGAGACAAATTTAAATATTCAAGAAATGTAAGACCTATTAGTTGTTGAGGGATTTCACCAGAAAGCTTGTTTTGAGAAAGATCCAACGATTCAAGTGAAGTTAGGTTCCCTAAGGATGAAGGGACATGGCCTATGAAGTTATTGCTCAATAAATTGAGTACAATTAATCCCTTTAGGTTTCCCACACTATTTGGAATTTCTCCATAAAACCTATTATTGGAGAGATCAATAGCTGTGAAGATGGTCAAGATCTTTACCAAAAATATTTCTAACCCCTTATTCACCACTGTCATTGAGTCTTCATAATAATTTGATTGACTTCCCATGTATTCTGGTTGTGCTTCATCTTTGGTAGGAACCATTTGCATTGCATTCCAAGTTCTAAAGTATTCTGATGGTAACCTACCAAAGAAATTGTTATGAGAGAGGTCAATGACATGTAACTTGGAAAAGCCAAAATTGGTATGAGGAGTCCATATAGGACCATGGAATCCATTTGTTCGCAAGACAAGAATTCGTAACTCTGGCAAAGACTGCAACCAGAAGGGGAATGCATCATTAATGTTGTTATTTCCAAGACTTAAGACCTCTAGCATTCGACATTGTACTAATGATCGTGGAATCTTCTCCTGTATTTGGTTGTGACTTAAGTCAAGTGTCACCAAACTGCATCCTTTCATGAATGATTTAGGCAAGTTTCCTTGAAAGCAATTGTTTCTCATATTCAATACTAAAAGAGAATTGCTAAAGTGACCGAAACATTGTGGAATCTGACCAATCAGCTGGTTGTTAGAAATATCAAGGACTTGGAGGGAATTCACCTTACAAATCATTTGAGGGATTTTCCCGGTTAGATTATTGTTTGAGGCAAAAAAATATGATGTAGACAATGGGGGAATTGGGAGTGACCCTTGCAACATGTTGGAATGTAAATCTAAATAGACAATGAATTTCCAAGGAAGAACTTTTAGCGGTTGTTCAAAACCGCTGAGAAGGTTAAAAGAAAGATTCAGGTATTGTAGTGTCCCTTTTCCAACATTACAAAACCATTTGGGTATTTTACCTTCAATTTTGTTGTTGGAAAGGTCTAATGTATTCAATTCTTTTTGGGCTTTTAGGAAATCAGGGAATTCACGCAAATTGCAAGAAGACAACAACAAATATGAAAATTTGGGGTGGGTTGAATTGATATTTTCTTTTGAAACCAACAAATTGTTACCTGAAAGATCGAGATATTGAAGTTCTTTAACCTGGAAGAATATGTTTAACTCCATCTTGTCCTTTAGGTTGATCGAAGAAAGATATAGCTCTCGTAGCTTAGTGAAATTGGCAATTGACCTTGGAACCGGTCCATCCAATTTGTTTCCACTCAATCCCAGGATATTTAATTGTGATGAAGAGATATTTTGGAATTGGAGAGGGCCAGTAAGCTGATTTTGATCTAGAATCAGTTTAGACAATGAAGGCATTGTATACAAAACCAAGGGGATAGCCCCTGTGAGTGAGTTATAAGACAAGGCAAGGAGAGACAAATTAGTAAGTTTATTTATTTCAGATGGGATTGACCCTTTCAATTGATTTCCTGATATACCTATCCTAGTGAGTTTGGTAATATTTGTTAGTGAAACTGGGAACCTGCCTTCAAAATTGTTATATGGAAGGAATAATTCTTCTAGTTGTGTAAGATTTCCCAGTGAAGATGGTACTTTCCCAAAGAAATGGTTATAGCCAAGATCTAGAGAAGTGAGTTTTGCAAGATTTCCTAATGTGGATGGAAGCTGACCATGAAAATTGTTCAAATAGAGAGAAAGATAAGTAAGTTGTGATAAGTTCCCAATAGAAGGGGGAATTTCTCCTGAAAATTTACTAAAATCAAGTTCCAAATAATTCAAGGAGTTGAGATTGCCGATTGAATCGGGCAGTTTCCCAGAAAAATTTGTTGAGCGAAGATATAAAGCATTCAAGGACTCAAGCTTTCCGATTGAATTGGGCAATTCCCCAAAAAAATTTGCCCCAGAAAGATCCAAACGACTTAAGGATTTAAGGTTGCCGATTGATTCGGGCAATTCCCCAGAAAAATTTGTTCCAAAAAGATCCAAAAAGTTCAAGGACTTAAGGTTTCCGATTGCATTGGGCAATTCCCCAGAAAAATTCGTGGAGGAAAGACGCAATTGCTTTAGGGAACTACCAAATCGAAAATTGGGAAGAAAACCAATGAGATTGTTGTTACCTGACACATCAATGGCTTGTATCTTGGGCAGTAGGAAAATATCTGAGGGAAATTCGCCAAGCAAAATGCACCAAGACAGAGAAAGAGAAGTCAAGGAAGACAAATTTGCGAGGGACTGAGGTAGTGACCATGGAAGGTCCACGTCATCTAGATGAAGTTCTCTCAAATATGTCACGTTCTGGACAAGTGCTTCGAGATCAATTCTTCTGAGCTTCAAAAATTTATAATGATAATCAGCAGCAACAAAGTATTGAAAATAATTGAAAGAGAGATCAAGTGAAACCAAATTGGAGAGCCATGAAATTTCGGACGGGATTCGGCCATGTAAGAAGGAACGAGAGAGATTAAGATGGGTCAACCTCACAAGCTGGCCAAACTCAGATGGGATTGTGGTGAAGGAAGAGAAGTTGTTCAAGGCAAGGTTGAGTTTTTGAAGATGGTGCAACCTAAAGAGGCTACTGTTAGACTTGAGAGGCCCACAAAGCCAGCTTTTGCTGAGTTCTAAGCCAATGACATGGCCATTGTGTGCATCGCATGTGACCCCATCCCAATTGGAACAACAATCACTATCTGCCTTCCAAGACTTCATCTTTGGATACGAACCATTATAGTAATCAAACAGATCATATTCATCATAATAAATTCTCTTCTCAACAAATTCTTTCCTCAGTTGCAACAAAGCAGAGCTCTGGTCAGGGAGGCAACGATGTTGAGAGGAAGTATTAGAAATAGTTTGAGAATGTGAAATGAAGAACAAACAAGAGGCAATAAGGAATAAGGGCAGGTATTGATTCATTTTCCACATGTTTACAGCAGAGGAAGTAAATGGAAAATTGGGTGGCTTATGTGTTATGAGGAGATAAAGAACTAATGACCTGTGAGGATATTTATATACACAACCATTTGAAAGGAATAAAGGTAATTGGATATTTATATTATTTTTTGTGGTCTAAATCGAATTGGATTTCAAGGGCTTTAAATATATTGGTTTGAAAGGTCTGAAATAATTGAATCTATGAGTCATCAGTATTGACTGGAATTGTTTTCCATACACGATTGTGATAACATATTAAAAAGTTATTTATATTTAGAAGGTTTTAGATTAAAAAGTTCCTTTATGTAACCATAAAAATATGAAGACGACAGATTATCAATATATATATATATATATATATATATATACAACAATCCTTTTTATAAACAGAAAAACAAATTCCCTCTAACATTTAATATTTAGTTGATTTTTGTAACTAAATTCCTTCCTTTGTGTTACATTCCAGTCACTAAATTATAATTTTAAACTAATAAATTTTGATTTTTAAAAATTCTACTATCTATATAGCCTTTTGATCTCAATTTTTGCTTGTTAGCTTCTTGCAATCCAACTATGATTTTAAATTATAATACTACATAAACAAACAAACAAACAACAAACAAACAAACAAAAATTTCTTTCAATGGCCAGACTTTGTAATTTGGTTATAGTTCTCTTACTCAAATAAAATTATATCTTTTACCTCAAAAAAAAAAAAAAAAAAAAATCTTTCAATGGCCAGACTTTGTAATTTGGTTGTAATTCTCTTACTCAAATAAAACTATATCTTTTATCTCAAAAAAAAAATAATAATAAAAAATCTTCAATGGCATTCCAAATCAATACCCATGATTTCATGTGCAACCACATCTCAAAGTGGTTATTCAATCAAATAAGAAAAATTAAAGGAACTGTAAAATATCAAAGAGTCTGTAAAATAAGAAAATATAGAACACGTCATGAATCATGATGGCTAGATTCTATTGACTTGATTAGCTTTTCTTCTACGTTTAAAATACAATAATGTCTCCTAACAAACAAGACAAAAATGTCTCCTAACAAACAAATATTATAAATTTATAAAGGATAACGTTAGCAAGGGCTTTTTAGGAAAATTGTTAATAGATTGTACTTAGGTAAATTGTTAATAAACTAAATGAAAAAAAAAAAAAAAAATTTGACAAAATTTTTATTAAAAATATAAAAAGCTATCAATAAAATTAATTGGGCAAATTACAACTTACCTACTAATGATTTAGTTGAAATTTAAGTTACCTATCTATGATTTGAAATTTGACACTTTACCCGTCTGAGGTTTGATCGAAATTTAAGTTGCCTACCCGTGGTTTGAAATCCCATGATACAAGTGTTTTGTTATTTTATCTTAGTTGATCTAGTATTTTTATGTATTTTGTGTTTTTGGAAGAGAGAGGACATAAAAGTGGAACAAAATTACATGTTTAGCCTTTTTTTTTTAGAGAGAGTTTCAACTTATAGCGTCTCACTCCCGATGATAGCTCTTTATCATCAGACCAAGATACTAATCAGTTTTTGGTGTAGGCGGGGATTGAAATCCAAATCTCTTATACAACCATCGGAGACTTTACCGTTGAGCTAACTGGAACCCACTGTTTAGCCTTGTTTTTAATAGAGATGGGTTGTGGAAATCTAATTAAGATAACCTCATGTGGATAAAGAGTAAAATTTCATGTGTAATTACATCATTTGTTGTGTCTATATATGTTGATTTTGAACCTCATTTTTCACTTCTTTCCCCAAATACCTAAAAAATAATAATAATTATTAAAAATCATGTACTCTGAAAAATAAAAAGAACCAAGAACATTGTAGTTTAGCTACAATCTCATCTCCTTCTCCCCTCAAAAGAAAACAAGAATAAGAAGGGAGGATTATTTGTAACAGATTTTGAGTGATAAACATTAACAAATGTTACTAATATTAATAAGTATTCTCGGTGTAATGGACCTAAGCATTACAAATGCCAAATATATTTTCTCAAAAGGCTTAAGAATTGTTGTTTTTATTTAAAAGTAATTTTAGCGGTGGCATTTTTTGATTGTTGAGGTGACAAAATATCCTATCAAAAAGAGCAAGACTTAGGTATTGTTCCTTAGGTTTTCCTTTTAACATTTTATCATGTGGATTTTTTTCATGGGATGGAAATGTATTTTTTAGTTAAGTAGCCACATAACTAAATCCAAAGAGAGGAAGATAAAGAACAACACCTAAGGTACTTAGCACCTAATATACTACACCTAAGTTTTGTCTTATCAAAAAACTCTTTTCTCGTAAGTCTACAAATTTAGTAATTGAAGGGGTTTGCAATAGTTACATATTAGAGTCGAGTTTTTTTTTTTTTTTTGCATTAAAATTTTGATAACTTCTTCAATTCTCTGTTTCAAATAACTTTTTATTTTGTCAAGTGTTTTAAGCACAAAATATAAGTTTTAATTTTGTGGTTTGCTCACTTTGTCACCAATAAGAAGTCTCAAAATTTAAAAGCCATAACGCAATTATCTGTTGTTTTTTTTATTAGTTGCCAAACGTTTTATAACTCAATTGACACTTCTTTGCATTACCTCTTTGCAAGTTTTTCTTTGCATTACAGGTTGCTCACTTTTTCAAGATCATATTAGAGCATAATCCTTTCATATCGAAGGTTTTTAAGGATTTCAAATTAATTATGCATATTATTATAAGATACATTACAAAAGCATGTAATAAAGAAATATTTTAGAAAAGGCAAACAATTATCAAAAGAAATTAACAGAATGACAAAGTTTAGTTGCAAAATTCATTATAGTCTAAGGGTACAACCTTACTCAATATCATTAACATTACTACATTTTGAAAATTTAACTGGACCTTCACACTCTTAATACACATGTCAAATTTTGTGCCAAATAGACCTTACTTCTAAAAGATTATTTTTTTTTTTTTAAACAACCAGAAACGAGCACTACAACGTTAGGTGTCGTTGAAAGTGCATGGGAGCACCGGAGGCCATAACCCATATTATATACATTAACAAGCACAAAAGCGGGGATCTTAAGGAAGGAAAGACAAATACCCCTTTGCTTTTTGTCGCAAATCAAAGAAACAAGGTTTTTCTTTTTTTTTTAAACAAGCTGAACCAAAAATTTTTCTTTTATTGGAGCCTTTTCTATTTTTTTCTCTTTCAAGCAAAGTTGGCGTTGTTCTCTTTTTTTTTTTTCCTAGCCTTTTCTTTTCTTTTTCTTTTCTATGCTTGACACCAAAATCTTAAGGATGATGCTCCATTGCCCTTTTTTTCCATTTTTTAAGCCTAGATATCCTATGCACAGTTGGATAGATCTCATGGTAATAAAAAAAAAAAACATTCATTGGAAAAAAACTCCCTCATGAATCACCCGGTTTCTATGATTCCGGTAGCCCAAAGAGTAATGAAAGGACCCAAAGATTCCAAGAATCCAATGTGAAAATGGAATTAATGATGAGTGATGAAAATAAAAGTGATGTTGCAAAATGGCAATGAAGGAAAAATGGCTAGTGACTCCTCAAAAAAGGGAGTTTATGAGTTATTGAGTTATCATGGATTACCTTCCGTGATGAGTGATTTTCAGAAAACCTTCCATAAAGTGTTCCACACAAGATCGGGATATCAAGGGATCTAAGGTTTGCATTGAACATATTAGCATCTTCCAAAAGAATCTCATAAGCCTTTTTAACTTTAAACTCCTAATTTGAAAATTTCCACATAAGAGAATCCTAAGTTTTGTCTTATCAAAAAACTTATTTTCGTAACTCTAAGAATTAGTAATTGGTCAATTAAGTCAGCCACATTACCTAATAAGGTTTGGGTTATAAATTAGAGTTTGGAACCAAGCGGGATTTTTTTTTTTTTTTCCCCTTTTCATTTTCTGTTATCCCTGCATTAAATATTTCTCCAAAACCAAGATTGATGTGGCTTCTTCATTCATTATAGAGCTTCTAGGGAAGTATTTGGCTTTAAAAGTTCTTGCTAAAAGAGATGATTTTTATTTTGTCAAGTGTTTTCAAACTAAACTTTTTAGCTCATTTAGCACTTTTATATAACCCCTTGTTTTAATTTTTATGGCATCAAGTTTGCTCACAAATTTGTCAAGAAAAGGTTTTTCCAATTGGAAGTTGAATGAATCAAGGTCAAATTTAAAGGAGTTTAGCCCATCCTTTTTAGAGTTGAGTTTATCCACCAAGTAATGAAAGTCAACAACTCTCTTGCCCTTAAGTTTGAAATTTAAACCTTTTTTATTAGTTGACCTTTAAGGGTTTCTTGCTCAACTCTTGGCAATTTGAAGAGCAAAACAAATTAGACTTGGCAACATTTATGCTTGACCAGCATTACCAGTTGAATATTGTCAATAGATTTATCATCTTTTCAAGAACAAGAGATCGTATTAAACAGCAAGTGGGTGAAGGTAATCCATTCCTATATCTGGTTCTTAAGGTATTTTAAGGAAAGAACATTTCAAATTAAAAAGATAGGGTGATAAAGGATCACCTTGCCTTATTATAAGATACATTATAAAAGAGTAAATTGCATGTAATTGTAAAATCCAAATATTTTAGAAAAATTCATAGAAGTAAGCAAACAATTAAAAATTTCAAAACCCTATCATAAGAAATTAATAGAATGACAAAGATTTCATGAGTTGTTATCAAAATATTCCTTCCCTGATAAAAGTCTAAGGGTAATAAGAGAGTCCATAAAAGGCTTACTTAACAATATAATTAAATCATTACACAAACTAATAGGTCATTTTGAAAAACTTTAATGAGAGTGATAAAAGTAGAATTGTAGACTTAAGCAATGAACTCTTAAAAACATCAAACTTGACAATATCAAATTTTGTGCCAAATAGATATTACTTACTATAAGATGTAAAAGATTATATTTTTATACATGATTTTAAACTACAAAAACTTGCAATTTAAATAATTTATTGATGATATAGTTATTGATCTTTAATTTTCTAGAAATTTTGCAAGCATGGAGGATATAAGAAAAAAACGTAATCCAATAGTTGATTTGTCAAAATTCACCTCTAATAAAAGATATTGAGTTAGGTTGTAGCCTTAGGCTACAACAAATTTTTTAGCTAAACTTTGTCATTAATAGAATAGGAAGTTTCTTATTATTAGTCTTTTTCTAATCCCATTAGTAATTCCATTTAAAAGAAATAAATAGTGAGTGTAAGAAGATAATATTAACATGAGAATTAATCTCCTCTCCCCTCTCCCTTAGGACCAAAACTTACTTATCTAAAAATATTGGAATCCATAGTAAAGTGTGTGTAATAAGTAGATAATATTGGAAGTAATATGAACAGCACTACACAAAAATAATGTAGTTTTTTGGTCATCATCTATAGGTAAAATCAGTCAAATGCTATCTCTATCTAAAATTTTCAATGCCTTAATTTGGCAGACAATATATTGACCACAAAGGCCATAGTGCATGACTAACTTTTCCAACAAAGTGACAAAAGTTTTGAGGATGTAATGTGACCTCGCTTAATTTTCTTGGAAACTTCTTCCTATATCAATTGAATTCGCTAACAAAAATATTAACAAATAATAAAATAATAGAAGAGATTTTACTAAAAGATACCAAATAAACCATTTTGGAAATTTTTTTATGAAAAAAATAAAAAAATAACTGGAAATTTTTATCGTTGTTTCAATTTCTCATAAATTTTTTTCTAAAATAAATGATTAATGAATACTCTAAAAGAATCATCATAATATAAGTTACTATGTATATCACGTTATGAAAGCTAGGTTGACCAGCTTTTTTTCTACCTCTCAAAGACAATAACATGTCCTTATGGTCACTTTCAATCAATTGATTAAAATGTGTAGTATAGCTTTTATAGTCAAAGTCTCCTAGACAAAAGTGAAGATGTAATTTTCTAACCTTAATTTTGGTTTCTTTGACTGGTCGTCCATTAATTGTAAAACACATAACACACTCTATGCATTAGGTATGAAGATACTTTGGTATAGGTTCAAACCCTTTAGTATCTTAAAAAAAAAAAAATAAAAAATACCATGCTATAACCATAATGTTGAGAGATTAAACAATAATAAAAGATAAAAAAGGACTTCAAGAATTATAGTTTTGAAAAATGCATGCCAACGTTCATCATAATTAACTTCAATGATATGATGTTGGGAGATTCTTATATATATTGCTGTTTATGGACATTTATGCTGGGAGGTGATCTAGGCTCCCTCTAGACATTTATCTTTTTGGAACTACAGTGAGTCTATTCAGTCTAAAAAACAAAATAAGTTACAAAATAAGTTGTAGTTGAGTTCAATTAATTTTTACTCACTACACTATCATACAATCACATACTAACACAACATTCTTTTTTAAACTAGAAATTGCCGTATGGTGTTTTATAATAAGTTTTGATAGAATTAAATTCTAAAAAGTAATAACTGGTTATGAATTATATATCTATAATTCTCTTACTCTTATTTAATTCATATTAACTATTTTTTTTAAGAAGAATATATTAACTATTCTATAAATACTTTCTCAAAAAAAAAAAAAAAAACTATTCTATAAATAAGTTTTTACTCTGGCTTGTGCAATTCAATTGTCATCAATGGTTCTTATACAAGATTTAATCATTTATATCTTATTATTTAGCTTACTTTTATTTTCTATCAATTTTTCATGATGGAAGGTCACTTAAGGTTATCTATCTATTATCAATATAATAAAAGTTTAAAAATCATGGTTATCATAAGTAGATATCTCACCTATTTTTTTTTTTCATTATTACTTTTTATTTTTATAAATATAATAGAATTTAAATTTATAGTGTCCGCTTTATGATAATTGTTTTTTATTATCAAGTCAATACACTAATTAGTTTTGATGTAAGTGGAATTTGAACCACAAATCTATTATTTGCCTAATAAGAAATTTTACCTGTTGAGTTAATTAGATCCCACACTCTTAACTAATTCTAAGGTATACTTCTTTTTATAATAGTTTTACAATTGAATTTTGATTAACAGTTCTTGATACACAATTTTTGTTCAATTTATGAAACATTTAGAGATATTATGTTTTAATTAATATATGTATATATATATATATATATATCTATAAATTCATGATTAAAATCGTGCCATGCACGCTGAAATTTTTTTTCCAATGCAGTGAACTAGAATTCAATTCATAAAGATAGAGAGAACGTGAATAACATTGCATAAAAGTAGTCATTTTGATTAACAGTACGAGAACATAAAAGTGGAACAATAAACCAACGTGTATAACACTGTCAAAAAGTAATACTACTAAACAAAGTTTGATTATTGTCAATTATGGCCAAATTGATTACTACCTACCAATACCATTTTCCTTTTCCACTTTCTAATCTATCTGCAACTATTTCAATGCATTCATTCATTGTGGACCATGACCGAACTACACTGAAAAGTGAAAACCATTTATTCTATTTTAATTTAAAACTGAATATTATTCTACAGTTCCACACACTCACACCGATTCACTAATACATCAATAACACCATAATTAAAACCCTGTAACAAACTTTAGTCTCCTATAACAGAATTTTCCGCGTGCTCCGCTGTATCTGTTACAGATTTTTTGGGAACCAAAGGCTATATAGTTTGGGACGACATCGTTTGGTGTTCTTTGCTTGACAATCACTAAACAAAACGTCAGCGTTTAGTTTAGTGTCAGCACGTGTGCCACTCTGAACTCTAGTGTTGGTGCTGATCTGGAGACTTATCTCTGTTTGGACTCGTTGATACGATGTTGTTGGCTTCATCTACTTTAACATTTCCAACTTGGACTGAAACATTTTATTCATTTATTTTAGATATGCACTTCAATATCTAATGTGAAAATAAGTATATATATTACGGTTTGAGGAATTTGTACGAGAAATATGAGAGAAGGGTTTGTGGTATTTATAGGATTGAAAAAGATTATGTAATGTGGCATTGTTTAAGAAGCTTCACATGTACATATTGAATGTTTCCAGATTTTTGCCTTATAAAACGAATTTAGTGCCTGCAGGTAAGCCCTAGGTGATTACTTTTTATTGGCATTATAACTAAAATCTTGAGTTGAACCCACAATTCTTACTTATTGTTGGAGTGAGTTATGTATCAAACACTTAGCCTTTAGTTTTGTGTCTCACATTGGTTGGAGATGAATCAAGTTATTTATACTACTATTTAAGGAGCTTCTCCTATTTGGGATCCTCAATTTAGATGCCTAAAATATACCCTCAAATCCATCTTTTTGTAAAACTTAAATAATAGGGTTGGACATGTAACATTACTAATTTAAAAACTTCTAAATTTTAACTAAATTTAAAAATTAAATTTTTTTTTTTTTTTTTTTTTTTGTTGCACCTCCACATTTCTCTCTCATGTTAATAGTCAAGTACAAATACAACTTCTTTTTTTAAAAATAAAATAAAAAGGCACATAGGAGCTTAAATTTTTTTACAAATTCTTTGTTGAAGGAGCATTACCACCGCTTGAGTTTCAGTTCATCAAACTTTCATACATTGCTTCTACCATTAGCGCCAAAGGATGGGCAGAGGCCAATGTTATTCCTCACGGTGATGATGAATGGGCAAAATGAATTGGTGTACAAGTTTTGTTTCTAAGAGATGGACGTGGATTGATTGAGGAATCGTAATTCAATGGCAATCACCAATTTCATTCTTTGTTCCTAGAGAGCTCTAGGACTCTCTCTTATCCCATCGGCAAAGTGATGGGTTTATTTATTTATTTCTTTGATTCTATTAATAATTTATGTCTCAAGATGAGTTTATTGGTGTGTAGCGATTTTTTTAATTGTTGTACATAAGATGAAACATAATATACCAAAGTTGTTCATGTATGATGTAACATCTTATGGATTTTTTTAATTGTTGTGCATAAGATGTGACATGTAAGTATTTTGTAACGTGTAAGTGTGTAACCTATGTAACATGTAAGTTCACATATCTAATGAATTTTGAAGGCACAATTTTACTGTCAACTTGTTATAGGAGAAACAAATTCTTTTCAATTAGAGCTCATTGGTCTTCTCAAAAAAAGAAAAGAAAAGAGCTCATTGGCAAAGAGTTTGGCCCTTACAAAGTAAATATCTCTTGTTATAAAGTTTATTATTTTGTTACATTGATCCAATATATTTGGGGAGGCTTACTTAAGTAGGGGAGGGAGATGCAACTCAAATTTTCCTCTGTTTTACTAGTGTGCATATATGTATCTCATTTGAATTGGATTGGGGATTAAAATCCTGTCTCATGTTTAATTAGGATGAGTTTTAGTTCATTTCTGTGCGCTTTGTTGGTTTTAGCAGCTCTAGCTATTGGCCATGTGCCTACTGCTGCAGAGGGCTGTGTGATGTCTATTTGATATAGGCTTCTAACTGATGTCTATTTGTATTTCACTATCTCCTAATAACTTAACCTTTTGGAAGAATCAGTAATTAGAAAATATATATAAATATATATATATATATATATATATATATGTGAGCACAACTCATTGACCTAACTTGATAAAGTCAAGTTGAGTTGAAATAACCATCTATTCAACCCAAACTGACCATGCACACCCGTACCCTCAAATTTTGTGAGTTAAAAATAATTGATGTGTTTTATTTGTAGGATAGTCATATAATTTAATTGTAGGAGCTATCAGTAGTATTGACTTGAATTTCTTTCCATACACAATTATGAAGGTGTTCATCTGTTTCTTATTATATGGTGTCAATTTATTGAATTGAAAGTTTTCTTTTTTAAAAATTTTTTTTCCTACATATCGATTATTCTCGGATGTGTTTGTTCTCTATGTCTAAGGAGCTTGATTAAATTGAAGGTCTCAAATCTAGCTTTTGTTCTCCATGTTTGTCTATGTCTATGGAGCCTAATTAAATTGTACAGCTAACTTGAAAATGTGTTGATTGACTCTAAATTCTATAATGCCTTCTAGGTGAGCAAAAAACCACTCATTATTCATTTCTGATAGGCCACAAACTAAATGACCCCTTGTGATAGAAATTTATTAATTAATTAGTCAAGTTATTAATTAATCAATTTATCATACAAATGCGTGGTAACACAAACAAATCACCAATAAACTAATTATATAGTGGAAAATAAATAACACGGTGATTTGTTTATGAATGGGGAAAACCTAACGACAAAAACCCCACCGGGTGATTTTTAAGTCACCACTCCCGAAACTCCACTATTATCACAACAAGCGGTTACAAGCAAAGGAATCCCAAGTACCTTACCAACCTACGATTGAACCCTTACCCCAATACCCAATTGGATTTGTTTTGTAGTGACAGTTCCCCTTTCTGATGCACGACTCCCAAGTACGTGACTAACCAATTGCGCGGATCACGATGACGCGACTTCAATCACTAACTAAGAAGATTGTTGGTTGCAAAGGTCTTGAGTTCATCCACACGATAAAGATCAAGAAGATGCTTGGTCACAAAACCCTGTGGTGCACATACACAGCAACTTCTTCAAGAGAAAGAGATGAACTAGGATAAGAACTTCGTCTTCGGTCACAATTTGCTTGAACAAAGTTTGCTCAATACTTGTGCAACTTGTGAATTGTTTGACGACTTTTAAAATAATCCTTTTATATGTCTAGGGTTAGGAAAAAAGAAATCCAAAAGACATATTCACGGATCCCAAGAAAATCAAATCAAAATTCTGAAATTCTTAAACCTCGACAGATAGGAGGTGTCAAGCACACTAGGTTTTGAACAGCTTTCTTAAGCTCGATAGATGCAATTGTCAAGCTTTAATGAATCTGCACTATTAGCTTGTTTTCTTGGACAGACTTGAAGGCTTCAACACTTGATCTTCAAATATGGTTTCTTGAAGTATTTAAACACATCCTAAATTTACCCAAATACAAGTAAAGTGCGTTTTGTCAAAGGATAAACCAATTACATAAAGTAGTGACATATGTTCCTAACAAGTGAAACACATATGTCCTAACAATTTCTTAATGAGAATTAGTAAGAAAAAAAATTCTCTCTGAAACTCTAATACGTGGCATTCTAAATCTTCTTGTATGTTGATTTAGCAAACCAATGCCTTAAGCCACTCAGCCATACCTCCAAGTTGTTGATCGGAATTTTATGTGCCGGGTTTGATTGGTTGCTTGAAAGGTTATTTGATCCATTCAACTGCATAAGCTATAGCGCGCTAGTGCACGTACTCTTCCTCTATCTACGGGCAAGACTCTATCTAGATCTATGGATCTCCCTAGCATCAAAGCGAGACTCCATCCAAATCTGCCACTCGTTGGGCGACGACTTCTTTTCTATGAACACCCCACCACCGAATGATGACACCCATGGTTCCATGTCAACACCACTTCTCATCTTGGTTTTCCTACTAATTTTTTTTAAAGAAAAAAAAAGAACTCTACATCATATTAATGACTAAGGCTATGTTTGGTTCGTGTAAAAGCATTTTCAAGAAAGGAAAATGTTTTCATGTGTTTGGTTTCATTTCAAAAAAATTTTTGAAAAATATTTTTTGGTGTTTGGAAAAGAAGAAGGAAAAGACAAACCCAGAAAAACACGGACAAAACCCAGAAAAAAAAAAAAAAAAAAAATCATCAACAATCGATGCTCGACTGGCTAGTTCGACGAGGGGCGAGATCGCGATCGACACTCAACTGGGTTCGATGGCGCAATGCTTCGCGAGATCGCGATCGGCGCGATGCTTCACGAGATCGCGATCGACGGCGCGATCGTCGGACTGGAGCTCACGAGATCGACTAGTGTGTGCGATCGGCGTGGACTGGAGCTCGGGGTTCGCCGGTGATCGTCGGACCGGACTGGAGCTTGGGGGCCTGTTCTTCCTCTTGCGTGCTCGTTCTCTCTCTCTCTCTCTAAATTCATTTGAAGTGAATATAGGAACAGGAAATTCATTTCCATAGTCAAAGCCTTTTTTTTTCGGTTAATGGAAATCAATTTCCGAAAAATTCTATTTTCCGGACCAACCAAACACTCGCATTTCCGAAAAAGCATTTTCGGAAGTGATTTTCACCCAAAACAAACACACCCTAATTATCAAAGAGAGTGTAAAATAAGAAAATATAAATCATGTTACGATAGCTAGGTGGTGTTGAATTGACTAACTTTTTTTGTACGTCTCACTAACAAACACTTATAATAAATAGCTAGGTGGTGTTGAATTGACTAACTTTTTTTGTACGTCTCACTAACAAGCACTTATAATAAATTGATGAAAATGTCATGTTTACTAGATTTTATACTCTAATATGCTTGACAAGAGTTAAGAGGAAGTATTTCTAGCCCTAATTTCTTTTCTTTGACAAGTTGTTCACCCATCAATTCTCATCACCCTTGTCTAGCCTCATTCATATCCTTCAATGATGTTATATTTCTAACAAATGGCGTCCTTCCCACGTAGTGGGAGATTCTTTTACTATCTTGTGGTAATGACCAGCAAGGACAATTTGGTTCCAAGTGTAATGACATTTTTTATGGCATTTTATATCTATGGTTTGAATTCCACCTCTCCTCTCCCACAAGTAAACCAATATACACCCATTGTTTTTTGCCTTTAAGTTTACTAGAAAATACTAAAAGGAAGCATTAAATATTATAATTTTAAAAAAAAAATTTTGTTACTACTATTATATTATTCAAAAGCTATCTCTATCTAGAATTTTTAGTGCCTTAATAATCTTGGCAGACAATATATTGACTAGCTTTTTGTAAAGCCCTCCTGACAAAAGTTTTGAGGATGATGTAACTCTGCATCATTTTCATGGTAAGTTCCTGCCCAATCAATCTTCTTCCTCTCTCTTGTTCTTATCCATACTTCCATAAACCATACTTCCCATGACTCCATTTCCTTTTCTTTATCGGGGAATCTTTTGCTATCTTGGCGTTTGGAGGGAGAGGGACTAATGAATTTGTCACCTTGAAGTGTAGGAGACGGAAAATTGACTTAGGCCTTTTTTATTTGGTAAACTCCCATACCAATTTTCAAATTCTTGTTAGCATATAATTGCAAGAGAATGAGAAAATTAAACGGATATGGTCCCTCGTATTCTATAAGAGGGACTTTCCAAATTCTTGTTAGCAAATAATTAGTGCAAGAGAGGACTATTCAAACAAAGATGGTTCCTCATATTGTATAAGTCGACCTAGTCGTGAATCACTAAATGTCGTTGTATTTGCAATTAGACATTGGAGACAATGAAAAATTTGTTATCACATTAAAGGTCATTATCATTTGGCAAAGTGAAGTAATGAATGTAGACTACTTTATTTTATTTTATTTAATAATTTGATAGTTATAAGAATCAGAGAGGAGAGATTTGCCTTTTCAAGAGTACTACGGCCACTCTTTTTGAAAGCCATACTTTTAAACACAATTATCTATTTGAAATCTGGCTGGGTTTTGATTTTGCCAATAGTTTTATAACTCAATAAACACATTTTTGTATTACGAGTCTTAGCAAGATATTTAATTATATAATTTCATGGAATTTCTAATTTGCAATTTGCTCACTTTGTCAAGGTCATATTAGAGAGAACATAATCCATCCACATCTGGTTCTGAGGTATTTAAAGGATTTCAAATAAATCTGCATGATATATATTTTAAGATGCATTACAAAAGCTTATAATAAAGAAATATTTTAGAATAGGAAAACAACGAATACCAATATTTTTTTAACGTAGTAGGAAGTTTCTTCTTGGTAATCTTTTTCTAATCCCATCATTAATTTCATTTTAAAAGAATAAATAGCGAATGTAAGAAGATAATATTAAAAGTAACATGAAAATTAATCTTCTCTTCCCCTCTTTCTTAATTAGGACCAAATCTTACTTGTCAAAAAATATTTGAACTCATGGTTCTCTGTCAAAGACACATCTCTGGTTTGTTTTTCTACCAAATAAGATTTTCTTTTTTGAGGAACTCTTACATCATAGTAAAATTATGCCAAGTGTTGCATGGGCTAATTATATAAAGGAGAGTATAAAATAGGAAAATATAAATTTGAAATTGGTTACAAAAATATCACTCGTAACAAATAATTCTTCTAAAATATATATATATATATATATATATATTAACAAATAATAAGAAAGTTACTGTAAATCAGGTTATGAAAGCTAGGTTTTGTTGACTAGCTTTTCTTTTACGTCTCAAGGATGAGACAATGACAATATATTGACCATGAAGACCATAATGGCTAACTTTTCCAACGAAGTCTTCCTATATCAATTGAACTTGCTAACAAAAATATTAACAAATAATAAAATAATAGAAGGGATTTTACTAACAAATGCGCATAGGATATTCTTTAATAAACCATTTGTAGGGATAAGGACCCAGAATCATACATTGGGCCTTAGGCTTTGTCCAAGAACGTTGAAAGGTCCGAGAAGGACTAAATAGTTATCAGGAGTTCCAATTAAAAGTCTCGTGAATAAAGAACGAATGGAAGGTGGTCCAAGGATGAACTCCTCCTCGGATATGATAAAGGCAACTCAAGTATGTACTCCAGCAATTAGAGTGATCCTCCAAGAAACTCTAGCAATAGGGACGTGCCTCACAAACATATGAGAAGGAAAGAAATTCAAAAATATCTAAGGGAAAGCTACTACCACCGCATTAAATGCACTGCAGCTACTTTTTTGGCCTCATTTATGTGGAGAAGACCTCTAAACAATGCTGCCTTGGTTACCGCAACTCACAAAAAGCCGGAGAGGGTGTCCGATGGGACAAGTACTCAAGAAATGACTCGGATGATCAACAAGTGTAGGATCAAGATGGTCCAAAAAGAGCTATATAATGTGAGAAACCCCCCATGAGAAGTGGATCGAAAAATAAAGAAAGAACATTGTAGCAATCTAAATTGTCTCTGTATCCAATTGTAATCAATCTATACAAGTGTGACCTCCTCGGACTAAAAGTCCATTGATATCAGAACCTTTCGTTTGTGTTTGATTGTCATTTAATTCAATACTAGCCATTGTCCAACTCATTAAGGCCTAGTTTTTTTACCCACTCTCTACAAATCTATTGTATTGGGCTCATTGGGTCAAGATCCTATACATCTTGGGCTTGGGCCCTAAATTGTGCTCTTACAATTGGCGTCGTTTGTGGGAAGAACTTGTATGATAATGAGTACGACATCTAAATATGGTAGGATCAGGTCCTCATCAAGAAGAGTCCATGGGTTCTAAGCGACAAGACGACTTCCTTAACCTTGAATGCAAGCAAGATCGAGAAAGTAGCACACATACCACACATGTTGGTAAAAGTCATTCATGGGTTGGGAGTTATGTCTCTCAAGAGCAGAATGAAAGAGCCATGTAAAGGGAGATTAACAATTTAAAAAAGAAATTGCGCCATGCACAACGGAAACGAACCCCTTCCAATTCCAACATCTCCTCCAATGATGAAAAGGGTGCTAGTTACATGCAAAGGTCAAGAACTCCACCAATCGAGTCTTTCTCCTACGATGAAGAGCACCACCACAGGCAAAGATATAAGAGCCCACCTCATAAAGGCTTGGGAAACGACGCTATGAGCAAAGCGATGAATCAAATCTCCAAATCACCTTTCACGCGTAAGATAGAGAAGGCAAAACTCCCTCGACGGTTCCATCAACCCACGTTCACCATTTACAATGGTCGAACGGACCCTGTAAAACATGTGAGCCAATTCAACCAGAGGATGGCTATCCATTCTAAGGACAAGGCTTTGATGTGCAAAGTATTTCCCTTGATTTAAGACCTGTGGTGATGAAATGGTTCGATGGTCTCAAGGCCAATTCCATAGATTCCTTTAAAGAGCTCACCCAGGCCTTTGGCTCCCGTTTTGTCATATGTAGTAGGGTACTTAGGCCCTTGGACTCACTCTTGTCCTTGTCCATGCGAGAAGGGGAGACCCTAAAAACATACTCGGACAGATACTAGGAAATGTACAATAAGATAGATGGTGACTTTAATGACATGGCTATCAGTACTTTCAAGGTCGGCCTCCCAACCGAGCACGATTTAAGGAAGTCTTTAACCGGCAAACCTGTTACTAGTGTGATCCAACTCATGGACTAGATTTATAAGTATAAGAGGGTGGAGGAAGACCAATAGCAAGGGAAAGGTAAAGCAAAGGTTATCCCTCAAGAGATGAGGGATTTCAGTCTGGATTAATTCCATAATAACCGACCTCAGAGAGATTTCACAGACAGTGCCCAGACAGTTAATGCGGTATTTCGAGAACCGTGCATCAAGTTTTGGAGAAGATTAAGAACGAGCGATTCTTCAAATGGCTGAATAAGATGACTGGAAACCTGATGAGGCGCAACCAAAGCCTTTATTGCCAATACCATCAAGATTAAGGGCACACTACAGAAGATTGCAGGAATCTGTGGGACCGTCCTGACCAGCTAGTCTAAGAAGGGAAGTTGAAGCAGTTCTTTGCACCATTTCTGTGGCCAAGCGGAGAGCACAGTTCGGATCCCCGGAGAGATGCTTCTTCAAGACCTCCTCTAGGAACGATCAATGTCATCTTTGCCACTCTTGGTAAGACCAGTTCCTGTCCCTCCATAGTTATGTCCGTGGCTCGGCTATCCACCGAGGACAACAATTCGAGCCGAAAAGTGCCAGAATAGAAGTCCCACAAGTTCTAGGCTTCTCGGGCGATGATAAGACCGTAACCATTCAACCCTATGATATTGCTTTGGTGGTCACACTCAAGATAGGGGGGTATGATGTGAAGAGAGTGTTGGTAGACCAAGGCAGTGCTGTTGAGATAATGTATCTCGACTTGTATAAAGGCTAAATTTAAAACCCGAGGACCTAATGACCTACGATTCCCCTTTAGTAAGTTTCAAGGGAAGATTGTTACTCTAAGATGTCAGATTAGACTACCCATATAAACCGATTCTGACGTGGTGGAGGTTGATTTCATTGTGGTGGACACTTATTCACCCTACATGGCTATTGTAGCCAAACCTTGACTTCATGCCTTAGGAACTGTCTCTTCTACCCAACACCAGAAGGTGAAATATCCGTCAAAGGGCCAGGTTAAGGAAATTGTGGGGAGTCAGTCCATGGTTAGGCAAAGCATGGTGGCTGCCATCTTACATCGGCCTAAAACTAAGTCCTCGGTCTTTGATGAAAAGGGGTTATAGCAATCAAAAACTCCAGTATTGCTCGATAATGGATCAACCGAGGAAGCAAAGTGTGAAGATCTAGAAAAGGTTGTTGTTGGCAATAATCCAAAGAAATTCTTTCAAGTCGATTCCCAGCTGCCTCCCTAAGAGAGGGAAGAGCTAATTGAGTTCTTTAGAAAAAATGTTAATGTATTCACGTGGAGTGCTTATGAAGCTCTAGGGGTGGACCCAAACTTCATTTGCCATCATTTGAATGTCAACCCATCTTTTACCCCCAAAAAACAACCTTTTCAATACTCATCTAGGGACTATTCTGATTTGTTGTCAAAGACTAGGTAACAAAACTTAAGTAGGCGGGGGCTATCAAGGAAGTTTTCTACCTTAAGTGGCTAGCCAATATTGTGGTAGTGAAGAAAAAGAATGGGAAATGGTGAGTATGTGTGGATTTTAGAGATTTAAACAAGGTTTGTCCAAAAGATCCCTTCCCTATGCCTCAAATAGACCAGCTGGTAGATGCCATTGTAGGCCATCCTTGGATGAGCTTTCTAGATGCCTTTCAAGGATACCATCAAATATCATTAGCCCTAGATGACTAAGAGAAGACAGCTTTTGTCATTTCCATTGGAAACTACCATTATAAGGTGGTGCCCTTTGGCTTGAAAAATGTGGAATCCACCTATCAAAGGATGATGACTAACATGTTTGAATCACGGTTGGGCAAGAATATTGAGGTCTATATAGATGACATGATGGTGAAGAGCAAGGTGGTGTCTAAGCATGTGGAAGACCTCAGAAACATTTTTGAAATTTTGAGGAAACACAAGCTACGTCTTAATGCTTTCAAGTGCTCTTTTAGTGTGGGGTCAAGCAAGTTTCTGGGCTATATGGTGACTCATCGGGGAATTGAAGTTAATCCCGACCAGGTTAAGGCAATAAACAATCTACAACCACCTCGGAATCCTAAAGAAGTTCAAAAACTAATCGGAATGACTGCCGTCTTGAACCAGTTTATCTCTCGATCAGCAGATAGGTGCAGACCCTTCTTCTTGTTGATGAATAAATGGAAGGAATTTAAGTGGACCGAAGAGTATGCTTTAGCCTTCCAGAGCTTAAGGAATATCTCTCTTATCCACCTATCATGTCCAGTCCTGAGATGGATGAAATTTTATTTGCTTATATTATTGTGGCCCCTCATGCTGTAAGTTTGGTGTTAATACGAATCGACAATGGCGTACAAACGGCCGTCTACTATGTGAGCAAGTCACTACATGAAGCCGAGATTCACTATCTACCATTGGAGAAAGCCATCACAGCGGTAGTGCATGGTACACAAAAACTTCCCCATTACTTCTAAGCACATACTGTCGTCATCCCGACTCGGCTTTCACTTTCACTCAGGTCGTGTACTTCAAAGTGCCGACTGCATGGGGAGGATTGCTAAATGGGGCATAGTTCTAGGGGCTTTTGACATTAAGTACATGCCTCGTACCTCTATTAAAGGCCAAGTCCTCGCGGACCTGGTGGTCGAGTTCGCTAAACCCTTGTTAGAAGAAATGGCAAATGACATAGAACATGGATGAAAAATCGTTGGCACAATCTCCTTACAAAAGCCTTTATTATGGAAAGTGTGTAAATGGTGCAGCAAATCAAACAGGCTCCGAAGTGGGGCTAGTTCTAATTACACTTGAGAAGCTTATCATTAAGAAATCATTAAGATTGGGGTTCTCGGCCACAAATAATGAAGCTGAGTATGAAACTTTGTTGGAAGGAATGTCCATGGTCCAAAGGATGAGAGGAAAGGCGAGAAATATGTTCTCGGACTCAAGACTGGTCGTCGGCCGGATGAAGAGCGAACTAGAAGCAAGAGATGAGAGAATGCAAAGATACTTAAGTCAAGTTAGGCATTTACAATCGGGATTTGAATCCTTGACCTCTCGCACGTCCCTAGAAGTGAAAACACACATGCTGATTCCTTAGCCACACTTGTAACCTCCTCGGCGCAAAGCCTACCTTGGGTTATCCTTATAGAAAACTTGTGCAAACCCATAGAGATAAAGAGAAGGGTGGTTCATGTTCACCAAATCAGAGTAAGGCCTAGTTGGATGGATTTCATAGTTCAATTTCTAAGAGAGGACATCTTGCCAAAGGATAAAACAGAAGCTAACAAAATACGGAGAAAGGTGCTTCCTTTCTAGCTATCCGAGGACCAAAAATTATACAAACGCTCTTTCTCTGGGTTGTATCTACTCTGCATTCACCCCGAGACATTAGAGCTACTTCTTGAGTAATCACATGAAGGGATCTATGGAAGCCACATAAGAGGCAGATCTCTATCTCACAGAGCCATCTCTCAAGGCTATTGGTGGCCAAATATGCGAGAAAAAGCGCAAGAATATGTGAGGAAGTGTGATCAATGCCAAAGATTTGCATCAACCAGGAGGAGTCCTTAATCCCTTATCCAGCCCTTGGCCTTATGCTCAATAGGGCTTAGATATCGTTGGCCCTTTTCCCCAAGCCGTAAGAAACAAGAGGTATTTGCTAGTCAACATGGATTACTTTACTAAATGGGTTAAGGTTGAGCCCTTGGCGAATATCAAAGACATGGACGCTAAGAAATTTTTCTAGAAAAACATTGTCACCTGGTTCAAGGTCCTTCACACACTTATCTCGGACAATGGCCTTTAGTTTGATGGCAAATCTTTTAGAGGATATTGCTGTGATTTGGGAATTACGAATAGATATTCTACACCAACTTATCCCTAGGGGAATGGACAAGCCGAGACTGTTAACAAGGTCATAATGAATGGACTCAAGAAGAGGTTGGACAATGCTAAGGGAAAATGGGTGGAAGAGTAGTCATATGTCTTGTGGATGTATTGAACCACACCTCACAAGTTGACCGGGGAAACTCCCTTTTCAATGACTTATGGAGCTAAGGCTGTAATTCCTTTAGAAACTGGTTTCCCAACACTAAAAACTAGCTCATTCAGCCCTAGTAGTAATAATGAGTTGCTAGAAAAGAGTTTAGACTTTATTGCAGAAAGAAGAGAAAGTGCAATAGTTCAATTGGCATACTACCAACACAAACTCAAGCAAGGCTATGACGCAAATGTAAAGTCGAGGCCATTAGTACCTGGTGACTTGTTATTGAAAAAAGTTATGGGTACTACAAAGAATCCAGCATGGGGAAAGTTAGAGCTCAATTGGAAATGACCATATTGCATCACCTCGGTGGCTGGTATAGGAGCATATTTTCTAGAAGGCTTAGATGAGCATGTAATACCGCACCCTTGGAATGTAAACAACCTGAAAATGTATTATTATTAATGAAAGTTTCCTTTGTCAATATGTTCATTTGTCGTATAATGGCATTATACTTCCCATTATTCAATCTTTGTAAGTGTTAAATAGATCTTAAGTTATGTTAGGTCTCTCGGACCACATACTTGGGTAAAATTAACACTCAATAGCATCTTTATAAGTGTTAAACAGATCCTAAGTTATGTCAGGTCTCTCGGATCCCGTATCACTCAATGGCATCTTTATAAGTGTTAAACAGATCCTAAGTTATGTTAAAATTAAAATTAACACTCAATGGCATCTTTATAAGTGTTAAACAGATCCTAAGTTATGTTAAGTTTCTCGGACCACATACTTGGGTAAAATTAACACTCAATGGCATCTTTATAAGTGTTAAACAGATCCTAAGTTATGTTAGGTCTCTCGGACCACATACAAGGGTAAAATTAACACTCAATGGCATCTTTATAAGTGTTAAACAGATCCTAAGTTATGTTAAGTTTCTCGGACCACATACTTAGGTAAAATTAACACTCAATGGCATCTTTATAGGTGTCAAACAAATCCTAAGTTATGTTAGGTCTCTTGGATCACATACTTGGGTGAAATTACCACTTGATAGTGAAACAAGTCTAGGACTTCGCCTAAACTCCTCGGATTGTTACTTTTGAACAGGCTAAAAGTTCACATTTGTTTGTCTAAATATTAGGCAAAATGTAGGATGTTTGCCCCTTCTACTTTTTACAAAGTAAATTACTTACCTATAAAAGACTCAATCTTCATTATAGAAGGATCAAGTCACAATGCAAATATGTGGCAAATCTTTTTACTATTGATATTTAGTCAAATTATTTAAACTGATGACAAGTTGCTTTGTCATTAGTCATTTATTAAAGAAAGAGTTATAACAATTCAAGTCTATTGGCAATAGTCATAATCTTAAAAGCACGTAAAATAAAAACACATAGAATTAGAAGAAAAGTCTTTTCATTAATGAAAGGAAAAGGCATTACAAGTGGTGGCAGAATGCCATTACAAAAGAAATATATACACATAGAAAGTTGTGAAAGAAAATCCTAAACTTAGGCCTTTGCCTATGAAAGGTCCTTCTTGGGACCAGTCTTCTCGGATTGGGAATCCTTGGCCTAAGACTTGAGCTCTGCATCCTTGGCCTAGGCAACCACATCCTTGATTGTAAAGGCATCCTCGGAAGGCTTGGCCATCATCAGAGGCTAAGCCTTCTCACCCACTCCAAGAAGGAAGCTTGGGTGGTAAGGAGTTGCTCGGGGAGGGATACGACATCCGGAATTTCTCGAATATCCTCGGAAAAAGATATTCTCAACCCTCCTCAACTCGGAGTTTGCGGGGACTCCTGCCTCGTCCATTACTACTCCCTAGGACTTGGTGCAGTGGTCCCCGCACACTACAGCCACCTCCTCCGACAAGCGAGTCTCCGTGTCTAGCACCCCATGTTCTTAGGATGCTTACATCGCAGCCTCGGCGGCTTCCCTGGCCACCCGAGCTGCCTCCTTTGTTTTCTGTAGCTCCGCCTTAAGATCCAAAATAGTTTGCTTTTCGGTGGCCAGATTTATCTCAATTATATGCAATTTTTGGTGCTGATCTTCCATTTGCCTTTCCGTGGTTTTTAGGCTCCGCCTCGCCGCTTAGGCGAGCCTTGTCCGCCTCCTTCAGTTTCTTAGACAACTAGGCATGTTCTTCTTTAAGGGCCCCAAAGGCCTTCTCAACTTCAAAGCGAGAGTGGGCCTCGGCTTTAACCTCATCATAAGCGTTCCTAACCCACTCCTTGACCACATAGATTTGTTGAGTAAGCTGCATGATAATAGCAGAGTGATCAAAATATATGCATATGAATGAATATGAATCTTGACGTTAAACTCAGAAGAGTATTGATTGACTTACCATGGCGAGATCCCTCTTCAATGACATGAAGAGATCAGGTTGCCTTATACGCGTGAGGCCCTTCATGTCCCGAGGGAGAAGAAGGGGTTATTCTAGGGCCTCGGCGAGGACAGTGGCGTGCCTCGTTTGGGATCCCAGATCATGGCATCCCAAGGAATGGGAGCACCCTCCACCTTAGCCGAAAGGCCTAAAAGCGCTACCCATGGCGTACTTCCGCTTCATCCCTGCTCTCCACCGATTTGGCCCTTTTGTCCTTTGGATCCTTGGCCTTCTTTTATTGCTTGGTCCCTTTTTGAGGCACCACCTCGCCTTCCTCCAAATCCTCAACTGGTCTTTTCTTCCTTAAGTTTGGAATGGCCTTCAATCCGAGGTTAGTAGGGGGCTGAGGAGGAGGAGGAGGAAGAGGAAGACTAGGAAGAACTTGGGTCTTGGGAACTTCTTTTGAAGTTAACTCTTTGTTCCTGTTTGCCAACAGCCCCTTTAAGCCGGACCTTGGTTTCAAATCCATGCCTTCTTCTTCGAATTCTGTGTTAGTGTCGACCTGAGCGACAATTAGCTTCGAAGGATAAAATGTAGAGAATCTATCGGACTCATGTTCAGAATCCGAGAGCTCTACAAGCCTTTCTAGCACTCCTTCTTCCTCCTTAAAGCGAAATTGATCAATCTCGACATCAAAAGTATGACAAGAAGAGGTTGACTCCTTTCTCAAAGCAGCTACCTAAGGAGGAGTGCGTTGAATGGGAAGCTCAACAGGTGGAAGGTCTCTCCTAGATAAGAACCCTAGCTTAGAGACATCAATGCGTGCTAGCCTGGAGTCACCGACCCTTATTGCTTGGCCAACATCCTGGAATATGCAAGACAAAGGGTCATAGTCCAAGATTAGGTGGGCAGCCCGAATCGTCCGTCTTCGCTAATGAATATCTCGGACCTTAGCAATTTGTTAAGACCCGGCACGTTGACGTGGCTAAGTCTCGAACAACGTGATTTTTATCTGCAAAAAATCCGAGGAAATTGTGGTTAGGAAAATAAGAACTACTATCCGAGAAGGTGAAATGTTAAGATAGTTATAAAAAAATATAGAGTATATAAGATGACTAATATCCTTGCTAAGGGACCTAATCCTAAGGTACCCCACCTGGATCTCCCGCCCGAGTTGGGCGGTGAAGACCATCATTCCACTCCTCAGAGACAATAAGGTAGTCATCCTTCATGCCCTAGTTCGACTTAGGAAGGCACGATATCAATCTGACAACGTCGACCGAGACTTGAGATAGTATCCTACATCGGCGAGCTTGTGGAACTCGTACATGTGAACCACATCATGACTCGTGAGCCCTAAGCCCATCTACTTGTTGAGAGCATCTACGCAGCCCAAGACTCTAAATAGGTTAGGGGCACACTAATGGGGAGTTAGTCTGTCATTAATCGGGTAATTCTTGGTTATCCTACCCATGGGAAGCGTCATTCCTCCCTCTATGAAAGCAATCATGGGAATAACAACTTCACCCACTTTTCTGTTCGTGAGTATTTAGTCCGTAGAAAAATATTCTAACACCACCCCTTGGAGGATATGGTACTTGGCCCTAAAACCTTCCATGCCACCGGAGAGTCAACTAGATATTTAAATCTACCCATTTGAACAAACTAAGAAGATGCGAAAGAAATTTTTTGGAGAAAGAAGGTCGAGGAGTTGGCCAAGGAGAATAAGAAAAATTTTAAGAGACAGAAACTTACAAAGGTAAGTGTGTTAATCTTGGTCCTTTAAAAATAATCTTTCGAAAATTTCTCACGGAAAGAGTTACGGAGGCTTAGGAATTTAGAGTGTTTTGTGAGTTGGAGCGTTGGGATTCTCTAGAGTACTTGAAGATTTGTGAAGTAAAGAAGAAAACGGGTTCCCTCAAGGCTTTATATAAAGGGAGGAAATGAGTGGGAATACTCCCGCTCAAAATTCTAGGAAAAATATCAACCATTGGATTGGCGCCTCACCGTTGGATGTGAGGAATATAAAGCCACCGGAGCAATTAATGACGCCTCATGGGCTACAAACATCGTAGTAATTATGAGGCACGTAAACCGCACTCCCCCACTTGTGAATCAAGGGATCAATTGGTCTTATCTCTTAAAAATCAAAACCCCACTTTTTCTCCTCCGATAAGAGAGAAAAATCGAAGTTTTGAGGGGCTATTGTAGGGGTAAGGGCCCAGAATCATACATTGGGCCTTTGGCTTTGTCTAAGGAGGAATAAATAGTTATCGGGAGTTCCAATTAAAAGTCTTATGAGTAAGGAACGAATGGAAGGTGGTCCGAGGACGAACTCTTTCTCGGATATGATAAAGGCAACTCAAGTATGTACTCTAGTAATTAGAGTGACCCTCCAAAAAGCTCCAACGATAGGGACTTGCCTCACGAACATATGAGAAGGAAGGAAACTCAAAAATATCTAAGGGAAAGTTATTACCACTACATTAAATGCATTGCAACTACTTTTCTGACAGCATTTATGTGGAGAAGACCTCGAAAGTCTTTGCCTTGGCTACCGTAACTCACAAAAAAACTAGAGAAGGTGTCCGATGGGATAAGTACTCAAGAAAAGACCCGGATGATCAACAAGTATAGGATCAAGATGGTCCAAAAAGAGCTATATAATGTGAGAGGCCCTCCATGAGAAATGGATTAAAAAAATAAAGAAAGAACACTGTAGGAATCTAAATTATCTCTCGTATCCAACTATGATCAATCTATACAAGTGTGACCTCCTCGGACTGAAAGTCCATTAATCTCAGAACCTTTCGTTTGTGTTTGATTGTCATTTAATTCAGTACTAGCCATTGTCCAATTCATTAGGCCTAGTTCTTTCACTCACTCTCTACAAGTCTATTGTATTAGGCTCATTGGGCCAAGATCCAATACATCTAGGGTTTGGGCTATAAATTGTGCTCTTACACCATTTAAAGAAATTTTTTTATAAAAAAATGAAAAAGTAACTGGTTATTTTGACAATTGTTTTAATTTCCCATATAAAATGTTCTAAAATGGTTTATTAATGAACGCTAGAGCCCATTAACCAGACTATAATATACGCTACCATATATCACATTATGAAAGCTAGGTTGTCAAGCTTTTCTTCTACCTCTCAAGGACAATAATATATATGCCCTTACATTCATTTTCAATCAATTGATTAAAATGTTGTGTCAACTAGCTTTCTGCTTTTATAGTCAAAGTCTCCAAGACAAAAGTGAAGAGGACTTAATTTTCTAACCCTAATTTGGGTTTCTTTGACAAGTTGTCCACTAGTTGTAAAACATATAACATGCTATAGATTACATATGAAGATATTGTAGTATAGGTTCAAATCCTTTAGTATCTTTTTTTTTTTTTAAATTAAAAAACCATGCTATAACCGTAATGTTGAGAGATTAAACAATGGTAAAAGATAAAAAAGGACCTCAAGATTTATAGTTTCAAAAAAAATGCATGCCATCGTTCATCATCCCTTTCAATTCTTTACAAGGTATGAAATATATATATATATATATATATATATATATATATATATATATATATATATATATATATATATATATTTATATATATGTTTGTATGTATTAATTGCTGTTTATGGACATTTATGGTGGGAGGTGTTCTAGGCACCCTATGGTTCAATCTTAGTTCACCCTGAAATTTTGGATTTTACACCATGATGTTTTTAGAGTTTTGATTTTACCCCCTAAATTTTAAAAATGTTTGGATTTTACTCCTTAAATTTTGAGTGCATTTGGAATTTTGGGGTGTAAAATTCAAACACCCCAAACATTAAGGGGTAATATCCAAAATTTGAAACTTTAGGGTGTAAATGAAAAATCCAAACACCCCCAAATTTTAGGGGTGTAATTTGCAATTTACTCTTCAATTATTTAGTGGACAAAATTTGGTTACAAATTTGGTTGTAACCTAAAATTACAATTTTCTTTATATAAAAAAAAAATTAGCATCTCTATATATTTTGAAAATCTAACCGTTAGATTGTATGTTCTCTATACTCTTAACATGCTTGCCAAATTTTGTGTTAATCGGATTTTATTTACTATATGATCCATAAACTTATTTTTTATATAATTTTAGACTACCAAAACTTGCAATATGAACAATTGATTGATGACATAGTTATTTATCTATATATATATATAAAAACCAAACCTTTGTTGGCACCACAATTTTCCACGTTTTATTTAAAAAATAAATAAATAAATAAAAATTATAACTTCTCAAAACCCTAGCAACCTTACCCCTTTATCAAGTTAAGAAATATAAAGTTACGGTTTCTGCAAACTCTCTCTCTCCGGACGTAGGAAGCCCTAGAACATTCAAGATCTACAATGCACGGTATAGATTTTAGCTTATAAAGTTCAGCTTTTGTAAGGTTAGTTTGTTTATATATTTAGTCCTTACGTTTAGGTTTAGGTTTAGGTTTAGGTTTTAAGAGATTTATATATTACTACTATGTGACTAAATTTCTTGACATCGCTTTATGTTTTTAACCAAATACATCAGGAAAGCAAGAGAAGGCGCATAAATATTTAGTCCTTACGTTTAGATTTAGGTTTAGGTTTTAAGATATTTACATATTACTACTATGTGGCTGAATTTCCCGTGATATCAGTTTTATGTTTTTTTTTTTAATTTGTTTTATGTAAGGTTAGTTTGTTTACATCATCTCAAAGATAAGGCTTTTATTTCTAAAGAACTATTTAGGTATGTATCCCTTGCAAGCACACATGAACTTAAATTGTCTTTTAATATATGCATGCTTTATTATTTTCTAATAGTTTTCCCGTGCATCGCACGGGTTAGCGACTAGTTTATAATATTTTGAAAGTTTTGCAAGCATGAAAAATATATATTAAAAAAAAAAGTAATCCAATGGTAGATTTGTCAAAATTTTTACCTAATAAAAAGATATTGAGTGAAGTTAAAATTTTAAACTACAACCAAATTTGTAGCCAAATTTTATCTTTATTTAGTGCTAATTGCAAAATAAATGGTCCAATCTTTGATGTAATAATAAGTAGCAATTCAGAGAAAGCATATACCATGCTTGCCTACCAACAGATTCTATTATCAATTCTAAAATAGATAAGTTTTTAAATCATAAAAATTCTCACCCCACATAGTAAATTTGCAACGTAAATAACACTTATCAAGTGTAACACGCATAGTTATTAAGATTTAGACATAATTTTTCTCTAAATTAGACTTTCAAATTTCCTTTATATTTTTTATGGACTTTGTTAACAGTGTGCCAAAGACTGTTAATGATCCAGGTGTGATTCATTTATGATCTATCACAAATCTCACCGCATAAAAAATTGGTAAAGTTTTACTTTTCAGCTGTAAAGTATCACAAAATGATTTGACTTTCTCCATCTAAACTAACACACATTTAATACATATTCAATTTTTTCCACATCCCTAAAAAAACTTGAATAATTTATTTTAAATTTTATCACATTAACAAGTCTTTGTACAACACCCTTTATATATTTCAAGAATAATGAGTTCAAGGCTAGATTGTAAGATGCACCCTTAATGCTTGGGGTAATTTCGGTTTTACTCATTATGTCATTCCATCAATGTGATGTGATGAGATTCTTGTTAAGTGCCAACTAAGATCAAAATGATGTTTGTTCATTCAAAAGTAAAAAAAATAACTACGTGTGTTGAACTCTATTAAAGTCATCTCATATTATTTGGTTTAAATTGTAACTTACACCCTTAAAGTTGGATAATTATGATATTAATCCCTAAATTTTCAAATTTGGGATCCATAAAACTTCATGGTTTTTAGTTGAGGTGGCACTTAACAGACGCTTTATCAAAGCGCATGGGTGGAAAGACTTAATTTCAAATGATATATATGTACGGATCCAATTATAAAATTTTGAGGGGTAAAAGTAAAATTACCCTAAATTTTAAGGGTGTATATTGAAATTTTGTCTAAGTTGAACTTGAATTTTACATGCTGTTTCCTTTCAACTAGATTTGTAAATAAAGATTTAAGTGGAAGCCCAAAAATAATATCATATTTTTGTGGTGTTCTATTTCTTTGTTTGTTTGTTTGTTTTTTTTTTTTTTTTTTTTTTTTAAAGAGTGACCTATGTTTGTGATTTAAATAGATATTAAATGGATGATAGTTAATGTTTCTTTCAATTTTAACAATGAAGTATATACTCTTCTATATATATATATAAAAAACCGAAGCCTCTGCTGGCACCACAATTTTCCACGTAAGATATTTAAAAAATAAAAAATAAAATTAAAAACACCATTTTTCTCTCCAAAACCCGAAAAAGACATAAAATCTGATATTTTAAGCGAGTTTAATCTAAAGATTTTTTTTTTTCAATAAAAGGAAAAGTTAATGCATGAAAGTTAACTAATTTTTAAAACCCTACTACCAAACTTCTTGAACCCTACGTTATAGAATATAATTTGTTTATTTCAAAATCTTTTGATTATGCATTAATTTATTTTTTGCTATTATATATTAGATAACAACAAAAAATTAAATATATATCACCATATGCCACAAAGATGATTATTTAAAAAAAAAAAAAAAAAACTGCAATAAAAGGATAAGTATATGCTTTATTGCAATAAACCCAAAAACAAAGTTAACTAATTTTTTGAAAACCCTACAACCAAACTTCTTGAACTCTATGTTATAGAATATAATTTGTTTATTTCAAAATCTTTTGATTTTGCGTTCATTTTTTTTTTTTTTTTTTTTTTGCTATTATATATTAGATAACAACAAAAAATTAAATATATATCACCATATCCAAAAGATGATTATTAAAAAAAAAAAAAAACTGCAATAAAAGGATAAGTGAATAAACCCAAAAAAAAATTAATTAATTTTTAAAAACCCTACTACCAAACTTCTTGAACTCTACGTTATAGAATATAATTTTTTTATTTCAAAATCTTTTGATTATGCTTTAATTTTTTGCTATGATAACAACAAAAAATTAATATATATATATATATATATATATATATATCACCATTCTCCACACTCATAATAAATTACCTATTCAAACTCATAAATTTATTTGGGACTCAATTCTATCATTTAATTTTTTTTAAATAATATAATTTTCATCAGATATATATATACGCTATTGTTTCAATAATTTATATGCTCGGATTCTTTAATTTTATTTGTTGGCATTTTGAAAGTTTTAATATCTACATTTTTGCGTTAGTTATTGCAATTCTAAACATTTTGGCGTTTCAACATGAATTATATATTCTTTTAAAGATAACATATTTTTCTCTTGTATTTTGTAGTCATATATATATAAATATATATATATATATATATATATTGTTTCAAAATTTTCTAGGGCTTCTTATTCTTTAATATTTTTTGGCATTTCGAAAATTTTAATATTTGAAACCAATTGGTAGATTTTTCACAAGATATTACACATTCAAACAATGACTTCTTTATCAAATCATAATAAAAAATTGAAGTGAAACAGGAGAAATTCATGAAATAGTATAGTTTCATAATCAATTTTAAATTTTATATATCTATTTTAGTCTATCACATAAACAAGTCTTCCGCGATTTTTCTAAGATTGAAACTTTATACTTTATTAAGAAAAAGACAGTTATATCGGCTAAGATTACAATATTAATGCATGAAGAAACATCATTCGCATAGATACTTTAGCATGTCTAGTAAGGTTGTGAGCTACATAATTATTTTATTGTCATACATATGAAGAGTTGATGTTTTTGAAGGTTTTCGTAAAGATTTTTGCATCTCCAATCAGGTGGCTGGATGATGCAAAAGATTTTTCTTTATTTTGTAATGAGTTGATGATCACCTTTGAATCTCCCATTCTCCCTTAAGAAATACCTAAGTAAGATCAATCTCTTGAGCGAAAATCATAGCTCTTACCGGAGGAATTATCCAATTAGATTTTCATTTTGTTGATAGTGATTTTGTGGTGGTTATATAATCTGTTTGGGCTAAATACTATTATTTTTATTGAATTAGTTAGTGCTAGATACGGAACCCTTCAATCTGCGATGTAATAGTGACTAGTGAGTAGCAATTTAGTGAAAGCATAGACTATTTGCCTAAACGGATTCTACTATCAATTCTAAGTGTTTAAACTAAATAAATCATAAAAATTCTTAATATACAATTTATACACACATGGTCCTTACTAAGATTTTGACAAATTTTCTCTTCAAACTAGACTTTCAAACTTCTTTATATTTTTTTTTTATTACATGTGAATTTTGAAAAATCAACTATTAAATTGAATTTTATTATTATATCCTCCATTGTTTCAAATTTCAAGAAGATTAATGATCAGATATTTAAATTTTAAGTTTTTATAATCTTAATATTTATGGATAAAAAATTCATTTAAGGATCAAATAGTAATTAATATCCGATTTGAATAAAATCTAACATACATATTAAAAACATAAATAACAGTTAGATTTTAAAAATATATAGCTATGTTAATTTTTAGTGGGAATTTGAAGGAAGAGAAGTGTTATGTTCACACAATTTTCACAACACTTTTACAACAAATAATAGGTAGTGAGTTGTTCTTAATTCTAGTTTAAACCTAACTATCACTGAAATTACTTTTTTTTGCCACCAATAACACCCATAACAACTAGTCACTTATGATTTTGTTTTGATAGACTAAAAGTGTTGTGAAATTGTTGTGTACATAAACATAAAATTTCTCTTGAAGGAATTCTCTCCAAATTAGTTTGAAGAAAAAAATTTTCCTTAAGAATCTTTATAGATTTTTTTACATGTGATTTCACAATGTAATTTCTAAAATTTTATTTACCCATTATGAAATAATGGAGTTAAATTATATATATATATATATATATATATATATATATATATATATGGATAAAGTTTAACTACAAAATTGGTTGTAACCTAAGACTATAACCTTACTCAATATCATTAAAATTATTTTATATTTCAAAAATTTAATTGTTGGATTGCATGTTCTTTACATTCTTAATACACATATCAAATTTTGTGTCAATCAAATATTATTTACTATATAATCTATAAGATTATATTTTACACATAATTTTAAATTACAAAAACTTGCAATTCAAACAATTTATTGATGATATAACTATTGATTTTTAATTTTCTAGAAGTTTTGCAAGTATGAAGGAAATAAAAAGAAAATATAATGTAATAGTGGATTTTTCAAAATTCACTTCCAATTAAAAGATATTGAGTATGGTTATAACATTAAACTATAACTAATTTTATAATTAAACTTTATCATATATATATATATATATATATATATATATATATATATATATATATGTATGTATGTGCAAGATGGCGCATATGCGCATGTATATATGTGAAAATGATAATAATCAAAATTTAGTTATGCCTAATAAATTGTAATATATTCATTCAAAAATTGATAAATAAAACTATATTCTTAGAATTTTAGATGACCAAGCTCCATAGACTTGCCTTTCTAAAAGGTCTAGTAAACAAAAGTTTTAAAATAGACTACTTGAATCAATACCAATGAATACGGCGATAATGGTTACATTTTATGGTAAACTATTAGTGCTTAGTCCATCCAAATCAACTACCAACTTGATTCTCAAAAAAAAAAAAAAAAAAAAAAAAAAAAAAACTACCAACAAGTCCCATTAACCAATTTTAATCAATGGACTAATAGCTCCAGGAAAAAATAAAAACGTTTTTCTCGTTGGCCAATCCACGTCACTTCGTACTGAAAATTCCAATAAGAATAAATCAATTGAGGGTATTTGAAGCACACCATCATATCTCCATTCATCTCTTTCTCTTTCTCTTTTTCTTCTTCTTCTTCTTCTTCTTCTTCTTCTTCTTCTTTTTTTTTTTTTAGAAAGATTAAATTTATGGCGTCTGCTTCCAATTTATTCTTAAAAATCTTCATAGAGTTTTTAGAAGTGATTTCACAATGTAATTTTTAAAATATTATTATCCATTACGAAATAACTGTTCATAATGAGTTAAATTATATATATATTTATTTATTTCAAAAAAGTGTATATATATATATATATTCATTTAGTCATGCCAATAAAATGTAATATATTCATTTCAAAAATTGATAAATAAAACTATTTATTTAGAATTTTGGATGACCAAGCTCCATTGACTTGCTTCTCTAAAAAGTCTAGTAAACAAAAGTTTTAAAATAATCTACCTTCTTTTTTTTTTTTTTTTTTTTTTTTTTTTTTTTTTTTTTGCTGAATAAAGAGTTAAAATAGTCTACTTGAATCAATACCAATGAATACGGCGATAATGGTCACATTTTATAGTCAACTATTAGTGTTTAGTCCATTCAAATCAACTACTGACAAGTCTCATTAACCAATTTTACTCAATGGACTAATAATTTCAAAAAAAAAAAAAAAAAAAAAAAAAAACTTTTTCTCGAATTGGCCAATCCACTTTTTTTTTTTTTTTTTTTTTTGACAGAAACTGAGAAAAGCGGTAAATCCACTTTTGACTTCATACTGAAAATTCCAATAAGAATAAATCAATCATTAGGATATGTGAAGCGCAATTGCTTGTTATTTAAGTCGGTACCACAATATCTCCACCGTTAATAAGTTGGCACCACCATATCTCCACTCATCTTTGTATAAATTAATATTTTTTCATAAATAATAAGTTGAAGATTAGATTGTAATTTGCACTCTTAATATTTGGGGTAATATCAATTTTACTCATTTAAGTCATTTTGTCAATGTACCGTGATGCAGTGCTTGTTAAGTGCCAACTAAGCCCAAAATGATGTTTATTCATTCAAACTTCAAAATTGCACTGTTTCTCTATTAAAGTCATCTCATATATTATTTTGCCTAAATTGCAATTTATGCTACTAAAGTTTGAGATAATTTTAATTTTGTCTCCTAAATTTACAAAATGCAGATCCAAAACTACATGATTTTGAGTTAAGGTGGTGCTTAGTAGACACCTCATCATGATGCATGGATGGGAGGATCTAAATTATCAGATTTTAAAGGAAAAATTAAAATTACCATAAATTTTAAGGGTTTATTTTCAATTTTACACTCTTAAAACTTGGGGTAATTTCAACTAGATTTCCAAATAAAGATTTAAGTAATAGGCTAATAGCTCAACAATAATAGCATCTTTTTGTGGTGTTCCAGGTCTATGATTTAAATAAATATTAAATTAATGATTGTCAATGTTTCTTTAAATATTAACTATGAAGTATATACTAATAATTCACTCATTTCAAAATGTATTGGATAAGATTTTAATCATAATAATAGAGTTACTCCAATAACTCTAGACTAGAAGATTTTTTTTTTTTTTTTTTTTTTTTTTTTTTTTTTTTGAGAAAGTAGACTAGAAGATTTTAATCCTTATAACAACCTCCTTTCATATAATGTTATTCTTATGTATGCTTATTGTAGGGGTCAAAAAACAAACAACGTAGGTGAGTACAATGACTAAGTAACTGACATACACAATTTATTTATAAGAAATACAAGGTAGAATTTCCACAATGGGAGATCTAAACAACTGTTAAGAAGAAAGGAGGGATGACAAGATTATCCTTTGATATATAAACTGCTCTCCCGAGATACAAAGAGTTGCATAGAAAGCTAAAAAATTATTATCTCTCTTCAACTGGAGCAATATTTTCTCTCTTGTTCTTTCTTAGACGTTTCTCTTAATATCTCTCTACCTCTTTTCTGTTGCACCCTCCTCCCCTTTTATAGACATTTTTCCTTCCCCTATCTCCCCAGGTGGCTTGCTTCTAGCTGGATTTTCAAGATACTTGTCACATTACTCCTCTGTTCTACCCCCTTCCATCATGAAATAGGACTTTTGGCAGTGTCCTCACTGTTCAAGCTAATCTATATGCATTTAATGGAATTTTTTTTCTAAATAACAATAAATATTAAAAATTTTAGTTAATTATCCTTTCAAAACAATTAAAACTAACTTTGTGAAAACTTTCTTAAAAATCTTTTTAAGTCTCGAGGGTGTTTAGTCAAAAGTGGAAAAAAATTAAGAAAAATGGTTTTAAAGACTGGAATAAAAATGCCACTATAGGTCTATAAAACGTCACTATAAGGATTAAAAACGCCATCTAGGACTCCATAAAAAAAGGAAAATCGCCGCTATAGGGATTTAAAACGTCACCTGTGGGCTTAAAAACCCCTGAAATTTTTTCGCATAAAACTCGAGTCTTAAAGACTCGAGATCTATGGATTTTTCAAATGGATCCATTTCTTGTTACCTTTATTGTTTCAAGAGTTGCCTAACTAACTATATAGTGGCTAATTACCTCGGTGGAAAAGATTAAGTCCATTAACGGGACATGTTTTTTTAGGGTGTTTCCCAAGCCTTTTGTGGGAGGTGGCATCTGGCAAAAAAGGGAATTCTTGGTCCCCTAAAAAGGACAAACCATGCTTGTTACCTTGAATAATTTCTCCCACTCCAAACCCTTTTATTCTACTAGTATTCATTCCTAAAAGGATTTTGTAGAATAATTTCTCCCACAAACCCATCTAGAACCAAAGGAAGTGATATCTCATTCAATTGTTCCATCTCTCTTTGATTAAGTGAGATTCATAGATGCGTATCTAACATCTGCAACGTTAAGAGAGGAATATTGGACGTAATAACTTCATATAATAATTCCTTATACCAGTTCTTTTTTCTTTTTTTTAATTATAAATTTTCTTATAAATAAAATAGCCTATACGTAATTTTTATTTAAATTTCTAATAACCTTTCTCATGTTGAACAAGATAAGTGATTCCAACTCATAAATGTCTTATATTCAAGAATAATCAACTACTTTTCTTGTTAAACTTGGCTAACATCTAATGAATTTTAATTTTGAAAGGTTTTGTAAAACATATAATACAATATGCATTACGTATAAAGATATTGTGCTACATTCAAATCCTACAATACTCCATGCACCACAATGAATACTTAGGTGTAATCACATTATCTACAATATCCCCAAGTCAGGCTCGTTTTGCTAATAAAAACAAATATTCAGGAAAATCACGCACACAAAAATAAACGTAAATATATAAGCAAATTTACGTTAATCACACTCCAACGAACAAAGAGCCCAATAAAAATACAGAATAAAAAGCAAATAGTGGGTGCCAATTTGGAAGGACCAAGGTAATTGGATGTTTATCTTAAATTTTTGTTTTATTTATTGTGGTTTGCAAATAATTGGATTTCAATTCAGGGGCTGTCAATATATTATTTGGAATTGGAAGGAGTGATATAATTTAATCGTAGGAGCTATCAGTAGTATTGACTTGAATTTCTTTCCGTACACAGATGTGAAGGTGTTAATCTGTTTCCTACTATATGGTGTCAATTTACTGAATTGAAAAAGGTTTTTTTTTTTTTTTTAAGATTTTTTTCCCTACATATCAATTATTTTCAGATGTGTTTGTTCTCTATGTCTAAGGAGCTTGATTAAATTGAAGGTCTCAAGTCTAGATTTTATTCTCTATGTTTGTCTATGTCTATGGAGCTTGATTAAATCGGACAACTAACGCCCAAGATGGATGTATAAAAAATATAAAAGAAAAAGAATGATTATGTGGCCAATGACATGACGGATGAAGTGGCACAACATAAACATAACAACAATAAATGTTACACTTCTGCTTTTAGATATATATAAATAGATATAAATATAGATTAGCATTTACTAGTTAAAAACTTGAAAATGTGTTGATTGATTCTAAATTCTATAATGCCCTCTAGGTGAGCAAAAAACCACTCATTATTCATTTCTTAATGAGTTAGTAAGAAAGAAAATTCCCTCTCAAACTCTAATACGTGGCATTCTAATGCCCATCATGTCAACACCACATCTCATCTTGGTTTTCCTACTAAATCTAAAAATTAAAAAATAAAATAAAATAAAAATAACTCTACATCATATTAAGGACTAATTATCAAAGAGAGCATAAAATAAGAAAATATAAATCATGTTGTAAACTTATGATAGCTAGGTGGAGTTGAATTGACTAGCTTATTTTGTAAGTCTCACTAACAAACACTTCCAATAAATTGATGAAAATGTCATGTTTACTAGATTTTATACTAAAATCTGCTTGACAAAAGTTAAGAGGAAGTATTTCTAGCCCTAATTTCTTTTCTTTGACAAGTTGTTCACCCATCAATTCTCATCCCCCTAATTTCAAGAAAAACATTTCATCCATGATGATAACAACTAATTTTTCTTTAAGGGACGGCTCAAGTATAAAATTGGAGTTTAGTACTAAAGCTACAAATTTTTTAAATGCAGACTGATTCCTTCTGGCCATAAATAATCACGCTTTCTTTAGTCTCTTTATTCTCTCTAGGGCACGAAGGCGGTTGTCACTATCCTTCTCTTTAGTAGCAGTGACATCTTGTGCTTCTGCATCATTGTCGGCCTCATCTCTCTTACGAACCAAGCCTCCAAAAACAGCTGAAGGAACATCTTTTTGGGCTATTTCAACCTTGTCATCATCATCTGAATCACTTTCTTCTGGTAGCTCAATGTCTTCATGATTTGCAGTAACTTTTATACCTCCTTCGGATTGTGATTCCACACCTGCACTGACAAAGCCAACTCTTCTGTTCTTATCTTTAGCAGTACCATTGTCAACCACAGGAACTAACTGCCTTTCGAGAGCAGCCATTTCATCTTCAGCAACCCCAGCCTGTTTCAATTTATCTCTTGCATCATCAAGGTTCAATCTCTGATCCTTTTGCATCAGATACTCCAGCAAGATATAGTGTGTCTGCAAAAACGATCAAAGTGAGAATTAAAAATGATGAGTGTTTTTGTGTGTAAATCATGTCTCTTGCCTCCCATCCTCTCTCTGCCCTTTCAACTTCCTCTTTAAACTAATAAGAATGTTTCAGTAAAAAGAAAAGAGGACTCTGGATGAATTAATTAAACCAAAGAAATGATGAGCTAAATCAGAAGATCTATCCATTTCCTAACACAATGCAGTAACTAACCCATCGAAAAGCTATTCCTAAGTCTACTGACATTAGTTATAGATTGTTGCTAGGAATTTCATCCAATTTATGACTAGTGGTAAGTGTGCGTCTAGAGAAAAATTCATTTTGTGATATTGTTTGTGAATAGGAATATTAGTAAAACTAACAATATTTGAAGCCACTACTAGTGCAGGTAAAATGGGGTGGGGTGAAGGGAATTAACAATAATTGAATTACCTGGCTATAGCTTGCAGAAACACTTCTTTTAGTTCGAAGCATTTCTCTGAAAGTGTCTTCATTTCCATGTTGCACCTCAAACTCATGCCACTTATTCCAGAAATCCACATCAGATCGCAGATCTGCAAATTGAGACACAAATACATTTATTGCATGAGCACAATCAATTTCTCCTAGACTCTTCTCAAGCTCAGCATACTTCAGGCACATGGTCTTCACATCTTTGTCTGGAAGACTGGATTCTATTGCTTGCTTATATATTTCCCTAGTTTTTGGGACACCAAAAATTTCTGCCGCTTGAGCAATATAAATTTCATACATGCACAATTTCTCATTGTTTGGAACAGCCTTAGTTGCTTGATCATAGACCTTCATAGCTCGCTTGGCCAGACCATAATCCTCCTCCAGTTTTGCATATTGAAGATACAAAGGCTTTACTGCATCAGCAGGTGCCTGATATTCAAGAGAAAAGAACATGATGAAGGTCAGAATCAAACAATGTTAATAACATTAATTGTGATAGACCACATTTTAGAACCATTCAAAATAATATAAACTAAATTCACTACTCAGTATATAATAGGCATAACATCAGTGATCCAGGAGGAATAATCCAAAAGTGGCAACAAGAAAGAATATATAATCCATATTTAAACAACTCCTCAAAACAGGTATTGTTATACATAAATCCAAGGTAAGATATTTTTTCACAACATCTAGTATTTTAATCTTTTTCTTGACTCTGAAAAAGAAAAAGCATTAAAAATGCACCTGTAAATTTTTGTTATAGATCCAAACCCCCTATGAGCTAGATTAACTCCCCTAACTCAAAACTAATATTGCATTTATTAAAAGCAAATCCTTCTAATAAATGGATGTGATGCAGTCTACATTACTTAAAAGAATCCCTATAAGCATTTCAAAATAACTTAAAGCCAATAAGATGTAATTATTTTGATGATCATAACTAACCCCTCTGCTCCCACATTTTTGCTCTTGATCCAACTTTATTCCTCCAGCCCATCATCATTATTTAGCAAATTGGTAATTGAATACAGACATGATCATAAACTCAGTTCAACACCCCACCATAAATATTTACCAGAATAAACCTAATCTGAACTCATAATAGGTGCATACCATTTCAACAGCATGCTCAAACAGCTCTCTTACCTGTTCTAGTTTTGCCTTTCCATATCTCTTTACAAACTTTGAGAGCTATGTGACCCATTACATGTGGATACTTAAAAATCTTCACACCTCTTTCATATACCTTGAATGCATCTTCAAAGTATTTATGTTCCTCCACACATTAACAGCAAAATTTTGTTAATTGATTGAAACCACTAAAAGTAAAAACTAAAAACTAAAGGAACATAACAGCAGAACCATTGGTGGAAAGCCCATACCTCCAACAGAAATGCATAATTGAGAATAATTTGAGGCGTGGCTATTCTTAGATCCCATATCCACTCATACACTATCCTTGTGGACTCCAAGGTACCCAGGCTCTCTTCTAAGTCAACATAGAAGGTCCAGAGTTTCAAGGATCTGTAGAGCTTAATCTGCACTGGTTCATTCCCATTAGCAGCCACTGCAAATAAAAACAAACAAGCTCAAATATTAGTTAGGTTCCACAATACCCTGCGACTACAATTGTTTTCTTTTCTTTTCTTTTCTCTTGAAGTGCGAACTTTAAAAGTGTTGGATGAAATCACCAATATAGAATGTAAGCATGGTTGTTAAAATTGGGATCATAAAATCGAAAATCCTTTCTCTTGATAGGTAGATAGTGGGGAAGAGAGGGTTTGAACTTCGAACCACAGACATGGGGCACAACAAAGAATGCCATTATGATTGGGCTATCACTTGGAACCCCTACAAGCTAAAATCATTTATAAGATTCAAACCATCACAAAAATGGTATGTTTATAGGATCGTAAAATCAGGAGAATCAAGAGTCATCATGATTTTATGGACTAAAAACATGGACCCAAAATAACCACACCAATGTTAAATTGGTCCAAAAACTTAACTCTAAATGCCCAATAAACTTAAATAGACCCAAAGCAGTAATATATAAGGCCAAAAACAATTGCCTGCTCTATCAATAACTACAAAACATGAAATATACAGTAACAAAAGGAACGAAACATTAGATGAGGAAGGGTTAGAATCACCTTTTTGTTTGACCTCCACTGACGGCTCTGCTGTGGCTCGCCTCATCAACTCTAATGCTTCTTTGAAATTTTGATGCCTCAATTCCATCTCTGCCCACTCACACCAAACACTAGCCAGATGATCCACAGCGTTGTAGTTGACTTGAACTGCTTTATCGAATATAACTCTGGCATTGACAAGATCACTGTGCTTCTCATAAAGCCTAGCAAAGTTAACCCACAATGTATGAGGTTTCCCCACAGCTTTCATAGGATCAATTGTCCTCACTGCCTCAGTGTAAGTCAAAATCTGCTTCTTGGGATCACCCTCAAAAGAAAGAAAATGGATGTGACTAAAACAGACCTCCCATATTGGCACAAGTGACTGAACCATTTTCACTTCTGAACGGGTTTGTGAGAGGGATGAATAATTTTTAAACTGCTGGTTAAGAACATCTGCAAAACCCAAAAGAACAATTCTCACATTAAACTATAAAGAGAATCTTAAAAAACTAATGTGATATAACTGCAAAAGTCAAACAAACCATCTATGGAAGCATCCCCCTCAAGTTCACAGACACTTCGACGTTTATTGCAATAAATATCCTGGCGTGAGGAAGCCTCAAACTCTCTAGGCAATTGCCATATCCAATCAGCTAGAATTGTCGACGATATCCAAATTGGTGAACTAAACGATGCATCACAACTTGGGTCTGCCTAATGGTAAATTCACACATCATTAATGATTATCACATAATTATGGCAGACAAACATTTACATTCATCCCAAAAGCATTTGGAGCAGAAAAGAGAGAAAAAGATAACCTGGAAATCAGTAGGCATGCAGGTCAACTTATCCATATGCTGTTTATGCAAACCAATATGATTAGATTTCCTTGGTGAGAAACTGTCTGGTATTGGATGACGGAACTTCATCTTTGATAAATGCATATGGCCCATCCCGTACAAGTTATAATCAATCTGACAAATAGAAAAGCTTAGATCTCATAAAATGTAAAACAATAGAAAAATTGAATTAAAGTATGTCAACATTGCACAAGAATGAATATTAATTGTGAGTCAGAAAAATGCATCACAATGGGACCCACCTCATAAATGTCTTATGAGGAGCACAAAAATAGTGGTTCCCAAGAGTACACATGTTGCCAACCCACCGGCACCTCATTGCCAATTGCCTAGTGGGTGACTATGTTAGCATTCCTCAACATAAAATAACGATATTGTAAGTATCTTACAAACTAAGAATCATTTTGGAACCACAGTTTTCAATTTTATTAGACAGCCCCCAAAAACAAAATTAAATCAATGATTCAAACATAGGGAAGCATTTACCAGAAACTGGAGAATAAAGGGAATATGCGATTCATAGGGCTGTAAACTTCCATCAAGAACTGTACCACCCTGAAAAGAAAGTATTACTATTTTAAAAAGCAGGCATTCTAACACATCTGCAAAAGAAAATAAAACAATGAACTAAACAAAATTCACATTTAATCAAAATTTAGAGGCCATAAAAAAAGCTTAAACAAACATAGGTGACAATGTCCATGCAATGTCTACAAACAATAAAATAAGTGATGCATTTGTATGCTGAACACTAAACAGATATATTGCTAGAGATCACCTGACTAAAAAACGTAAATGCTTGGGCGACAAAGGGGCTGTTTGGTACATCATTTTAAACACATGTTTTTAGTTTTTAAACAATATTACACGCATTTCCACATACTTTTTCACTCACATGTATTTCCAAAAAAAAATGAAAACTATTATTTAAACACACGTACCAAACGGACCCAAAAACTTCTACAAACAATAATTCTCTTAATCTAACTCGCAAAAGTCACAGCAAATTCCAACCAATTGGTCACAACATTTGAAAGGAGGGCATTGATTAATGTACATCACTCTTAAAGAAATTATTTTTGAAAGTACTCCAAATCATGCACATTAACCATAAAGGATGGCATCCTATATGCTTTGATGAAAAATCATCTAAAACACAAACCTTAAATGTACAATTATAAATTATCACTCTGTTCATTTCCGTGATAATATTTTCTAGAAAATGAGTCATTTTCCAAAAAGTATTTTCTATAAAACAATCTCATTTTCTTATGTTTGGTAACAATCTAAAATGAGTTGAAAAAAAATCTCCTAATTTATTTTATTTAGCTTGATGTGAGATAGAGTTGTTTTCCAATTAGTTGAAAAGAATCTCTAAAAATAAGTCATACTTTTTTGTTTAACAAAAATAGTTTTCCTTTTAATCATTTTTTTTTTATGCTACCAAACACTGGAAAACAAGAAAAACTATCTTTACACAAAGTTTTCCATTGAAACAAATAGAGCTTATAAGTAAAGGAATCTCAGTAAAGTACATAAGAAGAAAATACCATATAGAACTTATCAAAAAAAGAAATTGACAAGAAATAGCCAAGGCAAAGGAAAAAGGCTCAACTAAGTAAGCAAGCAAAGATAAAGTAGTTTTTTTTTTTTAATTTAAAAAAAAAAAAAAAATACAAACCACAAAAGGATTCCAAAAAACAATTGAGCATCAATCAAAGGTTCAAGAAGTGTACCAAAAGAAGTTTGGTAGCATGGGAGACATCATGCGGATAATAGCTATATCTTTGTCAAGGTGTTCAATAAACATACTCTTAGACTATTATATGAATATAAGAGAACTCTAAGAAAGATAGTATAATGTTTGGATACAGATGTATTTTCACAAAAAGCTCTTCAGATGAATGGTAACCATAAAATTTCCTTGCTCATACAAGGCTGCAACCATGTACATGCTGTCACTTTGAACCAGCATTACCTTTAAGCTGTAAGAGTTCAAACCAAAGCAAAAACATATGATGCCTGCAGGATCAGCAATGCAAAGGACAAATTGCAGAAACACCAATTAACAAACAACACAGAGGTTAGAACAAAACCTGTTGCAACCAAGCATACCTTCAAAGCTTTCTCAAGAGCAAGAAAAATAGCATGTGTGTATGCATCACCTATGCATATTAACAAGAAAAAGGATAAACTCAGAAATTTTAAATAGGAATCATATCTAAAGCATATATAGAGCAGAAAACTAGACAGCAAAAATCACAGTACATCTTAACATCAGGACAGACAAACTTAATTTCACATTAAGATGGAAGAAGATATCACATCCAAAATGAAATTAAGAGATAAATTAAAAAAAAAAAAATATATATATATATATATAGCACAAATTCACAATATCAACTAAAAAAAAATTAACCCTAACTAACTAGGAGCGGCTACATAAATCCAATTTTTATTCCATTGGCTTAATTCAAAAAATATTATCTACCTTCCTCATGTGGTTGAAGCGATATATCTGCACAAGGCACATATAAATAGGGTAATACCTGCAAAAAATATGGATAATTTAGTCAAGAATAACAATGTACTAATAAAGAAAGAAAGGAAGAGTAATTTTCAAACACTTTTCATATGCTTAAAGTTCTCTATACATGAATTATTGTTTTACATAGCATGTAGTATCTGTTATTTCAAACATTTTTTTTCTTGATAACATAGGGAACCTTTTTAAAGAAGAACCTTTGGGACTCGCCTTTAGCATAATGTTGATTCACCACCAGAAAATAGAAAAGAAGATAATTTTTTAGAAATAAATTTTTCCAATGTGCAATTGAAAAGAGAGAAAAAAATGAAAGGTGGATTTGGAATATCCTTTTAAGTCCCACCAAATTTCACTTCAAAGTAGGCAGGACTTAAATTTTGATATTTAAGAAGAAAATGCGTGTCCTAATTTTCCCTCCATTTTCTCAACATAACCAAAAGGAGAAATATATAACTTCATAAACTTTGATATGCCTATTTAAACTACTGCATTCAAGGAAAATTGACGAATCCAAGCTTTTGATAACATTCAATAAGAAGCCAGAAAAACAGGAATGATCTTACCCCATGGACGTGCAAGCCAGTCTTCTGACCAGCCAGCGTAGAACCATATATTCTTATTACAGGAACCTCATTCACTTTGCCACCTTCAAGAATTCAAAAACCACTTAACACACAATGTACATTTCTATGAATACCATTTTCCTAGCTCTATGTTTGGTTCCCTGGAAAAATAAATAACTACATTTTAACTTGAACATTTTTTCACCACAGCAAAGTGTGCAAGAGTCTTCACGGATTCTCAAAGACTTTTTTTTAATAATAAAAATAATTAAATAAAATTCTATTATACCTACAATCTGTGCAGTTATAAATATTTTAATATTACCCACCTGTTTCTAACTATTTAACAAGGACTTTTTAGGTAAATCAAAATTTGAAAAAACCAAATCTTACTCTCTTTACAATAGTAAGTGTTAAAGTTGTCAAGCGATTGGAAGAAAAAAAAAAAAAAAAAAAAAGAAAAAGCGGAAGCAAGAATTTAACGTAGTTTGGCCTCGCCCTTGACAACTACATCTTGTTTATTCAACTTAACGAAATGAAGAAGCCAATGTAAAGCTTATATACTAGAGAACCCAGTTTTAGGTTAACCCTAGACTAAAATTTTTATGCTTGCTCTACAAGTAAATGCAGGGACAATAAATTTAAACCTTTTTTTCCCATAACATTTCTAATAGTAAGTTTAAGAATAAATTCATTTTAAAAACAAAAAGGTGAAAAAATACAATTACACCCCTAGAATTAATTTTGTGATATATATATTATTCCGTTTAAGTTGTCATTTTAGGATGCGAAACACTGTTTTGGGTTTAAAATGAGCATTTGTGAAAAACGATACCAGAAGTTGCTGTCGCAAACAGCATCTTGAGCTTTAAAAATACGTTTTGCAATTGCAACAGTTAACAATGGACAGAGAAACTAAAATGATAGTTTTGTAAAAGCTGACAAAATTTCAACTTGGTAATTGTATTTTTGCCCCCAAAAAAAAAAGTAATTTCATAATATATATTTCGAAAATTGTGAAATGAGTTTCACTTTCTTTTCATCTGAGAATTCTATTTCTAAAATCAAACATTTAAAAAATATTACGAAAAACAAGGAAAAAAAAAAAGAAGGAATTAAACGGCGTCGTTTGAGAGTGAAAGTAGAGAGTACCTTGGAAGGAACTGTAAGAGACATCGAGGCCATGGATCGGCGGAGCCATGTAGTGATCGATGGAGACGATCCGAACACTCAAGGCGTGTGAATCCGACTGCGAATCTGCCATTGATTGGCTTCGAATTTACGGGAATGCCATGAAATTTTGCTTCTGGGAATGGAATAGGAAGAAAGAGGGAAGGTTTTGAATTTTGGGAGTTTCGAGGGAAATTGAAAATTTATAAGTAACTTTGAAAGCTTCTGTGGCACACTATTGCAGATTTGTAATCCCAGAGAATGTCAATATAGCAATTTTCCCCCCAATTCTTTTGTTAAATTCTGGATAGTCCAGTTATCAAAAAAAAAAAAAAATCCTGGATAGTCCACTGTTACTCTGTTAGAATATTTTGTTTAATAGTAAATTACACATTTACACTAACACTTATGAGATTTTAGGAAATGTCAAAAGAATCCCCTTCTATATTTGAAAATAACACTTTAACCTTGTGTGATTATTATTCTTATTTGATTTCTCAAAAAAAAATTTAATTTCTTAATATATAATCAATCTGGTTAGAAAGGGTTTTTTTTTTTTTTTTTTTTTTTTTTTTTTTTTAAAGATCATTCTACAGGAGAATTTATTATGAAAAATACTATCTTTTTTCCAAAAAAAATGAAAAATACTATTTTTAGATTATCCTAAAAGTTGTTATAAAGTTAGGGATGGAGCTAAGAATTTTTGTTTGGAGGTCAAATTGTGGCACTAATATATATCAAGACAACACCCCTTAGGAACAGAGGCAGGACTTGAAGTTAAGGGGGGCAACCTTGCTATTAGTTGCGTGTGGCGACTCTAGCTTCCGGCTTAGTTGTTTAACAACTAATGATTTTTTTTTTTTTTTTTGTGCATCCAAGTATGGAGAAAATTATTTTGTTTAAAATTTTTTAAAGGGTCAGGTTGTTTGTTTTGAGTAAAATTAGTTGATTAAGTTTAATTGTTTTTATCTTTACTATTGGTCATTTTTGTTGTTGAATAATTTTTTTGGGCTTGTTTATTTTGCTTTAGATTCTAGATTTTGCATTTAAAATGAGAAAAAAGCTAGAATTATAAACTTTTTTATAAATTATTAATGTGGTGAGTGGTTATTAATAAATAAAAATGTGATGTAAATGATGGCTCCAAATGCAAAGTAATAAAATTTTACTACCTCAACAATTTGTAAAAAATATTATAGAAAAGTATAAACACTTTTTTATTTGATAAGTTATATATATACACACACCCAACCAAAAAAAAAAAAAAAAAAAAAAAAAACTTAGTATTTTTAATCAAAATTATGTTTGATGGCAATCTTTCATAAAATAAAATTCATTTTTACCATTTTCATAGTAAAATTCTTAAAAAGTTTCATTTTCAATACAAATTATTAAATTTTATATTAGGTCATGCTAACGAGTGCCCTAAGGGCACTGGTTAAGAATCCATTTTAGGAAAGTTTTGACATCACTTTTATGAGAAATGAAAAAAGTTGTCAAAACATTAATTTTTTTTTTCCTTTTCCTATAAAATTTTTTTTAACTGGATAAGTTATATATATACACACACCCAACCAAAAAAAAAAAAAAAAAAAAAACTTAGTATTTTTAATCAAAATTATGTTTGGTGGCAATCTTTCATAAAATAAAATTCATTTTTACCATTTTCATAGTAAAATTCTTAAAAAGTTTCATTTTCAATACAAATTATTAAATTTTATATTAGGTCATGCTAACGAGTGCCCTAAGGGCACTGGTTAAGAATCCATTTTAGGAAAGTTTTGACATCACTTTTATGAGAAATGAAAAAAGTTGTCAAAACATTAATTTTTTTTTTCCTTTTCCTATAAAATTTTTTTTAACTGGATTATTAATCAGTGCTTTAAGGGCACTCGTTAGCATTTCCCTTTATATTAAAGTAAGTAATTAAATCTTTTAATTGAACAAATGAAATTTTCAAAAACATGAATGATCCAAAACTTGGAGGAATAAGTTAAGCTCCGAACATATTTGTTGTTATCTTACTCTAACCCATTATGTGGCAACTAAAGAGACATTTCATGTGTATTTTTAGTGACAATATTTTTTTCAATGAGTCAATAACTTGTTAATCACCACATAACAGGTTGAAAAAGATAGATTCAAACATGTTTGGTGTCAAAGTTTATCAAATTTTTAACAGATATAAGAGCACATTTTACAATAAAATTAGAATTGGGAAAAATAAAGTTATATCTCTATAACTATTAGACCAATTTCTTTTTAAGAGCATTAAGGGGTGAACAAAATTTTAATATTGATCTTGCTTGTAATTCCGAGACATATAGTCTCATTCTCCTTGAGTAAGCAGTGCCTAAAAAACAACCTATCTCCCATGCACTTCTCTATACCCTAAACTATAGAGTAGTCTCCTTTTGCATCTTTGACCTAATCACCCGACTCCTGAATCTCCTCTCCTTAATGTTTCTTATGATACCCTCATTTCTTGCCTCCATGCTAACACCTTCCTCATTTTTGGCTATTGTCCACGTTAGCATTTTTCATCCATTACTTAATAGTAGGGACCATTTTGACAAAATGCTAAAGGTTAGGATCCAAATTAGTAATTTACCCTAATTATTATTAATTTTGTGAGTTATGTTTACTAATCACGGTTTGACATCCAATACATTCTTCTCTACTTTAGTCCATTTTGGTATAATTTGGTACATGTTGGTCCATTTCGATCTATTTGGTCCACTTTGGTCTATTCAATCCAATTCGGCCTAATTTAGTCCATTTTGGTCCATTTGGTCTACTTCGGTCCAATTTAGTCAATATCAACTCACTTTGGTCCATTTTGGCTCATTTCGATCAACTTTAATCTATTTCAGCCAACTTTGGTCCATTTTGGTGTACTTAAGAATACAATTTTTAGATTTATTCTAGAAGTTATTGTAATTTACCCGTCTTCTTGGAATTGAATAACAAGGATAAGGTTAGGAAGACAAGACCTGATGGGATAAAAATAGAGGGATTCAAATTGAAGGCTTAGCATATACAATATGCTAAGATTCTAACAACGTTCACCACTCAAGATTGTTCCTTGTAGCTTATTTCCTTATTTGTAGAAATGATTTAGTGATTTGTATTATACTATGGTGACAGTCTTGAATGCTATACACACACACACACACACACACACATATATTTTTTGAGAAAAAAAAAAAAGGACTTTGCGTGTGGCAATCATTAATAATAGTGTGCAAGTTTATGTTATTTATTGTACACTTACATATAATTGTATATTTGTATCAATCACTAAAATTATTTCATTATACTCAATAAGGCTTGTATTATTACACAAATAAATATAATTATTACAATCACTGTAAGTAAATCTAGAATAAGTGCCTCTACTTGTCCTCATCATCACCTACATAAGTGCACTCCAAATTTCTCAAAAACCAATTTGTCCTTCTTGAGGTGGCGAAATACCCAATAACTAGTCCAATTATCAATCCACAAGCATATCCTATCACAATCACTTTCCAATCAAATCCTTCTACTATTAATCATTCTTGCCTTGTTTCATAAGTTGGTGGCTCAATATTTCCACATTTTTTTAACAATAGAGAGTCACATAATCCCAAGTTTCCCTCAAAAGTGGAAACTGAAGCCTTTTTTGCCAAAAACCAAGAGAACCACCTTGAATATCCCAACCCATTATTATTTCTAGGTCAGATGAACAGACAATCTTCATAAAGTGACTCAACATGTACTTCTCCTCGGAGAAAACCAACATCTTGCAACTAGATATTCCATCTAGAGTCCTATAAATAAATGAAAATTATGAAAAGCAATTAGAAATAGTGATCTTCCATAACAGAGAAAATAATGAAGGCATCAAACAATGTTTATGGCATAGGCCTCAAAGTTGTCCAAACCAACTGTAACATTCCAAGAGCCAAAAACATACATAGTCGGGTTCACAACACAACGTTTGAACAGGTTATTCCAATTTTATATTACAAAATGTTATGAATATAAGAGATTAAAAATGTGTAAGAATAGCCCGCCCACCTAAATGTAACTCAAAAACCAAAAGCAACCAACCAAAAAAGCGACCAACTAGTAAAAATCACAAGTGTACACACACACAATACCATGAATGTTATATAAGCGACATTCAAGCGGGGTGATACATAAGAAAGTAACATTGCCCACTTTTCCCCTTCTTTTACAAATAGATAATAATTTTAGTAAGCCAAAGAAAAGGAATTGAAAGGAGAGGAAGAAAATTGAACTTCATCAAAAGAATAAGAGGGAAGATACCAAGCTAAAGCAACCCCAACCCCTAGCCTTCAAATTAAAGAGAAGCAACAAACAAAACACACTTTGTTGTGGTGTTAGAAGTTATCTTCTTATCTCTTTCCAATATTTATAAATAAAAAATAAAAAAAATTCTTCTTTCTCGTTATTTCTGTCCATTGCAATAAACATGAAGATGATTGTCTAAAATGCACCAACACCCACCCAACTTTCACCAATATTTAGGGAAAACTTTTATTTTCCTTAAGGGTAAAGGCATGGGCATTACCCTTAAGTGCCTTTAGTGGCCATGTGACATTCACATGGTCACCCCCCATTCTCAATTTCACCTGATAGTAACAAAATAAAAGTGACATTCACATATGAGTAGATTTTCCACTTCCAGGCCGGACCCATCAGCAATTGCGCTCACATTACAAAAAGTTTTAAAACATCAAGTCACACTCAATACAAAACTAGTAGTGGAAAGAAAAATCGAGATCTCCTCTAGATTCTACTTGAATTATAAAATTTTAAGAGAGAATTTATTGATAGATCATTTGATCCAAAAGTAATGACAAGCATAAATAAAGTTCGAATTCTAATTATCTAGTTCTAGAAAGCAACAAAAGTGGGAAGAAATGATTTTTAATCATATGAATAATCACTAATCTCCTCCTACAATATAAGTCTCAATATACCAAGACATACCACAATGGATTCATAATCCAATACATTCCCCAAGGAAAGAGAGAGACCATGATTAATTTTATAAGCAGGTATTGAAAATTTTCTTATCCCAATGATACACATAAGTTATACCAATTACAAAAAATAAAAATAAAAAATAAAAACAACTAGTTCCTAAATATTTGACAATACATAATTTGATAAGAAACTACTAGTTTAAAATTAGAGGTAGTGAATTCATCACCAAACAACTTCAGAAGGAAAAGAAAATTTACTATCAATCTGTCATATTCCTAGAAAAGACCAAGAAGCCAAAGATTTTCTCTCTAACTCTCCCCGATCTTGAAATACTATCAAGTTGACTTGACAGTGTTGACATTGGCAAAGGTAGGATGGTGCTATACCAATACAAACTAAGCTGATTCCTTACTTAAAAAGAAAAACCTTCAAATGCAAAGTATATCAAAATCATATTGTAAATATTTATGGGTACAGAAATATGGAAGAGTATTTTGAATAATCATGGAAAACATTAAGCATACAAACCCATAGGAATGTTCTCCAAAAAATATAAAGCAAAAAACAAAAATAGCCATGGGAATTTAGGTTTGAGATAACATATCATTTGAAAATAATTTTAAAAAGTACATTTGGTTTTGCAAAAATATCAAACATAAAACAAAGTAGTCTAATACCTCTATACGTAACCATGTCAATTGTTGTCCACCACCAATGCCTGCAGGGTCCTATAACCCATTTTGACTAAGTGGAGTAGGCTTTGATTTACTGTGAGGTCATGAAATCTAAGACATGTCTTGTGAGGAATTAGTGCATGATATTTATTAAGCAATGCCTCCTCCACCTTGGATTATTGCTATCACCCCATCACCAAATGCACTCCTTCTCGCATTAAGGTTTCTAGGGGTTTCTAGGGTTTTCATGATACAAATGCTCCGATATAGGTTTTACTTGAGATCCAGAACCAAATTCAGGCATATCATTGTTGGAATTATCAAGGAAAAAGCTTTATGTCTTCTCACAATGATCAAGCAAAGAACTTTGTGAACTAATCAAACTTCTAACTCGAACCAAAGAAAGTGTCATAGAATAGATAAGAAGTTTCTCATTTGCAAATGCAAATGTTATTCTTCCCACAAAATAACATGGGTAGCTTGCAAACATTCACCCTAAAGTTACAATATCTTCCTAAAGTTTAGAACTGAGCAAGCAAACCCCTAATCTCACCGAAACTTGAAAAGCGCCTTACCATTTATAATTATCATTGAATTAACAACAAATTAATAAACCTAAGAACGAGAAAAAGCTGAAAAGTGAAGAGAGCTTTGGTTGTATCTTCTTCTTCTTCTTTTTTTTGGCCCCGGAGGGTGGGGAGTGATACAATAATTTGCTCCTACTTTGATGAAAATTAGAACAACAACTGGATATTTGGAATTTTGAGTGATGTTAGGAGGTTGGTTGCTCTCATTTTACGGGGACATATGAAACTCAATAGATAGTTTAGAAATCATATAAATCACATAAATAATACTTCCTTTCAAAAGTTATGGCTTCACCGATGCTACATTGTTCCCATGAGAAGCACCTGAAAATCCAAAACCAAAAGGTAATACATTGGAAATTTTGAAGAATAAATAATTGGAAGTGAATACATTTAATTAAAGTCTTTAACAGATAAATTAAAAAAAAAAAACTAGTTCTAGGTAACCTTTGTCATCATAGGATAGTCATCTGTATACACTATCTGTAGAAGGAGGTGATAATATTGGTGTTAAGAGGTATAAGTAAGAGCCAGCATTTTGATAGTGAGTAAGAATGCCCAAGACAAAATGATTGAAATCAGAGCCACCAATTCTAGCGTGAATGTCCATGACTTTTGCTTCACGACAATCCCCATCAAAGAAAATGAGAATATCGTCCAAAATTTTCCCTAATAAGAAAAAGACTAAAGTTGGTCAAACATATTATCAAAACATGCACTACAAGATGAGATCAATCACCACCAACCCTCCCCCCCCCCCCCCTCTCTCCCTTACACCCCCAAAAAAAACATAAAAAGTAGAAAATGAGCTTCTTCTTCTTCTTCTTTTCTTCTTCTTCTTCTTCTTCTTTTCCTCTCTACCAAAGGATCAGTAAGAAAAGAATTTGGAGAAATTGCATGCAATCTAGAAATAAAAGGTGATACTTAATGATCTGTCAAAATTAAAGATGGTAAATGTAACTCAAGCAATTTCAAATGCCCCATCTGTCTAGTTTGCAATGGGGTGTTCCTTGCAAAAGGTCATGCCAATTAGTTCTATACATTTTTCATGAGTGTTGACGACTACGGATTCTGAGCTGCCAAGCCTAGATAAAACAAAATCCCCTACTTGTTTTCCACGAACACAATTCTGATTTTGTAGATCCATTGAGTCGATTAGGGAATTTGTGCCCGCAAGATTCTCAAGCCCTTAAAGTCAATCAAGTCAACAATTGAATCAAGAAAGTCTTGACACTCCCGAGACTTACTCTTATAATCCATTTTAGCCTTCCCGAGCACCTTATCAATGGGAGGCAACAAAGGACTCATAATTTATATCTTCAGAAGCCTAAGATGTGACTAGCCACCGTAGAAGATTGTGGGCTTCCTTATCTGCACACTAAATACAACACATGGACTATAAGAACACATGACAGATGTCTAGTAAATTTTGTACACCATTTCACCTACCAAACAAACACAATTGTGGTACAATTACATTTGTTCTAAATATCTCAATCTAAGAGAGAGAGAGAGAGAGAGAGGGGGGGGGTTTAAGAAAATACTTAGAAGAAACTAAAAGGCATTCAAGATAGTATTGTAGCTTCCATGTCCGACACCATAAAATAGCGAAGGACCCATCATATCACATGATCAAAGGAAAACTTATGCTTAAAAGTGAAAAGGCCCAACATCCAAGAGGATAAACATGCAACCTCATGATAAATTACCTTTGGATTGAATGTTTCAATAATTCTTTGATGACTACATTTACTCAACCTCAAGACCATGGTTCAATACTTGTATTTCTCCTTTCAGTGAGTATTGGACCATCTTCACATATTGAAACTTGTGATGACAAAGATTCAATTATTTCTTTTTCTTTAGCATTCTTCAAAGGTTCTGCATCTATATTGTTAGGGGTAACATGTCCAAGTCTAACCAAATTTTCCTCATCATTGATGATGTCTTCAAAACATTAAAAGCAAGTTTCATTATTTATTATAAATTATTTTATACTATATTATAATATTTTTGTTTTTAGGAACAACTTGGACTTGCAAAATATGAATTTATCATATAACTAAAACTCAAGAACTCAACATTAAAACCTCAGCGTCTCCAAAAAAGAGAGCGATTGGAATTGAAATACTTTGTTTCTTCTTTTGTGGGTCTTGCTTAGGGTTTTGTTTAGTAGTAGTCATGACTTTGGAAGAGAATAAGTTGATAGAGAAGAAGCTTCAAGCAGAAGAAGTGTAGAGAGGCAAAGAGACAGAAATGTAGAGAGAGAGAGTCAAAGACTAATTCATAGGGATTTTTTTCTTTGTTTATAGTAACAAGTATTCCCGTAAATTAAAATAATGGTCAAGATCAAAACAACACTAATTTAATGGTTTAGACCTAAATCTAGATTTAGGTGGGTACCATACCCCCCTCCCCCAAAAAAAAAATGGGAGTACAATAGAATGACCATATTACGTAATTATTTAATTTAATTTTATGAAATTTCTATCGTAATTATTTAATTTAACTTTATGAAACTTCTATTGTGCCTTTGTTTTTTTTTGCTAGTGACTACCTTTAACCTAACTTGTTTTAAGCTAATTTTAAATTGTAACAATCCATGACTAAAGAAACAATCCATAAGTTTAGAGATCATTGTTTCTTTAGTCATGGATTGTTACAATTTAAGATTTCGGGAACGAAGTGCCACATTACAAACCATAACAATAACATTAAAATGGTGATAAATTTGGTACAAATTAGCTAAACTTATGGCAAAATCTTTTATTGCTCCACTCTAGCCCTATTGCACCAAATCATAACAGTTACAATAATTACAAATGCATTCCACCATAACAATGCAATCCTCATTTGCTTGTTTTCTTGTAGTCGACATATTACTTTGTTCAGACCAACAAAGAATGCCCTATTCAGACCTCCCAGCCTTTTTCCTAGTGAAGCTTGGAACTTTCTTTCCCTACAACCAACAAACCAGCAGGTAACACATTATAACCAATGGAACTCAAATAATTGAACTCAAACAACTATTTAAAAATGAGGTATAGTATGTAACTGAACATCACACTCATTTCTCTAGTTTAAAAAAGATACACAGATATTTTTATAGTATAAAAAACTTAGCAGAACTCAAAACCCAAGTAATGACTAAGCAATAATAATTCTCATTCCTGTAGCACATATCCTTTCTCTTATGGAACTCAAATAATGAGAGAGACTGCATCACATTAGTTCTCTAACTATCCAATGGGATAGAATGGATACCACGAACGGGGAGGGAGAAAATCATTAAAACCATCCAAGGAAACATAATAGTAGTTCTCTAAAATGGTTCAAAGCAACATAAAAATATAACCTGTAAGACATATACTAATCATACATCTCCATCATATCAACAGAATTATAACGTATACTTGTGTTTGAAAATTTTGTGTGCTATCTGTCCCGGCCCAACATAGTCAAACATAGAATCAACATATGTCCCTAGCCAGCAATTTAAAATGCACAACAGTAAGTCCCTTACCCAACACAATTATTGGGGTAATTTATCAAGCATATTATATGCAAATTTAACAAGAGCATGAACAACGAATGCCGAAGAAGAGTTGGGATGAGTTGAACCCAAAAAAGAGCTAGGATGGCAAAGCAATCAAATTTGGCTGGTGACCCTATCAGAAAAAATAAATAAAATATGGTCGGTGACTAAGTGTCCGTTAGTGCCAAATAGGAGAAAATTCCAAATCAACTTTTAAAACAAGGTTGTTATCAAAAAAAAATTCAAACCAAGGTTAACAATCAAAACCCAAATCCTTAACAAAAAAAAAAAAAAAACCCAAATCAATTTAGTCGGAGAAAGACGGACCTTTTTGACAAACTCAACCCTCTAGGCTAATATTGTTACCAGGCAGATAAATACTTTGTTAGGCGGCTGGAATTAAAGCACTATGTTTCTTCAGTTAGGCGACTAGAATGGAGAAATACCCTAAAGCAATTCTGTTTCTTCTTTTTTGGGTTTCATTTAGGGTTTTGTTTAATGGTCATGGCTCTAGGTTCTTGTGGTTGGTTTGGAAGAGAAAAAGTTGGGAGAGAAGAAACTGAGAGAGAAGAAGAAACCATAGATAAGAAACTGAAAGAGAGAGAAGCGTGAAAAGTAGACACAAGCGCGAAAACCACCTTTTTTTTTTTTTTTTTTTTTTTTTTTTTTTTTTTAATTTTTACTTTATCAGTATATATTAAGTGGATTTAAAAAGTTATTTGTCTGTATATATTTAGAGGATTAAGAAATTAGTTATTGCTTTTTTTTTTTTTCAATTAAAAATACCTCTAAATTAATTAACCAATAACTTAAAAATGGGGTTAAAATAGTAAATTGGCAACAAAAAAAAAAAAGTTAGTCATTACTTTTTTATTGTCAAAAATACCCCTGCCTAAAACTTAAAAATAGGGTTAAAATAGTAAATTAATAAAAATAATAAATTCCTACTTCTACGTTGAAATGTTTTTTTGTTTCTAATAAACTCCTACTTTTAACTTGATTTAAATTCCTATTTCTACTCACTAACTCCCTACAAAATAGGATCACTATTTTGTTAATTTTAAAACTCCTCTAATTTACAAAATTCACCCCACATATTCATTTTTTTTTTTTTTTACTTCATCACAATGTAAAGTAATCTTTGCCCAAAAAATAAAAAAGCCTTTGAGCACGCGTGTGAGGTTAGTCTGTATATATTAAGAGAATTTAGAAAGTTAGATATTACTTTTTTTTTCCCGTCAAAAATACCCCTAAATTAATTAACCAACAACTTAAAAATAGAGTTAAAATAGTAAATTGGCAAAAAAAAATTACTTATTGCTTTTTTTCATGTCAAAAATACCCTACCTAAAACTTAAAAATATGGTTAAAATAATAATAAATTCTTACTTATACATTGAAATGTCTTCCTGTTTTTAATAAACTCCTACTTTTATATTGATTTAAATTCCCACTTCTACTCACTAACTCTCTACAAAATAGGATTACTCTTTTGTTAGTTTTAAAACTCCTCCAATCTACAAAACTCACCCCACGTATTCTTTTTTTTTTTTTTTTTTTTTTGTGATTGGAAAAAGTAGAAATCTCAAATTATAATAAATGTAAATTATTAATCTTTACTCAAAAAATAAAAGAGCTTATGAGCACGCGCTAGTATATATTAAGAGAATTTAGAAAGTTAATTATTGTTTATTTTTTTTGCTGTCAAAAATACTCTTAAATTAATTAACCAACAACTTAAAAATGGGGTTAAAATAATAAATTGACTAAAATAATAAATTCCTACTTCTATGTTGAAATGTCTTCCTACTTCTATGTTGAAATGTCTTCCTGCTTCTAGTAAACTCCTACTTTTATGTTGATTTAAATTCCTATTTCTATTCACTAACTCCCTCCAAAGGATCACTCTTTTATTAGTTTTAAAACTCCTCTAATCTACAAAACTCACCACACGTTTTTTTTTTTTTTTTTTTTACTTCATCACACCCTAAGATTTTTTTTTTTTTTTTTTTGAAAAAGTAGAAATCCCAAATTTTAATAAATACAAATTATTAATTTTTACCTAAAAAATAGAAGAGTTTCTAAGTACGCACGTGAGTGCGTGCTCGAAAGATAGTGCTCAGAAGCTAGTATACATTACTCGCTTTACCGGTAACAAGTATCCTCTTAAATTAAATTAAATGTCGAGATCAAAATTACATTAATTTGATAGTTTAGATTTAGGTGGGTACCATACCATCCAAAATAAGAGGGGGTGCAGTAGAATGGACATTTCGGATGCAGTCAAATCTTTATTGCAAAAGAAGACATAAAAGCTAGGGCCAGAGTATAAGCAAAATTGTGATATTCCAAATAAGCATCCATTTAATATTAACAAACTATCCAAAAAAAAAAAAAAAAAACACTAAATCATTGTTTCTTGATACATTATAATGCATTCATCTACCAACATAACTTTACTTCACTAATATCCCATTTTCATCTCATAGCCCTCAACTCACATCTAGCAAAAATGCCAAAAACAACAGTCTCTAAAAGAGAGACTCACATATCACAATCACAAAATTACAATCATAAACCCACAAAAAACATAATCACAACCTTATCACTGTATCACATAAATCATAACTGTATGGAAGAGGGAGAGAGAGAGAGAGAAAAAAAATCATATCAATTAGGTTTTGAAGAGAGAAAGAGAGAAATAGAATAAATACTTGAAATAAATATATATTTCTTGGTTAAATTTTATCATTTGTTAACTGTCACAATATAATATATTAATCTTTAACTCAATACATTAACCTAATAATAGTAATAATCCAATTAGTTTTAAGAAAAGGGAAAAAAAATCAAAAAACACTTTTAAAAATTTTTGAGACATGAGATAAAATAAAAGTAGCAACGTGGCCTGGTCGGTGGAAAATTGAAAAATTGAATGGTAAATAGTGGGTAGGATTTGATTAAACTTCAGTCATTTAGTGTTTATGTAAAGAGTTATGCATGTGCCACAACTCGCCATGTGGACGAGTTGTGACACAAGTTGTGCCACTTTATGTGACACTAGCATAACTCTTATGTAAAATACAAAAATTGAGAGAGAGAGAGAGAGAGAGAGAGAGAGAGAGAGAGAGACAATCACAAATAGCAAGAAACAGAGAAACATGATGACGCAAATGAAAACTAAAGCAAATGAAGAAAAAGAAACATGAAGAAGAAGATTGGAGAAAATATAAAGATGAAAATCAAAATGAGTGAAGAAGACAAAGACCGGAGAAAATACAAAGAAGACATGATTGTTGTTGTTGTTTGGCTTAGTATTTAGATAGTAATGTTATTGTTTGGGTTAGGTTTTAATTTTAATTTTTTTATCCAAAAAAAAAAAAAACTCTAATTTTTCTTTGGTCCAAACTAAATATAAGTATATATATATATATATATATATATATATATATATATATATATATATATCTACTAAGTTTGGCTACAAACTTAGTTGTAGCCATTGGCTACAACATTACTTGATATTCTTTTATTGAATGTGAATTTGGATAAATTCATCATTAAATTACATTTTTTTTCTTATATTGTTAATGCTTGCAAAATTTCTAAAAAATAAAAAATTAATGACTATATCATCAATCAAATTTTTAAATTTCAAGTTTTTGCCATCTAAAATTATTCATAAAAAATCAGTTTACAGATCAAATAGTAAATGACATCCGATTAATATGATATTTGACATACATATTATAAACATAAAGAACATGCAATCCAACAATTAATTTTTCAAATTATTTAGTTAGGTTAATTTTTTTCTAATGGGAATTGTAGTCATTGGCTACATCAGCCATTACCTTAATCTTCCATGATATGAATATCATTGGCAAATTCATGGAAGTTTACATCGATGGTGTCAAGGTGAAATCCCAAGACTTCGACGATCATTAAAAAGACCTAAGAAAAACCTTTTTAAGGAGAAAACATCAAATCAAATGAATTCTTTGAGATGTACCTTTGGAAATAAAGATGGAAACTTCGTAGGTTTTGTAGTCCCTAATCCCTTCTCTTCAATGGGCTTTCCAATGACACTCTTATCTGTGAATTCTATTATGGTGGGATAGCTCGTGATATCAACCAGCACTATAGAGTATAGATCTCTATGGCCCAAATGGAGAGCAACCTTGAAGCGCGACTTTTTCCAATATAATATGGACAATGGTCTATCTCAACAATTATAGCTTCAATTCCCGAACTCATTTTCATCTTTACAGACTTTATTTACCATTCTCTCTTATTAAACTAGCCTTTGTGCAAGTAAAGATTTAAATAACTACTTCTCCTGGTGGTGCTAATGATGCTCTAGCTGTAAACAATATATCCGTAAGAGAATTTCATAAGTGTATTACTTACACTTTAAAGAGGATCATATAGACGGACAAAAAAAGAGGATCATATAGATATTGACAATCATCCTAATTTGGTCATTGTTACTCTAACTAGTAGACCCTCCAGCCAAATAGAATGACATAATCGCTACCAGATGAAAGAAAACAAATTTATAATCCACATAGGAGAGTGACAATGGGCATTTTAATTTCCAGAACAAACATTATAATTTGATAAAAGGTGATTTCAAATCCATGAAGAAATGATATCATCAATTTACTACACCAAATAAAACTGCTATTCATTTATAACTTTTTTGGGGGAGGGCGGTGTAATTTGTTTATAACATGTTACAACAAAGTACACTTAAAGATTTCAAAGATGACTACACTCCTTTGCAGCTATCCCTTCATCTTTTCTTGTGCCTGCCAATACCCCCAAGGAACTCATGAGACAACAATACTATTTCAATATCTGTACTCATAATATCTAAATTAGAAACATACCTATAAAGTAGAAATTGTTAAGTCCACCAAGAAGACCGGTGACGTGGTCCTCCTTAACCCTTCCAAGCAATAAAACACTGTCACCTATGCATATGTGACATTTCTTGGTTGTTTTTTGTTTTTTGTTTTTTGTTTTTCCCATTGTGCTGATTAGAAAGCTAACTCACACACTTGCATAGGTGGCAGTGTTTCATTAGTTGGGAGAACCACTTCAACAATCTTCCAAATGGACCTAATATTTTCTCCCCATAAAAGGCCTACACACACACATATACATGAACCAACCGTGTGAGGTGGAACAGAGATGGATGGTACTAAGAAAATTGATGAACAATAAAAACAGTATTTCATGTTAGCAAGGCAACATTAGCAGTGACCTCAAACTAGCAATTAATGAGTATCATGTAAGCATTTCTGATGCATGCAGTTATGCTGTAAAACATATCTCACAAGGAAGCAAGAGATCTTACAACTTTGATTCTGCACTACTAATTGGACTCCTTAATGCGTCATAATGTCCATAACCGTGATAAAGCACCCGTATGGGGTTCTCCTTACCATACTCTTGACCATATTCAGCTATAATTTTGAGGTTACCAGAACTCTTATCCCACATGGAAACCGTGATTGGCGACCTGGAAATAGAAAATTGTATCATGATAAATGTAATGCCAAAACCCATATACACAGGGCAATCTGTTTCATATCATCTTTTATGTGCCTCTAAGAGAACTCCTAGCCACATTATAGTCATGAGAATTCTAGCAAGTAAGAAACTAAACCTAAGCAAACTACTGTGAGGATGATTTTCAGAGGGTTAAATCTTGTTAGACACTCACTATTGCTAAAATTGTAAAATTGTTTTCAGTGTACGGAGTATTTCAGTTAAAATTGTGAAATTGTGTTTTCAATGTAGTAAATGTGTGCAACATTGAGTGTGTGATAATCATTACTCTTTTTAAAAGAAAAATGACTTACTGTAGGACATGGGAGGCCATTAGCAACTCAGGCTCTCCTCCCCACATGTGGGGCTGTCGCATCTGTTTAACATACGTGTCAAAATCACCTTCAAGAAACCTGCCAGTGAATAAAGACTTGAAATCTTGCTTCATTTCAATTACAACTCCAAGTGAACTCATCAGAGTTTTGGCTAATTCTATAATGTACAAGTCTTCAACAAAAATTTATAGTATTTTATTAACATGGCAGTCCTCTTCAACAACCTCAAATAATCAGAACTCCCCCAATGGATTTTAAAGCAATTCAAAACGAAGCAACATTGTAATCCACACCAGAGTATTCTCAAGACAACCTACCATTCAGTGTCTGCTCGCCTCCTAATGAATTCATCTGCCACCTGCCAACCATTTAGTAGGAAAGATGTACCAGAATGAACATAAATAATTGGCCAGAACAAAGTTATAAGCCACACAAAAAAATTGAATTCAGGTGTTTGAGCACTGAAAGAAATTGATTAGGCAGGCAAGACAATGCAAGTGACACAAACTGAGAAACAGTGTATTAAAAACAGGGAAAAAAAAAGGTTTGATGAAATTTTCTATCTTTTCAAATTTAAGCAAGATAGTCTGCAACCAGTTTCAGAAAATTATGCTCAGCAATTAATTTTAAGTCAAACTAGTTACCACTTACCAATATGTGTTATGTGAACATTATAGTTCCCTAAACACCAATCCATATTAAACATTTCAACAACAAACGAAAAGGAATTAAAAGTTCTGAAGTTGAAACATGCCAACAAAGCGTAAGTCTCTTATTGAAATCAATGAAGTTTGTTGTGTACTTTAGCTCTGAGCTCATCTGCAAGTTCTTTCTGACAGCTCTCCGACGGAGATGGCTTCCCTTCTCTCAAGCTAGCACCATGAACAACAGACCGGAACAAACATCTTCCATCTCCAGGTATGCCTAAACCAACCAAACATATAGCATCTCAATGTATTTATTAAGATAAGCAATAAATTGAATAGAAAGATGCACTCACTACAACATACATATATGCTGCTTATACAAAATTACAGAAAAGTTGGTGATTCATTGTTTTCAGCACAAAAAGACAGATTTCATGCCACCCTTATTGAGAGTTGATATGCCACTTTCCAAAGATGGCTATGCACGTCTTGTTCGTCTCATATTAAACAAGTAATTTAATGATACAGAACAACAATATTTATTCAGATTTACATGAGCCGTATCCAACAGCAAATAGTACACCCTCTTTTTCATGATTTGCAGTTTGCACCTCATGAAAAAGAGGTTAAGAATTCGTTAGTTATCTCTTCGATCAAGAACATACATTCATATGGTAAATAGGAATCTGCAACTTAAATTTAAATCTAACAACTTGATTCACTTTAAATTTCTATTCTTTCATGCTACTTCTGTTTCCATGAAAAATGAAATAAACTTTAAGGGAATTAAGAAAATCTAATGGATGAGCCAGCTCATCAAAAAGAGATATAATTACTAAGCTATAAGCTTTGATATCCAACTTATCACCTATATAATATGCATCGACAAAAGTACATAATAAGGAAATAAAAAAAAATTACCTATCTTTGGAACTAAAATGACAATCACATTTGCAATGATTCTCGAAATTAAGGAAGAAAAAAAAAAAAGAATTTGAAAACAGAAGAGAGAGAAAGAAACAAACCAAGGCCATAGTCCATACTAATCACCAAATTAAACTTCTCAGATGGCAAAAATGACAAAAGAAAATTCACTTTCAATAACCATAAAGCAAGATCATAACCAAGTAAAGAAAGCATAAGCTGCAAGAAAAGTACCAAAACAAAGCCACACGTAAGAAGAAAAGCATATAAATTACTTGTCCACTTAGTTGTTTAAGCCTTTTGTTTTTTCTTCTCGTTACTTCAATGGGGGGTTTAACATATATGAGTAGAGAAGGAAACATGAACATGAAACCTTATCAGACAACACATACAAATTATTCGAAACTGAGGCCGGTCGTTACCAAGTGAAATTTCCCGTTTCCGCATAATATGCCTCATATGATAAGGAGAAAACCCATGTTAGAAGATTATACACGGGTTCTTGTATATAAAACGATGTGTAAAAGCACAAAAATTACGTCCGAAATGTTTCTTACTTTGATTGATAGAGTATCACTGGTCCAAACCTTTTGAGTTGTGGTGTAAAAGCCACCATCATAGAATCGATTCCCAGTCTTTTTATAGAGAGGCTTGGATTGCACTTCGGAGGGAAGAATCCACTTTCAAGTCGAATAATATTTAAATTATAATTTATAAAATTAAAAAAAAAAATTAATAATAATAAAAAGATGAGCAAAAACGCTGGGTTTTGAGTATACATTTAACCCCTTTATTTTATGTGAAATGTAATTTAAATATATGTGCGATTACATGCGAAACTTGTTTTTTATTTTAACTAGTCGCAAACTCATGCTATGCGTGGGAATATATAATTACATTGTAATGTAATATAATGTATAATTAATTCTCTAAAATTTATTGAAAATAATTTGTTTTCCTTAAATATTGAATAATTTCTAGAAGTATTTTCCATTTCCCTGTCTCTATAAATATATCATTCTACTATTTTGAGTTTTTTTTTTTTGGGGGGGGGGGGGATTGGGTGTGTTTAATTGATATTATTCTTTTCTTTTTTTTAGTTTCAAATTAATTATTTAATTTTCTCATTCTCTTAAGGAGATTGTCATTTTAATCAAATCTCATCACAAATTTACAATTGATATTACTCAAATAAATTATAGGCACATTCAAATATTACAATTGTTCTCTTTGATTGTTAAATGTTATCCTATTGCAATATAAAGAATTAAAAATAGTGTATAATAAATTTTTTTGTTCTCTTTGATTGTTAATAAAATGTTATCCTATTCTATTATAAAGAATTAAAAATGGTATATAAGAATATAATATTATTCTATCACATAACATGATTTGGATAATTTGATGTTTATTATTATATCTTTTATTTTTATATTTTCTTCTTCTCATCCTATTATTCAACATTTAAATTCAACCACATCTTCCATATCATTAAATTATTTATATTTTCTCTCCTTTTTATTTTTAAAGATTTAACATATAATATTTTTCTTAAATTCAAGTAAATAAAATTGTTAAATTCTCACTTCCAAAATATCTTAGAATTAACTCAAACCAAAACTATAAGAAGGAGAGAGAGTATATATGACGAGAAACTCACAAAACATACCACCAAAATGCATCGACCTAAAATAGAGTTGCAAGAAAGAATATATATATATATATATATATATATATAGAGAGAGAGAGAGAGAGAGAGAGAGAGAGAGAGAGAGAGAGAGTATCCACCTATTTGTGTGGGCAAAATATAGATAGAATGGAATAGAGAAAAAAAAATATTTATAGTAAAAAAAATAGGGAGAAGAAGAGTCAAAATAAAAGGAATATGAAAGGATGGAGGAATTGTAAGGTTAAGGTATAGAGTAGTGGGGAGATAAAAAGGTAAAAATGGGCGAAATGTTAGAGGAAGAGTTATTATAAGGTGATAAATTAATAAGAAGAAAAATAATTAAAAAAAAAATGTTAGAAATAAGTAGATGATGTGGCCAACGATGTGGCTCAATAGGAGTGTAGTAATAATAAATGTTAACTTTTAGTTCTTAGATAATATAGATGATAAATTAATAAGAAGAAAAATAATTAAAAATAAGAGAGAAAATGTTAGAAATAAGTAGATGATACAGCTGTTGATGTGGCTCAACAGGAGGGTAGCAATAATAAATACTATGCTTGAGTTTTTAGATATATATATATATATATATATAAATGTATATTTAATGGTTTATACATTAAATAAATATATATATATATATATATATATATATATATATATATATATATATATATATATATATATATATATATATATATATATATCTCATAAAAGGTTTAAGTGATATTCAAAATTTCATAGAATATGTGTTTTATGGATAAAACACATGATTTGTGTGTATATTTTTCAATTTAACTATTTAGTTTATGAATAAGCTCAAGATAATTCACAAATTATTTGTTAAGTCATTCTCTCCCTATGTAAAATTTATATCATGGTTTATGATTTGAATTTTAATTACACCCAATAATAAATTTAAGTTTACTATTAATTTATAATTAAGAGCAGATAAAGTCAAATAAATAAAGTAATCTTGTGGGTTCCAATTAGTTCAACTAGTAAAATTCATTGTATAAGAGATCTGAAATCTTAAAAAACTAAAAAGTCTTGAATAATAAAGAGTTATTATCGATGAATGTCATAGATTGAAACTTTCTCTCAAAAAAAAATATAGTAATCTTTCATTTCTAAACTTAAAAAAAAAAAAAAAAAAAAAAAAAAAATAAAAAGTATAAGTATATATATATATATATATTTTATATATATAATTTATATTTATATATATAAATAATTTTTTACAATGAATTTTGAAATAATTTTTACTAAAAACAAAACCTTATCTACAAATTCACATGAACTAATATCTATTATTAATTATTACTCTAAAAGAATTATATATACTCAAAGGGTTTTTCTTTTTTTTTTTTTTTCTGATAAACCTCAAAGGGGGGTTTGAGTTTGTCTGGACAAAAAAAATTTCCGAGTCTGTTGCTTGATTTGTTTATAGTGTACTAACACGTGTCAAAATCTTACAGTGGGAATCAGTACCAAGCAATTAAAGCAATGTAACTCTAAAGTCAAAACCGCTAACCAGATTCTCCCGCTAAAAAATCTGTTCCAGCCGTTCATTTTTCCACCACTAACGTTTGATCTTTTCCACCTTTAATATTAAATCGAACTTAAAAGGTACCAACATATATAATTGACCACAAATTCTTGTATCAGTTTCTGCAACGAGCTTTAGAGTACTATTGTGGATTCTCATTTCTCATGTCTTTTGCCAACAAGGTATGAGCTTTAACACTTATAAAAATTGTCCGATTCTCCAAAGCAATGATAAAATATATGCAATAGGATTTTTTTTTTTTTTTTTTTTTTTTTTTTGGTTTATGTTAATGTTTTTGGTTTAACATTATTTCTCATTCAATTTCTTTGTAATTAAAGTGATTACTGCCCCAATAAAAGAAAATTTCCACACTTTTGTGTTCCATATAATTATAAGCTTTCATATATATTCTGGATATGCAGGACATCTAGGCCAAAAAATTCCCTCAGATTTATCAGCAACCTACTAAATAAATATTATTTTTTTAAAAAAAGATATCTTTCTTTAAAAAGTAGTACATGCGAATGATTATATGATTGCCTCTGTCCTAGGTTAAAAAACCAAAATAAGAATATACTTTATATATATATAGATAGGGTAGAAAAAAATTTATATATATATATATATATAGATTGGATAGAAAAAAATAGTATATCAAAATTCAAATAAGATTAGATACATAATTGATTCCCTACTCTTTATTGATGAATATTCTTATTTTGGTTTTTTAGCTAGGACAGTGCCAATCATATAATCATACTAATTTTATATTGGACATCTAAATGATCAACAATTAGAGAATATTATTTAAGCAAATAGAAATAGTAAATTTGTAAAACTCATATATTGGATTATAGCATTAGTTGATCATATATTGGTTGCCATATATCTTATGCTCATGTTTTGAGATTTGACATGAATTGCTCAGGAACCAAGAGCACCTACCAGAATGAGTTCCCGGCATCGTCCGTTGCACACTTGTGGAGTTTCAATCTTGGCGATTGTTCATATTGCTTACACAAAAGCTCAAGAATTTAATGGACTAATAGGCTCAACGGCAAGAAAGGTAGCCAAATTAGCCCCATTTGCCGGTCCATTAGCGAATGCAATGCAATATCAATGGTTAGCAATCCTCTCTTTTGCCGATGATCAAATACTAGCAGTAGAAAACATGATAGAGAAATTTTTTCCTCCATCAAACCATGTATTCAATAAGATTGACTACCTTGTCCAAGTCGCAGAAACTTTGCCAGAAAAATTTGATTATGCTTACGACAAAATTCCTACATTTGTCCACCAATTTCGCTTTGATTGTGCACTGGTCCAAGTTATTTTCTTGTTGAACTTTTTTATCACTAAGTTGAGTCATTGGGAATATGGAAGTGCACGGGAAAAGGAGATTATCGTCGATATAAACTGTGAGAAGCAAAATAATGAACAAGCTTTTGTTGATGAAGCACAGAAGCCTGAAAAATTGCAAGCCAATGTTGACAGTGAGAAGAAGGAAAGCCTTCATCCCAATTCTGAAATCCCACAAGCTGAAACTGAGACAGTTGATAAAGCAGTTGGCGTTACAAAAGGGACATACAAGGAGGTACTAGAGAAGGGGACAAAGGAAATCATGGAAAAGAAAGCAGGAGAAGAACACATTGAAAAGATGGAGAAGAATGAGAAAATTAATGTCGACAAGGAAGAAGCTGAGAAAGGAGAAGAGCATAATGAAGATGAAAGCAATCAAAGCCTTCTGAACGATGATCCAATTATAGAATTGTTCGAATCAGCATGGCTCATGAACCCTGGAAGTGGGGCTAAAAGGTATGCAGAGTCACGTTCTAGTTCATATGCGTGAAGTGAAAACCAGAAACAAGCAAGCATGGCAGTTGGTAGCATTTACATTTTAATGTCTATTGTAGATATTTGAGCAGATTTCTACATCACAGTAGGGTGATTTGGAGGTCAATATTATTCACAACTCAAAAGTCTGTCATGCTAGCTGAATTCTATGCACACTACTTTTGAAGTGAGTTCACACTTCACACTAGTGCTGTCACAGAGAATGCTTGATGGAGTATGTTGTAGTTTCCTTGTTTTCAATAATGTTGAAGAAATATTGCATTGTTTTCTGTATTTATGTTTCTTGCAAATTCTGGTTTTTAAAATAGATGAAGTTATCAAACATGGTAGAGAATGATTTGAACATGCAAAAAAATGTTATTTTGCAATAGATGGACAGATGCCATAAATAAAGATTTGTTGTCAAAACAGAGCTACACGTTTCTACTGTCTTGTTTTTTCAGATGTATTTTCTCATCCAACTCCATTTTGTCCAACATTTTATTGATTTACTAGCCCTAATCTATGCTTCTGTATCTTATATATAGTTGCATGAACTTTGTCTGTCGCACAAGTGTTGAAAACATACATACATAGTTACATGACCATAGTTACACGACCATTTTTTGTGTGCGTAGAACCCCCCACCCAAAAGAAAAGAAAAGAAAGTGATGACGTCGAAAATTGTCACCAATGGGTCACACCGCACTCGCGACTCGAATCGAACCTGCACGACGAAACAAACGAAAGAATCCTTCAGAGAGCACCGGTGTGGTGCCGGCCAAAGGCTCTCCGACGGTCAAGTTAGAATTCCTCTGTTTTACTTAGTGCGTTAGAGAGGGTTCATAAAAGCATACCTCGATTTCTGGGTATTACGCCTTTTATAGTGATAAGGGGTTGACTTTTCCTTTTTGGTTTCCACATCTTTTCAATGTGGGACTCTATTCCCAATTCTTCTAAACGTGGTGAGCAAGGATTCCCATTTCCGGATCTTAGGGTTTTTTCTGGACGTTTCGGATCATGGGCCCTTTCGTGGGCCTTCAAAGTCTTTACGCAGCCCAAGAGACCCAATCCGTCAGGCCCATTAAGGTAAGCCCATCATGCCCAATATTTTATCATCTTGATTTGCCCCCTTCACCCCAATGATCCGTCACCTTTAAGGTCAAAGGATCAATGGGGTGATTATGGCTATGACGGATTCATGCAAAATAGGACGACGGTCCCGGATGGATCAACCCGTCATAGGAAGATTCATCAAGTTGACGGTTACACGACGGGTACAAATCAGTTGGTACGTAATGACAGGTTGTCGGCATTTATTAAGCATGCCACGTGTCACTCTCTGAATGGTCGTTGTATAGGATCGAAGCGTCGTTTTCTTCCGTTTCCTATATATATAAGGCGCCTCATTCTTTCATTTTTCAATTTTCACTCGGAAAAACATTTGTCGAAAGTCGAGTAATCCGTCGAGGACAAATATTTCGATTACACCAACCGTCACCTATCCTCTTTGCTAAGTTCGGTAAGTGCTTCTAATTTACTATAGTCAAGTTATATTTCCGTCCATGCATTGTCGTTAGGCTTCCATACCCGTCAACACTTTTAAACCCGTCGGTCTTAGGTTTTATTGTCAATTGTAGGAAATGTCTAGTGCGTCAAGTAACAGGTGGTTCGTGATGGGACGGAATACGAGGATGTATACCCGTCCGGTCATAAAAACCAAGAGAGCCCCGGCGAAAGTAGGAGTCCGTCTATCCTCTTCATCCTCAACAAATGAGGATGTGGAGATAGTTGAAATAGATGGTTCCGACGATGTTCGAAAAAAGTTTGGTGCTTTGATGGACTAAGGAAGTTCATTATCTTTGCCCAGTGGACGGTGCATAGGTTAACTTCCGTCATCGAGAAGACACTTCACCAACTTTCAAATCCCGACTATGTTTCCATCCGTCTACCTTACGTGACGGAGAAGTGTTATTATGAAGGGGTAGACGGTGTCGGAGTGTACGAGCAGGCGTTGAAGGCTGGACTTCGATTCCCGCTTTCAACACTTTATAGGGAGCTCTTACAATATCCGGGGTTGTCCGTCACCCGGATATCCCCTAACGCCTGGAGGGTCTTCATAGCCATGGAGATTCTTTACGGCGCAATGTCAAACGGGGAGAGGAAATTGACGGTCCGTGAATTTCTTCACTTACAAGCAAGATATCCGGATCAAGGGGGATGTAATTTTGCTAGTCGGAGCCCCTTGTTGAAGGTGATCTTTGAGACCCCAACTCAAATAGAGACTGGAAGAGTCAATACTTCTTCTTGGAGGGTGAAATGGATGAACCATCCGGGGAGACGGAGTACATGCCCGTCGACACAACTTGGGCGATGATAAAATCGGACACGTGCATCCGTCTTAATTTTTGTACTTCTTTTTCATATCCGTCAATTTCATGTGTAAATCTTGATCGTCTTTCTCTGCCGGCGCCCCTGAAGTCGGCCTTGAGGAGTTTAGTTTCCTCGAAAAGATTTGTAGGAAAACTACGCCGGAGGAAAGGACTTGGGCTAAGTTGGTGAACCCAAGGACCATACATTGCTCTTGTGACGGTCCTAGCCCACCCAAGAGGCAATTAGATACGACGAACGAGTTCATAAACATAAGCCCGTCAACTTTACTTTGTCATTTAACTGCCCTAAGTAGTTTTAATCCCACCCGTCATTATTTGCAGAGATGGAGGACGCAAAAAGAAGAGCTTTGATCAAATCCCAAGACGTCGGGAAGAGGGAATCCGGCGAGGTGGTACCCAAGGTGTCGGCTTGAGCCCTTAAGAGAAAGCCAACATCAAAATCGACCGTCCATTTAAGCAACCAAAGGTCTCACTTGAACCTTCTGGTTTAATGGCCGAGGTGTCAAGACCGTCACCCCACTACATAAAGGATCATGACGGCCCCGAGGGTAAGCAAGAGAGACCTCCTTCCCTTCTCCGCGACGACTCCAAGTATGCATTGGAGAAGCTGTCGTCCATCATCACGGCAGAGGACTACGAAGATCTGGGAAACCATTCGACGGAAGCCATGAGGGAGACGGGCCTCTTTGCCGTCGCTCGGGTTGGTTATGTCAAATGAGTTTATATACCTCTTTTTTTTTTTTTTTTTTTTTTTTTTTTTTTTTTTTTTGGCTTACATTATGTGACGGTCTCTTTTCTACTCGCAGTCCTTGGTCATGATGAAGGGTCTCTTTGGACCGGTGTCTCAACCGTGAGAGTGCCTTGGACCAAGTTCGCGCAAGTAGATTGGACAACTCCATCAATAGAGGTCCAAGATGGAGAAGAAGCTCAGCTTTACGAGAAGGCGAGGAAGGAGCTGGAGGAAAAGACGGCCTCTGGTTGTATTAAGAAAAGGGAGGCGGAGATCAAAGCACTCAAGGAAGAGATCCGTCATGCGAAGGAGGTAGCCGTCGAGGAGTACCGATGCTCGAGTCCCGCTTGGGCGAGCTTGACTCTTTCCTTCAAGGCTTCGACGATTTCTCTCCGTCAAGTCAAGAATGCCTATCCGAGCTGGATTTATCAATGGTCAAACTTGAGGACCAAGCCCGGACCTCTGCCCTCCCGTCGCCTCGGAAAAATACGGAGTTCCTCTTTGGCGAAGATACTGCTCAAGGAGACGGAGAGTCCGCCCCAACGAAGGACGTCCAGGTCGCCGAACAAAAGGAAGATTAATGTTTATGTAATTTATTTTGAGAACGATCCATCCTTCCCCTTTATTTCTTTATTTACATTTCAGAACTGTCCGTCTTCTTTACTTGTATTAAACATTTGCCCTTTGGGCTTCTTGGCTGAATGTTCATATATGCTTTCTATAATTGTTTGGTACTTTGTTTAAAGGTCCGTCTTCTTTCCCGAGGAAGGACTTGTATGAGAATATTTTGTTTGTCCGTGATATTCCGTCCAAATTGCGGATCTATTTTTTGTTCATTGAGCGCTTACATCCGTGAGGATTTTCCTCATCCGTCTGTTTTAGAGGTTTATTACGAGGATCCGTCCACTTTTGTGGTTGTAGGACACTTTTGAATGGACTTATAAAAATTAACGTTGTTAGTGGTCCGTCCACTTTGCGTACATGCTCTTTTATTATCCCTGTAGTATAGTCCGTCCACTGTGTGGAATTATGTTCACCTTAGTGATCCGTCCACTGTGGACTTATGTTTAGTCACCTTAGTGATCCGTCCACTTTGTGGACTTATGCTCAATCACCTTAGTGATCCGTCCACTTTGTGGACTTATGCTCAATCACCTTAGTGATCCGTCCACTTTGTGGACTTACGTTTCATCACCTTAGTGATCCGTCCACTTTGTGGACTTACGTCTCAATCACCTTAGTGATCCGTCCACTTTGTGGACTTACGTCTCAATCACCGTAGTGATCCGTCCACTTTGTGGACTTATGTTGAATCACCTTAGCGATCCGTCCACTTTGTGGACTTATGTTCAATCACCTTAGCGATCCGTCCACTTTGTGGACTTATGCTCAATCACCTTAGTGATCCGTCCACTTTGTGGACTTATGCTCAATCACCTTAGTGATCCGTCCACTTTGTGGACTTATGTTGAATCACCTTAGCGATCCGTCCACTTTGTGGACTTACGTTTCATCACCTTAGTGATCCGTCCACTTTGTGGACTTACGTTTGAATCACCTTAGTGATCCGTCCACTTTGTGGACTCTTTTTGTTGAAAGTGATAATCCTCGTAGGCTTATCCGTCCATCTTTTGGACTTGATTTTGTATCCGTCCATTTGGTGGAATTCAGTTATTTTGTGGGCAATTGTAATGACATCCAAGCAGAAAACCAAAGTTGATAGAAAATGCGTAAAGGAAAAGTGCCTGCCCCCCACGGGCTTAAAAAAGGCACAACAAAATTGTAGCAAAAAGACAGTTAAAAGAGAAACTTATAAAAAGCTCAAACAAAAACTGGTTGTTGTGTCACTACTACTGGTAGTATTTCCTCAAATGCTCGGCATTCCATGGATGCGATAGCTTCTCTCCGTCTGTTGTCTCCAGGTGGTATGTTCCTTTCCTTTTCCACGACGTAACTCTATAAGGTCCTTCCCGGTTTGGGCCGAGTTTTCCCTGTGTAGGGTCCCTAGTTGCGCCCATGACCCTCCCCGAGTACGAGGTCTCCCACTTGAAAGTTTCGTGTCGGACCGGGAGTTAAAATGTCCGGACATGCGATCCTGGTATCTAGCGATCCTTTGCTCTCTTGCCGACCTAACCTCATCTATCGAGTCCAAACTGTAGCCTCATGGATTCGTCATTCCCGCCCTCGTCATGGTTGTGAACCACCGTAGCTTATGAGCCCGACCTGGCTGGGGATGACGCCTCGCTCCCGTATGTCGGTCGAAATGGCGTCTCTTCCCTCCTCGCCCCGTATGCCCACAAGATGGGCCATATACCCTTTGCCCCCTCGAGCCGAGTCTTGATAATCTTTAACGAGAGATCGGTTCGTGACTTCAACCTGGCCGTTAGCCTTGAGGATGGGCGGGTGATGAGTAGTGGTTTTTATTCCCAGTGTGTGCGAAATCTCGGAAGTGGCCGTTGTCGAATCGCCTCCGTTATCCGAGACAAGAACTCTAGGAATACCAAACCTACATACGATGCTCCGCCAAACAAAGCTTCTAATGTTCTTTTACGTAATGGTGGCCAATGCTTCCGCTTCTACCCATTTTGTGAAGTAGTCAATACCCACTACCAAGAACTTTAGTCGCCTTATCGCCGTTGGGAAAGGTCCCATGATGTCTAGTCCCCATCGAGCGAACGGCCATGGAGCCGTTATAGGGGTTAGTTCTTCAGCTGGCTGTCCGATAAAATTGCTGAACCTCTGGCATTTGTCGCAGCTTTTAACGTAGGACTCGGCATCCTTCTGCATGGTTGGCTAGTAATACCCAGCTCGTACCGGTTTGTGCACTAACGACCGCGATCCAGAATGGTTCCCGCATATCCCTTCGTATACTTCCCTCATCACGTAGTCTGCCTCTTCAGCCCCCAGGCATCTAAGATAAGGACGGGAGAAACCTCTTTTGTAAAGAATATCCTTTATTAAAACGAATCTTGCCGCTCGGACTTTCAGCTTTCTTGCTGCCTCCTTTTCATCTCGTAGTAACCCGTCCCTTAAGTATGAAGTTATCTGTGTAGTCCAGTTTGTTTCGGAGCGTATCTCCCGCATGTTGTCGGGGTCTATTAGCGGAAAGATTTGAACAAAGGAAAGTACATTACCCGGTGCCGTCACATGTTCTGCCGAGGCGGCTTTGGCTAGCCGATCGGCGAGCTCATTTTCTTCCCTCGGGATCTGGACGAACATTGCTCTTAGCCCGTCGACTCTCGCCCTTACTTGATCAAGATATCTCTTCAACCTTTCCCCTTTGCATTCATAATCTCCGTTTATTTGATTGGTCACGACTTGAGAGTCGCAATGCACGACCACACTTTCGGCTCCGGCGGCTTTGGCTAGGTCGAGTCCCGCAACCACCGCTTCGTATTCTGCTTCATTGTTGGTAATGGGGAAGTCGAGACGGACCATACATTCAACCTCGTCTCCTTCGGTGACAAAGAATACTATGCCGGCTCCTCCAACTCGCTTATTGGATGATCCGTCGGTGTAGATGTTCCATTGGGTGGGTTCCTCTCCCCCCTTGTCCGCATCCCGCGTAAACTCTGCTATGAAGTCGGCTATAGCTTGTCCTTTAATGGCCACACGTGGTTGGTACTTGATGTCAAACTCACTCAATTCTATTGCCCACAAACGACCGACCTGCGGCCGTCAGGTTGCTTAGTGCCCTACGCAAGGGCTTGTCGGTCATGACGTTCACGGTATGGGCTTGAAAGTAGGGCTTGAGCTTGCGAGCCGCCGTGACCAATGCAAAAGCGAGTTTTTCCATAGGCTGGTATCTTTCTTGACACCGCGGAGCGCTCCAGGTTTGGCGTAGTACACTCTTCGTGCCCTATCCTCTTCTCTCGATCAAGGTCTGCACGACGCGCAGGGGAGACAGACCAAATAGAGGAAGAGTTCTTCACCTGGTTGCGAGGGGCTCGGTAGAGGTGGTGAAGATAGATACACTTTTAACTCCTCGAAGGCTCGCGACACTCGTCCGTCCACTCGAATGACTTTTTCAATGTTCGAAAGAAGGGTAAACACTTGTCCGTCGCTCTCGACACGAATCTATTCAATGCCGCTACCTTGCCGTTAAGGCTCTGTACTTCCTTCACGTTTCTCGGGGGCCATCTCCATTATGGCTCGGATTTTGTCCGGGTTAGCTTCAATCCCCTTTGAGATACCATGAATCCTAGGAATTTGCCTGCCGTTACACCGAACGCGCACTTTCCTGGATTGAGTTTCATGTTGTAGGATCGAAGTGTCTTGAATGTTTCCTTGAGATCTTCCAAGTGGTCTTCCTCCTTCCGGCTCTTCACCAAAGATATCGTCGACATAGACTTGGACATTCCTCCCGATTTGCTGTGCGAACATCTTGTTCATTAGTCTCTGGTATGTTGCCCCCGCATTCTTCAAACCGAATGGCATTACTTTATAACAGAAGAGTCCTTAATCGGTTACAAACGAAGTCTTCTCCTGATCGTCCTCGTGCATGCGGATCTGGTTATAACCCGAGAAAGCATCCATGAAGCTTAGCAATTGGTGTTGAGCCATCGAGTCTACTAGGATGTCGACCCTTGGAAGGGGATAGCTATCTTTGGGGCATGCTTTGTTAAGATCGGTGAAGTCCACGCACATCCGCCATTTACCGCTCGTTTTCTTTACCATTACCACATTCGCTAGCCAATCGGGGTAGTAGACTTCCCTGATGAAGCTTGCCTCATGGAGTTTGCGGACCTCTTCCGCTATTGCTTGGTCTCGTTCCGGGGCGAATACTCTCTTCTTTTGTCGGACGGGTGGGAACGAGGGCAGCACATTCAACTTGTGTACCATGGTCGAGGGGTCGATTCCTGGCATATCGTCATGGCTCCAGGCGAACACATCCTTATTGCTCCTCAAGAAAGCTACGAGCTCTTGACGGATTGCGGGTTTGGCGAGCGTTCCGATCCTGGTGGTTCGATCTGGATTGGAACTGTCAAGAGCTATCTCCTCTAGCTTCTCTGTAGGTTCTGCCGTCGTTCGGTTTTCTTCTATGTTCAAGGCCTAGATCTGGTCTTCCACCTCCATCATAGCTACGTAGCATTCTCGTGCGGCAATTTGACTTCCGCGTAGCTCTCCTACCCCATACTCCGTTAAAAACTTGATCATCGGATGGTATGTTGATGTTGCCGCCTTCCACGAGTTGAGCGTGGGTCGTCCAATAATAGCATTGTAGGCCGACGAGCAATCGACCACCGGGAATGTTACGTCCTTGGTGATTTGTTGGGGGTAGTCTCCTACCGTCACCGATAACGTGACTGCGCCCAAAGGGAATATCCTACTCCCCTCGAAACCAACGAGCGGAGCGTTTGTCGGTATTAGCTGCTCTCTATCAATCCTCATTTGTTGGAACGCCGGATAATACATGATGTCGGCCGAACTACCGTTGTCGACCAACACCCGGTGGATGTTGTAGTCGCTCTTCCCGCAATGTGACGACGAGGGCATCGTCGTGTGGATGGTGTAGGCGTCTTGCATCCTCTTCCGAGAACCCGATAATGGGGCCTTCCCTTCTTGCCATCTTTGGTACCGTGCCCGCCAATCGGACATTCTGTACCATCCGAAGGTACATTTTGCGAGCCTTTTTTGACGTCCCGACCGCACCCGTTCCTCCAATTATCATCCTTATGTCCCCTATCGGGGGCCTTGGCCGCTCGTTTTCTCGGCGGGGGTGTTGTTCTTGTGGGGGTTGGTCCATTCTTTCCTTGCTAACGAACTTCTTCAGCTTCCCTTGTCGGATAAGGGTTTCGATTTGTTGCTTCAAGTCGTAACAATCGGCAGTCTCGTGACCATGGTCACGGTGGAAGCGGCAATATTTGTCTCTGGACCTTTTGTTGGGATCACTCTTGAGCTTTCCCGGAAACGTCAAGGATCCTTCGTCCTTTATCTGCATTAGGACTTGGTCAATCGGAGCGGTCAACGGGGTGAAATCGGTGAACCTTCCGCCCATGGGTTTTGGACGTCTCTCGTCCCTCCGATCTCCCATCCGTCCTTTTTTCCGCCCCTGGTCCTGTCGGGGATCCTCTTGTCTGTCTCTCTTCTTCGATCTGTCTTCTCGGGCTAGTAAAGCGTCTTGAGCGTTCATATACTTGGTGGCCCTGTAAAGCACCTCTGACATTGTCTTTGGGTCGTTTTTGTATAAGGAGAACAAAACTTACCCCCTTCAGCCCGTTTGTGAACGCGGCCACCAATATCTTGTCGTCGGCTTCATCGATCGAGAGCGCTTCTTTATTGAAGCGTGATATGTAGGCCCGTAACGTCTCCTCCTCTCTCTGCTTGATATTCATCAAACAGGCCGTGGATTTCTTGTACCGATGTCCTCCGATGAAGTGTGTAGTGAACTAAGCGCTCAACTCCTTGAAGGTGCCGATGGAGTTTGGTGTTAGTCGGCTGAACCAAATCCTTACTGCGCCTTTCGGGGTTTTAGGGAATGCCCTACACATAATTGCGTCTGCCACTCCCCCCGAAGGTGCATCGGGGTCTTGAAGGTCTCTAAGTGATCGAGAGGGTCCCCGATTCCGTCATAGCTGTCCATACTGGCATGCGGAATTTACTCGGCGGGGAAGGGAATTGACGGACGCCGTAAATGGCGAGTCGATCCGATTGACGAGGTCGTCAAGATCACCGGACACTCGCCCCTTGAGAGCGTTCATCGATCTGTTCCTTCATCGCCCGCATCTCCGATGATGGGTTGTGGAGCTGTATCCGTCCACCGAAGGGATGCTAGCGTCCCGTCGCACTTGTTTGCTCGGGCGTTACTCTCCTGCGTCCGTCATTATTTCTCCTTTCCGCACTGTTTCCCTTCTTGATCTTCTCCCTGGCTATTCACCGCCACACCCTTTCGATTCAATTTGCTCTACCAGGTCGTGGTTTTGCTTGGTGAGGTGCTCCACAGTGCGGCGACGTCTTGACCTTTGTCTCTCAAGGGCGATCGTAGGGGCTTCTTCGTGGACGTCGTTAGTGGTTGCCAACGAGCGTGTGAGTACCATGTAACTCTTTTGTCTAGGAATGTTATCGTTCGTTTTTCCCACAGACGGCGCCAATCGATGACGTCGAAAATTGTCACCAATGGGTCACACCGCACTCGCGACTCGAATCGAACACTGCCACGACGAAACAAACGAAAGAATCCTTGAGAGAGCACCGGTGTGGTGCCGGCCAAAGGCTCTCCGACGGTCAAGTTAGAATTCCTCTGTTTTACTTAGTGCGTTAGAGAGGGTTCATAAAAGCATACCTCGATTTACGTGGGTATTACGCCTTTTATAGTGATAAGGGGTTGACTTTTCCTTTTGGTTTCCACATCTTTTCAATGTGGGACTCTATTCCCAATTCTTCTAAACGTGGTGAGCAAGGATTTCCATTTCCGGATCTTAGGGTTTTTCTGGGCTATGGACGTTTCGGATCATGGGCCCTTACCGAAATCGATCGGTGATGGGCCTTCAAAGCTCAGGACCATCTTTACGCAGCCCAAGAGACCCAATCCGTCGAGGCCCATTAAGGTAAGATCATCATGCCCAATATTTTATCATCTTGAGAAAGAAAAACCAATAGAGAAAAAAAGTTATACATATATATATATATATATATATATATATATTTATATATATGTTAGTCTACAGTTTGGTAGAGGAATCTGTAGCATGTATTGGTGATGGTACTGGCCTTAGTTTTGTCTTAGTTAACAAAAGAACAGCGAAGGCAAAATGAGACCATACTTCTTATTTATTTCACCTTCACTCAATGGCCACTTCTGTATCGCTAAGCATGTTTCATAAGTCATTTTAATTTTTAAACCTTCTATTTTAAAGGAATGATCAACGATTCTCTATACCCATTTTGTTGAGCCAGCAGAACCTGTCCCAGCTACTCCATGTAACTAGGCACAGATCCCAGACAATCAATTTATTTTTAATTTATTAAAGATGTTCAAAAAAATTTGGGGTAAGGCTATCTATGACCTTCCTGAAAACGTTAATATCTAGGTTTGTAAAAAAATACATATTTTTCATCTTAAAAAAAAACTATTTTATCTATTTTACCAACTCATTTAACATTACACCTAACATCTCAATTCTTATTTTTACTTACAAGCAAATAAAATAATATAAACTACACAATAAAATAAAATAAATTACTCTTCTCTCTCTTCCCTTTCTTCCTCTCTATCTCTTTCTCTCTCTCCACTGTGACAATAAAAAATATTATTTAATTTTTAGCAACTTGCTACATTATTACATTTTCAAACACTATTTTATCTATTTTACTAACCCATTTAACAATATACCTAACATCCAATTCTTATTTTTACATACAACTCAATCAAATAATATATATATATATATATAAAAAAAAAAAAAAATCTCTCTCTCTCTCTCTCTCTCTCTCTCTCTCTCTCTCTCTCTCTCTCTCTCTCTCTCTCTCTCTCTCTCTCTCTCTCTCCAATAATATATTTTTTACGTTTACAATGCATGAATAGTAGATTGTATATTTGAGAAGTCACTATTCACGGTTGTAGAAAAAAAAAAAAAAGCATTACATACCCCGATAAACTTGATTTTTGGGGTGTTGGTTGGTAAAATAACAATTGGGGATTTTACACCCCCAACAAGGCTAGCCTAACATAATTTATGGCCTAAGGCAAAAAAATTATATGGGGCCTTTTATATGTAAACTGTAAGGACACAATTTGTAACGACCCATAATAATGTTGGGTTCGCACGTAAAAAAGCCCAAACAATATCATTTATAGAGCGTGAGTTTGAAAGGTTAAGCCTTGGTCATAAGACAATGGATTTTTCATGGTGTTCATACATAGTTAAATCGTGTTCGCTCTAGGAGTTTTCCTACGAGAGACGGGTTAGGAGGCTCTGGTTTTTGGCCATTTTTCCCAGCCCCTCTCCCGGATTACTTACTTTTCTTTTTTATACTAGCATTGTATCCCTTCTCCAACGTCCACGTGGGGGTTCGACTTTCCAGGACTGATACTTGTCCCATCAACCCATACCCAGAGTGGTTGGGGGAGGTTGTAAAAGCTCAAGAGTATGGTCGGTGCAAAGTATTGAATGGCAATAAGGGCAGCTTTCCCTTTGTCCTTGATCGCTATACTATCCAGCGTACCCTTCCCTATTGACATAGATATTTTAGATTTTTTCCCAAACTATTCCTATACTTTTTTTGCCCTTCCTCCTAGGGGGACCTCGGATATGCCGAGGACAAAATCATCCTCTACCTGTGTCTCAAGACTATTTGGACTTTTATTACCTATTCTCGGCTATAACTTTCCTCGGCTCGGGCCTTGGGCCCCAATGTAAAAATGGGCCAGGGCCACAAATTATTGGACCCCACAATAGCCCCTCAAAACCCTGTTGTCCGACCTCTTGGTCGGAGAGGAGGGTTTTGGTAATGCCAAGCCTTTATTACGGCTCGTTTAGCTCTGCCCTTCATCAATGTGGGTGTCTCTTCATCTATCCAGGAAACACACCGGACTACGAGACATTCCTCTGAATTCATTCACGCTGCGTTCCTGCCGTTTCATTATCCAAAACGCTTTTAATGATTTCCCTTTATAAGACCATTTAATTTCGACGATTATTGACAAATGTGGGGAAGTGGAGTGGGTATATTCTCGTTTACTGATTTTCTTGGAAATCTAAATAGATTGAATGCCTCCCACTTTGCCCTTCATATAAGAAGAAAGGTAAGAGATTATTTCTCTTACACAGAGACCTTTTAATCCTTTTAAAGTCTGAAACCCTTAGCCTCCCCTGCATTTCCTTTATCCGCTAGTTTACACCTTGAATTGTGATACGTTCGCGATAGGAGCGGGAATGAAGGGACCATACCCTTCCCGAAAATGCCATGTTCTTCTCAAACTTAAAATGGCTCGGTCAGGGCGGGGATGGCGGAGACTCAAGATACTTCTCATCCTTCCTTCAGCCAAAATCCGAAGTAGGGGCTCGTCGCGTCAAACTTTTGGTGCGGCCGAGTTTGGGGTCACCCATTATCAGCACCAACCGCTCTCTTATGAGCATAGCTAACATGGCACCAGCGTGTTAGGAGTCGGGATTGACGCATGGACAAAATATCCCCGCTTCTTCCTCTCTTCCTTCACCGGTGTCTCCTTTTACCTCCCCTTCTTCTTCTTTCCCATCACCATATCCATCCTGGTGCTTTTCCTTCTTCCTCTTCTTCTCCTCTTCTACCAAGGAAGGTCCTCCTCTCAATATGGGTACTACTGGGGCAGAATTTGGAAAGACTTGGGAGCAGAGCTTAAAAAACTTCTCGGCTGTTTGTTTGTTTGTTTTGTTTTTACTATTTTTGTAATTCGTTTCCTACATAGGCTTGTTTAAGCCCTTTATTGTACTCTGTAATACCTCTTTATATTAATAAAAGTCATCATTGTTTTATTTCGTATATTCTATCTCTTCTTTTTGAAATGGTTATGCCGTGAATAGACGTACTACCCTATGACTTCTTTTTTATTTTTATACTCTCAACGATGCTTAGGGCCAAAATCCCGATTAATAAAAATACCTTACTCGTGCCTATTGAAACTATCCACCACAACAATGCCGACTTGAACAAATGATACTTAGGGTCGAAACCCTTGCTAAGAAAAAGATATCTTTATGAACTTAATAGAGTTGTTTGGCACAATAATGCCGACCTAAGAAAACGATACATACCCCAAAATAGCCGAGATGACATTTGAATGCCTAGTGCGGTGTAGGAGGTAACCATCCGAGGATGGGTGGTCCCAAAGTGGATCATCCATGTGGGCCGCCAAATACTTAGAGTGTTTCGCCGCCTTCCTAATAGCTTTTGGAGCCTTGGTCCCTTTTTTTTTTTTTTTTTTTTGGTATCCAGTCCGAGGACCAAGATACAACTATGCCGAGTCTCAAACGCTCGTTTGCATCAATTCCCTTAGAGCAACGCTCGTTTGCAACAATTCCCTTAGAGCCGAGGCTCTAAGGACAGATCGGGATTTTCATTATGCCTAGGACTTAATCCGACTTTTGGTAGATAATCCTCCTGTAGGTCCGAGCAACCTAACATTCCTCTTAAATAGTCAAGTTGCTCTATAGGTTTAAGTCCGAGGATCATGCAATACATTGGTTCTGTCCAAAACTTGATTTTGATAAGTAATTGGTTTCCCCATAGGTTTGAGTCCGAGGACCATGCAATATCTTGGTTCTGTCCAAAACTTGATTTTGATAAGTAGTTGGTTTCCCCATAGGTTTGAGTCCGAGGACCATGCAATACCTTGGTTTTATCCAAAACTTGATATTTAAGTAGTTGGTTTCGCCATAGGTTTGAGTCCGAGGACTATGCAATACCTTGGTTCTATCCAAAACTTGATATTTAAGTAGTTGGTTTCCCCATAGGTTTGAGTCCGAGGACCATGCAATACCTTGGTTCTGTCCAAAACTTGATATTTAAGTAGTTGGTTTCCCCATAGGTTTGAGTTCGGGACCATGCAATATTTTGGTTTTGTCCAAAACTTGATATTTAAGTAGTTGGGGGAATTAACCCCTCGGCTATGGCGCGGGACCTTAGTTTAGGGGGATTAGCTCCTCGACCAAGCCCCTAGAACCATCCGTGTTCTTGACGCTACGCAACGCAGCCCCTAGTGAAGAAACCTAACCCCTAGTGGAACTTTGTACTAAAACACTACACCCGGCTGTTGGAAATTATGTGAGTAATTGTCTCAACCCACCACACATGCCAAGACACAAACCTTTCCCACAGGCGGTGCCAATTGTAAGGACACAATTTGTAACGACCCATAATAATGTTGGGTTCGCACGTAAAAAAGCCCAAACAATATCATTTATAGAGCGTGGGTTTGAAAGGCTAGGCCTTGGTCACAAGACAGTGGGATTTTCGTGGTGTTCATACATAGTTAAATCGTGTTCGCTCTAGGAGTTTTTCTCCGGAGAGACAGGCCGGAGGCTCGGTTTTTGGCCATTTTTCCCAGCCCCTCTCCCGGATTACTTACTTTTCTTTTTATACTAGCCTGTATCCCTTCTCCAACGTCCACGTGGGGGTTCGACTTTCCAGGACTGATACTTGTCCCATCAGCCCATACCTAGAGTGGTTGGGGGTGGTTGTAAAAGTCAAAGAGTATGGCTCTCTCGGTGCGAGTATTGAATGGCGATGGGGCAGCTTTCCCTTTGTCCTTGGTCGCTATACTATCTAGTGTACCCTTCCCTATTGACATAGATATTTTAGATTTTTTCCCAAACTGTTCCTATACCGTTTTTGCCCTTCCTCCTAGGGGGACCTCGGATATGCCGAGGACAGAATCATCCTCGGCCGTGTCTCAAGACTATTTGAACTTTTATTACCTATCCTCGGCTATAACCTTCCTCGGCTCGGGCCTTGGGCCCCAATGTAAAAATGGGTCAGGGCCACAAATTATTGGACCCCACATAAACATTAATTAAATAAAATTATATAATACTACTAATTAAATTAAGACTAATTTGGTGTAAATACAGAAATTGATGAATAACTAAACTAAGGATAATTTCATATAGAGAATTGAATATTATAATTAAACCATAAATTTAAACAAAAAGAACTAAAAAATATATTATTTTTAAAAAAAAACTTACTTTAACTTGGATATATAACTATGCATAATTAAGTAAAGTTGTAATCTAAATTTTAATTTTATATCTTCCTTTTAAGAGGAAGAGATAAATAGAAATTATTTGGTATGTAGTTTTGTAGGAGATCAGCTTACAAAAATTAAAGTCTCAAACTATTAGGAGAGATTAGTCATCATTGATGATCTATCACATTTGCAACTTTTTTTATAAAAATTTTAGAGTTTCAATTTGGTTAAATTTCTTTGGGGCCAGAGAATTTATGTCCCTACCCACTTTTCATTAAGACTCGGGGCCCGTGCTGAGGAGAGTAGTTGTCGAGGACAAGTAATGAAAGACCAAGTAGCCTAGAGATGCAGCCGAAGATGACCCTGTCCTTGGCATCTCAAGGCTTAAAAGGGAAGAACGACATGTCATCAAAGGCAGCCCCAAAAACGCTCCCGGGAGAAAAGGCGAGTAGAATGGGACTCGCATGGGGGTGCGAAGTGGGAGTGGTTCAAGGAAAAGACGTCACCTCCGCATTGAATGCGCCAACAAACGTCCTAGCCATATTGATGGGAAAAGACTCCTGAACAGTGTGGCTTCGGTTATTGCAACTAACAAAGTAGGGGAGACAGTGATGGGACAGTACTCAAGTAGTTACCCGCTATCAAACGCGGGATCAACCAAGAAGGGCTATATAATGTAAAGGTTTATGCGCCAAAAAAGGAGGCCTAAAAAACGAGGGTACCCAAAAAAGGGGAAAGGAAGAATAGGAACTTTAAGCTTCATGGACAAGATCCACGGACAACCTTAGCTCATCTCTATGCGTCCACCATGAGTACCGTGACTAACCACTGTCCGGTGACCAAGGCCTAGCCTTTCAGCCCACACTCTACAAATTATATTGTTTGAGCCCTTAACGTGCGAACCCAGTACTATTTTGAGATCGTTACAAATTGAGTCCTTACAATTTCTATTGGTCTCCTATTTTGGAAGCCTTATTAGAAATGAAAAAGAAAAATACTAAAAATATTACAAAATGATCACAATATAATGTAATAATGACTGTAATTAATGAATTTCGACAATCTATTTTATAAGTGTTTGAATTACTTTTTTATATAATTGGTGACATGTTAGTTTGTAAGCTTGTAGTAAAATTTGTGATATCCTTATTATCACTTTATAAAAAATAAATGCTCAATTATTTAAAAAATGTTGTATTTTTATAAAATTTTTGGGCCAATGGGGCCTTCTTTTACTAGGGATTTTTTTTTTTTTTTTTTTTTTTTTTTGTGGGGCCTCCCCCCCACAAAAAAAAAAAAAAAAAAAAAAAAAAAAAATCCCAATGTTAATGCTCAAGTTGGTATTGATAATAACTTATTGTAGCAAGTTAATATGATTTTTTACATATGGCAACCCAAATGTTACATGTTTTTAAGGGTTTGTAATATAGCAATTTGGGGGGTTTTACACCCCAATTTGGAATCAGCTTATTCAGTATTTTGCTGATTTTTTTTCTTGCTATAAATGTATTAAAGTATATTTATACTTTGAAAAAGTTTTAAAAAAATTATAATTCAATTTTAAAAACTATAAATAAAAGTAAAAAAAGGTGTCAAATAAACCGGAGACATTAGTGGCAAACAGACACTGCGTTTGTTTAAAAGGTCAAGAATTGCTGGAGAAGATTGTTTCTTCTTCCACCATGTGTTTGTCCTTGCCACGTGATTAGACCAACATCAAGTTTTTATTCATTTATCTGTTCATGTCTAGGTTGACTAGGCTTGAAAATTCCAGTGCAAGCTTTATAATATTTCAAGTTTTTATTCATTTATCTGTTCATGTCTAGGTTGACTAAGCTTGAAAATTCCAGTGCAAGCTTTATAATATTTCAAGCCATTAGAGCTTTTATATTGGTGGTACTAAATAACTATATTGCTATTTTTAATATCACCAAATACTAAAATATGTCTTACAATATTTTTTGGCTCCATAGTTATAGTGTACGGCTAGTTGACTATTGACTGTTGACTGTACAGGAAAGCTAAAAAGGTTTTTTTTTTAAAATCATTTATACGTTCATACTACTTTGGATTATTTTACTCATTTGTGTTCACACTACTTTTTTTATTTGTATGTTCACACGGTTTTTTATTTGAATAATTATTTTATTATAATAAATATATTATTTTATTATAATATTTATATTATTTTATTGTGTTGAAAGTTAAAATAGATCACTAATACTAGATGTTTTGTAAAGTGAATAAGTAAAATAGATAAAATAGTTTTTGTGGTGCCATATAACTAAAAAAGATAGTTCCACCAAACGTGATGCTATTCTGGGTTGCTTTAAGATAGCTTCCAATAGAAGCTGCCTAGTTCCTACAGCCCTTATTTTCTTACAATAAAAAGCCCCCGCCAGAATTGTAACTCTCCAAGCAATCAAGTCCACAAACAAAGCTTCCTTAATTCCAAAACCATCAGCTTCCCCCCAAATCGATTACATCAAGCATGTTTTCCTTTACAAGCATGCCTTCAACAACATCAGTTCTATCAACATATACTTCCTTCGCTGCATCCGCAATGCTGCTCCGGACAGTGATCAGTGAGGTCCAGACCATGACCACTCAGCTCATACCTCAACAACTCCAAGAAAAATTATATTCCAAGCTTGGAGGCCTGTTCGGTAATAATTTCTCTTCCCAAATTACTCTCATCATTGATGAACACAATGGGCTTTCCATCAATGAAATTTACCAGGCTTCTGACATCTATTTAAGCACAATAATCACCCCCTCAGTCAAACACCTCAAGGTTTCCAAGGCCCCGCGTGAGAAGAACCTCTCCATCACGATCGACAAAGGAGAAAAGATTATTGATGTATTCGAGGGAATACGTTTAATTTGGGAATTCATTTCTACTGAAAAACAGAAATCATATTTTGACTATGAAACCTCTCTCCACTCAACAGAAACATCTGAACAAAGATCAATTCATCTCAGTTTCCACAAGAAATACAAGGAGATTGTGCTCAGTACTTACCTGCCATATGTGGTAGACAGATCAAAGGCCATAAAAGAAGAAAACAAGGTGGTGAAACTTTATTCACTTGGAAACTGCTATCAAGATGTCAATCTTGACCACCCATCCACTTTTGACACACTGGCAATGGATCCAAAGCTCAAGAAAGAGTTGATAGATGACTTGAATAGATTTCTGAAGAGAAGAGTGTTCTATAGGAGAGTAGGGAAGGCATGGAAACGTGGGTATCTTTTGTATGGCCCCCCTGGTACAGGCAAGTCAAGCTTGATAGCAGCAATGGCTAATTACTTGAAATTTGACATCTATGATTTGGAGCTTTCGAATCTACATAGCAATGCAGACCTCAGGATGCTGATAGCCTCTACTGCAAATCGATCTATTCTTGTAATTGAGGATATTGATTGTACCATTGATCTGCAAGATAGGCAACATGGAGGATACAATAAAAGTGACAACCAGGTGAGTTCATAGATTGTAACACCACTACATTGAACTTATTTACACTATTTACAGTCTTTTTCATCTTAAAACACCCGTTTCAAAGGCTATTTTATGGTTTTAAAAACCGAATCCATCGAAGAATCGAAAAAGAGAGTAGTTAATAGATTTTTGGTTCGACCAAAGTCAGATAGATGGTCCAACTAGTGATGTCATATATAATTAATTAATAATTTTAGAATTATAAAAATAAATAATAAGATGTATATATTTTAAATTTTATAACTCATATTTAGTTTAAAGATATATTTTTAAAAATTTTAAAAATAAATCACAACACATAATAACAAAGATTATACTAAAGTTCATTTATTATTTTATTTATATATTAGATATTATAGTATATTTATCACTTATATAATATATTATTATTATTTAAATAATATATAATTGTTTGGTTCTTTATAATTTTATAGGTAATGTTATACATTAAAAGAATTATGCATCTATTATATTTATGTCAATCAATGTTTGTGTTGTATCACTATTCACTATAACATGACTATCTTTTTCAGCAAAAAACATGGCTATTATTTATTATTTGGTTTTTTTCTTTTATAAATTATAGTAATACATAGCTTTAGGAGTTTACCACAAAATAGTTACATTGAATGGAGAGAGTGAAAGAAAAACAGGAATCGACAGAGAAGGAAGAAAAGAAAAGGAAAAAAAAAGTATTGACCTAACACCTAAGCAGTCATTAAATTCCTCCACCATTCAGCCTAAAAAAAAAAATCCCCCACCTAATCATTTTTTCTCCTATTTATTTATTTTTTTTTTTTTTTTTCATCCTCCCCAAAATCACCCCACCAAACATACCTTAAGCTCTCTCTTAAATTTCAAATTTGCTGCTGCCTTTTCAGTCTTCTGTTCTTCGTCTCTCTCAGCACTCTACCATGAAAATTTCAAGAATCAGCGAAGTTAAAAACGGTCATGTAAAGGTAGTTCATCTTAAAACATGATCAAGATCACTCTCTAATTTTTACCTCTGTCTCTTTGCAAACATGTGGTTTTTTGTTTTGTTTATATTTGATTTTATATATATATATATAAATATATATTTATATAGAAAATACTGTTTTTTAACATTTAGCTTAACTGTTCAAAAACCAGCCCAACCACACCGTCTTTTGGTTTTTCCTATTAAACCACTGGTTTTCAGTTTTTTTGCTTTTTATGCTACTTCCAGCTTTTAAGCATAACCGGACTGGATTAGAACCGGTCGAACCGGATGGTCCAGTCCAGTTTTTAAAACCATATTTTTTCGGTTAATCAATAGAAGTAAAGATGATTAGCCCAACCTAACTTGTGAGATCAGCTGTAATGATAAATTGTTCTCTCTTATTGACAGTTGACATTATCCGGGTTGCTAAATTTTATCGATGGGCTATGGACAAGCTGTGGGGACGAGAGGATAATTGTCTTCACAACCAACCACAAAGACAGACTGGACCCTGCATTGTTGAGACCAGGCCGCATGGACATGCACATCCACATGTCCTATTGCACTCCAAGCGGGTTCAAGATCCTTGCTTCCAATTACCTAAGAATTGAAAGCCACTGCCTTTTCACTGAAATAGAAGGACTCATTAAAGAGGTGGAGGTCACCCCAGCAGAGGTTGCAGAAGAGCTTATGAAAAGTGAAGACCCCGATATTGCCCTTGCAGGACTGGTTGCATTCCTCCAACAGAAGAAGAAGCAGATGAAATGTTCTGAAGAATCCAAATCTGAAGTAGAAAAGGTCAATGAACAAAGTAAACAAAGCCCGGGGAAGAAGAAAGTTAAGGAAAGCAAGAGGAAGAAAGCTAGAGGTGGTAAAAGCAGGCGATGAAAGGGCATAGTCTGCATGATTTATACCATCTCTCACGAGCCTATGCCAACATACTAGTATTTTAATGAAGGAAATAATCAAATTTTATAATATGAATCAAGTTTTTGTTTTAGCAAGTTGTCCTCAAAATTAGTCCTACATAGGAAGCACCCATATTTCCAAGCAACAAAGGGTATCCGTTGCTTTCAATAATGTCTACAAAATCTTCTTACACTGAATATTGAGGTGATGAAAATTTTCACTCTCTTTTGGAACCATATAATAACAGTCATCAGTATCCTATATTGTAAATGGCCAATATTCGCATGACATGAGCAAACTTTTCAAACAAGAAAATGAATCAAACACAAATTAAGAAGCCATCTCGTCAAACTCAACCATACCCACTTAAGCATTTTTACATTCCATGTAAGCAAAATGGATGTGACTTCTCAAACGAAGAAAATAATGCATTTTATCAAACACCTTCCATGCAAGCAAAAACAAATACGACTTCATGCTAGTAACAACAAGCCTTAATCCCAAATTATTGGGTTAGCTATAGATCCTCAACAAATTAGTTAGGGTCAGCTATATATATTCTTAACTTATCATCCATTATATTCTATCTAAAGTCGTATTCTCAATTATTTCCAAATACATCTCCATGCCAAAATCCTGAAATTACACTTGTAATTGCAGTGAACATCGAAAGTTGAAAGGTACAAGACATTTATAAATGAGAGGTGTTAACTCCACAACATTTTCACAACAAATCATAAGTGAAAAATTGTTATTAGTTCTAATTTAAATTCAAAACTTAAATTGCTTTTTTACCATTTGTAACAACCAATAACAACCAATAGCATTTCTCTTTATAAATAGACTGGAAAAAAATGGAAAACTTCATATTGATTTGGAACAAGGGCCGCACGAACTTAAAGGGCCCCACAACACAATGAAATCCCATTTGCTGCACTGCTACAATACAAACAAGGGAATCAGAGGATTATGGCACATAGGAGCTCCACTATCTGCATTGCTGGCCAGCTAGGCAGAATGGCATGGCAATAGACTCCAAAACCATTGTTACTAACATTTGTAAAAGGAATCAGTCCCTCCATTGGTCTATAAAAGGAGATGGGCTGACCTTCACAAAACACAGAGAAAAACAGAGAACAATAGTTAGGAGGCTTGTATACCTGCATCATTCAAGTAGCAATATGGTGCCTAAGAGTAGAGTTCTCCTTGGTTTTTTACCCCTAATCATATCTAAGAGGTTTTCCACATAAATCAGCGAGTCTTGCATGCTTAGTTTCTCAGTATTTTCTATAACACGCCACTGACCACCATTGTTCAGCCATTAACCTATGGGTGATGGCGCCCAAATGTATCGGTAGGTAATAATTTAACAAATTAGCAATCAACAGTTTCAAACTAGACTCCAATTAAAATACTACGTACAACTGTCTACTGCAAATTGATCTATCCTTGTAATTGAGGATACTGATTGTACCATTCAGCTGCAAGACAGACAATATGGAGGATACAACCAAAATAACAGCCAGGTGAGTTCATAGATTGCAACACCTCTGCATTGCACTAATTTGCACCATTTACAGTCAGTTGATAAAAGTAAAGATGATTAACCCAACCCAACATGTGAGATTAGCTGTAAATAATAAACTGTTCTCTCATTGACAGTTAACATTATCCGGGTTGCTAAATTTTATAGATGGGCTATGGACAAGCTGTGCGGATGAGAGAATAATAATTGTGTTCACAACCTATATAAAGATAGACTAGACCCTGCATTGTTGAGACCTGGCCGCATAGACATGCACATCCACATGTCCTATTACACTGCAGACGGGTTCAAGATCATTGCTTTAAACTACCTAAGAATTGAAAGTCACTGCCTCTTCACTGAAAAAGAATAATTCATTAAGGAGTTCGTGGCCACCCCAGCAGAGGTTGCAGAAAGGGCTTATGAAAATTGAAGACCCTGACATTGCCCTTGAAGGACTGGTTGCATTTCTTCAACAGATGAAGAAGCACAGCAGATGAATTGTGCTTAAGAATCCAAATCTGAAGGAGAAAAGGTCAACGAACAAAGCTCTAAAAAATCAATGAAGATGGTGAGAAGAAGGAAGTTGAGGAAAGCAAGAGGAAGAAAGCCAGAATGGGTAAAAGCAGGCAATGAAAGGGCGTAATCTACATGATTTTTCTATCATCTCTCGCTGCGAGCCTATGCCTGCATACTTAGCATTTTGAATCAAAATTTATAATATAAATTAGTTTTCATATTGCAAATTTAAGTATGTCCCAAAAATTATTCCCATATTGGAAACACCCATATTCCCAAGCAATAAAGGATCTCCGTTGCTTTCAAATAATGACTAGAAAATCTTCTTACGCAATGACTATCGAGGTGATGAAGATTTTCACTCTCTTTGGTACCATATAATAACAATCATCAGTTTCCTATAAATGAGCAAAACCTAAACAAAAAGAGAGAGTGAATCAAAACATCAAATAAAACTTCCGTCTCTGAAAAAAAACCAATAACATCGAAGTGAAAATACCTTCAATGCAGGCAAAGAAGTACTTGTGCAACCTTTCACAAACTTCGTTGAATCATTTTATCAAACACCTGCCAGGCAAAGCAGGAAAACCTTTCGTACTGAATTGGAACGAGGGCCGCGCAAACACGCAGGCCCCCACTACCACAAATTATGACGTAGGCTCTGTCACTTGGACAGACCTTAGGACAGCACCCCTCCAAGGTGCAATGGAAGTCACCATCCTAGGCCATGGGCCTTATTGATCGCCCATTGACCCCGTCCAGGTAAGTGAGTTGAAAGGTAACCCGTGTTTTCTTTTATACAACAATGCACTCGCTTTGTTGCCCTTGCTCATTTCGATGTGGGATTAATTTATAAATAAGAATAACTGGGCGAGATAGGCGTGTTGGGCTTCACTACAACAATATAATTTTTCACTTATATGTATTTTTATAATTTTTTTTTTTAGAATATTAAATATTTTTGACACATATAAAAAAAAATGAGAGATGTAAATATATATATTTTTAAAAAATTTACAACATTACCATATAAACCAAAATATGTGTGGTGTATATCCACACATATTTTAAGATACTTAAATAATGTTATTAGAACAACATTACCAAATAGGCACCTCCCCAAAACTAATATATATTTTTGGGGTGATATTCACTTCATGATTTTAAGATACTTGAGCTCAATCAATTGCTCTCTTCCATGACATTCATAGCATAGGGTTTAAGATACTGTTGAAATTATGTTGACATATGTTTCGTAAAGAAAATAGAGGGATAAATATTTTTTTTTTTTTTTTTTGGGAAAATAGAGGGATAAATTGAAATAAGTGACATAGTTTAAAGAAAAAAAAAAAAAATTGAGCATAACTTTTTTTATAATAGAATATTCTATTAGAGAAGTTACTGTGTGAGAGAAATGTATTTATTTATTGTCTTTATACATTGTCACTTCATTCATAGCTCGGGAGAAGTTTTTTTTGTAAAATCTGATACTTTTGAATTGTAAGATTTGGGCATGTGAACTTGGATTTGAGTGATTAAAATCAAAATATCTTATTTAAAAAAATTTTTAATTTAACCAAATCAGCTAAAAATTATCAACCTTTAAAATCCTAAATTTGAAATAATATCTAAAATCAATAAAGTTAAAATCGAGACATTTCAACCCTTTTGATTTAAAAATTCAATTTCCCAAACACAATCACGGGGAATTTACTCTACTAGTACTACTACTAGTGATGAAAAATCTAATATTGACAAGTTTTTTTAAGTACCATAATGCTAATTTCGGCAGGAATTTTGAAGATCTCCCTCTAGCAAGAGGAGCATGACTTCTATCTAAAATACAATAAAAGCTATTTATCAAACAATTTTCACTCAAAACAAAATCTCTAGAAGTTATTACTTATTATGACTTATGAGTTTATTTATGACCCAAAAAAAATGTGTAATAGTAGTGGAGGGAGTAAACTCTTATCGATCCAATGCCAACACAACTGATGGCTCAACCCAAGTGGGTCCAGTTCCATTAAAGCATTCTCATTGGCAATTGTAAATGGCATGTATAGGAAATTTTAGCATAAAGACACAAAAAGAGCCCAATAGCCTGACTTGTAAAATCTTACAATTACAAATTTTTTTGCAATTGTTTTACAGTGTCATCCTACATTTAGGATGGCACAATAGCACTTTAGTAAAAATTATAATATATTTTAATTGATAAAGTGGAAAAGAGATGGGGGAGAAGAAAGAGAGAGAGTTGTATTGGAAGTTGTGTTATATTATTTTAGTGGGTAATATAATAAAAATTAGGATATTAGTTGTATTGTAAAATGGTATGGTAAATTGATAAAATAACTTTTTAAAATAATAAAATAGAATAAAATGACATTTTCGGTTGTGAATGCTGTTAGCCATGTCTCCTGCTCACATTTATACCCGAACTGAAGTGAAGCTGAACCTAACATCATGGTTTTCAATCTTAAAAAGAAATATGATCTTTTCTTTTTCTTTTTCATTTTTCCTTTTTTTTTTTTTTTTTTTTTTTTTTTTTGAGGAATAGAGATTTGACCATCTATCATCATATGTTATCCATCCCACCAAATATCATAACTCAAAAAAAAAAAAAAAATATATATATATATATATATATATATATATATATATATATATATATATATATATATATATATATAATTTACTACAGACTTTCATTGCAATAAAATACATTAAAAAAAAAAAAAAAAAAAAAAAAAAAAAAAAAAGACAGTAATATAACTTTCACTTGAACGTGGCAGGTTAAATGAAAATACCACCTCCAAAGTGTGAAAAGAATGACAAATTAAAATTTAAATGCACAAGCAGGAAATGTGAAAAGAATGATTTTCAGATTTATGGCTATTGGCTACAGAGTTTTGGAGAGGAGAAAATGGAAACAAAAAAGACTTACGCCCACCGTGGGGCTCGAACCCACGACCACAAGGTTAAGAGCCTTGCGCTCTACCAACTGAGCTAGACGGGCTTCTTGTTTGACCTTTTTGGGATTATTTTTTTATTTTGAACACGTGGACGGCTTAGGTGAATTTAGAACTTAGGGGCTGTTTGGTTTTTGTGTTTCCATTACCCATAACTCAAAAATAATCGGACCCACGAAGAGAAAGCTTGTTTGAATTTGTTTTCAAATTTTGTTTCTATCACTCAATTTTCTATTTTTTGAGAAATGAATTATGGAAATTAAAAACACATTTTAGGTATTTTTAAGTTATTGAAACAAAATAATGATGATATTTTTGTAAATACACACATTGAGGGACCTAAGGTCGAGGTCCAACCCCAACTTTTGACTTTTAAGTTTTTTTTTTTTTTTTTTTTTTTTTTAAACAAAACCACGAAACCCTCCAACCTCAACTTTTAACTTTTATTTTATTTTTATTTTTTGAAACAAATCCACTATCGACTTTTAAGTTTTTTAATTTTTAAAAATGGGTCCCACATTTTTAAGTTTTTAAAGTTGAAAAACATAACTAAGTTAGGTGCCAAACGAGTGGGGTTTGGGAAATTTGGGTATTTTAAATGAAAAGTAATGGTTTCCAAAAAAACCAAACAGGCCCTTAACTATTTAGGACTTCATAGTTATCAAACCATTCAAAATTTTTAATTTTTAGCAACTCAAGAAACTATTTTATTTATTCTAACACCTCATTTTACAATACACCCGCTCACCCAACATCAAATACTCGCTTTTACCAATTTATTTAATATATTCGTTCTTTTACCACTCCACCCTCTCTTCCTCTCTAATTTTCATTTAAATGATGTTTTTTGTGTTTAATCTACAATAGCTTGGTGTTAATAAAAATTAACTTTTGACACCTTTGAATCCTTAATGGAGTTAGTTTTTTAGAGCATTAGCATTGGAAAATGCTAATGCTATTCTATTTTACCATTCTAAAAACTCACTTTATCATTATACCATCTTATTTTACAATACTTCCACATCCCAAAACTCTATTTCTATTAAAATATTATTTTTTAATATTTCTTTATTATTTCTTTATAACTGTCATTTTTTTTCGGACTCATATTTCCTAGGCTTTCCAACAATCTTTTTTTTTCCTCCTTAGCAACACACAAGCCATCAACAACAAATCCAAAAACCCAAGCCACCGATCAACCCATCAACAACCACAATTTAAAAAACCCATCAACACCTCAACCCATCAACAACCACAGCCATGGCACCTCAACCCATCAGCACCTCAACCCATCAACAACCACAACCACAGCCACGGCACCAAAAACCCAAGCCACCGATCAACTCAAGCCACCGATCAACAACCACAGCCACGGCACCAAAAACCCATCAAGACCTCAACCCATCAACAACCACAGCCAAGTTCAACCCATCAACAACCACAACCACAGCCACGGCACCTCAACCCATCAACAACCACAACCACACCACGGCACCAAAACCCATCAACATGTCTGCCGATTTAAAACCCACCGAGCAAAACCATTAAAAAAATCATCACCGTGAAAAAAAAAACAACCACCACCACCACGGTTTTTGCAACCCACCGAAAAAACTAAGCCACCGTGATGTGTGATGTATGTTAGGAGGAGAATGGAGTTTGGGTTTGAAGAGAGGAGAGAGCAGATGGAGAAAGAGAGAAGGAAGAGAGAGAAGATAACTGAATAATGAGATAAAGGAGAGAGATTTCGGGGGAAAAAAGGGAATAAAAAGTTTTTTTTTTTTTTTTAGAATACTTGCTACAAAAAATTGAGCATTAGCATTGGAGAATGCTAATGCTATATGTAAGGTATATTTAACATTTTAAGCTTCAAAACATGCTACATCCCAGAATGCTAAAGGCAAGTATTGTAAATTTTTTACAATACTTGCTTCAGTGCAATTCTATCTTTAGAATTGCACTTTTAGCAATTCTAAAAATAATAATAATATTTTAATCTTATTTTCCCCAGAAATTTCTCTCTCTCCCTCATTTCTGTTATCTTCTCTCTCTTTCTTCCTTTCTCTCTTTCTCATCTCATCTCTCTCTCATTTTCTCCTCCCACCATCAAGATAACACATCACAGTGGAGTAAACATTGATTTGGGTTGATCAACGATGGAGGAAACGTTGATCTAGCGGCGGTAGTGGCGGTGGTTTCTGGGTTTTGATCGGGCTTAATATGGTTTTTTTTTTTTTTCTTCCTGTTGTGATCGGGGTTGATCGGCGATGTCCGGGTTTTTATTCCGGTGGGATTTTGGTGGTTGATTTGGGTTGATCAACGCGGCGGTGTCTGGGTTTGGGTTGATCAACGTGACGGTGTCTCCGGGTTTTGATCGGGTTGATCCGGTTTTTTTTTTTTCCCCCTGTTGTGATCGAGGTTGATCAAATTGTTTGGGTTTTTGTTCCGGTGGGATTTTGGTGGTTGATTTGGGTTGATCAATTCATTTTGATTGGGTTGATATTTTTTTTTTTTTCTGTTGTGATCGGGGTTGATCGTTTTGGGTTTTTGTTCCGTGGGATTTTTGGTTGATTTTGGGTTGATCAAGCAGCGGTGTCTGGTTTTTTTTTTTTTTTTTTTTTTTTTTTTTTTTTTTTTGTGATCGGGGTTGATCGGCGATGACCAGTTCCAATGGGATTTTGGTAGTTGATTTGGGTTGATCAACGCGTGGTGTCCTTTTGATCGGGGTTGATCCGGGTTTTTTTTTTTTTTTTTTTCCTGTTGTGATAAATGAGTTCCTCTGTTCATTGGTCATGTGAAATAGGTTTGGGTTTTCTAATTGTGTAATGTGTATGATGAGAGGTCAAGCATTTTGGTGGTGGTGGTGTGGTGATTGATGATGGTGGAGCCGTGGAGGTGGTGGTGTGGTGATTGATGATGGTGGAGCCGTAGAGGAGGAGGTGTGGTGTGGTGGTGGTGGTGTGGTGTGGTGGTGGTGGTGTGGTGATTGGTGATGGTGGAGCCGTTGGAATCTGGAAAAAAGTGACGGTTGGAAAGTAGTAGTAGAAAAGATTAAAAAAATAATATTTTAATAAGAATAGAGTTTTGGGATGTGGAGGAATTGTAAAATAAGATGGTATAATGATAAAGTGATGTTTTAGAATGGTAAAATAGGATAGCATTAGCATTTTTCAATGCTAATGCCCTTTAAATTGGAGTTATTGCAAAAAAGTTTGCAATAGTAGAGTTTAGCATTGTCTAATACAAAGAATTTTAAAGCTTAAAATGCCAAATTAGTCTTAGATATGATATTAGCATTTTTCAATGCTAATGCTCTTAGACGTGTTTGACTTTTGGGTGCTAAAATATCTAAAATAGCATTTTAGATATTTTAGCACCTTCTTGGGAATGCCTTTAAACAACCGTTTAATCGTCTGTACGTACCCGCCACCCCTGCTCTCTCTTCAGACGATACGACCTGTAGTCTATAGAGGCAACGGCAGCGGCGGTGATTTCATTGGGAGCAGATTTCTTTTCGGGGTTTTCCGCCCAGCTCTTCTGTTCGGTAAGAAAATTAAATTTCATGTAGTTGCTGTGGATCTTTTTTTTTTTTTTTTTTTTTTTTTTTTTTGGATTCTCCTCCTCTGCTTCATTCTATATTGTGTTGCTTCAGCATAAAGTTTAACCTCTCGTGTGATAATGCTCTAAAATTCTTGATTTTCGTGGTTTTTAGACCAAATTCTTTACTGGGTACCAATAAAATTCACTGAACTTATATATATATATATATATTTTATATTAGTTGTAAGTTGGGGACCTTGTTGATTTCACCATTGTTAGACTTTGCGTATGTGTTTGAGATTTAGAAGGCTATTGGCTAATTTAATGTTAATGACCAATTGTCTATAATTCTTATATATACTAGTTTTGCAATATGTTTCGAAAGTGGTTACTTTTAGGATTTGATTTATAAAAATAAAAATAAAAATTTGCTGAAGAAGTCCCTATTCACAGTTCAAACGTCTTCTCTAGCAATTTCACCTCAAAAACCATAACCCAACTTTGCAATGTGGCTTAGGCATAATCCAAAGTTGCCAAGAGTTTCCATGAGTGTCCCTCTTAAGTGTTTGTCTATGTGACTGTGAGTTTCTCTCTCTCTCTCTCTTAGACTTGATCTGAGTATGTGTGAAGATGTTTGATAAAAATTTCAGTGATAATGCAATGATTTTCATCTGACTTTGAAATTTGTAGTATTCTTTGTGTTTAAAATTATAACAGATTTAGTGATGATGTTCTTTCACCATAAACCGGTAAATTCTAAACACAAGGAGCTATCAGGTCATGCTTAGCTCTAGATTGGCTCTGGCTTCGAGAGTAATTTGAACCAATGACTTGAGCCATTGATGATAGAAGATTGTTATTGAGATGCGTGATTGTGTCTATAGGTTGAGATGGTAGCTTTCTTACAAGAGAGAGAGACCCATAACTACATTGTTCAAATCTTGAAATTTTTTAATTTTCAAATCTTTAATTTTTAAGTTTCTGAACAAGCTCATTTTCCACATCCTTTTAGGTGGCTCCTTTTTCTTCATATAGTGAGGAGGAAGGCTGTGAACTATTCTAGTTTCCATGGCTACTGAAACAGCTATTCAAGATCCAAGAAAACATGCTTTGGAGGCATTGAAGCGGAGGTTTGCCTTTGTCGAGGCTGATCTGCTACAACAAAAGAACAAAAAGAGTATAAAAGAAGGAGATGGAAAAGAACCTCATAGGACAACTTCTTTAGCAGATAAAACTGATGCAGCAGTCACTCCCTCATTTGGTGCTCAACACAAGAAAGGTATTTTTTATAATTAAAAACAAAAATTCTTGTATGCCTAACTTTGGTTTTGAGGATCTCCCTTTTATTTGTAAAAAAAAAAAAAATTATTCATTAAGAAATAAATATCTTCTTGTAAGGCTGTCTCAGAACAGTCTCAAATTCTTCATTTTTGTATGTCCAATGTCCAACAGACAACTGTTATAAATGGTTTGCCTACTCGGGTGTCCAGATTGGCTCCCATTTTCTTTTTAATACCATAGACTTTTTTGGTTTTTGTCTGGTTAGTTGTTCTAGAACTAAACTTTGTAGTTCTGTTATAAAGGAATGCATTTGTTCTTTCTAAAGTCACCCTGCTTAACAAGGTACTGCTCTAGGCATGCAAAATTGCATATAGTTTTAGTTTTATGAATTGTATTAAAAAAAGGAATGTAACGTGGTTCTATATGTACTGTGTCACAACTCACAAGGTATTGCATTAGGCATGCATATACTTGTTTTAGTTTTGTAAGTAAAATTTATTTTTAAAAAGGAATGTAATGTGTACATATATCCTTGTGCTTATATATATTCTAACTAATTAGATGGAAGTCAAATTTTTTGTTTTTTTGTTTTATGCAGATCCTGAAGAAAATGCTCCAGCATATTTGCAGCTCTCTCAAGCTGTACATGAGAATCTGCTGTCAACCAATATTAAGGTACATCTTTTCTTTCTGAACCATGAGCCTTTGACCATTGGAGCTGCTTCAATTAGTGAGTTGACTTTACAGAATTAAGAGATGATATATTCTGAGCTCCTTGGCTCACGTCTGCCTGGCATTGTGCAGCTTTCTAGTAGAAAAGGAGACATGGTCGATAAGATTTTACATGAGCTTCTTCAGAATGGTGATATGGCTCAGAAGTACATGCAGAAGTCCAGAAAAATAAATATTGACCATTTCGTCCTTCTTGATAATTATGTACAAGGACGTGGCGTATCTACTGGTTCTCATATCAGGGCTTTGCGGATGCATTCAAAGCGTTCTAAAAAGCACATGTCCGTGAAACAGCATAAAAAATGTGGATCATTTGATTTGCCCCAAGAGCTTCATAAGTGAGTTTAAATACTTCTCTGATTTTTTCATGGTTGTGACTTAATAATTTTTCTCCTTCTTCTTCTAAGTTAATTTAATGCTTTTCTTCTTTGTTCATGGTTGTGACTTTGTGGTCCTTTTCTTCTTCTATACTTGCACTCTAGATATTATTATTCTCACTGTATATCCGGTGGCTACTTTATTTCACGAACAACTAAGTATTTAGGCTAACCTTCTCAAAAGGACATAGCCTCATTTTTTGGAAAGCATACTAAGTGGGACTGGGAATCTGGGGAAGACTGTATCAAGTTGATCATCTATCTCTACCTAATGTTGAGCCAAAACTGCTCACTCAGACAATTGAGTTGCAAGCTTGTAATTTGCACTGCAGTTGTTGTTTGAACTGGTACCATGACTTTATCCTATAAGTAGTTGGGTCAAACCTAGGTAAGCAATAATTTTCTAGACATAATCCCATCCTGCTGGTTGAACTGGTTATACTCTTCAGAGGGTTGATGTTTCATGAGAGGCTTTCTGTGAGGGATCTGTTTTTCCCCGTTCCACTCTTGACTAGTTTGATGCTTGCCAACTGTTTTGAACTTTCGGTTGTAGTTTGTCCAACAATTTGGAGGAAGAGATTTGGAAAATAACAATCGACTTACTCTTGAATGTGTAGATGATGAGAGAATACAGATGGAAATTAAAGTTTACTTCTATTTATGATGTACTCCAAAGAATAATTGTTTTTATGCATTTCAAAGTTGATTCTTCCTTTAAATTTTCTCAAACAGGTTGTTCTAATTATTATCGGATGTGTTTGGATAACAGGTATGATGTTTTTAGGCCTATGCATGAAATGTGGAAAGGTTACATGATGCAACTGCTTGAAACTGTTGGGTGGGAATATTTTCCTTCTATGCTGATATTGCAATCATGCAGTTTCTTATCCTTCGTTATTATTATAATTTTTTTCAGATGTGTTTATCTTTCTTTTATGTGCTTATTATCATTCAGTATACAGGTTTATAATTTTTTTTTGATCTTACAGGAAAAATCAGTTGGCTCAGTGTCTTCTCAACGCAGATCTACATGGTGCTTTCATTCTAGGTAATGCTATACTCTTTTTACAGCAATCTTTGCAAAAGAGTGCTTGTGGAACCTATAGTAGCTATTTGCTTCTAGAGAACGTAGAAGTAATTTTGGTGTGTAATCTTGTTATCTTCCCTTTACTGTCCCTATTACTTTCTACATCATGCCATGATGGATTGGTCTACAATGGCAACAGCCTACTACTTGTGTTATTGCTGGGTTGCATGTAAATATCCAGTCACTTGTGGGAGACTTTTTTTTTTTTTGATAAACACCATAATAAATTTTATTAAGAATAAAAAGCCAACCAAGTACATTGGAAATGTACTATAGTGGCAAGAATCAAGAACCCAGATTACAATGATCAATAAGATCAAGGAGGGACAAACAAGAACAAAATGGTAAAACTAAGCTTCAATCAAGGAGAGTACAGACGAAGAAAGACTTTATATCAAGGATAGACTGTTCACAATCCTTAAAGCATCTAGCATTCTACTCCTGCCATAAGAACCAAAGCATATAGCAGACCTCCATAAATCTATATTTTGATGTCTACCGAACTTGCCCTGCCTAGAATCTAACAGCTCAATAACTTTACACGGCATAACCCAATGGATACACTAAACATTTACCTGTGTGATCAGTACTATGCCTTTGAAAAGAACTGCAAAAATTGTCCTATGGAACAAATATAAGATAGTGAGAATATAAAAGCAAACCCTGGTTGGAAAAAGATACACGGGTAGTTCCCCCACCAGTGTCCCTTGATGAGTTGTTACTGGCAAGAAGTCCAAAATTCACAGAGAGGTATACTTTATTACCCTTCAAGTTCATGGAGATATCCTTTTTGCCCATTTGGTATTAGCTTATTTTTCAGCCTTTTTGATAACAGGGTTGTTTGAGAAACCTATACCTACAAAAAAGTGAAGTTTAATAAATTTGTGGTTGAAAAAGTGTGTTTTGAAACCTCCTTACTGAAAGGGCACAAGCCTTTAAGTCGCCCCCTCCTGCCTTTTATCTTTTTTCCTTTGAGTCATTTTACTTTGAAAGGAATGTTCAATGATATCTTGTAATCTGAGGGCCATGGATAGTCTATTAAAATGTTCACCAACTTATTAAATTATATGGATTGATGCGCACATAGACTTAATCTGCACACTAATCAGCAGTGTCAACTGCAGTAAAAGAGATTAATAAATGAAAGTACCCCCCCTTTCCACCAAAAAAAAAAAAAAAAAAAAAACTAAATATATGCTCAAAATTCCTGCACGTCTCTCTCTCTCTCTCTCTCTCTCTCTCTCTATTATTTTTTATTTTTTTATATTTAATTTTAATTACTTACTACAGTTTCCTTTCAAATTTCTTGCAGTTGCTGAGTGTAAAGCAACTTCTTTCACAGGAGTAAGCGGCATTATGATTCGTGAAACTGCAGAAACATTTGGGATAATTACACAAGATGGTGTATTCCGAGGTAATTCATCCACCAGCCCCAACTTCAAACTAATTTTACCATAATTAGTTATAGTTTTGATATTCTTATAGTCTCATACTAAATATGTATGCATGAGGAAGATTTAAATTGAATGCATTGTGTCTATGCTCGTGTAGCCTTTTATACAATTTTTCTTATATGAAGTAATGGAGCTTTGCAGCTGGCAAAATAAAAAGTTTTACTAGTATATTTTCTGTCCATGCTTTTCTAGTATTTGTAAATTGACAGGGTAGTGAAATAATTATCTTAATCAGGGAAATCTCTTACTATTTAGCAAAACTGAAGGAGCATGCCTTACTATTTAGTAAAACTAAGAAACGCAGAGGGTTCAAGTGATAGTCCAGTAGTAATGGTATCCTTCGTGGTGCTCCATGTTTGTGGTTGAAACTCCATCTCTCATCTCCCCAACTATCCAAAAAGGTTGTTTCCAGTACACAAAGCTCCTACTTTTGCGGGGGTCTTGAAACGGTGAAGGTAGGCAGCCTTTATCCCCAATTTTTTTTTGGAGGCTGATTTCCTGACTCAAACCCACTACTTCTTGCCTTTGGTGGAAGTTACTTGCCATCGCACCAAGGCCCCCACTATCTAACCCCCCCCCCACAAAACAAAAAAGAAAAAGGAAACACAGGTATATTTTAAAGTCTAAATATGTGATGAAAGTCACTGGATTTTGGGTGGTTCATTTACACCACATCTAAATTAGGGTTTAATTTCCATGCTTCACAAGAGCCTAACACTTAAATGCATAGTAGAAAGCAAAACAAACTGAGTGGGCCCCTGAGGAAGAAGCTGTAAAAGACATCTGAAACTAAAGAGACCCTATTTCTATATTTATTGGATCAATAATTGCTCTATGTGTATTTACATTCTCTTCTTATCATCTGACTTCATATTGGGGGATGCTGATGGTTAAAGCTTAATTTTTTAATATATTTTGCAGTTGTGCCCAAAAAGATTTCTGTCTTTATTTTCCAAGTTGATTGCTGGAAAGTTACATTGCATGGGGACAAACTCACTTCAAGAAATTTGGGCTTGTGATCTTGATATTCATCATTGCATCCAAGGTATTTTTTTTTTTTTATTAGATAGGATTTTGCCACAAATTATCAAGAACTTGTATTCTTACTTAGATCTTTGGCTGTGAATACGGTTAAGATGTGCTATTTGTTGGTGGCACACCCAAGATTTTCCATTTTTTGCATAAATTTCATGTTTGTCTGAAAATAGTCCCCACCCCCACCCGTGCGGCGCCCCTTAGCAAGTCACAAACACACACACCCGATAAGATTTGAACTCATGATGACCCTCCACCTAGCTCTTATAAAGGGAGGAATTGCCAGTTGAGCTAGAGCTCATTGGTATGGGAAATGTTTTTGACAGTGCTAGTACTAGGCTTCAAGTACCTGACTCCAAAATTGCAAATGGGCAAAATGCTTGAATTTATTCTGTTGGGAAGGGAGTTTTTGTACGGTGCCAGTACTAGGCTTCAAGTACCTAATTCCAAATGGGCAAAATGCATAAATTGGAAATTTCTCTGGAGAATTTAGTCTCTTGGTTGTTCAAACATGATATATTTCTTGTGTTGGTGTGTCATATTGTGAGACCATGGCTCAGTATAGGTCTATTTGTTTTAGCGTAAATCCCAGTTTATTTTCGTCATCAACTTATGTACAGCTTTTAAAATACTCACTTATTTTAGGTAAAACTGTATTTTTACACATATTTTAATAGGAGAATCCAACAAAAATAAGCTCATCCAAACATACTCATCAATAAATGGGAAAGCTAGATTTAAGATTCTTTCTTCCTTATATTTATTTGATTTTCTGGACTATGGTGGTTCAAACATGCTACCATTGCATATTTTGAACAAAAAATGATTGATACTTTGCTTCATTCATATTAGGGGAAACCATTTCACTCAAGATGGGTTTTCTTTTTGTATTCCAGAAACTCAGAGAATTTATTTAGGTCCAACTTTGATGGAGCTACAGGAAAGCACAAAATGTGTATCAAGCGATATCAGTGATGGCCCCATTCCGAGATTCATTAAGATCAAGTTCTATGAAAATATAGAATCTAGCGGTGAGGAGTTAACCATGTCATATCCTATTATTTCATTTCTATGTGGAGATGGGTCTTAACATGGATGATTGATGTGACAATTTTGTTTGGCAGGCAGCTAAGACAGTTTGGTTTTACTTTTTAGACAGAAAACTATGACAAGAAGGACAAACCTATCTTCAAGGTGATTGCACTGCCAGGTGGTCTATCCTGTTCTTTCATTTATATGTTGTGCTTGACAGTACAAAATAGGCATGAGAAATGCTGTTTATGATTGGTCTGGAAAAACTTACTTAACTTTTAATATTTATTTCTCTTTATATTTAAGTGATTTTAAAGGATGTGTTTTTGGTCAAGTATTAATCCTTAGTTTCTGTTAAAAATAGCAACTCTCTTCCTCTAGTTTTTGATTTATAGAATGCTGCTTTTTTACATCTGAAGAAGGCTATGGTAATGCATAGCTCCCTAGTCCTGGATTTATACTAGAATGCATATCTGGATGTTTTTATTGAGAGCTGCAGATGCTATAGGGCCCCCACAGTAGAAAAAGGTCATCACTTAGTGCTGGTCCCTCAAGGTGGGTTTTGTGGTGGCAAAGGCCCCAGTCATGGTTTTGTTAGATTTTCAGTTGCAAAGTTAGTGAGTGGCATATAGTGCACTGAAAAAATGATTGTCAAATGCCAACAAGTTCTACTATGCAGATGCTAGAAACCCCAAGTCTGGTCCCTCATGGTGGGTGGTGGCAAAGGCCCCAGTCATGGTTATAATAGATTTTCTGTTGCATAGTTAGTGAGTGACCAATAGTGCATTGAAAAATTGATTGTCAAGGACAAAGTTTGGCTCCAAACCAAATTGGAGCTATATTTTCCAATCTTTTATGTGGCGATTTGTAAGACTATCCATGTGTATTATTTTAAAAAGTCACGACTTATTAAAAAAGTCATGTAACTAAAATTACACATAGATGGTCTTTTCAATTGCGTCATAGTAGGTTAGAGGGAAATAGCTCCAAACCAAGCTAGAGCCAAACTTTTTTCTGATTGTCAAATGCCAATAAACAAAAGGGTATAGAGACACTAATTGTTGTGTTTTGCACTTGAGCATCTTTTTTTTTTTTTTTTCATTTTCCACTCAAATTTGGAGGGAAAAAGTCTTTAAAAAAAAAAAAAAAAATTATACTTGCCTTTTTTCAAATGAACTCCAACAGACTATCTTTCTCTATTCCGTTGAAATATTAATTCTTCATTTCTGCATTCTTTCCCAATGGACCCAAACATGCAATTAGAGAGAAATTATTTGATTTGGATTAATAAAATAATGGGTTAGAGAGTTACAGTGCTCTCCAGGTGTGTAGAGTCACTATAGATTCCCCCCCCCCCCGCTTTTTATTTTTTTTATTTTTCCAAAAAGCACCCAAGTAGAGAGGCTGTTGGAGAGAGATCTTGTAGTTTCACCCTCTAAATTTTGGAGAAAAAGAATCGAAGTGTGTTGGAGATGCTTTGAGCATACCTACAGGTTTTCTTTTATTAAGTGCCAGTAATGCAAGTTGACGATGCTATAAAGGTTTATGATAATGCTAGTAAATTCTACCAATACAGCCTCCATGGGAAATTTTGTACGAGAGGTTTGGCTATAAAGTGGGAGTAATGCTACATACAAAAAAAAAATAAATAAATAATAAATAACAATTTTTTACTCCAGTTGAGTTGCTAAGTATTTTTTGATTCTCATATAAGTCCACCACTAATATCACTTATTACCTATTACTAATAGTTTGCCACATCAACATGTGTTACACTATTTGTACCTCTAGACTTTCTCATAAATAGGTTTACGATACCATTCTGCTGCTTGTAATAGTAATACCAAGGTATCAAGCATATTTCAAGAAGCATTAGTTTCGGAGTCTAACAAGGTCTGAAGATATTGTCACAAGTCATACAGGTCTGTTTCAGGTTAATATTATTTATAAGGATGTAGTATATTAGATTCCATCGTCAAATCAATTCAACTGTAAATCAGCCCGGGAAGATGCGATTCAAGTTGAATGGCAGAAAGTGGAAAGGTGGCAACTAATTTGGTTTTCTGATGCTACTTCTAGGCATGCATTTGTGACTTGGTTTAGCTTGAATGCAATAACCACATTTTCTTTGAATGTCCCTTAACTAAAAGAGTGTGGTTGCAAGTGTTCAAGTTTGTGCCACTGAAAAGATTAGTTAGTTCTTCAGCTGGGATGATGTCGTGGATTGGGATGTCCATGCTTTGAAAGATGTTTTGCAGGCTTAAATCTTGATTTTATGCTGCCACTGTGCTGCATGTAGCTGTTCAGTCTTGGTTCTCAATATAAATTGCTCATTTATCCCAAAAAAAGAAAAGAAAACATGCGCTATTCTTCAGGAATACTCAGATCTGAGAACGGTATAAGAGTAAATTGAAATAGTTTGTTGTCATCTCTGACATTTTGCTGCAAAGAAAACAAGATTTCCTACGACTTCCCTTTCCCCCCCCCCCCCCCCCCCCAAAAAAAAAAGGTCATTAGTCAACTGTTAAACAATCATGGAAGACAATTGACTTCATACATGACCACAAATCATGGAAGCATAGCCCTTGGATTCAAAACCATAAGCTTGTCCGAGCCATTAGAGTCATCTCCATTTGATGCCACGAGAGAATCAAACCGACCATCTTCCCCAATGACCATGAGCTCATGTCTATGGTAACCACCAACACGCCCTGCAATTACTCAGCACAAAATGATAGCCCTCCTTGCACATACCCTTTTGGCAACATAATCATTTGTCACCTTCTCATGTGCCTTCCAACTGTTCTCATGGACTAATTCTGGTGCATCTTCAACCGTAAAGCTGGAACGGATCATTCTGCATACCCCACAACATTTCTTGTAACAAATGCTTGAATCTCCATTAGTTCCTAGAGAACAAGTTATAAGGGCACCTTGGAACCTTAGGAGTTCATTCCCATCGACAATCAGTCTCTCCATTAGCTGACTATCACATGAATTTGCAGCATTGAGTTTCACTTTGTTTCTGAACTCTTCAAACTTGTTTAAAACACTATCACAGTGATTAACCTTCAACACCTTCTGAACTGTGAGGCCTATCTCCTTAGGCCATCCCGATCGGAATATGGTTTCCACAATACCTATTGAGGAATCTCCTTCAATGAGTTGTGTGACTCCTTTGACAAGTCTGTCAGCTCTTGATGTGGAACGAGAAAGAGGAGAGGCTGGAGGTGATGTTGTGTTTGTGTTAGACTGAGTTGAAGATGATGAAGAATCTGAATTTTCATGGGGGTCTAGTTTTTTCTTTGATTTTGAATGCACTTTCTTAAAGCGTGGAGGGGAAACATTTGGCTTTGGTTTTTCTTTCTGTGGGGAGGTTGTGCATGACTTAGGCTTGAAACACCTTATGGTTGCACTAGGATGGCATACTAGAGCTGTCAGAGAAGCTGCTATTAGGCACCTTTCTACCATTGGTGGTTTGTTTGCGAGAGTGATTTTTCTTACAGAACTCCATTAAAAAAATTAAGTTTCCGAGGTTTTGGTCCCATATTTACCTAATCTTTAATGCATTGCATCTAAATTTGAAAATTTACATATTTGAAAGAGCTTAAATTATGGAAAAATTGCTTAGCATTTGCTTATCCCTTATAGTTTATTAGTGTGATTTCAAATCTTTGTCTAGGAGCCAACTACCAAATCTTGAAGAGTAAATGTTGGAATTTAATTAATGTAGGCATAAATTTGATTTTAGTCAAATGGGCTTTACCTGGACTGGAGATGGACTGTTTTTTTTTTTTTTTTGGTTAACTTATTGTTAAAATTATTTATTTTTATTTTTTTGAGAAAATATTATTATTATTGTAGGGTCCCGATTCAGGACCTAGGCCCAACAGGTATGGGATTCTCGCCCAAGGAGCCCGAAATAATGAATTTATAGAGAGTGGGCTACAGAACTAGGCCTTAACGAAGTGTATACTAGCTAAAATTGGGTCATGCAACAATTGAGAGTAAGAAAACCCCCCTTCATGTCCATAAGATATTCAGTCCGAGGAGATGTGGAGAATATATATCAGTTCCTACTCAAAGGCTATGGTTCTAGCACTGTTCTTCTGTTCTTAGTTCCTTTTATTCCTCCTCCCTCCCTTCATGGGGACTCCCCTCTCTTATATAGCCCTCTTGAAGTCATCGGGGCCTTACATTTGTTGATCATCCGGACCTTCACTTGAGTGTCTGTCCCATCGGACATCCCCCATCTTTCTGTGAGTTGTGGTAGACAAGGCAACACTGTTCACAAGTCCTCTCCATATTAATGTGGCCAAAAAAGTAGTTGTCATGCATTTAATGTGGCAGCTGCAGCCTCTCCCTTGACATCCTATGTTTTCTTCCTTCTTACGGGCTTGAGGGACTCATCCTTATTACTAATGCTCGTAAAGGTGAATCCTTCTAGCAAGCAGAGTGCATATTTGAGCCATATTTGGTACGTCCGAGGAGACATTTCTCCTCGGACCGCCTTTTAAACATCTTCAGGCCCACAAGAATTGGGCCGAGAGCCCTTTGGCACCCACGCCTTCTCCTCGAACGTGGTCGAATTTTCATACGGGACCCAAGGCTCATTGTATGATCTTGGGCCTTTGTCCCTACAATTATTATTAATAATAAAAGTTTAAACCTTATTCTTTTTGGTAAGGAGGAAGAAAATAAATATATTGTTGTTCAAGTGCTTTTTTTTAGAGAATATCTTAACTTTTAGAGAAAATCTTAGTGCAAATACTATATGAAGGAGTTGTTATAATCTATGGCTTACACTTCATATAACCATTTGATAGAGATCATAGGTTATTTAAAGGGTAGACTAAGGACTTTTTTTTTTTTTTCCTCATGGGAAGGGACCCCTTTTAATTAATATACAATAAATATTTTAGGAAAAAAATAATTCAAAAGGATGTTAAAACTTTCTACACGAATAAGAGATCTGATTCATTCTCTTCCTACACCAAAAAACCAATTAGTGTTTTGATCGGTGGTGACTCCAGGAATTTTTCTCAGAGTATTCCTTAAGAAGCATAAATTACACCATCTAAAAAAAGAGATTGATCTTGGGCTTTTTTCTTGGGGTTTATTGGGCATTTGGGCTTGCTATGTTATAAATTTTTTTTTTTTTTCAGATTTTAGTTCAAAAATCTTTTTGGCCTCTTTTTGCTTGAAAGCCCAAATATATTGTTAAGTAGAACAAATTATAGAGCAAAATTTAATTTTATTGACATAAAAAAAATAAATAAACTAAGGGTGTTTCAAAAAAATTTTAAAGGGTAGACAAATATAAAATTTTAAATTATTATTATATATAAAAAAAATTTAAAAAAACAATTTAGGTCAGAGTGGTCCTATGACCACCCTAGCCTTCAAGTGCCGCCGCCCCTACCCTTCAACTAATACATTTCTACATAAACAAATTTCATGTCTTGTGAAGCAACATCATCTACCAAATGGGAAGTTATTGTACATGTGAGGGTGTACCAAGTATTAGGAATTGAAGAAGTAAGTTGAAGTACAATTATTGTCACTCTTCACCTCACCCACCTTAAGATTATTTTTAAACTTTTGGGACCCCACAGCTATACTATAAAGGACATAACATAAACTAAAAAAATTGAAAGTCTTATGCTTTAATATTATATGTCCAACATTTTTTTTACTTAAAAAACCAATTAGTTTTGCCAAGTAATCAAAAAAAAAAAAAAAAAATGTAAAACACAATAATAATAGCATCCAAACAATCTTTTTAAGTGTAGTCGGACACACGACATCACTTAAAACTCGAAGTCTCGGACTTTTAACTATGGATTTCAAATATAGAACACTCAAATTATAATGACAAAAAATATTAGATTATTTAGACAAACATTAGTTTGTCATGGTTAGTTTTCAGTTTTAGAAGGGTTAAATATAAAAAATTTTAAATCCAAACTTAAAACAATATTTACATATATTAGTAATATTAATATTTTTTTAAAAATAATATTTCAGGGGTTCATGGTCACCTTGGTCTAAATATCCCCCCTTGGGTTGCATCACATTACTTGGGTTGAAATCTTTTTCAATTCAACCCAAGATATAAAAGAAAAGAGGAAAAGAAAGAAAAAGAAAAGAAAAAGGAAAAAATAAATAAAAACCTAGTCTAACCTTGGTCTAAATATCCCCCCTTGGGTTGAAATCTTTTTCAATTCAACCCAAGATATAAAAGAAAAGAGGAAAAGAAAAAAAAAGAAAAAAAAAAAAAATAAATAAAAACCTAGTCTAACCCAGCTCGTTAACTTATGAAAAGCCAACATAAGGCATTCAGTTGGATTGGTAGGTTAAATGCAAACTCCCGGTTCTAGTAGAGCGAATCCAAACAGATTCTTAATTACATTATTTTTTTTTTTCAAATTATCTAATTTGAACATATATTTAAATAAGTATATATATAAATAATTTTGATAAAATTAGCAAACTAGTATGTATAAATAAGTTATTGAACCAAGTCCAAGACATCTTCATAAACAAGCATTAGAATTGGACTAGCCAGTTAGTCAAGCTAAAAATTTGAGTGAAAACCTAATAGATGAACACATTGGACATTTGGACTAGCAACTACAAATCCAAAAGAACCGCCATCCTCAGGCTCAACTGCTTCTCTTTTTCTCTCTTCAAACAATACGACCTATAGTATAGGAGTCTATAGAGGCAACAGCAGCGGCGGTGATATCATTGGTAGCAGAGTTCTTTTGGGTTTTTCTGGCCGTAGTTCGGATACCCATTTGGTAAGAAAATTAAATTTGATGTAGCTTCATTGAATCTCATTTTATTCAATCAATACTTTGTCGCTTCAGCATAAAGTTAAACCTCTTCTGTAAGCATGCTCTAAAATTCGTTGATTTTTGTGTTTTTTAGACCAAATTCTTTTCTGGGTACCAATAAAATTCACTGAACTTCCATATGTATATATATTAGTTGAAAATTGGGGACCTTGTTGATTTCTCCATTGTTATACTTTGCTTATGTGTTTGTTTGAGATTTAGAAGGGTGTTGGCAAATTTAATGTTCATGATCAATTGTCTAGAATTCTTACATATACTAACATAGTTGGCCAATATGTTTTTCAAAAGTGTTTAATTTTAGGATTTGATTTTAAAAAAAAAAAAAAAATAAAAATTGCTGAAGAATTCCCTATTTACAATTCAAACGTCTTCTCTAGCAATTTCATCTCAAAAACCATAACCCAATTTTGCAATGTTTTAGGCTTGCAATGTGGCTTAGGCATAATCCAAAGTTGCCAAGAGTTTCCATTATTGTCTCTCTTAAGTGTTTGTCCATGTGACTATGTGAGTTTCTCTCTCTTTCTCTCTCTCTCTCTTAGACTTGATTTGAGTATGCATGAAGGTGTTTGATAAAAATTTCAGTGATAATGCAATGATTTTCATCTGACTTTGAAGTTTGAAGTATTTTTTGTGTTTAAAATTATAATAGTTTTAGTGATGATGTTCTTTCACCATAAATCGATTAATGCTGATGAGTTCAAATTTCTGTTGGGATGAGGATCGCTCTCCCCAAAATCAGGAAGATCATATGAGACCAAGCAAACCCCAAACTCTTCAAGCAATGACATTTTAATTCCCGGTATACCTTTCATACATAAATTATTTAGGAAAATAAATGTCAAGTTTCCATTAGTTTGGATACCACCTCAACAGATAAAAGATTTATTAGTCTTTTACCTGCAAGTCCTGAGGAAAGAAAAGAATGTGGAGCAATTAGGGAAAATCTAGCTCTATCAGCTGGGACACCTTGCTCACAATAAGCCATGTGTCTACCATCTGGAAGTAGTATGCGGTTAGCACTAGGAGGACGTATTAGCACCATCTTTACTGGTGTGACCAAGCTGTCATCTTTGGTATTTAAACCTATAGCTGCGCGTGGTTTTAACAATGTCAATTAATAAACTTTACCTACATATACCACAAAAGAAAAAGAACAGAAATGAGATTGAATGCACAATTGGGGCATTCAAGTTCTCATTTCTCAAATGTTTTATACTTTGTAAGAACACTAATTAGTAATTCTGGGAAAACTTTGTAGGACCATTAAGAATAGAAAACAGAGAAACGAATGGAGCAGCACAGACAAAGGATAAACATAGGATGCAAAGCCATCAACTTAGGCTAAATTCCACCACATAAATAACTCCGAGACATAGTTAGCCACATAAAGCACATATGATCCAAATGAATTCAGTGATGAACCAACATTATGGATGCCATCACTGCCACATTTCTTTACATATGTATATATCCAAGGATGTCATTATGATTATACATAAAGTTATCTTATCTACAGTTGCTACTATGGGACCAGAATGTAGTACTTAGATTTCAAGATAAACAGTGACAGAGTGACTAATTGAGAAACATAATCACAACCATCACACTTCATGGAGCACATATGAATTAACTACTAAAACCTTATCGACAAAGAGAATGGAGTCTCGTCGCTAATATGCCCAAAAAACAAAATCCAATTTTCATATTGATTATTGAACATATAGTATAAATTGTATTTTTTTATTAGAGCTTGTATTTCAAATCAGATTGTTCTCTACACATTTTCCATGTGCCTTTTATAATTAGTTAGTTTGTTATCTGGTTGGTTAGTCTTGTTTAGTTGGTTTTAATTATGTAATTAACATACAATCAATAATACCAAGAAGTTTATTTATCACTCTATCTTTCAAGAACATGATTAAAATCACGAATCCTGAACCATGAACTCATACTGACAAATAAGGCAAGTGATTTTTCACAAATTTGACTAACATAAACAACAATAAATAACCAAATTACATACAGATCTCAATAATTAGCACTACACTACACTACACTAAACTCAAGAAACACCTAAATTTGATTAACCAATCAAATACTCGAATTCGAAGCATAATGCATTTGAAATTCAAGTCACCTGCAAGTGCAAGAACAAAAATGAAGAATATGACAGACCACGAGTGAGCTGGGTCGTGATCCTCGGGCAAAAACTCATTCAAGTACTTCAACCTCACCGAAGATCTTAACGCACGGCTTCTAAAGCTTTCGACCAACATAGGAATCCTCACTCCGAAGACTCTGCTAAACAATGTCCTTACACCCACTTCCCAATTCCACCACTATTTCCCCTCGAGCCATAGCAAACCCCTTCACCTAATCCTTCAAGCTCTCTGACTTAACCACACTGCTCCTAGACACGGTGTATGCCGACGAAACTCCGATCGGCTCTCGACATACCGTAGATAATAATAATAATAATAAAAGCATCCAAACAATACTTTAAGTGTAGTCAAACACACGACATCACTCAAAACCCAAAATCTCATACTTTTAACTTTGGATTTCAAATATAAAACAAGCAAACTATAATAACAAACAATATTTTTTAGATTATTTAGTCCAACATTAGTTTGTCATAACGTTTTCAATTTTAGGAGGGTTAAATATAAATTTTATGAATCTAAACTTAAAAAAATATTTACATATACTAGTAATATTAATATTTTTTTAAGTAATATTTCAAGGGTTCATGGTCCCCTTGGTCTAAACATCCCTCCGTGTGTTGCATCATATTACTTGGGTTGAAATTTTGTTCAATTCAAGCCAAGCTAAAAAAAGAAGAGAGAGAGAGAGAGAGAGAGAGAGAGAGAGAGAGAGAGAACGAACCCCTAAGTCTAACCTAACTCATTTACTTATGAAAGACCAAATGAGAGACATTCAGTTAGGTTTGGTAGGTTTAAATGCAAACTCTTGGCCCTAGTAGAGCGAATCCAAAACGGCCCTTAATTACATTACATTTTTTTCCTTCAAATTATCTAATTTGGACATGTATGTATATAAAATAAGTATAATTTATAAATAATTTTGATAAAATTAGCAACTAGTATGTTCACAAACAAGGCATCTTTACAAACAAGCATTAGCATTGGACTAACCAGTTTTAATCCAGCTAAAATTTGCATGAAAATCCAATAGATGGGCCCATTGGACATTTGAGCTAGCAACTCCGAACCCAAAAGAACCAACTAATTATTAGTTATTACAAAACATTTTAGTTGCTAGATTCATTGTAGTGCACTTCTATGCAAGAATTTGCCATATATTTGTTTTGACTTTTCTTATAAAATAACCAAAGTTTAAAATAGTAAAAAATCAAACACATGACATATCATGATTGGTGGAGCAAAAAGTGTAATACAAAAAGTGTGACAAAGAATTTGTATTCTAAATTCTCAAAAAAAAAAAAAAAAAATTGTATTCTAATAAATTGAACTATTTGGTTCTATTTTTGTGTTATGTTTTTTCAAACCCTGTTAAAAAAGTATTTTGATAATTTATTCTCAACACCTATTTTCTAATTTTTTTCTCCTTCTTGAACCATTTTGGAAATGTTTCTCTCTTTCCATTTTTTGACTCAATCATTTTTCTCAAAAATAAATAAATAAAATCTGAGCATTTTTGACAAACACCCATACACCGAAAATTGCATTGGAAATTTCAGAAATTTTGAACCCAAATCACCACCAAAACATAATCAATGCTACAACAATTCAAATACAAACCCAATTTTATTTTATTTAAAAACAAACCAACCAACAAACCACAATGACTCCAAAGACCCAACCCACAGTGGTGGGCTAAGAATGGACTCAAAGCCAGTGATGCATAGAGTACTTGATCTGCCCACCGTTGTTAAGCGGGTCTAGACAAACAAATCAGATTCAAATCAACCTCAACATCTTGGTGCTTGGAAAGAATTACAGTTGCTTTTATTACAAAATTTTCATTGAAGATAGTGGTGGCTCTAGGAATTTTTGTTAGGATAGCCATTAAGAAAATTAAAATTATACAAAATTTAATATTAAAAAAATAACTTGAATATATCAACATCACTAACAATGAAAATGGTCTAATAGTCTTCTTTTAATAAAATAATAGTATAGTATATATTTTTTACCAAAAAAATAAATAAATAAATAAAAACTCAAGTCAAGCAAAAAGCGGTTAAAATTAAAACTAACAAAATGAACAAGCAAAATGGGAATGATGAGAGATAAAATGAAAACTATGAATGTTGAGATTAAAGTAATAAAGTGAGAGAGTTATAAAATGATGATAGAAAAGATAAAAATGGGGAGAGAGAACTATAGATGATACATGGTGCGACTACAAGCCAAGCCACCAAGTAGAGCAAAGCAACCAATGCCGTCGAGAAGAACTTATGACTAAGGTTTTAAAAATCAGACCGGACCGGCCAATTCGAGCAGTTCAACCGGGAACCGGCCACTAGTTTAGTCCAAAAAAACCTTAAAAACTTCTCAAAATGGGTAAAACCAAGAACCGAAAGCAAATCCAATTTTGCCCCCGGTCCAGTTTTTAAAGCCATGCTTACGACCACAACATCTCTCTTGAAACCATGTTTTAGGAAAAATGAAATTATGAATTATTTTTATGGAATGAGTTAAATGAGTTACAAATTTAAATGATTACGAGGTTTTTTTTTTAATGGCCTTTAAGTTGAATGCTTTGTTCATTTGTTCTTTTTTAGCCAAATCTTGTTGTTATTTAGGCTATTTTTCCTCTTTTTGGTTAAGGAGTTAATGATTATATTAGGGGGGGGGGGGGAGATTTTTTTTTGTTAAACCCAAATTCTTGGGATTCTCAAGTCATAGTTATGGACATAACGAGGGAGTCGTCACCTAGTTTTTGCAATGGTCTAGGAACCATATATAAGCGTCCTCTCGAGGAAGGACCTTTTTGATCTTACTACCAAAGATATGGGTTCAGAGTTTAGGTACGGTTTTGGAAAGGTATTAGGCACCCAAAACCGCCCAACCCTAGGGTTGGCTTCCTCTTATTGTGTCTTATGTCTTAACCCTATTAAAGGCATACTCAATATTGCATTCTAACTCACACACACACACTAGCATACATCTAAGCATATAACATGGCATCAATCATCTCAAAAAAGAAACCTAATCATTCATCTATCATGGCATACCCTAATATACATCTATCATGGCATCTCCAAACATCACAAACCCTAACATACTCCTATCTCACATCATGTTATATCATCCAATGCATTAAACAAATCATGGCAGAAACACAAGCATGAAAATATCTAAATAACATATGATTGCTTCTACACATCAAGAGTAACTCACCCAAACAAGCATGTTCATACTCATCATCAAAGCAAGATTATATTCAAGGATGCATGTTCATGTGAATGCATGACTTGCCTCACTTACCTTACAGCATCACATCACCTATGGCGTCAATAAATGGACATATGAATGCGTGTTCATAACATCAAAGCAATAAAAACAAACCCTAATTTAAGCATGTGGAAAGCAAGCAAACAACAAGCCTGTGAAACAAAAGCTTAAAACCATAAATAAACCCTAGCAACACAGAAAACAAAGAACTTCCAAACAAAGATTCTAACAACCTAACATACTTTTAAAACAAAAGACTACACAAATATAAACATATTGTATAGTACACCAACCAAGGCATAGGGAAATGCTAACATGGTTAGATCCGGACTCTACACATGGAATGGCTGGGAGAAAGGATCTTTGGCCCGTGCCAACGGCGTGACCATCTTAGGGAAGAGTGGGATTTGCACCTAACATGGACACCCAGCACTCACAAAAGGGAGGTAGTGACCCTCTTTGGTCGGAGGTTATGAAATCCTTCCCTCCCATTGGTTGTGCTTGTGCTGGACCATTGTTAGATACACGTGCATTATTCTCAATGCCTCTGATGTCCCTTTCCTTGTCCAAGGATTGCTCCCCACGTGGTGGCAAGGTCACTTTTCACGCCAATATACTAACCTCAACGTGCTTACTCACTCTCCTCCAACCATAACACAATACAACTGCTGTATATTAGGGTTCAAATGAGAGAATCACATTTTGACATCTGTCTCGTATACCTAGCAACATTCCTCGGACTATAAGAGGAACATGTTGCTAGACTATTAGGGCAAGAACCAAGATAGAACATTAGAGAAAGAGTAGAAAGTTTGTAAGAAAGTGAGGTAGAGAAAAGACCTCTCCTTTAGTTAGAACATCATCACTATACAAGAGGAAATCTCCATTTTCATATAATAGAAAACTTGATAGAGTAAGGGACATTCACTCTTACTCACCCGTGGTTTTTCATCCCTTTCAAAGGGTTATCCACACACATCCCATTGTTATCTTTACTTTCCTTGCACTACTTTCTTTTTCTCTCAACGTTATGATGTTAAAGCTTCATTTTTTATCGTTCTTGAGCTTTTTCATCAAAATGTACTATTAGATATCTCATACACTTTTCATATTAGTTTACAAATCTAACTTGCACGTACACATATAAAAACATATAATAACAAAAAAACTAAAGCAAACAAAAATATTAAATCATAAAAAGAAAAAGAAAGTTTAGACTAATACTTCAAACACAAAGCTTTCCAAGCTTTATTTTTTACTATTCCCCTCGGTCAAATCTATTCACAATCAATAAAAAGTGATTAGTAATCTTAAACTCAAAAATCAAAGCCAGAAAATGCTAATCAAAAGAAAATTGACTTAAGGATGTTTTGTGAAAAACTCCCTCTTTGATTCACTATTTCTAGTGAATCTTAGTGTTTTCCCTTAAGATTTCTATTCGTTTTGAAAATGTACCATGTATGACTATTTATATTGAGAAAATAGGGGTTTGGAACGACTCCCAGACGATGTGAGATTCATTCCAAACCTCAGTATTAATGCAAAAAAACTTGTCTTTTTTATGTTTCCAGAACCCTACATGCGTGTGTAAGATCGTGCCTGCATGCGCATGCATCATGGCTACGCATACAGGTTAATTCCTGCGTGCACATGTCGAGGGCTTCCTTGGCTTTATTTTTCCAAAAAAGATTTATTTGCTCATTAAAGGTTATATTTTTCATTTCAACATTTCTCAATTCAATTTAATATCTAATTGAGCCCTAATCCAACCTTGGATCTTAGAATTTCAGCATCATTGGGGAACGGGAGCCTAAGTCGTAAAAGGTACAAAATGCGGTATCTACAATAGTATTCAGTAATTTTTTAGGGTAGATAAAATAGGTTAGTTTAAAAATAATTATGTATATAATTTTTTTTTTTCAAGTTAAGGTGTTCAATCATAATTGAAAGAAAAGAATAGAGGATCCCCATATCTATCAGATAGAGTAAACAAATATCTTTGATTCGAAACATCAAATTTTTTTTTTTTATAGTATTTGTCTATACTTTCAAAATTAAAAGAAAGACGACTAAGCCCCACCCCTTTTTGACTGACACAATCACACTCAATAAATATATATATATATATATATATATATATATATATATATATATATATATTTCTATTGATCAAACAACTCCTTTCGTCTCGAGAATTCGTGCGTCGCTTGCTAGTATATGGATAGTTATCTCTCGAGAACAAAGACTCATATATTTTGTATTTAAAACATCAAACTGTTTTTAAAATGGGCTACCAACAAATTCTTACAGAATCCTTGATATTTTGATTAATTTATTAAATTAAAAAAATATAAATTAATAAATAAAACACAAACAAACAATCAGAAAATAAATCAATTTCAAACTCCACAGTTGACAAAGTAACCAAGTGGCAACCTCAAGTCTTTGTAAGAGTCTTGTTGTGTATTAGCGATTTAGGATAATTTTCTAGGCCTCGCCATCAGAGGTAGAATGGTGTGAATCTCACCAACAGAGGCAGATAAGTGTCAAGGTTTGGGATTTTTCAATGAGTGACTTTGATTGGACTCTAGAGAGCAGAGCATGTTTGAAATTATCAGGTCGGTTGAATTTTTTATGGCTTTTGAATCAAAAACACTTCTATTCTAGTACGCGGTTAATTTCCTCTATAAAATAAAATACAAGAACAAGTTTTTATGCAAGATTTATTTTTATGCAAAATTTTTAAGCAAGTTTTTATATTTAATTTTTCCTAACCTCTCTCTTTTTCAAAATATAATTTTAGCTATCCCACAAAGCCACAACCACTTAATTTTTTTTTGTTACATAGTTAATCTTAGGGGGTTAATATTAAAGTTTGGGATGTGTGTGGCCTAGGATTTAGGTTTAGGGTATTAAGATTACGTTATTAGGGTTTAGTGGTTTAAGATTATGGTATTGGGGTTAAGGTTTAGACTTTTAAAATTATAGTTTAGGGCTTAGGGTGATCCAACCCAGCAAACGAGACAAGGGACTGATATTTATTAAAATTATGGCGTTGGGTTTAGGGTTTTAAGATTAGCAAGCTTTTATATTTAAGTTTTCCTAACCTCTTAAACTATTTCCAAACCCACACTAAAGTTATCGTTTTATTAATGGAGAGTAATCCAAACTTGCACACTTATGCTATATCCGTGTTAAGTTCAAATCAATATACAATATTTATGGCCAAAATGGACATTTGTCCCTTTCACCCAAAAAATGTAGCAAAATGCCTATATTCTGAAACTATCTAGCAAAATGTTTCTGTTTTGAAACTCGATATTCTAAATATCGAGTTTCAATGTAAAACTCAATTTAATGAAAATCAAGTTATTTGGAAAAATTCACATGGAACTCGAGTTCCATAATTTTTTTTTTTTTTTTTTTAAGTTTGATTACCTATAACTCGATTTTCTAAAAATCGAGTTTCAATATAAAACTCGATTTTTAGAAAATCAAGTTTCAAAACAGAGGTATTTTGCTACATTTTTTGAGCGAAATAGGCAAAACCCCATTTTTGCCCAAGATTTCAATAAGAACAAAAAACACTAACTTTCAAAGCAAACATAAAAGAAATGACAACAAGATTTTGAAAACTATAGATGCCAACGTATTCACCCTTACATGTATAGGTAATAGAAGTGTTTTTGCTTTATTTCATTGTTAGGGTATTAGAGCTAAGGTTTAGAGTTTTATGATTATAGCATTAGGATTTGGGATTTTAAGATTAGGGTATCAGGGGATAAGCTTTAGGGGTTTAAGAATATAGTTTAGGGTTCAGGGTGTTCTTCGATTTTAACATTTATATATGATAGGGAACAAATTTTCTATTAAAAAAAAATCCTTTTTTTTGGGGTGGGGGGTGGGGGGTTGTTGTGAGTTAGACATAATGTTGACTACTTTTAAATTTGTAATTAGACCATTAGAGTACTAATACAACCATGTTTGTTGTTTTGGCATTTGTTTTTTGCAAAATTGCAAATTAAGCCCTCTAACTTTGACATGTTTTTTATTTAGTCCTTTAAGTTTTATTCTTTTCATTTCCATCCTTTGACTTTATTTTGTTTCCATTTAGTTCTTTTGTTTAATTCCATTTAATTTTGCCTTAAGTTTTAGTATTTGTTTCATGATTTTGTAAATTTCCTTTGTTGCTAATAAGTTCACGAATGATGACATGAATGGATTAAATATAGGCTTGAACATAACATTATATGACCATTAGATCTCTATATAATAAATAAATAGACCATTAGATCCAAGAAGACCAAGTTCTAAGTTGAGCGGGATGAATGTTTAACACCTTCCATCTCCATATTTTTTAGATTATAGTTAAGATACAAGAAACTGTAATTTTCTTTAAAATGTAACTAGGACCAAAGGCTATGTATTTTTCGATTTTAATTTCTTTCTCAAAGCTCAAAGCTACAATGTAATCTCAAGTTTTCATTGAATAAAATGTATCTTTTGAATTTTTTTACTTTTTTTTAATTTAAATTAAGCAGCAACTCTAGTGGGTATAACATTGTTGGTTAGATAACCATTTTGAGGACCATCGCCTATGGAACATGATTCTCACAACCTGAATAAATATATAATAATTAAAACAACAATCCTTCAAATTGTAACAATTGAGCTACAAGGCTCTTGGCTAAACAATATCAAATTGTAACTAATAACTCTGTTGGAATAAAAGCAAACACTAGAAAATACCACAAGCTACAGGCAATTGGTAAAGCATTTAAACCCTTGCTGTACAATTGATTGGCACTGATGGTCTTACATTTTAGCTTTCACATGAAATTTCATATCCGAACACAACTAGTTTCTTTCCAATCAAGGATCTAAGGCTTACAGATTGACATACAAATACATGTATTCCTACCCAAAAGTGGAAAAAAATAATAGTAAAAAAGAAAGAAAAAGAAAAAGAAAAAACCCAAAAAATCCATAAATTACAGGGGCCTGTACATCTCCTCTCTGAAACAAAAAAAAATACGTGATGCCCATGGGAACAGGACAGAAGAAATGAAAAAGATGATAAAACAGAAATTTACAACACTGATGGCCTAACACTGATAAACTGAGTAGTTCTTGCTTTTCCAGAAGAAGCTAAAAGCTTTCCCCATCTTCCTTCTAGAGATCGATTTACATAGTGGCTTTGAGTCTGGACCAGCCATGGCATTCTTAGTACTTTCAGCCGGCTGCACTTCAGCAGGTGGTTGGTCTCGTTGTCGCTGTTCCCGAAACAGCATCAAGAGTTTCTGAGATTTATCTTTCCCCCTCGAGGTCCCATTCACCGAGATTGACACCAATGCAGGTATTACCCCTTCTTGTAGAACCATTTGACTGCATTTCTCATTTCCATTACACAAAATCAAGAGACATGAGGCAGCCTGCTCCTGCTCAACAGGTTCACCAATGTCCAATATTGATGCCAGTCCGCTAATAAGACCAGGTGTTGATACCATTTCATTCTTACCTGACTGACTTGAAGCCAAATTTATAAGGACAGCTATGACTTTTTCTGTCCACGTTTGATCACCAGAGGCAGCAAGAAGCGATTGGAGACCGCCGACGATGCCAGCTGAAAGAAGGCTCGGAACATTAGAAGGAAGGGTAGAGAGATTAAAGAGGGCATGAAGGGCATCAAGCTTGCACTGGGGTTCAGGATTAGCTCGAAGGACCTGGGTTAAAAAAGAGATTGCTTGACCTGAGCCAACGATATGCTTGCCTTCTTCTATTAAGGATAAATTCAGATAGAGTGCTGTGGCACACCCATGGGAATTGGGATTGGAGATCATCTTCTCCAACAATGGAATTACTCCTGCTGCTAACATCATTTCCTTATTTCTGGGTGGGCAAAAAAGGAAACAATCAATATCCAAATTTTCGAAAGATCTTCATTGTTTACCAATTTGTAATAAAAAAAAAAAAAAAAAACACTTAAAGAAAAATTTTAACATGATACACAAGTCACTGGGACCACATAAACATAGGAGTTTCAATTTTTCAATAAAGAGATAAAAAGTCTACACTTCAACTATTAAAAAGGAATCAACAAATAACAAATCCCTTATATCTTTTTTTGGTGATAAGTAACTTATCCCTTGTATCTTTGGGCAGCTTAAAATTATTGTTAAGAAAAATAATGATAGAGAAAAAGTAATTTAATTATGTTCTTTGAAGGACATGTAAGGATTAGTATATAAATTCAAAAATAGAAAACTGTTCTCCAAAAAACAGCTGTCAGCAAATAATGCACATTTGAATCATCCATTCAAGGTGGATAAGATGGTTTACATCAATCTTCTTGATACCACGATTACAATTGATGCTTCATGTGTGTGTGCGAAAGAGAGCAAGGGAAAAAACAAACAAATAAATGACATTTCAAAGAGAAAGTGGACACATTCATCTTCTTGATGCCATGTGTGTGTGTGTGTGTGTGTTAGAGTGAGAGAGATGAGACTACACTTCAAAGGATAGTGGAAAAGAAATTACTTAAATTTTTCAGTGTCAATTTTTTTTTTCAAATGAAGAGTTGCCATTAAAACAATAAGGAAAATATGATGAGGCCATTACAACCGGGATGCCATTGAAGAGTTCAGGAAGCCAATTGCAGGGACAATACATTCATATAATACACTGATTATATAAGCATTTCTCAAGAGCATACCAAGGCTGACTACTTTTATCTTTACATAAGAAAGAGGAAGAAAAGATACAAAGATAAATGGTAATCATCATAATAAAAAATATAAATATAAATAGGTGAGGAAAGGTCTTCATGCACTCAATATGTCATTACAACCAGATCATTGTGATAATTATGAATTTTTTATACTATTACTACCAAAACTATAACAACAACAGCAATGATAAAGGAAGACAAACAATAACGATGACAACAATGAACTGATGACTGTTATGCTAATTATTATGTCATCACAACCAGATCATTGCTAGAATTATGTTCTAGTTCTTCTTGGATGGCAAGGACCATCTTTAATGTTTTAATGCTATCATAACTCCTTTAATACTTCCACAAAACATATGACCAATGGTACCTCCTTCCCCTATAAAAATAAGGGTGGAGGGTTAGTCTTGGGTTCACAAGCCACTGGCTATGTGTGTAAAATTAACAATACAAAAATAAATTAATTAATAAGGGGTTTTTTCAAATATTATTACACTTGGGACTTTGACCATTTGACATGAGTTTCAATTTAGTCCTTGGAAATTTGATTTAAACAATTAACTCCTACATTAGGTTTGTAAAAAATCAAACCATTTGTTACTATCTTCCATTAAAGCTTCATGGACTTAATCATGTGACATGCACATTATCATAATGCCATTTCAAATATATTGATGATATGACTTATCAAAAAAATATATATTGATGATATGGTAGAAACCATGTGTACATCACAGAACTAAATCCGTTAGTTTTTAGCTAAAAATACTAGCAGAGTTTAATTTTTCACGAAGGTGGTAATGTCCAAGGGGTTAATTTTCAAAGTTCAAGGGCCAAATTAACACCCACATCACAGTCCAAGAGGTATAATTTGTAAAACGCCAATAAATAAATAAATAGATAAGAAAAATGGTCGTGTTTGTTATTATACTCAGGAAACATTGAACATAGTACGTACTTGCTATTGTTGACAGCTAGGTTGAAGAGAGCCATGGCTCCAGTTTCCTGAGCCAATACATTCCCTTCCTGCACAGCTGAGTCTAGAAATCGCAAAAGAGCTTCCACGAAGCCATTGGCCCCCATAAAAATCCTGCCCTCCTCGTCATCCTTCAGCAACAACCTTATTTGTTCCACCACTTTGCACTTTCTCCTTAAATCTCCTCCCTCATTCAAGACAGACAGAAAATTCTGATAACTGTCCAAAACACCAAGCTCAGACACTTCTGGCTTACAAGACAAATCTTCCGTTTCATTTTCTTCAGCTTCCTCTGTGATACCAGCCTCTTCCATGATAACGCTCTCTTCTAAAGGAACAACCTTAACTCCCTTCAATTTGCAAGGACCAACACTGTTCATAGATCTTGAATTTGCAGACTCAGACTCAGACAATGCCAGCCTCCAATAGTTGAGGTCAAGAGACTCTGGGGGGCCATCAGGAACAGACACTCCATTCTGTTCACACCAAGAAGCAATTAGGCCCTTTACACAGTAATTAGGAGTCAATGAGAGATGAGAGAGTTTCTGTTGAGTCTTTGGGCAGGTGCTATGCCCATCACTGAACCATTTCTCAATGCATATCCTTTCATATGTTTGCCCGGACGCAATGATGACTGGATCATACATAAGTTGCAACGATATTGGACACCTTAATTCTTCAGGCGGATGAATCATCTGCCCTGATCTTTTATTATTTGGCTTGAAATTAAAAGAGCTAAGTTTTGACAGATGCCGTTCAAAGGCATGACAATTGCCACCAGGTCCACCATCCTCAACAGAACCCTGAACAGTAGGAGAACAAGGTGTGGAACCCTGTGAATCATTGTCATCAGATATCTCACTTCTAAATAATTTGGAGTACTTTCTCATGAGATGTAAAAGATATGCCACAATTGATTCTTTCCTCTTATCTTCCTCTGCACGAGCTCTTTCTATGAGTTTCTTGAGAGCTCTTCTCTCTGTAAGAGCTACTCTAGAAGAGGTTATGCCAAGTTTTGTAGCAGCCTGGTGAAAACACTCTAGCTCATTAGTGTCATTACTGTTGTTGAATTTTTTGCCCTGCTGGAGCAATGCAACAATTTCTTCACCAACTTGCTTCTCTAACGGATCAAGTGCGAACACAGTATCCTCAAGTTCCCTCCCAATATGCTTAATCTAAAAGGAGGTTCAATTACAAAAGCAGTTAAAATACTTCAAAAGTAATGTAGACAAATGTATTAGCAACAAAAGACCACAAGACAATACCATTTAGAAAGATAATTTTATGGTTAGCCTTATACAATTTGAAATGAATCTATTAGAATATGATCCCCTCAAGTAAAGAGGTATGTCTTGTTAATATCAGGCCAAAACCTGCTAAGGAAGTGTAAAGATGTGACAAAGTCATCTAGAGGACCATCCAGCATGTGACTGATGCTGAACTATTTGAAACAATCTGTAAATATGTGACTGAGGAGGGTGGGATGGGAGTTTGATCAGGAAATGTTTATTTTGTCCCTTCCAGGCAATAGGAAAATTTTCTTATTATTATATTGATAGGGAAAATACGAATCCCAATCCCATTTCTTAAATCCCCCACACAAATCACTATCTGCTTCAAGTACCAATTTGGTTACTAAGACAAGGATTATCCAAAGCTATGTGATGGAAGGCCAGATCAAATATTTAAAAGTACATTCTTTTCTTCTATTATTTCTTTGGAAGGAACAACATTAGCCCATACAAGCCAAAAGGGAGAAAGATTAAAAGAAATCCTAAAAAATTAACACTTACAAGCTCTCTTTAAATTAATTTTAGAGTGGATCCCTCCACATGGACATGCAACACATCATTATGAATATGAAGCCTTAATATTGGTTTCAAAACCAAAATGCTAGGCTTAAACTCACTTGGAAGTCAAGTATACGTGTCTATAAAAATTTCATGTTACTTGTCTTCAAATTTGTTTACTCACATCACCTCATCAACTTTGACCCATACATACTATCAGAACTTATAGATTGTACAGGTGCCTGTGGCATCCAATGTCATGAAATGGGGCATGTATAAAGATGCATCTCAGCATCACAAAAATAGAGGAAAAAGCCTCTAGCAAGACTGCCAAAGCCATGCTGAATAAAGGAATAAACTTCTAGCACAACCATAAGAGCACTCCTATAATAGCTTTGCCTTCTTGACCAGGATATAATATATTCACCAACGTCTAAGGTAATCAATTTGGGATTTCCATCACTGCAGAAGAGTCCTGGTTGAAGTTTCATTTCTCAAAAAGAATTGAAATTCCCTCCACACATCTCATCAGTTATCACATATACACATGGACAAAGCTTCCTAAGACACTTAAAATTTTGCAAATAGATTCACTGATCTGATGTGACACACATAAGGAATGACAAGATTGTATATAAGTTACAGGTCATTCAATGAGTAGAAGAGGGTCATCATGAAAGCATAAGACCTTAAAATCTTACACTTCATACATAAATAGCAAATAAAAAGATGATAGAACTTAAATATAATCACCTGAGAACCAATTGATTGCGGAACAATATCGTCAACACGCTTGAGACTATCTTCAAGTGCACATCTTGCCTTCTCAAATTTTAAAAGAACAGAATCCCCAGTTATAGCCTGCATGATAAGAAAAAAATCCAATGGTAAAACATTCTTAAACAGAGACCTTCCCTTCCCCCAAAACCAGAGAGAGAGAGAGAGAGAGAAGATAATGGACAACTTATTCCTCTACCTAATTAATTTAGTATTAAAAGGAAATTTAGCTCACTCTATGATTTTGTGACTCATATTCTCACTATTAAAATATTAATGCAACAAAACAAGCATACCAAGTAAAGTTTACTGCATTCTGAGCAGTGTTGAAGAACATTCTTGGCCTTCTCAAGCGCTACATGTAATGAACATAATGCCTGAATTCCAGATTTGCTCCTAGGCCGTGCTGCTTCCAAGGATGGGAAAATTGATAATACTTTGCAATAAATTGCAGAGAGTGTCTTGCACATTTCTCCATGTAACTGCATAAGGAAAAATGTTAAGAGCTAAGTACCCAAATTTACAGAACCTCATTTTAAGTACAAACTTCAAAGAGTTTATGCCAAATAAAAGAATTCTATTGACCATTGTCTAAAATAAGGAAATCCTTTTGGAAAAACAAATAACTTTTACTCGGAAACTAGATGACCAAATTCTTGCCAAACTCATATAACCAATACAGCTTCAACTTGCTAGTGAATTTGTTTGTGAAAGTAGAATTCATTATCTACCAGGGAAACCCAAAGCAAAATTGTTATATATGATTATCACAACCTAAAGAAAAGAAACTCTCACGTGCCCCCCACCAACTAAAGAAAAGAAACTGTCACATGCCCTATACATGCCTTCATATGAAACCCAACTCCAAAAATCAATCATCAGAAACACCAATTGTCAACTAGCCTTTTTCTAAAATAAAATAAAAGAAGCATTCAAAGCATAAATTATGAATATTCCTTTAGAAAAAAGCCCCATGTGACAAAATGAAAAGGCAAATGCATACGTACATGCATATGTATATGTCCCAGAAATATATAGATTTTTTATTTTCTTTAGGGAAAAGACCAGACATATTTCGAACTACTGAAAAAAAAAGTTGTCCAGTCCCATGTAGATGGGATTGCAGCTATTTAAAAATAGATTACAGATTACCAAATAATTTCTTTTAAAGAAAATGTCAAATCCAAACTAACAGTAGTCTGATTTCAATCCAGACATTGCATCGATACCTTGGCATCACTTGCCGCAAATAAACTTTCTTCAACCTCTATAATGTCCATTATTAAATTCACCGCGAAAGACTAGAGAAAAGCTTTATTAATCTGCATTTAAAAACAAAATCACAAAAAGTCAGTAAAGGTAATAGGAGACTCTCTGATTAGCACAAGAAAAAAAAAAAAAGCAGTGACAAGTCGAAACTGCTACAGCTAAAGATCCTTTGGTTGAGTTAACTACTTTATTTGCTAATAAACCCACACCCATACATGTTAATAAAAAAAAGATGGAATCAACAACATGGCAAACCCAAAAAGAAAAATAAAATAAAATAAAAGTTACAATTTCACTGTTAGTGTTTGTTTGCTCTGAAAACTGATGAAAAAGAATATACAAAAAAGAGAGAACTAAAATTAACTATTACACCTTTCCTTTTTAATGCATTACTTGAAGTGAAAAAGCAAGACCCAACAAAGCCAATTACTCTATTAGGTAAAAAAAATTAAAAAGACAATTACTTTTGTTTGTCCAAAATTTTCTCAGCAACCAAACAGAGCTTTGGATAATAAAAAAGAAGAAATATGAGACTTAGAACACGGAAATTCATTTAAATAGATATATAACTTAGAACAGAAAACTAAAACTTGATTACAACATTCTATAAAACGCAAACTCTCTACATTACAATTGATTTTGACATTTCATACAAACAATTACATTTCGAAACTCAAAAACCCAAACAGAAACTAAGGTTCACACAAGAATTATAAACACATAATTGATTTGGACATTTCATCAAACATCTGAAATTCAAAACTCCAAAATTAAATTTTTATTAAAAAAAAAATCGAAAATGACCTCAACAAAGATCCTTAAGCTTTGACGAAGCGAGACTCGAAAATCAACATCAGCTAATAAAATTCCAAATAAAGCAAAAATAAAAAATAAAGATATCCAAAATTATAGGAACCACTTAGACCAAAAAAAGCCAGGTCTACCTAACTTTAAAATATATATAAATAAAAAATAAAATAAAACATTTATTTTTTTTTATTTCATAAAAATAAAATCAAAAGCTCAAAAATAGTGTTAAAAAATTTTCATAGAAAGCAAAATCTATACCAGGAAAATTGGAATCCGCCAAGGAGGCTTCATACAAGAGCATTTCCAAGAAAACCACAGGAATTTAGGGTTTCGTTGATCTGTGAATTTCCATCTCATTACAGTTTTTAGGTCTTCGAGGACTCGAATCGAAGAGAGAAAGATAGATAGAGAGAGAGAGAAAAGAGAGAGAGAGAGAGAGAGAGAGATTAGGCTTTTGGGTTTTGGATATTCTACGGGGGCTTAAGACTTTAGATGGTATTGGTTAACAATAATGGAAATAGAATTTTTAAAAAATTTTAGGCGTTTGTATATTTATACTGCTAATATAAATATTATACGCGGAAATAAAATAACTGTGAGAGTGGGACTATTTTTTTTATTTTAAATTGTTTATTTTAGTGTTTTTTTTTTAAAAAAAAATAGAAAAATAAGATTGGGAAGAGGGAATTAGAATTTCCGCCGCTTTTGTCTCCCCGGTTCACCGGCCGACAGCTGCCGACTCCTCGTTTGTCGGTAAACAGATCTGTCATAAATGAATCTGATTGACCATTTTGTCCTTTTTATTGATTTTTTGTTTTTTTTGTTTTTTTTACCTGGTCTGTGGGAGAAATCTCTTTTTTATAGGATCGATCCTATTTCTCTCATATGCTATGAATTTGTGAGGTTTTGTGGTTTATAATTACTTTGACATAGTTATTTCGGAAGGAAACTTCTTTCAAACTATTACTTGGTGATATCTACTAATTATTAGGCTATTTTTTTGTCGCATGATCTATTTAATGAATTATGTGATTTATTCAAATAATTTAATGAATTATGTGATTTAACATATGTGAGTTATTTTATGAATAGTGGCATAATAGATTACTTTGGAGGAAAATCTTTCAAATTATTTTGTGGAGATTCCTTCAATATATTAGGATTTAAATGATTATTTGTCTAATTTTAGTTACATAATCTATTTAATAAATCATGTGACTTATCGTATAAGCTGTTTTATGAATCGCCACATAATAAGTTTAACTATTGGAAAAGATTATTTTAAACTAATTTGAAAGAAAATTTATTATAATTGCTCTGCCAATATTATCCTATAATGTTAGGATCTTATTAAGAAGCTGTAGAGTGAGGTGGAAAAATCCACAAATGTTTCATTTGGTCGTGTATAAAGTTACACATTTAACTAAAGTAAAAGTCTTTTGTATTACAACAAAAAAGAATTTGTTAACTCAAATAAATTCAACTAATGTCGGTTAGTATAATGAATATAAGGGAATCTTACAACCAAAAACAAAAAGCATTTGACAATGTAAAAGACAGACTTTGTTAAGATTTAAGAATCCCATAAGGCTTATACTAGAATAAATAAAAGAACTAATAAAACAATGTGTCATCATAGTACTTCATAATTCATATGCCAAAAGAAGGACATGTGTTCGGTTCAAAAATTTCTTTTATATGTAGTATATTGTACTTGATTTATAGAGACCTAAAGTATGAAATATGCTTGACTTAAAGCATTCAGCAAAAGGCATCATGTACTTGTTGTGTACCCAAAAAAAAAAAAAAAAAAGTTTTTTGCTAAAAGTAGTATTATATACCTTTATATAGGAAAATTGATTCTCGGTAGCTAATGGCAATGGAAGTCATCATTTCTCACATACTCATACCTCACTAATTAATATATAAGAATAAAAATCTTACGGTCGACTTTGAAGAGTATTCGACTATATATTTCATTAACCATTAATTATAGTATGTCACATGTTTATTTTTTAATAAAGATTAATTTTTAATGAAAAAATAAAAATATGGTGTGGGGGTCAAAAACATTGTATAGAAGTCCTAAACAATAATTCTTGATTAACAAAACTAATTTCTAAAAAGTGGAGAAGAAGAATCCACAATAGGAAGATCAAGCAATTAATCAAAGACAAAAAAGTTGGATCATGCGTTTATATATGAAGAAACGTTGTTCCAAATTGCTCGCTCTTAGTTGGATTTGAGGGATATTTGTCTCATCACCTTCTTGCCCTACCATTTCTTGATCATGATGGAAGACTTTTGGGAGTATTTTCATTGTTTAGGCCAATCATTCAGCATTTAAATTAATATGACTAACATTAGGTGTGGGATTTCATTAATGCAAAGATGGTCATTATATTGGACTTTGTGTTTCCTTTGTCATGTTCCTTGAAGGAAGTGTGGGTGATGGGTGGTCCTTGCCGAAGGAGGAAGTTGCTCCATGAGCATTAATCTTTGTGATCTCAGGAAAATGGTTAAAGGGATTACCTTGGTAATGATCCTCGGGAAAGGTTGGTATTATAAGTTACCTTAGTTATGGGCTTAGATGGCTTCTATTCACCAGAAGACTTTTTTGATCACAACGAACTCCTGGTTGAGTCCACTCCTCAAATTTACCTCTCGGGATTTAGTCCTCGGGCTGGATTTGGGTCTACCCCCATATATGGTATATTGCAATAAGTTAAGTATAAAATGAAACATTTGTAATGAAACAATTTTTTTTTTTTAAATTCCAAAACGAAAGATTATTATTTCTTCAACAAAAATATAGGAAATTTGTACCAATCAACTAATGAGCAAGCCACTAATTTACCTATATTGTGCTCAAAAGCTTAATGCTTAAATCTTAGGGTATGTTTGTTTTGAGTGAAAATCATTTCCGGAAATGCTTTTCCTAAAAATGAGGTCATTTTGGTTGGTCCTGAAAATTCTATTTTCCGGAAATTGAAATCCGTTGACCGAAAAAAAATGCTTTTGACCACGGAAATCAATTTCCACTTCCATTTTCACTTCAAAGTATTTCCGGAAAAGAGAGAGAGAGAGAGAGAGAGAGAGCGTGCGCGAGAGGAGAAGATCGAGCTCGGTCGGTCCGACGATCGCCGGCGTACTCGAGCTCCATCTCGCTCGATCTCGCGAGCTCGATCCAACAACCGCGATCGATGCTTCGCGAGATCGCGCCGTTGATTGCTCTCGCCTTCGCGAGATCGCGCCGGATCGAGATCGCGATCGACGGTGCGACCTCGCGAACGCGAGATCGCGATGTTGATCGCGATCGTTGATATTTTTTTCTAAGTTGTGGCTTGTGTTTTTCCTGATTTGTGTTTTCCTTCTTCTTTTCCAAACACCAGAAAATATTTTCCGAAAAATTTTTTGAAATGCAACTAAGCACATGAAAACATTTTCCTTTTCCGGAAAATGTTTTACAACAACCAAATACAGCCTTAATGATGAGTTTTTACATGGAATATACACATGTTCTACGAGGTTGGTCAACGCTTGTCAAGCCCCTTCCAAAAAAAAAAAAAAAACACATAGTAATCAGAAAAGTGTGTGGACTGTGGAGGGGTAGTTTGGACAGTTTTGAAAAGCTGAATAAAAATGATTAAATTGGCAGCAGATGTCTCCATGCAGGAGTACGGGAATAGGAATCCCTAATTCTGCCTGATTATAAAATAGTAAAATAAAAGGGTGGGCTCACTCCACTCCACGTGGTTATGTTTCTCACCACCATTTTTAACCGACTCTTTACCGACCAATGGAACTCTTCCGATTGATCCTTGTTTTACGGAATCAGCTGCAGTATTTGATTTTCCCCAATCAGGGCTGGAAAAGACGAGCCACAACTCGCCCGCGTGGCGAGTTGTAAGCGGGCGAGAGATAATGATGATGATGAACTATATAAAGTCATTTTTTTATCGCTCACAATTAATCACGTGAGCGAATTGTAACACAAATATTATTCGTTCTTATCTCCAAATGACTTATAACAGTACTTGCGCGGCGCGCTATTTCACCACCTCACTCCACACTTTTTTTTTTTTTTTTTTTTTTTTTTTTTTTAAGAATAAGAAGCATATGTTTTTATGTATTGTGCTTAAATTAGTTCGTCCCTCTCATTCCATGTGTGCATTTATTGATTGGTTGAAATTCTAAAATTAAATTTTCTTATTAACCTATATTTAGCTTTGCATTTATGAACTTTGAAAATTGGTATGAAAAAAGCACCAAAAAAATTCATAGTAATACTATTAAAGTATGTCTAAAAGTCTTGAAACTCAACTTATATATTTTAGTATTTTCAACAGAGACGTCTAAGGTTCAAATCTTTTTCCTTCTTGTAATTGTTGAATTGATTAAAAAACACAAACTATAAAAGTGTGTTTTGGATTATGGTCTTCAATATTTTGATACACCATTTCAATTGAAAAATTGTACCAGAGTTATAAAGAAACAACAATATTATTTTAAGTTCTATAGAAAAAAAAAAAAAGAAATTTCCCCATGAGCTTTGTATAAAGCATAACAAGTAATTCCTTTGCCTAATATGTCATTACCAACTTTAACAAAATATTTGATAAATGACAATCATATTAGAGCATGCTGTTAGGATTTATTTACAACTTACTAACAAAAATGAGTTGAAGGAGAACCATTTTTGGCCAACAAAAAAATTATGACTTATTTTTAGAGACTATTTTTACTAAATTTTTTTGAAAAACAACTTTATCTCACATCAATCTAAATAAGGGAAGTTATGAGATTTTTTTTCAACTCATTTAAAATTTCTACCAAACATAAGAAAATTAGATAATTTTATAGAAAATGTTTTTTGGAAAATGACTCATTTTCTAGAAAATATTATAGCTGAAACAACAAAGCATAAGGCTTTAAAAAAAAATGGATGGCACCTTAAAGTAGTTTCTATACTATTTTTTAAAATGTTATTATCATAAGTAGACTAGATGGGAGCTTGCACATTTCCATATAGGAAAAACATATGTCTCCAATTGATTTCAATCACGTGGTTGTATAGATCAATGTAAAAAAATAGTTGTCTTTTTCAACAACAATTGAATTTAACTATGTAGTTCATCGTTTAATCCAACTACATGCTTAATTTTAATTGAGAAACTTAATCTACAACACTAAAACTATTACAAATTTACTCCATAAATTTTACAAATTGATATGACACCTAAAAAATTGTACATAAGTTTTGAAAAATGTTAGAGCTATCACAAATTTTACTATGTATGAGGTTTACAAACTAACGTGACAATATAACATGATAAATAATATTTTAAATTACTTTTTTGTGATTAATAACAAATCAATGTTGGTAGATTTCAAATAACATAATATATAAAATTTTAAATTATTTTTTATGATTAATAAAAAAATAAAATTATAAAATTTATTAATTAAAAAAATGTTAAGTTTATGTAATAAAATTTATAATATCTTTAATATCATAAAGTCTAATATTGTATTAACTACAAGTATATAATCGAGTACTGGTGTATTCTTAACACGCGCTCCTTTTGATCATGTTGAATTGATTATCAATAATTGGCTTTTCGAGTTTTACATTTCTGCATCAAATGTAAGGTTGCAAACAGTGCTTGAGTGATTGTAGGAAATATATTAGGCTTTTTCCGACAGACAGTTCCATCCCTGCGTTCAGTACATTTCCAGAAATACCATATGATTTTGTTCCAAATGATTCAAATTTCTATATAAGTGGCTGGTTAATTGACCCACCTTGACTCAGCCACTATAATTCCTAATTCAAATTCTACTGAAATTTTAGTCCATATATATATATATATATATATATATATATATATTCATATATATATACACTAGTAGGTTTCAATTAGCTTAATTAGTAAAGATTTTAATAATTAAATAAAATATTTGAGATTCAATTCTCGTTTATATCAAAAATTGATTAGTGTGTTTTGATATGATGATAAAAAATACAATCATTAAAAACGGATGCGTAAAAACTTTATAAATATATATACACACTTCACCTTTTTTTTTTTTTTTTGATAGTACACACACTTCACCTTGAGTAGCTTGAGATTGCCTTTTGAAATTAGGTATATATATATATATATATAAATAAACAATGAATGGTGGTGAACATGTCATGAACACAATCTTGCAATTTATACGTGTAATTCCATTAATGAAAATTCAGAAAGTACACCATCACTATTTTTAAGCTTAAAACATAATTGTTAGAGTTTTAAATTGGTTTATCAATCAATTATTATGTGTCCTGGATTCAAATAATATTGCTATAAGGTTCAATTATCCAATTGTCTCTTCCCGCCACCCCCACTGAACAAAGATAAATAAAATTACTATGGAACAGTTTTTTATGCTTATTAAGGTTTAAGATATTGTTTTGTACACATGGACTTGACGCGAATAATGTTGACAACGACGTGCATGGATCCTCTCCCCATTTGGGGGTGGGGAGAAAACCAAACCAACTTTTAATGTGCTTACAAATTAATGATTTAGTTGTGATTCATGATTTCATAACAAACATTAATAGTTGTAGCAATTGAAAACTTCAAGAACAGATCATGTATTGGATGAACATGTAGTCCAAGGTGGTAATTTACCTTGTTAGCAATGTGGATTGTTTTATTATATCATTTATGTTGTCTTTTGAAAAATCCAAAAAAGAGGTTTTTGTTTATGAATAAAAATCACAAGGGGCTGATTATTTTGAAGCCATAGTAAACTCCTACTCACCAAAGAAAATCAATATTTTAAGGAGTCTAGACAGGTCCAATTTTGCAATCCAAATGGGAGATCCACATTCCACAAGCAATAATCCTTTAGTTGAACAAATGTTGTGCCATCACCCCTGCAATTGAAATTTAGTACATATCTCACACAAATAATTTTAGAGTTGGATATAAATTGGAGTCATTTTTTAATAAATTGGACTTGACTCATGAAGAATAACTTGTTCTTATTAGTTTATTTAACAAACAAGTCAAATATGAACCCATCTTAGACTCGACTATTGAACAAGTTAGGCTCTAACATAATAATGTCTTTGTGAATAAGCTTGTGAGTAGGAAACTCAATTTTAGTACATAAACCATTATGTGTTCATATGTATAAATGTAAAAAAAAATACTTACTTGGAATTGATATTAAATTGTGTAAGTTTGTTGTAAGGACCTGATTTGAGTCCTTGACCCAAAAAATGGATGGACTTAGGGCCAAAAAGCTCAAAACAATAAATTTGTAGAAAGTAAGTTGGAAAACTGGGTTTTAGTGAATCGGACAACAAATAAAGTAAATCTTGATGATGAGAGAATGAAGATAGATAAGTTTAAACTAAAGAAAATCATCCTCATCATAGTTTGAGGAGATCGGTTCTTATATATTGATCCTCCGTTTTGATTACAAGTTCTGTTATTGATTGCTATAGTGTTTTTCTCTCTCTAATTCTCCCCCTTCATGGAAGGTCTCTTCCATTATATAATTCTCTTTGGACGATCTTGGCCCTCCACTTGTTGATCATCCAAGCCTTTACTTGAGAGCTTGTTCCATCGGACACCCTTTAAGGCCCTCTATGTGTTAGGGTAGCCAATGCAACACTGCTCCAGGGTCTTCTCCACATTAATGCAATCGAAAAATTAACTACAAAGCATTTAATGCAGTGATAACAACTTTCCTTTAAGATATTTCTTGGCCTCCCTCTGTCTTGTTCATTCTGAATACTTATCCACATTAGTGGAGTCATCCGAGCCGTTGCTCCCGGTGTTAGACCACACATTCTGACCTCGGCTTTGCCTTGCCAAGGAAGTACTCCTCCTTGGATAGCCTTCTTGGATGGTTACGATCAGACCTCACTTCTTTACTCACCGACGCAGGTTCTTAGGAAGGGGTTTACCCATCCTCGGACTATTCATGCCCTCGGATTGGGTCCCCGGCCTAATATATATGTAAATATGCATTCCTAGGCCTATCACCCCTACATTTGTAACTAAGATTATATGATATAAAATTATTAGTTTAATTTATTGATAAAATAGATATTCAAGTTCTCAATGAAAATTATAATTTAATTTTTAACAATATAAGGTTTGTGAATTTATTAATCCTTATAAGTTTATAAACGAAAAATCATTCTATATGATTAATTGAAATAATTTAATTTCAAATATCATTTATTTATTAATTATTAGTATAGATTTGCCAAGGGGTAAAAAAAAATTAGTTTTGATGTTTACAATATATGAAGAAAAAAAGCTAATCATGTAGTTTGTAAACAAAATCAAGTTTTTTTTTTTTGACAAAAAATGAATCAAGTTAGAACATATAATATAGTCTTGATAAACTTGAGTTCAACAAGTGTTTGAAATAAAAATGTGAGCAAGTAAATTAAAGATGAGTAGTGGAACCACACAAGGCAGAGGCTAGTAGGTGTCTACCCCGTATGCCCCTGGTGGTCTCCTGTACTGATCCATCCTTTAATTGACAATGCTAGTCTAGGATCAGAATTCCAATGAGTTTGATGACCAATCCAAGCATATTTCCTCAAAAGGAAAGCTATATGAGACACTGACAAACCTATTTCACATCGATGTTTATTATTCCCTGAGACAAAATGACAAACCTATTTCAAGCCTCATTAAGAATAACTCATTTTAAAAAAGTTTAAATTTATTTAAGATTTACCCATAAAATGATCAATTGTATTTAATGTGATTGAAAATTAACTATGGCTTGAGACATGCTATAGTAAAAAACATCCCATCAATATACTAAAGAAGCTCACTTCTGAGTGTCTAAAAAGCTAGATTTAAGGGCAAGATTTACGTTAAATTTGACAATTTATCCCCTCTATTAAAGCCAGACTCATCCACTGGAACAAGTTAAATTATATCGTATGCTAACGAGGTTGTAACAGCACGTAGATGATGATAAGATGGTCTTATCCAGATGATGCTCGTACTAAATATTATAAATTGATCACTTGACATAAAAATTAAAAAAAATTATTTTGTACACGAATGTAAAATTAGACAATAATTAAAAACTAATTTGAATTCAAATATAGATTTTTTAATCAAAACTAAAACTTCATTTAGAATGAATCAATTTAGGTTCTAATTATACTTAGACTTTATTACAATGTATATGATGTGATTGGGACTTTGGGAAAGCATATTAACATATCAATAATTTAGATACGATATAATTTCAATCTATAACGTTTGTTCCATGATTGTGGTATGCCTTTGTATTAGAACTAATTTCACTCTCTCTTGTATGTGTGTATTTGTTTCTTAAAATATATATATATATATATATATATATATATATATATATATATATATATAATATTTGCTTTATGATTATTACTCTTTATAATTAGACTAAGATACTAATCAATTTTTAGTATAAGTGGGGCTTAAATCTAGGGATGGAGCTAGAACTTTGAGTTAGGGGAACAATTTTACTGTTGGCTATGTATGGCGGTTTCAACCTCTAATTCTGCTACTTAGCTGCTAAGATTTTTTTTTTTTTTTTTTTTTTTTTTTTGTGGGTAAGAGCAAAATTATTTTTGTTTAGAGTTTTTTAAAGGGAAGGGTTATTTATTTTGGATAAAATTAGTTATTTGAGCTTAATTTTATTTTTAGTTTTACTGGAAATTTTTGTTGTTAAGCTATTTTATTTTTGGGCTTGTATATTTTGTTTTAGATTTTAGATCAATAAATTTTTTATGGTTACTAAAATGAGAAAAATGCTAGAACTACAAGTTTTTTTTTACTATAAATTATTAATGTGATAAGTGGTTACTTGCAAGTAAAAAAATTATATGAGTGTTGTACCTATATTCAAATCAATAAAAATTTGCTACCAAAATAATTTGTAAAAATGTTATGAAAAAGTTTGCGAGTATAGTATTATTTTTAAAAGAATCAATGGAACTATTAAAGGGAAATAAAATGTAATTTTCAAACCAGAATTACTAAAATTAATACACATATATATAATAATATTTTAAAAAAAAAAAAAAAATCTAGGGGCCATTGCCCCCTAGTCCAAGGGCGGCTCCGTCCCTGACTAAATCTCATATATTTTATTAGAGGGTTAGACCTCGTGTTGGCTTACTCAAAAAAATCCAAGACTAAATATATTTCCGGAAGCTGAAATTGTGGTCTCGGTCCCAGGGAGTACTAGAAACAAAAGAGTCACGTCTATGAGTCAAAATCGAATTTGGGATCATGCATCTAACATGCTGATTCATAGTTTAATTAGAGAAAGGAGAAATTGATTAAACATAGCTTTCCTCAACCTTTGACCAATCCTTATAAGAATTTCATTTAGACTATTTTGTCACGTACAAAGATGATGATCATCTATCACGCACAGTGTCAAGTGTCAAATCTCGGAACTAATTCAGGGAAAAATCAACTATCTCTGAGAGTAGAGACTAGAGATCAAGTTTGGAACTGAGAACAATTATATCCTTTTCATAATGGGTGTCTCTCAGGGTTGAAGCCTTCAAAATTCAAATATCTTTGTCTTCCATTCAAAATTTCACCTCTGGTTAATTGAAAAGGAGGGACCCCTTCGGGGGTGGGTAAATGAACAGCATATATAAAACACTTATAAAATCCTATATATAAGTGGATAAAACATTTATAAAATCCTATATATTATTAACCTCATTACACGCGTGTGATGAGCAGGTTTTTTTTTGGGTCTAATGTTATAATTTTTTTTTAAAAATTTTGAATAAGTTTTTATTTCAAAAATATGGATTAATAGGAAAATATTTTATTTTGTAGGCATTTTAAGTGGAAAAATTTAGTTGGAAATGTTTATCTTGTAGTCATTTTAAGTGAAGTTGGAGATGTTTATCTAACATTGGTTGTATGTGTCTAATGTCCATTGTTTATAACCTCATTCTCAAAATGACTTAACATTTTGTAGTTGTACTCTAATTATGTAATGTATTATAAAAATCTGATTTAAAATACTATTATTATTTCGTGTATGTTCTAATAAGTATTACTGTTTACTAAAAAAAAAAAGTGGAGTTGGAGATATATTTTTACTAGATTGTCCTCAAGTTTTTTCTTTATTAAACTTAAAATTTAGGGGTATTTTTGAATCACATAAAAATTCAATCTAAAGAGGAAAATTCAGTTATAAATAATATAAATATCATGTTTCGGTAATTATTATTATTATTTTTTGCAAGCAGCCCAAAAGCCAAAATTGGCAAATGCTATGGTATTTAATTAAAAATTACTGATCAATGTTTTTATTTGCCTCACAACTTTCTCGAATTAAGAAACAGAACAGTGAAACACTATATATTAATCTCATGCCATTGGACTTGTTTATTTGACAAGATTTGAAAAATTTATCCGCTTGCATTGTTTAGATCTCTTCATTGGGCATATGAAGCTATATATCATCATCATTATTATTATTATTTCTATTAGAATTTGGATTCCAAGCTTTTCAATTTCAACCATAAAGTACTCATATCATTTAGCCTTTAGAGTGTGTTGTGAAGACACGTAAATCATCACAAACACGTTTCCATCACAGCCATACACGTTTCTAGTACAACATCATTAGGTTGGGCCAACCTAAAGCCTCCTGTGTGTGTTGAGCGCGTTGACCATGTTCACTTTATTTTCAAAAGAAAAAAAGTTGTCGATAGGCCTTTATGTTCATGAATGTTTATGTCCGGAATAGAAATTTTGTTTTTAATCTTCACCCAAGCAATTAAACCATGAAACCCTCTGATAAAATTTATAAAAAAAATAAAAAAACCATGAAAAGCTCGAAAAGTCCCATTTGCTCAAAACCAATTTAGTCCCATCTCTTGCAACATTGTGTCGCGTTGTTTCGGCATCAAAGCTGGCCCTAGGCCTAGGCCACTTAGACCATTGCCTAGAGCCCTTTACTAGATAAAAATTTTCAAATTTTGGGGTAAAAATTAATATATTTTTTTTTAAGAATTTTTTTGAAAATTTAAGAAAAAAATAGTTTTACATTTTTTTTTTTACTTTTAAGTAGTTTCAAATAATTGAGTAATACTAAAGATAATATAATTTTAAATACATGAGTCTTAAAAATATATGTGTTAGTAATCACAAAAAATCATTCAAATAAGAAAATGCTAAAAAAGTAAGTTTTAGTTCAAAACCTTTACAAATTGATGTGACAATTAAAATGATTTGTTTACGTCAAACAACCTATTAAATGCACTATTGAATTACTTTTTGTAATTGGTGATATATCTTTGTAAGCCTCATGTTGTAAAATTTATCATATTCCTAGTATTATTTATTCAAATACATGTTTATTATCTTCTTGAAGTATCACTTATAATCACATCATTCTTACATCGTTTGTAAGTGTTTTTGTAGTAAAATTTATTATACCTTTAGCATTTAAAAATAAAAAAAGCATATTACAAAATAAAAAGAATGAATTTTTGTTATAAAAAAATTATAATATTAAATACTAGTTAAATATTCCTTAAGTGATGACAAAAAGGTCCCATTTAAATATATCGCTTTAGGCTTTCGAATTTGTTGAGTCACCACTGTTCGGCATTTGGCCCAAACTAGCTCATTGGTATAAAATGTGGGCATAAATAGTGGTATGTCATGTTATGCATTGGTGGTATCATTGGGCTTACCCAACTTACACCTTGGAGTGTAAGATAATGATTACACACACGAGTTCCTGAACTTTTTTTTTTTTTTCATTTGAAAAAAAAAAAAAAAAAAAAAAAAAAAAGAAACATACATATATGTATGAGGGTAAGTGATAACTCTGCATATTGAATAGTACTCATTTTGTACAACTTTTTATATTTTTAGTTTTTGGAAAATAGGATATATTTGTAAATCTAAAAAGGATAAAAAGAAGAAGTACGTATTCAATACAAGATATCAACTTGTACCCAATCTTGAACTTAGTGTATTGTCAATTGTGTAGCATTGAACAAACGTGATAGTAGGCGTAAAGTCTATATCTAGTCAACAAAAAATGAACGTGAGATTGTAGTAGTATTAATATTCAGAACTGTAAGCAGAGATATAGTTGAAGGGTCGGGGTCATAGATTGCCTGTGATCATTTGTCGTAAGTTGATGTCCACGTTCTTCGCATGAAAACAAATTCAACTAATGCATGCGATGATGTGACTCCAAAAGTTTGATGGGCTGTGTTCCTGATTTCAATTACAAGCAGCTGTCCATGATGGGGTTGAAACATTATTTAATTTTTCTCAGTCTATATTATGATTGATAGTTTTGTGTCTAGCTAATATACTAGCTGGTTTGCCCGAGAGGTTAAGGGGGAAGACTTAAGATCTTCTGCACATAAGTGCGCATGGGTTCGAACCCCATAGCCAGCACTTTTGCACAAAAAACATTTATATTGTTTCCTAAGTTTTGGGTATTTTTCAGGCAGATCCATTTTAACAAAATGGTCCAAATCTAGTGTCAGTATCATATCACTGCTCCTTGGGTTCTGCCGAATAAAGGAGCCCAACTAGACAACAGCTACGATTGCCAGATGTTTTTTGCTCATATCAATTATCAGCAAAGCTGATTATTACCCTACAGTATAGCTTTGAAGTATTTTTTCCATAAAGGTTTTTTTGGGGTCCTCCACTCGTGTCGTGACTAGTGATATGAATCAAATCCTTGAGGACCTTAACCCCACTTTAAACATAATTTTAAGTTTAGAAATTAAACAGTCGAAAATATTTAGCAATTGTAATTTAGTATTTAATGATTTTGTGGGTGTAATTCTCTGTATTTAAATTATATTATAACAGAGTAATCCTCTAATTCGATCTTCTTAGAAAAATATTTCATTCAAATGTTATTCCAATGCAATATTGATTCAAACACAAATGTCTTCCACTTTTGATGGAAGACAGATTGAAGATCTTTGTAATGGAATTGCAATTAACAAAATGGTCCATTTATATTGTTTTCTAAGTTTTGGGCCATTTTAACAAAATGGTCCAAATCCAGTGTCAATTAAAATGGCCCAAATCCAGTGTCAATATCATTGCTAGTTGGGTTCTGCCCAATAAAGAAGAACTACGATTGCCAGATGTTTTTTACTCATATCAGCAAGATGATTTATTTATTTATTTTTTTTTTGATGATGAAATGAGCAAGATGATTATTAGTCTACCGTAAAGTTTGAAGTATATAACATGAGGCATTTGATGCATAAAGTTTTTCATTTTTTGGTCCACCACTTGCGTCGTGATATGAATCAATTCCTTAATCTACTGTAAACACAAAATCTCAAGTTTGGAAATCAAATAATTGAAAATGTTTAACACATGTAATTTTGTATTAATAAATTTGTGAATACAATTTTCTGTAACTAAATTATATTACAATGGAATAATCCTCTAATTTGATTTCCTTGGAATATTTTTTGATTCAAATGTTTTGCCAATGTAACATGGATTCAAACACAAATGTCCCCCACTTTGGTTGGAAGATGGATTGAAGATCTTTGCCATGAAATTGAAAATAATCTCTAGCTATGCGCTTAATAGAGACTTCTCATTCTTCATGTTCTTTGTGTGTTTTTAGAATATTCTTGATCTTTGTAGATTTTTTGTGAAAAATCTTCAGGGATTCTCTAAACCCGATGAAAATTCGATGGATCAAAGTTTTTGAAGTTTTTGGAGGCTTTAAAGATTAATTCCAATAGAATTTTGGGACTTAGAAGGATGATTTGAATGAATGTTCTTAATATTCAAAGATTTGTGGTGGATGTTTTTAAAGTTCTTTGGAGACTTTAGAACTTGATTTCGATAGAGTTTTGAGACTTTTGAATGTGTTTCCATAAGACTGAGGAAGACCTCTATCTATAAAAATTTTGAGGAGGTTTGAAGACACATGCAAATTTAAATGAATGGACTTTATGTTTTGTTCTCCAAGAGACACATGATATTATTTAAATAGCCAAAACGTTTTAATTTAAAATAACACATGACAACATTCAATTAGACTATTCATATTATTTTAAATTAAAAATCAACACATATTGACATGTGATTGGAGGATTATTCCGTAATTTTTATTCAATGGCACGTGGAAATTTTTCTTTGATCTTTGAATAATTGGTCATTTTGATCGTACTATAAATTTGATGAAATGACGTGGCAACTTGTGAGTAGTTTGAAATTTTAACTTAGAGTAATCACATTAGTTCGTGCGAATTTTCTGTCTATTTTGCAAGAAAAAACCTACTTTTTATATTTTACACATCCACTTTTACAATACACCAACATCAGTTTATCTATTCTACATATTTATTCAATAAAGTATCCATTCATTTTACATTTTTTATTATTTCCTTCCCTCTCGACGCAGAACAAAATCACCCACACTTAGCCGCAGATTGCTCCCGTCTAATCAATTCTCCGTCACCGTCTCCATCCGATCAATTCTCTATCACTGTCTCTGTCCGATCAATTATCTCTCACCCACATCGGTGTTCCCAACTCACTCGCCACCCAAACTCGCCAATCATACTTAGTTCGTGGCGCGCGAGATCTCCGTCGAGCTATCGTCGTCTTCGTCTTCGAAGCCCGAGATTTTGAAGAAGAAGGAGAAGCTGATCGGCTTTGAAGAGTTGAGATGAGAGAAAGAGAGAGTTATGATGAAATGAGAAAGAGAGAGTTGAGATGAGAGTCGGACATAGGAGAGAGAAGAAATTATTAAAATAGTAAATACATGAGCTACAGTGACCATGCATATATGCATGGTTACTTTAGCATTTGTATATTTATGCATAACTTTACATCCACTTATGTGGGTATTTTTTTGGTCAAAATGTGTAAAATGAAGGAGTTTTTGTATTATAGAAGAGTATCCACCGACTTATGTGATGACTGTCACTTTTGCATTTGGAAATTTTCCATTGCTCTCTGAACAATGATGTGACTCAATGTACAAGCTGGTTTGCCCGAGAGGTTAAGGGGGAAGACTTAAGATCTTCTGCACATAAGTGCGCATGGGTTCGAACCCCATAGCCAGCACTTTTGCACAAAAAATATTTATATTGTTTCCTAAGTTTTGGGTACTTTTCAGGCAGATCCATTTTAACAAAATGGTCCAAATCTAGTTTCAATATCATATCATTGCTCCTTGGGTTCTGCCGAATAAAGGAGCCCAACTAGACAACAGCTACGATTGCCAGATGTTTTTTGCTCATATCAGCAAAGCTGATTATTACCCTACAGTATAGTTTGAAGTATTTGTTCCATGAAGGTTTTTTTTGGGGTCCTCCACTCGTGTCGTGACCAGTGATATGAATCAAATCCTTAAGGACTTTAACCTCACTTTAAACATAATTTTAAGTTTAGAAATTAAACAATCGAAAATATTTAGCAATTGTAATTTAGTATTTAATGATTTTGTGGGTGTAATTCTCTGTATTTAAATTATATTATAATAGAGTAATCCTCTAATTCGATCTTCTTAGAAAAATATTTTATTCAAATGTTATGCCAATGCAATATTGATTCAAACACAAATGTCTTCCACTTTGGATGGAAGACAGATTGAAGATCTTTGTAATGGAATTGCAATTAACAAAATGGTCCATTTATATTGTTTTCTAAGTTTTGGGCCATTTTAACAAATTGGTCCAAATCCAGTGTCAATATCATTGCTAGTTGGGTTCTGCCCAATAAAGGAGAACTACGATTGCCAGATGTTTTTTACTCATATCAGCAAGAATTTTTTTTTTTTTTTTTTTTTTTTGATGATGATGAAATGAGCAAGATGATTATTACCCTACCGTAAAGTTTGAAGTATATAATATGAGGCATTTGATGCATAAAGATTTTCATTTTTTGGTCCGCCACTTGCGTCGTGATATGAATCAATTCCTTAATCCACTGTAAACACAAAATCTCAAGTTTGAAAATCAAATAATTGAAAATGTTTAACACATGTAATTTTGTATTAATGAATTTGTGAATACAATTTTCTGTAATTAAATTATATTACAATGGAATAATCCTCTAATTTGATTTCCTTGGAAAATTTTTTGATTCAAATGTTTTGCCATTGTAATATGGATTCGAACACAAATGTCCCCCACTTTGGTTGGAAGATGGATTGAAGATCTTTGCCACGAAATTGAAAATAATCTCTAGGTATGCGCTTAATAGAGACTTCTCATTCTTCATGTTCTTTGTGTGTTTTTAGAATATTCTTGATCTTTGTAGATTTTTTTGTGAAAATTCTTCAGGGATTTAGAGCTTGAATCCGATGAAAATTCAATGGATCAAAGTTTTTGAAGGCTTTAAAGATTAATTCCAATAGAATTTTGAGACTAAGAAGGATGATTTGAATGAATGTTCTTCATATTGAAAGATTTGTGGTGGATGTTTTTAAGGTTCATAGGAGACTTTAGAACTTGATTTCGATAGAGTTTTGAGACTTTTGAATATGTTTCCATAAGATTGAGGAAGACCTCTATCTATAAAAGTTTCAAGGAGGATTGAAGACACATGTAAATGTAGATGAATGGACTTTATGTTTTGTTTTTCCAGACAAGGTTTTTAGACCCAGATCGTTCATTGAACCGTAAAAGTAAGAGGTTTAAGGTTTTTGAGGTTAACCGGGGTCGAACTGTGATGATGTCATAATTAATTTAATAATTAATTAAAGCCTAAATATAGATATTAAATTTTTAAAACAAGCAAAATTGACAATATATCTATATATGTGAGGAAAATTTAATGATTTTCAAGCATATATTTAATAATTAAATAAGAAAGTTAATAAAATAAAATAATAACCATAAAAATATTAAAATTTATGATTAATTTTTGAAGTAAAGCTCAATATCTTTGAAGGATTTTAATTATAATTTTTTTTTTATTCCTTGTAAGAGATGGATAATTTAATTAAGTAGAATAAAATTGTATAAAAAAAAAATGCTAAGGGGTTGGACCGCACGGTTCTCACCGGTTCGTGCGGTCCAATCTCGGTTTTAGCGGTTCACGGAATTAACAAAAAATCCGGTTCTTTATACTTAAAAAACCAGTTTTCATCCAGGTTTCTGGTTTTCACGGTCCGACCTCTTGGTCCGGTCCGATCCGGGTTTGAAAACTATGTTTCCAGAGACACATGATATTATTTAAATAGCCAAAGTATTTTAATTTAAAATAACACATGACGAATGTACATTCAATTAAACTATTTATATTATTTTAAATTAAAATATCAACACATGATGACATGTGATTGGATTTTAGTTATTTTTTGTAATTTTTATTCAGTGGCACGTGAAAATTTTTCTTTAATCTTTGAATAATTGGTCATTTTGAATGTACTATAAATTTGATGAAATGACATGGCAACTTGTGAGTGGATAGAAATTTTAACTAACCACTCACTTTTGCATTTGGAAATTTTCTATTGCTTTCTGAATAATGATGTGACTCAATGTACAAGCTGGTTTGCCCGAGAGGTTAAGGGGGAAGACTTAAGATCTTCTGCACATAAGTGCGCATGGGTTCGAACCCCATAGCCAGCACTTTTGCACAAAACATTTATATTGTTTTCTAAGTTTTGGGTAATTGCCAGGCAGACCCATATTAAAAACAATGGCCCAAACCCAGTGTTAAATTAATATCATTGCTCTCGTTGGGTTGTGCCTAATAAATGAGCCCAACTAGAGAAGTTGGAAAATTTCTCGAGTTTCATTGGAAGAACCACGATTGCCAGATGTTTTCTACATTTTTTTAGGTGATAATAGATGTTTTCTACTCACATCTGAGCTAATCAAGATTATTATTAACCCCACCACACCTTTGCAAAAGCATCCATGATAGTTGATGAGTTAAAACTCCTTTTTTCGGTTGAGGACAGGAGTCGAAAGCAACATTTTTTTGGTTCATTGCAGACATATTGGGTTTTACGAGCTGTACAACTGACGGTAACATTTCCAATTTCCTATAAACCCCTTTCCTTTTCATGATATATGGAAGATTGAAGTGTCTTTATTTGATAACAAGAGATTTATGAATTGAGCCCCTCAATACTCATAAAACGCGCACTGGCTAAAATTGTATTGTGCAACAAGTGTATATAGTTAACAATGTGTTTGTGTTTGTCATGTTATGGACCTATGGTAAGAGTACTTGAATACATATAATCCAACCCTAACATAATCCATTTAATAATTGTGTCAAAATCCCTCAATGTAATCCATTTAATAATTGTGTCAAAATCCCTCAATCCCGACACAACCCGTTTATTAAGTAAATATAACTCATTTCAACCTATTTAATATACAATCTAAGAAAAATAAAGCAAAAAAAAAAAAAAAAAAAAAGAGTTTATTTTTTCTTTGTTTTTTGTAAAAGGGTAAAAGAACATTAGTTTCAATGAAGAATTTACCAATATAACCATTAAAATTCTTTTACTTACTCTATTATATTTATAATTTATATTTATATTAGATAAAAATGACAATTTTCATATGAATCAGGGTCATTTCCAGACTCTGGTTGATTGTAGGTTAACATATAATTGACTAATTTATTAATTATGTTAAAGCATGTCGACCTGTCATAAATCCATATATGCTAAACACTAACCCAAAAAAAACTATGTCGTATTTGCAAATTATGACATACATTACCAACCCTATTTATTTACAATACTCTTTTAATATGTTACGTTACATTCATAGATGTGAACCCACATGCTCGTGACTTATTATATAAGGAACAAAATTTTCATCTGAGCCAATTTGAAGGAATCTTTCCAACTCATTACGTAGCCTCTTATAAAACTATCCACACATATTATTTAAGTAAGTCACATAACTCATCAATAATTCATTAAGTCATGTGACTAAAAAAATATGTGAATGGTTTTATCACTTTTATCACAATCGACACATAGTAGGTTAAATGAATTTTCCTCCAAAATTGGTTGAGATACCACAATCATTACCCAAACCTTGACTTAATTATCAAAACCACCAAAAAATAAAAGGGGGCTGTTGAAGGCCCAAAAGCCCTTGAAAACGCTTTTCTTGTAGACGTAAAGTCAACCCAAACAAATGCTAGCCCATTTCAGATTTCATTCAATGTGGGGGCTTGGATAAACGACTTTGTATACTAAGCAAAACCCAACCCATGTTTACCTAATTGTCACACTAACCTGAAGAGCAAGAAACCCCTTTACTTCGGAAAATATGAAATAGATTTAGCACTGTACTCCGAAGATAATGCTACAACTATCTCTCATCTCGGTGATTTGAAATTTTCGTGTTCTCTAAGGTCATGGAAATAGCTTATTAGAGCTTTGATTTTATGTGTATTTTTAAGTGTAATGATTCGTAGACTGAAACCCATTACTTGTTACAGTCTATTATAAAAGCATGAAGCTTGATTTTGGTGGTCTTGGATCAACCGCACCACCGCTCTTTGGGTCGATCTTGAGCAGTGAGTTTCTTGATGGGTTTTCAGCTGTTAACGATATAAAGTGAGAAAGAGAAAGACTGAATATTTTGTATATTGTGTATAAAAACAATAATGTACAATAGAAAGCCTTATATAGGCTAGGTATGTATGCGATATAAGCAATATGAGTAAACTACAAGTACACTATATTGAGCCAAGCCCAATGGGCTAATTTAATCTAAACTATACACTAACATCCCTCCTCAAACTCGAGGTGGCAAGGATGAAGCCAACTGGAGTTTGGATATAAGATCTTGAAGACGACCAGACGGATGAGTCTTGGTGAAGATATTAGCAGGTTGCTCAACAGAGTAGATGGAGAACTTGAGATTGCCTTTCTTGAGATGCTAGCAAGTGATGTGGCGGTCGATTTCAATGTGCTTGGTACGTTCATGGAAGACATCATTATAAGCAATGCAGATAGCACTACGATTGTCACAATAAAGAGGAGTGACAAAGGGTTATGGAGCATCCATGTCAACCAAGAGCTAGCGAAGCTAGACAAGCTCGCAGTGGTGTTGGCAAGGGCACTCTTTATCATGGACTCCACTACTCCTCTCGGTCTTCTCTCGAGTTTCATGCTTATTCGGATGTGGATTGGGCGGATGATCCGACTCAATATTCTATATATTGTGTGTAAAAACAATAATGTACAATAGAAAGCCTTAAATAAGCTAGTAATGTGTGCGCGACAAGCGGTATGAGTAAAACAAGTACAAAGATATCTTTGGGTCTTACCCAATGGGCTAATCTAATCTAAGCTATACACTAACATCAGCCACCCCATCTTTTGAGCTTCCTCCTAGTATTATCTATGTGAGTTTGAATGTGTTTAGTGTTTTGTCTAATTTCATATTCACGTGAGGGAAAAGAAAGTAGAATGTCATATTGGCTGAAATATTATATGAACTTTGTTTGTTTAACCCTTTTGTTGTTTCAGTTTGATGGATTTTAGAAAGAGGCTATAAAGATGGTGAAGCCAACAAAGGGAACAACCACACGTGCATTTATATTCAAAGAGGGTGTTATGGTTGCTGCTGATTTTCGAGCTAGCATGGGCGGCTATATCTGTATGTTATATTTCTGATCATTCTTTTTTGATCTTTTAAATAATTATAGGTTTTGGATGCTGATTTTGTACCGATCGAGTTTCATTTGTAGAAACTAGACTTGTTGGTGACCATCCTTCTTTTCTTTCTTCTTCTCTTTTAATTTTTTTTTTTTTGGGTGTCTAGAATTTGGGATTAAGGCTTTGTTGTTGTTGTTGTAATGTGGGTGTCTAGAATTTAAGCAAATACTTCTGGTGCTACAAACTTTTTTACAACTTTGCTATGTGGCTATTCGTGAGTGGTTGAATCATGGACTCACTATTTTATTTCCACCATTCACGAGTTGCCACGCAGTAAAGTTGTGGAAAAGTTTTTGACACTAGACTTACTCAATTTGAGCACTTGACTATCCATTTGTGTGCCCTGGACCTTGTGGATCTCATGAGACCTTGGGAACTACTAGATGAACCCAATGGTTGGTCACACAAACGTGCTCACACGGCTTGGTCTTAACAATTTTCCTTTTTTAGTTTAAAAAGCGTAGCTTTGTATGTGTTCCCTGTTTGAGGTAGTTGACCAAATAATGTTGCAAGTAACATTAATTGTAGTGTTTGATTCTGTTGTTTTGGATATGAAAGCCATGTTGCATTTACTCTGTCCTTACTAATCTTATCAAGATCACAATCAGAAGAAAATCATCGAAATCAATCTTTACATGCTTGGCACTATGGTTGGTGGAGTCTTGGATTGTCGGTTTTGGCACAGTAAATCTGGGCATTAAGGAAATGTATTTAAATATTTTATGCTTTTTTTTTCCCAAATTTATAGTACAAATAATTTTGAGTCGGTGAATATATATATCTATTATGATAGATTAGTATCTTTAAATCTGTGCTGTCTACTTTGTGGCAATGATGTTGTCAAGCAAAGTTGGAGGTGATAAGCGAACTTTTTTAGTATAGTGAAGTTTAATGCTTTGTTTATACAAATAAACAATAATGGATTTCAATATTCATTCAATGAGCAATGTAGATAGCACTACGATTGTTACAATAAAGAGGAGTGGCAATGGGTCGTGGAGCATCCATGTCAACCAAGAGCCAGTAAAGTCGACAAGCCCGCAAGTGGTGTTGGTAAGGACACCACTCCTCTTGGTCTTCTCTTGAGTTTCATGCTTATTCAAATGCGGACTGAGCGGGTGATCCGACTGAATATTCTATATATTGTGTGTAAAAACAATGATGTACAATAGAGAGCCTTATAGAGGCTAAGTATATATGCAGTACAAGTAATATGAGTAAACTATAAGTATAGTATACTGGGCCAAGCTCAATGGGCTAATCTAATCTAAGCTATACACTAACATCACCCACCCCATCTTTTGAGCTTCCTCCTAGTATTATCGATGTGAGTTTGAATGTGTTTAGTATTTTGTCTAATTTCATATTCGCATGAGGGAAAAGAAAGTAGAATGTTTTATTGGCTGAAATATTATATGAACCTTGTTTGTTTAACCCTTTTGTTGTTTCAGTTTGATGGATTTCAGGAAGAGGCTATAAAGATGGTGAAGCCAACAAAGTGAACAACCACACGTGCATTTATATTCAAAGAGGGTGTTATGGTTGCTCACCGATTCTCGAGCTAGCATGGGCGGCTATATCTGTATGTTATATTTCTGTTCATTCTTTTTTGATCTTTTAAATAATTATAGGTTTTGGATGCTGATTTTTGTACCGATCGAGTTTCATTGTAGAAACTAGACTTGTTGGTGACCATCCTTCTTTTCTTTCTTCTTCTCCTTAATTTTTTTTTTTTTTTTTTTTAGTGTCTAGAATTTGGAATTAAGGCTTTGTTGTTGTTGTTGTAATGTGGGTGTCTAGAATTTGAGCAAATACGTCTAGTGCCACAAACTTTTCCACCACTTATGAGTTGCCATGCAGCAAAGTTGTGGAAGAGTTTATGACACTAGACTTACTCAATTTGAGCACCCGACTATCCATGTGTGTGCCTTGGACTTCGTGGATCTCATGAGGCCTTGGGAATTACTAGACGAACCCAAGGGTTGGTCACACAAACATGCTCACACTTGGCTTGGTCTTAACAATTTTCCTTTTTTAGTTTAAAAAGCGTAGCCTGTATGTGTTCCCGTTTGATATAATTGACCAAATAATGTTGCAAGTAACATTAATTGTAGTGTTTGATTGTGTTGTTTTTGGATATGAAAGCCATGTTGCATTTACTCTGTCCTTACTAATCTTATCAAAGATCACAATCAGAAAGAAAATCATCGAAATCAATCTTTACATGCTTGGCACTATGGCTGGTGGAGCTGCTGATTGTCGATTATGGCACAGAAATCTGGGCATTAAGGAAATGTATTTAAATATTTTATGCTTTTTTTTTCCCCAAATTTATAGTACAAATAATTTTGAGTCGGTGAATATGTATCTAGCATGATAGATTAGTATCTTTAAATCTGTGCTGTCTACTTCGTGGCGCTGATGTTGTCAAGCAAAGTTGGAGGTGTTAAGGGAACTTTTTTAGTATAGTGAAGTTTAATGCTTTGTTTATACAAATAAACAATAATGGATTTCAATATTCATTCAATGGCTGAGATTATCGTTGGTTAGAAAGTGGTGTAGTGGTGGCGGTTTCTACATACTGGGTTATCTTGACCTTTTTTTATTTTTTATTTTTTAAATAAAAGAAATTACATGTGTTTTCATCATTGCACTTATTCCTTACTTCTTTTCAATGATGGACTTTAGAAATGGTAGAAATAATAATAATCCCTCCCAATAAGGAAAATGAATATGATTGGTTAAAGAGTCACCTCTAATTTGACTGTTTATGTGAAGTGAGATAGGCATGTTTCTTAATTATCTTAATTATTTAAGTGGTGGCTTGTCAATTGCCATGGCCCAATGAAGAGACCATAGCCTAGCCATGGAAAATGGTTTGGTCTCCTGGGCATGACCTGGTGTTAAAATGACACAGGTAGTTCCATATTCTTGAGTAAATGGAACCTTTGAAACCCAATATTTTATGTCTTTGTTCTTTTGTCACATCCTAATTGACACTTTCTTGGCATTATTTAGTGCCAACTGCATGAATTGGCAAACAAGAGCAGAATTTCAGTTACCCGGGCATCAAAGTTGTTGGCAAACATTCTGTGTACTCTTACCGTGGAATGGGTTTGTCTGTTGGGACCATGATTGCTGGATGGGATGAAACGGTAAGAACATATGAATGTATTATATCATGTTTTCACATTTTCTCTTAATCAGTCTCTTATAATATGTATTTTTTATGGGATTATAGGGTCCTGGACTATATTATGTGGACAGAGAAGGAGGAAGGCTCAAAGGAACACGATTTTCTGTTGGATCAGGTTCACCCTATGCTTATGGTGTCCTGGATAATGGGTGCGTGCCCTTCCCCATTATTCTGTCTTGCCTAGTAATCTACTTGAAATTTGTTGAAGGAAACAATAATGTTGCATTATTGACAGTATTTTGTGAAATTGAATGGAAGTAGGTGGTATTATTTTCCTTGAAATATCAGATACAAGAGCAAAAAATTAAAACATATATTAAGGAAAGAAAAATCTAGCCACTGAGCTCTAGCTCACCTGGCACCTCCTACCCTTATTAGTGCTAGGTGTAGGATAAGGCCCTGGGTTCAAGACCCATTGGGCGTGCGTGTAACTTACCAATCAAAAATAAAAATAAAGGACTCTGAAATTTTTTTACTTTTGGACTTGAATTTTGCTTTTGGGCACCCATATGTGCTGCTTCCACCCAACTCCTCCCTGCTTTTTGTCAGGGTTTATGGATGTATGGGAGGACTGGATTGTGGACTAAATATTGAAACAACTACTAGAATGTTGTAATTGCAGGCAACAATATAGGTGCTTTGTTTTAGCAATTCTGCACTTGATCAATTTATATAGCATACAATGTACAAGATGCTTGAGAATTGAGGTGTATACAGGATGCCACTATCTAGGAACTTGGCCAAACAGGCCAGCCGTGTTCATATTGGTTAAAGTTAGTCAATTCGTAAAACAAACTTGTATGACTTGCATAAGCATAGGAGCATGCTGCCTTACCCTGCTTTTCCTTATTCCACACCTTTTATGTTAATTTGAGCCCTTCTTTTATTTCTTCATTATTATTTTTTAATGAGATAATTAATATTTTTTCTGTTCCATTATCTTGTATTTTGTGCCAAATTTATTTGAGTCAAATGTATTCTTAAATATATATATTTGTATATTTTTTTTTTCTGTTTTCTATGGTGTGCTGCTGCTTACACCAGCTATCACTATGATATGTCAATTGAAGAAGCTGCAGAGTTGGCTAGAAGGTCTATTTATCATGCAACATTCCGTTATGGAGCCAGTGTGGAGTTGCTGGCGGTTCTCTCTCTCTCTCTCTGTGAACACCACACATCCATGATCACAATATGATTTAAGCTTGTTCTTTTTATCAGTTTATTATGTGGGGCCCAGTGGATGGAAGAAGCTTTCTGGTGATGATGTTGGAGAACTTCATTACAAGTACTATCTGGTTATGCCAAGTACAGTGGAGCAGGAAATGGTTGAAGTAGCTGGGGCAGAAGGTTCCTTCTGAACTTGGACCCTACTGTAGATTCCTAGACATGTTTACTAGCCAGAAAATCCTTCAAGCACATGTATGATCTGTTGGTCTTTGAACAATTTATAGATAGACTAGTCTTTAAGGTTATCGGAGCCCCATTATTCATGGCTATATAGTTTTATTGGGCAGTTTGTTGTTGCTGATGTTCACAAATTTTAATCAAACTCTAATTGATTTTACTATATTAGTAATCTACTTATCTCTGTGTTCATGGAAATACATAATAAAACTCTTGCAATAGCTCTTGTGGGGCATTAAATGGTGAGGATTGACTTATTGGGTCAATGACTATGGTGGGGGACCTTTGCTGAAGGATCTCCTTTGATTTGAGAGATTACTAACCCTTCTTTTGGCCGAATGAGAGAGGTTGGTAACTAGAAACTTAAGAGGTGCAATAACATTGGTTAAACTAGGGAGCCCCAGGTGGCTTAAGGTAGGTCGGGGGTTAATTTTTGTAATTCCACCTAACCACCTCCACCTCTCTCTCTCTCTCTCTCTCAAATAATGAAAACAAGAGTCCTTAATAGTAGACTTGTAGTTGTACCCAAGGTTTATGCTAATAAACCATTGGGAAGGAAGAACCGGGTAAACACCCAATAAAATGGAACTCTCAAAGGAGATTAGCTTTAGAATGGGCACCGGGTGGCTTATATCTTTTGAAAGTCCATGTGCATTCAAATCAGATATATTATTTAGAGAACTTGTTAGGTTCCAACATTTTTACAATAAATCTTAAGTGACAACAATACTTTTACAATAAATATTAGGTGGCAAGTTATTATTAGTTCTAATTTAAATTCACAATTGAATTTATTTTTTTATCTGTCAATATAACTCATCACATATCTAGATTTATTATTTAAAAAATGTTATAGACATAATATTTTTCTATTATTTATATATAGAGTTGTAACATTTATACAACAGCTGAGGTGTCAATTCCTTTATCCAGCTAAGGTATCAATTCCTTTATAGGGCCAAATAAAATGATAAAACATTATATTAGGACCCATCACAATTAAAACCAATAGTATTGTCACAATTAAAAACAATTAAAAAATAATAATGGTATTATAAAAATGTTGGGACCATATAATTTCTCTTATATCTATTCCACTAAACAGATTTGTGATTAAAAGACAGGTCACAAATGAGGCACTCATCATGAGCACTGCCCTGTCAGCCTTCTGGCATACTGAACATCTCTACAAATCTCTGTCAGAAGAGATAAGCAAGACACCTAGAGCCTAGAGGGTGATGGAGGAGAAGGAGAGAGAAAAGTTAATCCAGGTTGGAGAGGTGTTTTTAGCGGAGACACTGCTAATGACAGCAGGTTTAGTTGAGACCAATGGAATGTTTTTGTTGAGATCACTAATATTATCTACATATATGGGACCCATGGTTTCATAATCTAGTTGAACAACTGAAGTTTGATTTTGGGTTAGAGTTCAATTCATGCTACATCCATTTAGATCCCTTTAGTACAAAGCAAACAATTCTTTTCTACTCCCAACTCTTTTCAATCCTTTTGTCCAGGAATATTGCTGCCGAATAGAAAATATTAGTGATCATTACGTGCTGGTATTTGATACTATCCCCTCTAAAATTTAGTTTTTTAAAAAGATCCGATTAACAAGTGTCATTACAACATTTATTAATAAACTATTTTTAAAAAGTTTTGGTACTATTTTTATGAAAAATGTAACAAATTTGTAAAAATAAATTAATTTCTTTTTTCTCTTTCCAAAAAAATTTTCATAACTCAATACTTTTTAGAATATTTGTTAACTTTTTCAAAAAAACAAAGATAAACTAAGAAAAAGTATACTTGTGAGATGTAATAGGGAGGTGAGAGACATCACCAAATACCGTTTTTAACATAAGCCAAATGAGGGAAATGAGCACATGCAACTCTCCCATTATCACATACTATATATATATATCATTTAGACAAAGATTAATATATAGATCCCACTCACAACTTAGAACCAAGACACAAGGATAACAAAATAATAGTAAAATACTTACCCAAAAACAAAACAAAACAAAACAATACAATAGTGCAAGGTGGAAAGGACATGTTCTCTCTCTTTCCGCTTTGTTAGCTTCTAAGCATGTTTTCATGATTGAGAGGGAGATATAATCATCAAGCTGCAGGTTTCCACTCAGAAATTAAATAATTAGTTTACACCATCAGTAGCAAAATGATCATAAATAAAGAAACTCGACCACTGCTTGAAAATATGGATGGGACAAAAAAAGCTAGGAGTGGATTAAAATGTGAAACAGAAGTGTCAAAGAAATTGTGTGCCCTGGTAAGTGGTGTTTGTTGCGTGAAAGGGATTGCTCTAAGAGGCAATTTTCTGTCCTCGTTCATCCAAGATGTTATAAAGTCACTGTAAGAACGAAGATTGATAATGGAACTTTGACTAGGAAGTTATTGCTCTTCAAATACGTATAACTTGATACTGTAACAGAGACTCCTCCACCTAATAGTCTCTAACATTTATTTGAGAGAATGTTTTGTATCTTAAATTTGACCTTGAATGTCTAAACAGTGTTATAAAGCTCTACAATTTAGCTATATTCATTATTCATCTCCTCCTTGATTCTTTGCCTCTTTATCTCCCAAATGTCAAAGTTGCTTTATGTTCTCTCTTTTGCTGGAATTTTGTTGAGATGTGATAATAATAATAATAATAATAACTCTGAATTTGGTAATAAATGATTATGTAATTCGATGTGAAGTCCCTTACCTAACAAATTGAAGGTTGATTTCTATTTTTATGATGATATGCACATGCATGTTAATGGTTGGCATTTGATGGGAATGGTAACGAGGGCATTGATGTTTTTCATCACTTCAAAGTAGGAGTAGGACCATCCCGAGCCCTCGTATCGTTTGCATACAATTCAAGGCTTGCTATTACCGGAATTACTTGCAATAATTGGACTGACGTCATGAGTGTTATTTACGGTAGATAATATTATATATATATATATATATATATATATATATATATATATATATATATATATATATATATATATATGTGTGTGTATATATTAATGGAAATTACGGTTCAAAAGCCCCAAAGTCTTTGTTTGGGTGCCATTACCTTAGCACGAAAAAATTATCAAAAAAAGTCACATTTGGACTTACTATGAATAAGACTTTTCTTTGGTGAAAACTATGAATAAGACTTGGTGATTGTACATTTACCTTTATGTACTTCCATAAAACACGTATGATTTGACCTTTTAAGTTAGTAGAAGCCTTGCTGAATCGCTAGTAAAATTATACAGTCAATTAATTACCGGTAAAAATTGAAAATTAGGGTAAAATATAATTAACACTTTTGAAATTGGAGTTAATGTCAAGTAGGTCCAAAACATTTTAGAACTAACAGACTTGGTCCATGAATCATATGCTAAATAGGGAAATTTCATTTCCAAGAGCATATGGTTTAGGGACTAAATTAGTTATTTTTAAAATATCCGAGCTCTGTTTGACATTAACCCAAGGTCCCAAACCTAGGATGCTAACTATATTTTACCCTAAAAATTATTATTATTTTTCAAAACTCCATAAACTGAATCTAATTGTTAATCCAATGGAGAAAGTATTTGGTATCAAATGATACCATGTCAACGATATCAAAATCCAATAAGTATGAGTTATGTCAAGAAAAAATAACATTCTTACTAAATAAATGAAAGTCATATGTTAATAGGTAGTTATTTTTATAAACATATCTCTCATTTATTGAATTTTGATACGATAAAATAGCATCATTTAATATAAAATACATTTTCTAATAAAAACTGATTATTATGACCATAAGAATAATTTGACTGCAAATGAAAGTTGCAGCCCGTGTTTAGTACCACCATTTTTGCCGACGAAAACTCTATATTTATTGTCAAATCATGTACGATGCCTTAGTAATTTGGTTCTAATCTTTTCATAATTATATATTTAAAGCACCAATCACCAAATAAAAACACGAATGGCAAGATTCACTTCCAAATCTTCGAAGTTGCAAAGAGTATAACACAAGTAAAAATGAACGAAATTTCATGATAACATCAAATATAATACGGCCTAACTCTCCACTCTAACAAGCCACATAATAACATCACCAATCACCATCATAAGTCAAGACAATAATACAAACCAACAATAACACACAATCTTTTCTATCCTCTCCGCAATTACAATTGCAATTGCTTTTCTTCTACTTCCTTTCTTTCTTTCCTTTCCGTTAGCTAGTCCTCTCTTCTTTTGGCGGGACCGTGGCCCCTACCAAAACCAAAGTCTCTTTCTCATAAATACCTTCTCCCTTCCCAACCATACCCATTCCATTCCCCCCACACACCCAAAAAAATCCCATCTTCTCTTCTCTTCTCTTCACTCTGTAAACAATTGCTTCACTCAAGCCGGGGCAGCCACGTCACCAATCATGAAAAAGAAGAACCACCTCAGTCCCTTCTCTATGTTCATAATCTTCTTCTTACAGTTCACTCTCGCTCTCTCTCTCACTCCAGACGGCCTGTCGTTGCTCTCTTTAAAGTCGGCCGTCGACCAAGACGGCTCTACCACGGCTTTCGTCGACTGGAACGAAAACGACGCCAACCCGTGTCGTTGGACCGGCATTTCGTGCATGAACATCACCGGGTTTCCGGACCCGCGCGTCGTCGGAATCTCCGTCGCCGGGAAGAATCTCCGGGGTTATATTCCGTCGGAGCTCGGTAGTTTGGTTTATCTCCGGCGACTCAACCTCCACAACAACAACTTCTACGGCTCGTTGCCTTCGCAGCTCTTCAACGCCACGTCGCTACACAGTATCTTCCTCTACAGTAACAATCTCTCCGGTTCTCTCCCTCCTTCACTCTGTGCTCTCCCTCGCCTCCAAAACCTCGATCTCTCGAACAATTCCCTCTCCGGACCGATCTCCGAATCCCTCAAGAACTGCAAGCAGTTGCAGCGCTTAATTCTCGCCAGAAACAAGTTCTCCGGCGTGATTCCGGCGGGAATTTGGCCGGAATTGGAAAACCTCCTCCAGCTCGACCTCTCCGCCAACAATCTCTCCGGCACAATCCCCGACGATATCGGCCAGCTCTCCACTCTCTCCGGCACGCTCAATCTCTCCTACAACCACTTCTCGGGAAAACTCCCGAAATCTCTCGGGAATTTACCGGTAACAGTGAGCTTCGACCTCCGAAACAATAACCTAAGCGGCGAAATCCCTCAAACGGGGTCGTTTGTGAACCAAGGACCAACCGCTTTTCTCAACAACCCAAACCTCTGCGGATTCCCGTTACAAAAAACTTGCCGTAAATCTCAACAAGACTCAACACCGAGTCCAGATTCTTCTTCTAATGGCGAAAATAGTAACAGTAACAAAGGGCTGAGTCCCGGTTTGATTATACTAATCTCAGTTGCTGATGCAGCTGCTGTAGCGATCATTGGCTTGGTGATCGTTTACATATACTGGAAAAAGAAAGACAACGCTAATGGCTGTAGCTGCACTGGGAAAAGCAAACTGGGTAGTGGCAATCAAAAGAGAGCGCAATTCTGTGCTTGCCTGTGCGTTAATGGGTTCAAGAGTGAAGAGTCGGAATTGGACGAAGGCGAGAGAATGGAGAGAGCTGGGAAAGGGGAAGGAGAGCTGGTGGCGATTGACAAAGGGTTCACGTTTGAGCTGGACGAGTTGCTGAGAGCTTCGGCTTACGTGTTGGGGAAGAGTGGGCTGGGGATAGTGTACAAGGTGGTGCTCGGGAATGGGATTCCGGTGGCGGTGCGGCGGCTGGGCGAGGGCGGAGAGCAGAGGTATAAGGAGTTTGCGGCGGAGGTTCAGGCGATTGGGAGAGTGAAGCATCCGAATGTGGTGAGGTTGAGAGCTTATTATTGGGCTCCTGATGAGAAGCTGCTTATTAGTGATTTCATCTCCAATGGCAACCTAATTTCTGCTCTTCGTGGTGAGTACTGGTTTCGAATTCTATTGCTTTTCTTTTTTCTCTCTCTCTTTTTTATTTTTTTATCTGTTGTTAGTTTGTTTGTTTTTTACTTTGTTTGCTTGCTTGCTTGCTTGTTTGTTTAGTCTGTAGAATGTAGTTTTGGATTTGTGAAAGGGATGTTGGGTATTTCTTTTTTAGATAGGTATAACTATAAAGTACTATGCTGCAGTATCGACAGGAAAATTTTGGAGGGTACTTAAAAACTAGCGAAAAATTTGGCTTTGTTTGGAACTGCCAAGCACAATTTGGACAGATGTTTTCTGTTCTCTTTCACTTTTTTTAAAACTTGAAAATAGTTTTGAAAACATAATTTAACAACTATTTTGGAAAAACAATAACAGACACTATTTGGTATTTGCCCATTATTTTATAGAAGTGCTAAGGTATTATTAGTTCTAATTTGGTCCCACCAAATTAGAACGAAGTATTTATTTCTTTTATATAGATCTATTGTTGAATAATTCTATTATCACATAAAACTTTACAACTTTTGTCACAAGTATCTTATATGGACCTACTAATTTTTCTTTACCATGAACGTGAGTGGATAATTGTGATCAAAGTTGCATAATTTTACGTGATTTAGAATTTTTGTTCATTGTTATTGTTCACTTCTCACACTGTTAAATATTACATTTATAATATTTTCATAACAAATTTTTAATAATAAATTATTATTAGTTCTAATTTGAATTTATTAATAAATTTTCTTTTTTCGCTAATAACATGTAATTTAGAATTTACTGTGAAATGCTGTAAAAATATTATGTACATTATATTTCTCATCACTTTAATACCTTTTGAATTGACTTTAATACGTTGTGAATTGAAATTGGGTGTGTCCATCACTCACGATGGATCACTTTAATTTGATCGGATGTTTTCTATTTCACCTTTTCAGTTCTTTTAAAGTTTGAAAACACCCATGAAAACAGAATTTAAGATCTATTTTGTAGAAAGGGCATAGGATTAGGACTGAGAGGTTGAAATGGGCGTGTCCATCACTCACGATGGATCACTTTAATTTCCTCGGATGTTTTCTATTTTCACCTTTTCATTTCTTTTAAAGCTTGAAAAACAAAACACCGATGAAAACAAAATTTAAGAACTATTTTGTGAATAGGGCTTAGGATTAGGACTGAGAGGTTGAAATAGGGCATTGATTAACTTCGGCAATAATGCCCTTCGAGTGGTGAAGCATTGATGGTTTCGAACACCCATGGTGGGCTCGGCCTACCAATACCATTGATTATATTGGACACCAAATGATGGGTCAGTTTACCCTTCCTTTCTTTTTCCGCACCTTTCGCTCTAGTTTTGCATTTGGTCACTTAATTTAATCATAGTTTCTTTGCACATAGAATGGGGGCACACCCTACGACCATAATTTTACGATCTGCACATTCATTCAATGAACTAGAAGTAGAATTATTGATTAAGTGATTATAATTATAGCTACTAACTGTTAGTCGTACTTACTACTGTGGCACAAAAATTCACTACCTATGGACCACGTGGATAATATGCTGGTGATGGGCTGGCATTGATGTACTGATGTGTGCTTGAGTACTTTTGCGGGCTCAGTCAAAGAATGGTTGGTTGGGATAATTAAAATCGATGAGTTCCTATTATAAGTTCAATCAATGGATTCAATGCTGGGGTAGCCACATGCAGATCCTTTACCTCATTCATAATCTGACATTTTCTTTTTAATATCGAGATTCTGGAACGTATCCTTGTTGGAAAACATTATCCAAAACCGGCTTTTGATTATTTTTTTGAGAGCGGTTGCTCAATGTGACTTTTCTAATAGATTGCTTTTGCTTCAGAAAAAAGACAAACTTTTGTAGCGGAAATAAAAAATGGCTTTATTTGTTGGTCTTTGTTAAAGCCTATTGAATAGTGAATACTCCCTAAAATGATTTTTTTTTAAAATAAAATAAATTTGTATGTGCACAAATTTAAAAAAAAAAATACATATAATCACAAAATTTATAAATAAAAAACAATTAATTATTATATATTTTTATTTTTCAAATTTATATATTATAGTTTACTGTAATTAAATTTTTATTATTTGATAACAAGATATTTACGTAAAAAATACAGTAACTCCGTTGACGAGGTGGGACCTTATGGTCTCTTCCTGCTGTTTCTCTGTTCTCAAGTCATCTCATGTCTCACTTGCTTGACCCACATAGCTCGTAGACCTTACCAAACTCCTGAAGAAAAAGAAAACAAAAATTATTGACTATTGACAATTTACCTGCAATGCGTTTGGGCTCTGTAACTTCAGTTTGATACAGTTAACTCTAAATAGTACTAAATAAAAGTACATGTATTCTTACAGGGAGAAGTGGTCAGTCATCTTCAAGCCTCTCATGGTCCACCAGGTTGAAAATTGCTAAGGGCGCAGCCAGGGGCTTGGCCTACCTCCACGAATGCAGCCCAAGAAAATTTGTCCATGGTGACATTAAACCATCAAACATTCTCATTGACAATGAATACCAAGCTCACATTTCTGATTTTGGCCTTAACAGACTCATTAGCATTACAGGCAATAACCCATCTTCCTCTGGTGGCTTCATTGGTGGAGCTCTACCTTACCTAAAGTCAGTCCAAACTGAGAAAACAAACAATTACAAAGCCCCTGAGGCTCGAGTAACTGGTAGTAGACCTACACAAAAATGGGATGTCTATTCTTTTGGAGTTGTGTTACTTGAAATGCTTACTGGGAAATCACCAGAGCTTTCTCCAACCACTTCAACCTCCATCGAAATTCCGGACCTAGTGAGGTGGATTAGGAAGGGATTTGAAGAAGAAAAACCATTGTCAGATATGGTAGACCCTATGTTGCTGCAAGAAGTACATGCCAAGAAAGAAGTTTTGGCAGTGTTTCATGTGGCCCTTGCTTGCACAGAGGCAGACCCTGAGATTCGGCCTAGAATGAAAACTGTCTCGGAAAATATTGATAGGATTGGAACGTGAGAAAGTGATATCATGACCTTATGCAAGAATCTTGGTCATTTTGTACTGAGATTTTCTTCTGGGCAATTCTTTTGTCCCTTGGTGATTTTTGGAAATCAGAATTTTGTTTAGGCCACGGTACAGAGACTTGAAAAGCCTACGTTTTGTGGACCAAGGCCCAGGAATTCTTTTTGCAAGTGGATCAGCTGTTCGGACCACCATTTGATTATACATTTGTTTTTCTTTTTCTGTGGCAATTAAGTAGCTATATTTTGTAATTTAAAATTTATCCATATTCCTCAAGAATATGGACTTGTAATAATAATGTTTTTCATATTCTCCTCATATTTCTTTTTTTTTTTTTTTTAATTGCAATTACATGTTGTAAAATGTACTTTCAAACTCGATCATGTCAAAAGTGCTGTCCTGTTTACTTCGATCTAGTCAAGTTTTGGGCTTTATTTTATTTATAAAAAAAATACTAATGTCAAAGTATAAGAGATAACCACATAACAGTCATTGGTACACAAAACAGAGGACAGGAACAAAGCAGAGACTTACAAATAGTCTTGCCAACAATATCAAAAAAAGGCAGACCTCAAGGGAGAAGAAATTATGCGAAGGTAAAACAACTAGATTCCAAGAAGAGTGGGCCTTTTAAAGTGGTGGAGAGCCCAATTTAGTGAACTTTAAAATTGATTGGGTGGGGCGCGCGAGCCCGTTCAGTAGTACGCATGGGCTTAAGGCCCCAGTAGCAAGTAACTCTGGTTGTCTGTCCCTAGAAACCATATTGTGAAACTACATTCAATTAAATTTGTGAATAGAAAATAACCCTTATAATTTTTATTTTCATCAATTAAAGAGTAAATTTTTCTCTCATGGAAGTATCTAATTAATCGTGTTGCCCTCACAATGTTGGACATTTAGAGTATGTTTGGTAGGAATGATGAAAAATAGAGGGATAATTGATAAGTGGAAGGAAAGAATATATTTATATTTTCCTTTTATGTGTGTTTGGTTAGAAAAGATGAAAAAGTGAAATAATAGAAAATAAATATATATTTTCTTTGTTTGCTTAGAAAGAAAATAACTGATAATTTGATGTCAAAAGCTTTGGTGAAAATGGGCTTTTGCCCTTTTTTTTTTTTTTAAAAATATCCAACAAAATGCTCTATATCCGAAACTATTTAAGAAAATGCTCCTGTTTTGAAACTCGATTTTCTAAAAATCGAGTTTCAATTTAAAACTCAATTTTTGGACAATCAAGTTATAGTGAATTGAAAAATAATAAAAAATAAAAAATTTTGGAATTCGAGTTTCATGTGAAGTACTTGAGTTCATGGAACTTGAGTTCCTTGAAAAAATTCAAGTGGAACTCGAGTTCCATGAACTCGATTATTTTACATGAAACTCGAGTTCCAAAAAAAAAAAAAAAAATTCTAAGTCCACGTTCGCTATAACTTGATGTTCCAAAAATCGAGTTATACATTTAAAACTTAATTTTTAGAAAATCGAGTTTCAAAACAATGATATTTCCTTAATTAGTTTCAAACATGGGGTATTTTGCTGGATATTTTAAAAAGAAAGGGCAAAAGCCCATTTTCTCCCAAAAACTCTTATAACCCTATTATATAAGAATCAATATTTTATTTGTTTTCATTGTACCCATAAAACGTTATATCAACAAATTAATATTAGGATGGATACACACAGTTAATTATGTGCTAATGATATTTTAAAAATCCCAATAGACTATGAGACTTCATAATATAATAAACTATGATGACTTCATATATATACACAAATTAATATTAGGCCCTTTTGGATATACACCACTGTAAATTTCTTTAAAAACATTCTCCCCTCTTCCCGTGTGTGTGTTAAAAATATTTAGTATTCTCAAAAAAAAAAAAAAAAAGGATAGATGCACACAATTCATTACATGCTAATGATATTAAAAAAATCCCAATAAACTATGATGACTTTATAATTAATTAAATAAAATGTAAATAAATATTAATTGTAATTTTTATCAATGTTGCATTAATGTGAGTATGCATATATACTAAGAGCATTTTCCCTTTTCATCTATTTCCGGATGGAAGAAAATAAGTCGACCTAGGTAAAATTTTTTAAGATCATTCACATTAGCTTAAATGCATTTCTAGTCAAAGTAAGTTTAAGAACCCCACTTTTGTCAGGTTTAACTAATTTATTATTTATAAACAACATCGATCTCAATACTCTATCACTATTCTATTCAAATATTAGTTTCTCTCTCTCCAAATATCATTATTTTTTACTTGTCCTTCCCCAACTCTCTCTCTCTCTCTCTCTCTCTCTCTCTCTCTCTCTCACACACACACACACACACACACACAATGCATGAGGTGAATCATCTAGATAATCATGGTTTTTGAATACTTAATTAATTGTCCATAAAAAATGATGAGTTTGAACTTTAAAAACTCTTATTACCTCTAGAAGTAATCTGTTCTTAAAGTAGCTTCAAAAGGGTTTGGAATTAGTACTAATCCTCAAATTGATTAGAAAATCAAGTTAAAATCACAGTAGTATTCAAAAATTAAGAAAAACTAGGACTTTAGTCAAAGTGTTGAAGAACCCAAATGTCAAATGACATTTTAATTGAGAATCTTAAGATTTTTAATTTTGGCTTCATTTTTCAATTCAAACTCTTATCCAAATGGCCATAGAAGATAAACATGAGTTCAAACGCTTTGAGAAAGATGAATGAGAGGAAAATTTAAATTTCCTACACTATTTTTCTTTATAAAATCAAGAAAAAAAAAAAAAAAAGGCTTTCAAAGAATTTGTGAGAGAGAGAGTCTTGCATAGAGAAATCAGTTTGTTTTTGTGCAACCCTAATTTTTGCATGGATCATAAATAGAGGTTGGAAAAAAACTCTATTTTTCTATCTCTAGATCCTTCTTTATCAAACAAGCTTCCATAATCATTTCACCAAAACCCTAAATAATGAGAGTTCATCAATTGCTTGAAACATGTCTTAATTTAGGTTTGAGCGATGCTACTTGCATCTACACAAAAAGTGAAGAAGGCTAGCGGTGCATCTCAAAATGATGCTTGAGCCAGCAAACCTACAAAAGAGAAGGAAATGAAATTTTGAGATAAGTACAATGATATATAATTTTGAATCACAATAGTGGATAAACTTGGAATGATGTGGTGAGGGAGAAATGAACTTTTTGTTTGTACTTTCAAACACATAGAAAATTTATCATGGTATCTCTTGAATGTATTGAACACAAACTTTTGTACGGAAACTTGTGAAGAGTTGGTGATATTTGTGAGATAGGTGATGATGTTTATTTTTGGAGTTTTTTTAGGATTTTTGTAGCAATTTGGAGGTACTGCAAAGATCCCCCCCAACACACACACACACACACACACACACACACTTACACACAAGAGAACGACTCATTCGATCGATGAGTATTAGGCTAAGTTAGAGCCTTGAACAATGGATTTCATAAAAAGGTGGGTTGTTCTAGCTTTGTGCCATTTGAGGCAATTTGGTTGTCTTAGTCCCATATGGTATCTTCCTTTAAGGGAAAATTATCATTTAATGATGATGGGTTTATTTGATGGAAGAAGTTGGGTTGATTTGGTTCTATGTTGTTTGGGCCAATTCAATTGGCTTAATCCTATTTGGTTAACGGCTTTAAGGGAAACATGACCCTAAAGACTTGCTAAATCGGTGGAATTGTGAAAAATAACATTAAATGGTGATGAGTATTCCATCTATGGTGATTTTGAGGTTACAGAGAATGAAATATATCCAATAGAAGTAAAGGGGTTTTATGTGTGTTTAGCTTTTATGCACAATGAGCTATTCATAGACTGATGGGTGTTGCAAATACCCCAAGCCCATTTTCAAAGTTTCTCCATTAAACCCAAGATAGATGAGAAAAACTTTCTTTTACTCTCCAATCCACAGGTCCCAAATCTTCCCTTAGAAAAAGTACACGAGCTTGGTCCATATGTTTTTTTTTTTTTAAAATAAGAATTTTGATAGGCCTAACATATATATATATATATTTATATATATATATATATATATATATATATATATATTTGTGATAGCCACATAAACAAGTGTCATCAACACTTGACATCTCAATGAAAAACTAAGGTGTCTAAACTATATGAGATTGATGCTTGACTATACTATATGCTTTTCCTCCATAGGTATCATAGCCATAGGCTATTTTTCATGACTTTCAAAATCATAGATGGCATTTGGAAGGGGGGCTGGAAGTTTTAGCATGATCATATATGGCACATTTGGGTTCCTCATTCCTAGTGACTCTTTGATGAGTTGTTGATGTCCCCACCTACCAATTGACTTATCTTATCTCAAAGATTCTGTAGGAGTAAATGATGTGTGGATTGGATGGATATAAAGAGAGATACTACAAGTTTTCCATTCGGTTTGTACATATGAAACACAATTTATAACATGATTTTCTCATTTAAATCTCAATCTTTTTGAGTAATTCTCGATTCTAAGTTGTTGTATGTTGCATAAAATTTATAAAGAGACAAAAATAACGTAAAATTGAGCCGTGTAGCAAAGGATTAAACCTTCAAAAGATAGTGACAACTATGATTTCAGGATTTTTTTTATGACCAAATAATAGTGAGGTCTAAATAATGTATAGTGTGTAGTTTATTGTTTACCACTTGGACTCGAATTACACCTACCTAAAGTTAGGTTTTATGTCATCTTTTAGGGTATGTTTGGTTGAAGATGGAATAAGGTGGATGGAAAATAAAGGAGAGAAAAAAAAGGAGTGGGTACTGTTTAATAAGGAGGGAAGGAGAGAAAATTTTTGGGTGGGGCCTAAGCATTTTCCACTTGAGTCTACAAAAAATCAGCCTCCCGAAATAGAGAGAAAACAGGCATGATAACGCCTATTGTTGATGAAAGACAAAAGTGCCTCCAATTTTTTGCTCTCACCTACCTCCATCTAATTCCCACTTTCCCATAGAGTTCTCATCAATCTTCTTCTCTTCACTCCAGCCTCTTCATAGCTCAACAAGAATAATGACTTAGCTTATCTTCTCTTGTTTTCCCTTCTTCTTGTCACTCTATTGGTATTAATCTTCTTTGTTTTTGTTTTTTTGTTTTCTTCTCTAGCCAAGAATCATGTATCATTGACCATTTTTTCCCTCCTCGTTGTCGTCATTATCTCTTTTGTTAATCTATTATTTGCCTTTTTTTTTCTTCTTCATCCAAGAATCGGGTATGACATTCTCTCTTTTTTTCCCTTCTCCTCCTTGTTGTCATTCTCACTTTTATTATCTTCTTTGCTATTTGTTTTCTTCTTTAGCTAAGAATCGATATGACCTTCTCTTTTTTTTCCTCATCCTTAACACCACTCTCTCTTTCAATTGTTAATCTTCTTTGTTTGTTTGTTGTTGTTGTTGTTGTTGGTTTTTTTATTTTTATTTATTTTTATTTTTTATTTATTTATCTAAACTCTATGCTCTTTTTATTTTCCTTTGAAAATGTAGATAGAAGACTTAGAATCAAGTTGCACGCCATTTGTATGTTTTTTTGTGTGTTCATTTTACTCAATTTTTGTTTACTCGGATTATTTGTGTTTTTTATTTCTAATTTATTTAAATTTTTTTTTACACTTAGACCCTTTGGTAATTTTATTTTTATTTCTTGTTTTTTGTAAATCCCATCTAGGATTATGTGGATTGTTTAAGGTTCATGTCTTTTGATGAGGTTGATTTTTATTATCTAGGATTAGTTGTGATTGTTAGAATCTGTTGGTGTAAGGTTTTGATTCATTCGTGATTGTGTTTTATGAGTGAAAGAGACCATATGGATTTTTTGAGGTTCATCTGCTTTGATGTGGTTGGTTTTTATTATCTAATATTAGTTTTGCTTGTTAGAATATGTTGGTGCAAAGTTTTGATTTATTAGTTCAAGTGTTAGTGGCAAGAGCAACACATGTTGATTAAGATTCATGTCTTTGGTTATGTTTCATATTATATGTAGACTTATTTCAATAAGCTTTCTACTAATAGATGTACATAATAATTTTCATTTGTATTATTATTATTTATAAGTAGTTTATTTTATGTGACTAGTTATGTGTAGTAGTCTTTCTATAGTCTCTTTACTAGTTATGCTTGGGATGATAGGAACTAAGATACAAATGTAAGGTGCTTTGAATTGTAATTATTATGACCAATGTGTTGATTATTCCTTACTTGTGATGGATCTTTGGTAGATGAATAATCCAACTAATTGGGATAGTAGTCCACCAGAAGATATAAGTAAGAGTTGGGAGGAAAATTGTCAAGATCAATTAAGGAATATTCATGAATTGAACCAATTTAGTTTGCAATTTTTGATTGATTAGCAGAGAAGATAAGATGTAGTAGTTTTGCAACTTCTTGTACATGTGGTGCATGCAATATGAATGACAGACATATACTGTAATCCACGTTATGTAGATAGGGTATCCAAAGTAGTGAGTCAACTTAGATGTAGTGAGAAATGTCAAGACATAATTCGAATGGGGCCTTATGTCTTTGCTGAGTTGTGTGAAATTCTTTGAGGAACTAGTCATCTTCAAGACACTAAAGATTCTTCTGTAGAAGAGCAAGTAGCCGAGTTTCTTTACGTTTTATCACATAATGAGAGAATTCGTACAATTTCTTTTTTCTTCCGTTATTCTAGTGAAACTATAAGCCGTCATTTTCACAATGTGTTGAGAGCAGTCATCTACTTGGAAAATAAAAATTTCTTCTACAATTGAATGGGGTAGAGGTTCCCCCACAAATATGAAAAAGTCATAGATTTTACCCATACTTTAAGGTAAACATATTTTCAAGCAATAACATGAAAATATTTTCTAATATGAGTAAAGAATTATTGATTTAATATATTGTTTTGATTCTAATATTGTGTAGGGACAATTGACGGGATACATATTCATGTAAAAGTGTTATCAAAAGATGCGCCTAGATATCAAGGGAGGAAATAGTACACAACTCAAAATGTATTGGCAGCATGTGATTTTGACATGAGATTACATATATTTTACCTGGATGGGAAGGGACTACCTCTAATGCGAGGATAATTAAAAATGCTTTAAGTAGGGAAGAAAAACTTATAATCCCCAAAGGTAATGTTAAGTTATAAATACAATGTTAAGTTATATAACTTATTTTCTTAATAGGCAAATATTATCTAGTAGACGCGAACTTTATGCTGAGAAGTGGACTTATCGCGCCATACGGGGGTGTACGTTATTATATAAAAGAGCATTTAGCATGTGGCTTAGAAAATGTTAAGAAAATATTTAGTCATCGACATTCCTCTTTGCGCAATGTCATTGAAAGGACATTTGGTGTGTTAAAAAAACGATTTTCTAATATATCCGGAATGACAAAACTTTTTTTCCCGTTGATATGGTTATTGAGATTATCTTGGCTTGTTGTATATTGCACAAATATCTTATGGGAGTGGATCCGGATGAAAAGTTGATTGTAGAAGTTGATAAAGAGATCTCGAATGGTGACATACATAATGAAGCTAGAAATAGTATAAATGATAGTGATGTAGATGCTAGAAAATGAGCAATATTACGAACTAGTATAACAGCTAGAATGTGGAATGATTATGTATTGCATGATCAATAATTTTAATCATTGTGTTATGGATTTGACTTGCTTTTGTATATTTTTCTCAATGTAATAGTTGTTTTGTATGCATTGTCGCGGAACATTTAACTTTGTTACTTTTTGTACAACTATTATCGTAGCCCTATTAATGTTTTATTCAATAATTAGACTTTTTTTTAGAAGAAAATTCAATTACTAGTTTATTTGTTGTAATATTATGCTATGTCTTATTTTGTCTTATTGATTTGTTTGTAGTAGTTGCATGTAATCTTTGTAATAATATTGTAAAGAATAATATGTTTAACATGCAGTTTTTAAAGATGTTTAAGACATTGAAAAAGATAACAATCGATAGTGAGCCTAAAGCGAATAGCATGAGATGAACTAATGACATTGATGACTTTTTACTTAATGTTATGTTGGAGGAACAAAACAATGGAAATAGACCCAATCAAACATGGAATTCTCATGCTTACTCTAATATGTGTAAAAAGTGTTATGCAATATTCGGTTATGCAATTAAGAAAAGTAACATAAAAAATCGTATCAAAACTTTGAAAGATACTTTCCATTATGTCATGACCTTTTCATGAACTTGAGTGGATTTGCATGGAATCCAATTATTGGACTTTTTGAGGTCAAGTGAAGTGTGAGAACCTTTAATAGAGGTTAGTTATATTTGTTTTGATATCATGAAATGATTTTTTAGAACAAGTTAGTACATTTTATTGGTACTTTGTTGTAATAATAATAATAATAATAATATTAATAAGTGTGTATTATATTCCTATAGACAAACCCAATTGCTAAAAAATGGAGAGAGAGAGAAAAAAAAAATTCAAATTCAACATTATGAGAAGTTATTTGATTTGATTTCCAAGGATATGGCCAATGGTGAAGGTTCAAAGGAAAAAGCTCATCCATGGGAATAGGAAAAAGAGGATAGCGTAAATTTGGAAGAAAATGTTGATAACTTTAATGAGTTTAGTATGCCAAATGTTGAATCATATTTTCTAATGGACTCTCATTCCTACTCATGTGAGACGTCATTCAAAAAGATGAAAAAACCAGTTCAAATGGTTGAAATGCTTGAAAAACAAATGGACATTTTTCAATCCGGAATTGATAATATGACAAAAAGTATAAGGCAAGGAAATAAGATTGTTAAGGAGGGACTTGCTATCATGGAGAGAGGACGTCCACATTGTTACTTTGAGGAGGAAGTATTTTTTGAATTGGTGAAGATAGGAATAGACATGGCAATACGAGTCAGAATTTTCTGACCCGACCAAAAAAATACTTGACCCGAACTTAATTTTTTTTACCTCAAGCAAAAACCAGTTGACCCGTGACCCGACCCAATTTTTTGTGGGTTAACCTGACCTGACCCGGATAACCCGTGACCCAACCCGTTAAAAAAAGTTCGCTAAAAAAAATACTTAAATGACGCCCTGATACTAGGTGCATAAAACACCAAGTACCAAAACTAATAATCAATATATTATAGATATAAAGTTATAAACAATTAAAATTGTTTTCAAGACATGACATGAGAGAATGACTATTTGAGCTTCATCACAACCAATAAGAGCTAAGCTTTAGTGCTTGACATGAGACAAGACAACATGTTACACAAGGTTGTCAAGATAACCATTAAAAAAAAATTCTCATTCAATACTAGTTGTAGTCCATTGTCTAAAGCCAAAGGCACAATGCACAAATCTGAAAGTTGAAACGTGACAAACCAAACCACAAAGGGCCCCAAAGCTTCCTCGATTCAGTTCCTCTACTCTTTCTCTTACGCCTCTGACCTCTGCCCTTTTTCACACATTCCGCACAGCCCAAATCTCGCCACCTGCTCACCCATTTAAGAGGAGCACAACCATAAATCATCAACTACGGTGAAAGTAAGTTAAATCATTTTCATCATTCTCTTAAATTGCTAAATGTTTTTAGTTTTTGGATTGATTTTTTAATATTATGAATTTATGATTTAGCAATAATAATATAGTATACTACTCTACCTCTACTAACATTATATTTAATTATTTGTGTGTTTGATTATTGAAAAAATTGAAAATGTCATTGACTCATTGTCATTTGGATGAATGTCTTATGTTCACAGCTTCTTTAGATGTTTTAACTAGACTAGAATTTTAATTTTAATTATATATTTTACTTTGATAATTAGAGTACAACGGCTTCTCTGGTTGTAAATTTGGAAAGTGATGATGATGTTGTAATTATGGATACTTCTAATAATCCTTCACCATCTTTAAGAGTTAATTCAAAATCAAAGTTTAAGAGACCAAAAAGAGTTTTAGGGACAAAAAAAAAAGGAAAAAAAACACACTTCTATAGTTTAGATTGAATTTGTGAAATTGCCTATTGATGAAGAAGGGTTAAGTAAGGCTACTTGTCAATGGGGTGGGAAATTTTTTTTTGGCGGATAGTCATCATGGAACATCAAACTTGCATTGCCATATTCTCAAATGCTTAAAACGAAATGAAGTAAAACAAGATGGTGAAGAAGAGGGTAAGGTGTTACAAAACAAGATAACTCAAGAAGAGTTTTGTCGGTGTTAATAGAGGCTATTATTAAACATAATTTATCATTTAGCTTTGCTGAGTATGAGGGTATTAGAAAAGTTTTCAGCTATCTAAATTCAAATATTAAACATATTTCTAGGAATACTTCAAAAGATGATGTTCTAAAACTTTACAAGAAAGAGAAGGATGATGTTAAAAATAAGATGAAATCAATTTCTGGTAGAATATGTTTGACTTCGGATTTATGGACCTCTGTTACAAGTGAGGGATATATTTGTCTTACGGCACATTATGTGGATGAGAATTGGGAATTGAAAAATATCATCTTGAATTTTTGTCATATGCCACCTCCACACACGGGAACTCTTTTATCGAAGAAAATTTTAAGTTTCTTGGAAGAATAGGGTACTGAGAAGAAAATATTTTCCATTACTTTAGATAATGCATCTAATAATGATACTTGTCAATATTTGATAAAGAAAAATCTTAATGAGAGGGGTTTATTGTTATGTGATGGTATCTTTTTCCATGTGCGTTGTGGTGCTCATATATTATATATTGAATCTTATTGTTCAAGAAGGATTGAAAGTAATAGATGACTCGATGATTAAGATCCGAGAAACTATGAAATATCTTAAAGGATCAGAGAGTAGAATGTGCAGATTTGATGAATGTGCCAAGATAGTTAGTATGGAGAGAACAAAGGGTTTACATTTAGATGTGTGTACAAGATGGAATGCAACATATGACATGATTGATAGTGCTATAAGATATCGTTCTGTGTTGAACCGTTTAGCAAAGGAAGATGCTAATTTCAAGCATTATCCACCAAAGGATGAATAAAATAGAGTTGAAAGAATAACTCGGTTTTTGAAACCTTTCAATGACATTACAACTCTATTTTCTGGAATTGATTACCCTACCGCAAATCTATATTTTCAAGGAGTGTCTCAAATTGAATTGCTCTTACTTGAAGAAATGGAGAGCCAAGATTCATTTATCTAATATGGCGAAACAGATGAAAGGTAAATTTGACAAATATTGGGATTGCTATAGTGTGGTACTAGCCTGTGCCATTGTTCTTGATCCAAGGTATAAGTTGGATTATGTGGACTTTATTTTAAAGAAAATAGAGCCAATTGAGCACATTGCTGAAATGAAGGTGGAGAGCATTGAGACTACATTGTATAAGCTTTTTTCAGAATATGAACGCCCCAAGCCTATGGCCACTACAAATGTTTCATCTTGTGTTGTGAGTTCTAGTCATACTAGCGGTGCTGTGGATGATCTTGATGATGATGAAGATAAGGAAGATGATGTAAGTGAATTGCATTTTGTTGGGTATATGTTGTGCTATGTTTTTTTAATAATAAATATTGTAATGTTGTGTGGTATCATTTTTCATTATAATTTTTTTTAATGGTTAGGAATTTGATCATTATGAAAGCGGTTATGGTGCCAAAAAAAAAAAATCTCAGTTGGACTTGTATTTAGAAGAGCGTAGATTTAACAAAAAGCAAAATTCAAAGTTGGAAGTTCTCTCTTGGTGGATCGAGCATTACAATCGGTTTCTAGAGTTCTCTTTAATGGTACGGGATCTCATGAGCATTCTGATAATCACAATTGCTTCTGAATCAAGTTTTAGCACTGGAAAAAAAATCCTTACTCCGTATCGATCATGTCTTTTACCCGAGAATGTGGAAGCTACGTTTTATAGTAAAAGTTGGCTATATAGATTTAAAGGTAATTTAATTTTTTTATAGTCATAATTATACAATTTTAACTCTTTATTGGTTTGCTTTCATGATACATTAAGTTATATTAAAATATTGTATTGTAGATGAAGATGCTGATGAAATTGGCCAACTTGAACTTAAATTTGTAAGTATGAATATTTGCAGTGTTGAATTTGCTACCAACGTTGAATAGATTGAGATTGAAGTGTAATTCTTATAAAATATTTACTTATTCTTCTTTACTTAATATGTTATGTTTATTTTTAAATCTTTTTTGGTTTAGTTTATCTTTCTAAGTAATCTAACTTTACTATTATTTTAAATGCAACAGGAACATGTATACTTAAAAAGACCGATAACTTGCTACTTTGTTGGCTTACTTGTTTTGTTTATTTTAAGATCTATCTCTTTTTGAAGATGTAAACTTGTAATTATATGCATTTTGACAATAAACTATTAATATTGAAGACTTTTTCTATCATGAATTTATGACTATAAATAATTTTTGTCATGTTCAAAACTGTTAGAATTAGAAGGATATTAACAAGTGGCATTTAGTGCAATTCATTTGTTTAATTGATTTTATTCATTCTCTCTAAATAGGTTTTCATTGATTTGTTTTTGTAATTGAAAAAAAAAAAAAAAACTTGTTTGAAAAATACAGGTGACCTAACCCGCAACCCAATTGACCAGTTTAAAAATGACCTGTTTGGACCCACAACTTGTAAACCCAATTGACTTGACCCGACTCGACCCATTTTGCCACGTCTAAGTTGGAATACCGTCGGACATGCAACTTGATGCTATGCTATTCCTAATTAAAGATTCATCCAAAATGAGAGTATTTTTTGGTGTGCCAACTAGTGAGTTACGCCGACAAATATTATTAAAAGTGATATGTGCTATGGAACCTTATAGGATGGATAATTGTCAATTGACTTTGGGTACAGGGCTAATAGATGAAGTGGTGTATAAAGTGATGTGTAGTAGTAGTTAAAGATGCATAATACTAAACAAATGCAACTTAACATTTTGCTGACTTTTGATGGCCTAAATATGGTATATTATGAAATTAGCAATATTTGATGACATTGTATTTTGGTTAAGACAGTAGAAGATAATGTAATATTTTGACTTGCACTATGCTATGGATAAATATAATTAATATCATTTGATGTTCAACATGACTGCTTTGGCTACTTAGTGGAAGAATGTATATATATAGTTTGTTGATAAATATATTTTGAAACAGGTGAAGATTGTATCAATATTTGTTAAATAATGTGTTTTGTTGCCTAGATGAAGAAAATCTAAATATTTGTTAAACAATGTGTTTTGGTGCCCAGGTGAAGAATGTATTAAAACCTAGTTGAATAATGTTTTGTTGCTCAAGTAAAGAATATATTAAAATCTAGTTGAATAGTATTTTATTGCCCAAGTAAAGAATGTATTAAAATCTAGTTGAATAGTGTTTTTTTGCCCACATTTTTAAAATATAGTATATGTTCCTAAAAATAAAAGTATTATTGTAAGGACCAAAAAGTTTGTGGCCCAAGCCCACTTAGAGTAATGGGTTGTATCCTTCAAACTTGGCCCAAACCAATGAAATTTGTTAGAGATGAGAAAGAATAACAACAATGAGCTTTGTCCGAGGACAATTATAGGGGAGAATCAAATTTGTATTAAAAAAGAAATGAGCATTACATTTTACACAAAGGCTCCCAAGGAGGTAGGATTCACGTAGAAAATGATATTGTTCCCTTTTCTTCTCCAATGCACCCCTTTCTATCTCTCTTCCCTTCGATCCATTTTTCAATACTCTTTCCTTTCATTATATAGCTCTCTTCAATCACATCTTCACCATCCATTTCTACCATACTTTCCTCCTTTTTTGACATTTCTTACCTTTCACATTTGAAGAAGGTGGTGGCAAGAATCGCTTAGTCATGGCCTATCTTTGTTCGAGATCACTTCCTCATTAATGCGGCTGATAAAGCTGTCGCCTTCCAATTAATGCGGATGCAACAGGCTACACCAAGCCTAAAGCTTTCCTACTGCCCACCGTCTTCCACCCTCTTCTGATCCTAACTTCCCCTCAAAATGCCTTTGAGTACCATGATTCGTTTCTTCCCCTCCTCGGGCGGCTTCTTTCCATGGGCCCGTGGCTTACTGCACCTTTGCGTCATTACTATGTCCCTTCAACTTCCTCCTCGATTCTCGAGCCAATTTCGTGACCCTTCAGCTTCATCCTCGGTCCTTAGACACCCACAATTATAATATAGTATATATATATATATATATTAGATTATATTCTATATAATAATAAAGAAAAATAATATAAATTTATATTCATGATGTGTTATTTTTTATATTATTTAGTGCATACAAATAAATTATTTCTTACATATTATGTAACATGGGTATAAGAGTCAATTTATATAAACTACATTTTCTATTTTCTTACTTTTCTCTTCAACTAAATAGAAGAGTTTTTCATTCTCCGACTTTTCTACCCCTCCAACCAAAACACACACGAGAGAAAATTAAATCTTTTTTGTCCTCTCATTTTTCCATTGTCCCACTAATTTTATATTCTCCCACTTTTTCACTCCTCCAACCAAACGGACCCTAACAAGGAGAGAAACAACAAGAGTTGAAGATTTTTCCCAATGGTAAACTATAATCTATAGTGTATATTAAAAACACAAATACCAATAATTGACTACCATTTTCAACAACATCTCAAACTATAAAAGAAAAAAGTAAGACATATTCAATAGAAGAAGAAAAAGAAACAAATAATTCTAAAATTTTCAATAGGAAGTATATAAAATTTTAGATTAAAAATCAGAATGAAAAAAAACACAAATACCAATAATTGACTACCATTTTCAGCAACATCTCATACTATAAAAGAAAAAATTAAGATATATTCAATAGAAGAAGAAAAAGAAACAAAAAGTTCTAAAATTTTCAATAGGAAGCATATAAAATTTTCGAGGAAAAATCAAAATGAAAAAAAAAAATAGAATGACGTCGACAGCAGGGTTCGAACCTGCGCGGGCGAAGCCCAACAGATTTCAAGTCTGTCTCCTTAACCACTCGGACATATCGACCCTTGTTGATATCCAAAAAGTAAAAACATGTAATAACTATTTCAGATTTAGTTAAAAAAAAAAAAAGAGTATTTCAAAGATCGGGGCAAGCGGACTATACCCGAATTCGTGTCGAATCGCTCTGATTCACAGATGATATCGCAGTCACTCCGCCGCCAACAAGCGTCCTCCTAGGTCGGTCGAGTGCCATTTCTGAAACACCAACTCCTCTTCTTTCTCTTCAACTGTTTTAAAAGAAAAAAAAAAGAAAAAAAATACCATTCGAACTGAAGGACCTCGATCTCACCAAGCCTAAGAAAATTTTACAGGTACGCCAAACCGCTCTCACTGTAATTTCGATACCTATAAAATTTCATTTTCCGATTCAAATTATCAGAAGCTAGTAAGTTGCTTGTGAAATTATTGATCATAGTCTGAATTTAAAGTATACCATTTGGTGAATTTTGTCGATAATTTTTCTTTACTCTCTCGGTGTTTGATTTCATGTTTTGCAATATATGCAGGTGGAACTTGTTTGTTTGGTGTTTGATTGTTAGAATTTTTAGCTGATTAACAATGGAGGTTAGTATTAGATTCACCAAATTTATAGCTTTATAGTCTGTAGTTAGTTTCCATTTAGGGTTGAGCGTTGTGTTTTAATCTGTTGGTGTTATTGTTTGTTGCGATTAGAAACGCGGAGATGATGTTGGATTTATAGATGTGAACAAGACAATGGATACATTGGAGCCTGAGAAGGCGAGCTTCGGAGGATTGATTGTTCCTGGGAAGGATAGACTGGTGTATAGAGCTCCGGAGAGGAAATCAATTTTAGGTGAGCTTAATTTCTAACTGTGCTATAATAATGTTCTATGCAATGGCAGTTCTTATTTATGAGTATGTGAATAATTTAAATTTACGACCTGACAGGCCTAGATGTCCTTGCGATTGCAAAACGAGCTGAGTCTAAGGTTGAAGGTGGATTCAAGGCCCCAAGAGAAAAAGTTACTTCTGTTATTTCGTCTATAGAGGAGGAAGAGAATTCTGAATCCTCTGGATTAGATGAAGTAGGAAGTAATGCAAATAGTGTTACACGCAATCATACTAGTAGGCGTTATCGTGAAACAACAGGTAACTTTTTATTTTATTTTTTGGTATTGTTTCAAATAGCTAATTGCATTCAAGGATTCCAATATGTTCACCATTTTGCTAAAGAAAAGCCATTTCCTAGTTTGTCTCTTACTCATTTATTTAAAGGCATTGCCTTTTATAGGTTGGGCAAATTCTTTAATGACATGTGGTACCTTTCCATAGAAACTTTATTGTCATTTTTTTCCAATCACACCCCACTGGTCCCAGAACTCCATCCATTGTATACCCAACACCAAATCTGATCCCTTGAGTGGTAAGGAATGCAGAGTAGAGGAAAATGTAAATCCTTGGATTGTAATGGAAACTTGCTCATACATCTCATGATAGACTAGGCTTTCTCCGTTCACTACCCCTACCCTGAACTCAGTAATAGGTGTGACAGCCAAGTGAAGTGATCAGGCAAGTTTCCAGTGCACAAAATTGTGAGTTGAACCACTGTCAAGGAGAACGACCTGCTCTCTTCTCCCAATCTTAGCCTTGACCCACATGGTTTGGGGTCCTGAGCAGCCTGCAATTGCATGAAGAGATATTAGCGGAGCTTCATCCTTGTGGTTGTCGTATACCTCTGAAACTTCTTCCTTTTGGTTATAGCCACCGTCTTCTAAGAATTCTTAGTGGACTAGCTTTAATGAGAAAGGCTTGTGAAGTTGTGCAGCGATGTCCCGGTGTGAACTTCTCATTGCAACTGATGCATAGGCCCGTCTCCCTCCGCCTTTGCATTTTCCCCCAAGGAATTTTTTTGGTACTTCTAGTTCTAGTTGTTTGACTTGTTGGTCCAGTTGTGTTGGTTGGATTGGCACTTTGTACTGACAAGGCTGCTGCGTTTATTTGTGGCTTGTCTGCCTTGTTTTGTTGTCGTTGTCTATCCACACTCTTGTGCTTGATTCTAGCGAACTCAATAGCCTCTGTGAGTGTCTTGGGTTTGAACATTCGAATTTCTGAAGCAATGTCTTTCTTCAGTCCACCCATGAATGCTCCCACCAATGCCTTTTGAGGCCAACCATCAACCCGATTAGTAAGTCTCTCAAACTCCTACTGGTCCCTAAGTGTCCCACTTTGACGTGTTTGAGATAAAGCCTCGTCAAAATCCTCCACCTTAGTTGGCCCAAATTGGACCAGCAGCTCCCTTTTAAATTTTGCTCGTGTGACTTTGATCTTCTCCTTGCAATACACCTTCTTTATCCATTGCCACCATTGGTTTGTTTCCCCTTCCAAATGAAAAGTAGCCAAAATGACTTTACGATCTTCTCGCGTTCCTTGGTAGTCAAAATATTGCATCGCGTGATCGAGCCGTCTTGTTGGATCATCGCCCTAGTATCAAGGAAAATCTAGCATAGTTGGATGAGGATGATCTTGTCTCGCAACTTCGGATCTGGCCAATGGAGAGTGTATCTCCCCACTTTGCGATGAAGACCCATGCTCTTTTGGTTTCTGGGGTGAATGAGAGGTTGATTTGTCCTAAGATTGATAAAATAGTTCCTTAATTTCACGCATGGATGAGCCAAGAGGTTGAGACTCAATTGTCATCTTCTGCACACTTTCTTTCAGCTCTTGCATTTCTGCCTCTAATTTTTCAATACGATCCTTGTTGGTGGCCATGCACTAATACCAAGTTGATAGGAACATAGATGGAATTTGATAAAAACTTCCTTTGGGTCGAATACTAACTTTTTTTTCATAGGTAATCAGAAAACTATTATTAATGATTAAATAATGAAAAGTACAAGATGTTCATGACGATGAACAACAAGAAATAAAAGAACAAATAGCACAACAAAAAGAGGATAGTCAGGAAACTAAGCTAAGGGAAGACATAAACTCGGAGAGAGAAGAACAATCAAGAAAACCCCAACAACGAGACCACTCCAAAAGACTGCGTTGGCATAAAACCTTTAACTCATCCAACGTTTTCTCATTGTCCTCAAAAGATCGACAATTTCGTTCCAACCACACAATTCACATTAAGCACCCTAGAACCAAATTCCAAATGTCCGAATTATGCTTCCCAAGCCACCGATGCCAACAAGATAACAAACCCGCCACCGATCTTGGCATAACCCAATGAATACCAAAAGCCTGAAGCATAAAAGTCCATAGGGAATGAGTAACAGGACAATGAAGATGAAGGTGGTCTACCGACTCCCCATCACAACAACACATACAACACCAATTAGCCAAAGGGCGAACCTTAAGCATTAGATTATCCAAGGTGAGGATCCGACCATGTGTAGCAGTCCACAAAAAGAATGCCATGCGCTTAGGAATCTTTGGTTTCCAAACACCCTTCCAAGGAAACAAAGAATTCAAAGCACCTCGAATCGCATGGTAGTAAGACTGGGTGTCAAACTTACCATCACCTTTTAGCCGCCAGCAAAGAGTATCTCTACTATCACTCCAAGGAATACGAGTTTGGATAAGTTGAAGTAGAGGATAAGATGCAGCCAACTCCCAATCTTCAAAAGCTCTATAAAACCTTAAATTCCACACTTTAACAAAGCATTCCCCATTCTGGAATCCACAAAACCTCGTAGATACAAGCATCCTTGACTCACCGAACACACATAAAGCTCGGGATAGAGATCTTTTAGAGTATTATCACCAATCCACCTATCATGCCAAAAGCGGATACGAGTGCCTTCACCCACTCCAAAAGACAGGTGCTTAGAAAATCTCTCCCACCCTCATTAATGCTTCTCCATAGGCCAAACCCATGAGTCCTCCCGCAGACTTTAGTACTCCACCCCCCTTGACCCTCACCATATTTTGTGGAGATAATTCTCCGCTAGAGATGGGTAACTTCATGATCATATCTCCACAGCCATTTCCCTAATAAAGCTTGATTAAATAACACCACACTTCTTATCCCCAAACCACCCATCTCAATGGGTAAACACACCTTTTCCCAAGCCACCAAAGGATATTCCTTAGAAGACCCCCACGGAAAATTCCTTTGAATACTTTCCAATCTAGCACCCATAGCTTTAGGAATAGTAAAAAGAGATAAAATGTACATTGAGAGACTTGAGAGAGTACTCTTAAGTAACATGAGCCTACCACCCTTAGATAAATAGAAACACTTCCACCTAGATAGTTTCTTCTCCATTTTCTCCAAAATAGGATTCCAAATCGAAGTTGTCTTAAAAGAAGTTCCCAACGGCATCACCAACTATTTCATAGGCAAATTGCCCACTCTACGTTGAAGAATATTAGCCAAAGTGCATCTAGATTACTCACCTCCCCAACAGGGACAATCTCACTTTTCCCAAAGATTGACCTTCAAACCTGTAAAAGCCTGAAAACAAGACAACACTAACCTTATGGACAGCAACTGTTCCCTAGAGGTATCACAAAATAAGATAGTGTCATCAGCAAATAACAGATGAGAAATACGCACACCAATAGAGTTCACAGCTCCCACATAAAAACCCCGAATAAGATTACACTCCTTTGTTTTCTTTAAGAGTCTACTTAAAACCTCCATTATCAAGAGAAACAAAAGCGGGGATAGTGGATCCCCTTGTCTCAACCCATGAGAGCTTCCAAAAAAACCTTCAAGGGATCCATTTACCAGGACTGAAAAGTGGATAGATGTAACACAAGCCTTAATCCACCCACTCCATTTCAACCCAAAACCCATCCGGCCCAACAAGTAAAACAAAGCCTCCCAATTCACATGGTCATGAGCTTTTTCAATATCAAGCTTGCAAACCACACCCGGTATTCTGCTCTTCAACTTGCTATCCAGGCATTCATTTGCAATAAGCACTGAGTCCAGAATCTACCTTCTGCCAACAACGAATTTTGAGTCTCGTAGATGAGATTATCCAAAACCACCCTCAACTTATTAGCCAATACCTTGGATAGCAGCTTGTACACACTACCCACCAAATTGATGGGGCAAAAGTCCTTAATGTTAACGACATTACACTTCTTAGGAATTAAAGTGAGAAACGAAGCATTCATAGGTCATTCAAACACGAGAGTCTTGATGAAAGTAAACAAAAAAATCCATGACATCCTTTTCCACAACACTCCAACATTTATGAAAAAAAGCCACGGTGAAACCATTAGGACCAGGGGCTTTATCACCTTTCATCTCCCTTAATACCTGGATGACTTCCTCCTTCGTGAACTCCTTCTCTAAAGATAACCGCTCATCCTCTTCAATACAAGCAAAAGCTAACCCATCCATAGTAGGAAGCCCCACCTCGGTTTCCTTATACAACCCTTGATAAAAGAGAACTAATTGAGAGCGTACATCAGACTCATCCTCATAAAGAACACCATCCACCTCGAAGTGCAATAGTAAATTCATCAATATCTGGCCTAATGCCATCAACATTTACTTACCACAATCTCCTAGTTGGAGATTTATTCAGCAACTATTCAAACATTCAAATAGAGATAAGATAACTAGATAAATAAGACTAATCAAATAAAGATAAGATATCTGGTAGAAATGATAAGAAGAAACAACAAGGACTCCTAAAGGTTGGGCAGTAGTTTATGTCCAACAGGATTCTCTTGAGGTATTCTAGATCTCCTATGTGGCACCCCATTAGTATGTGCTTGGGTATTTTCAAATTTATGATGAAGTTCACTTCAAAAGAGAATCATATGATTGGTTTACATTTGATAGTTTTCTTTGGAAAGTAATATCAAGGTTTTGTATCAAATCCTTCCTTAATCTTTGTAGGCACATACACCTTTCTGGTCCTATTTTCTATTTGTTCATCAAGTGTTCACAACTTTCATTTTGGTCATTATAGTTTTAAACTTCTTGTCGTTTTGGTCCCTGTTGCCATATCACTTATAGAAAATGCCTAATATTATAAACTTAACTATTGTTTGCCCCATAGGTGTTTTCCATTCGTGAAATGACAGTAGGGACCAAAATGATAGCAAGTTAAAAAATATAAGGACTAAATGAAAGTTGTGAAACTTGATGACCAAATTGAAAATCGGACTAAAATATTGGGATCAAAAAGTTTTTTTGCCATCTTTGTATTGCCTTGGAGTTTTGAATATGAATGTTGATTTCTTCTTTGCCCTCCTTCTTCCCAAAAATGATAGTGACTGATGTCAAGGTTTCTAGCATCATGATAAGTATGAAGATTGCATCTTTCTTTTAAACGTGTTTGATGTGCTTTTGATTTATCCTCATTGATGCATACATATTTCACTTGTTCATTTTCTATGGTGTGTATACTCTTCTTTTTAGTTTTCATTTTCTATGTTTAGTAAGCCAAAAATTCTGCAATCCTTGTATTGTAGGAAGTATTGTGACTCAAGAAGAACAAGTCAATGATACATCTCGTACTCGTCACTCTAGTGAACATCCAGATGTAAGTCAATCTTATATCTTTGTTATTCTTTTTGCTGCTCTATTGCTACTATTGTTTTTACTGTTGTTATTATTAATGGACAACATCTGGATGTGGGAGATGACCCTTGAATACTTGGTTTTCCTAGCATTCTAATGACTGATTTTGGGAAAACATGGATATCATTTTGATTGCACTAGTTAAAAAAGAAAAAAAAGAAGAAGAATGATTGGCCTGTCTAAAAGTTGGAAAGGAGTGATAGCAAAGCAACTTAGGCAAGCTCAAGAAACCTCTTAAAACATATTGTGAAATATGGAAGTATTTGTCTCAAATTCTATTCTTAGAATCATTGGAACTTCTTAGCATCACAGCAAAATTGATACACCTCTTACATGATTCAAATTAACATCATCGTTGCCTCTTGATCCTGCAAGCCTTTGTGTATTTGTTTTTTGTCCTTTTGGAAGTCTTTGCAATTCTATGTAGTCAATTATGTACATTGGTTTCAAACTTTGGAATATGGAGCGTTCACTATTTGGGGTTCATTGGGTCATGCCGCGTAGTGTCGTGGAACTTTTGGCATGTTGGTCAAACAAATTCAACAGACTTAGATCTAAGGTGCTTTGGAGAATGATCCCTCATTGTCTTATGTGGGTCATTTGGAGGGAAAGTAATACACGCACCTTTGACAAGAATGAAAGATCGATTCATGAGTTGCAGCTTCTCTTTTTTCAACTTTGTTTGATTGGGCAAATGCTACAGGTGTTTTTACTTTTATTTCTTTATTTGATATGCTTGATTTTTGTTCTTTCATTGTTACGTAGTTTTTTTTCCCCTGTTGCTTCTAGCACATGGCCTGTGTGATTTTTTTCCCTCTGTATTTTTTCTTCTTCTTTCAATGAAGTTATTAATATAAAATAATTAAAAAAAAAAAAAATCATGTACATTGGTTTCAACAGCATTGTTTACTTGAATAGCTGGGGGTTTTGATGGTTCTTAACCTGGTGTAAGAGTAATATGGCTATTTCGAGTGTTTCTTTGTAAGGGTCTTTAAAAAATGAACTGCTGTTATCAATGTACTTGCTTTAGTGGCTCACTTGGTTTATCTAATAAGATAATAGATGTAGTTATTGATATTCAAGTGGAAACTGGATATGCTTGTACTTTGGTTAATCTGATTACATCTTGATGCTATAACCATCGAACAGGTTCACCTAGTTGTTCACTTTGGTTATATTATTTGTGCTTCTAGTACATTTGATGATGTGAAATATTACTGATATTCTGCTGACTTGTCCAATTCAAGGTTCCAGATACACCCTCAAGAAGTTACCATAGCGTTCGGTCTAGGAGTCCTAGGTATGATAGGGATGACCGAAGTAGTGAAAGAAGAGATGTGAAGGATGACACTAGAAGTGAAAGCAGAAGGGTGAGACATAGACACAGTGATGATAGTAAAGACAATTATTATAGAAGAGAAGCACGTGGTCGATATGATCAAGACTATGATGGGGAATATGGAAGAAAGCGAAGTAGATATGAAGGTTCAAGGAGGACACCTGGTATGTAATACTTCTGTCTAAATTTGTTTCTTAAAGTTTACATTCTTCCAAGTATAGAAAACTGGAAGAGGGATGTGGTGCAGTTTGGTGTATTGTTTTTTGGAGGAATGTAAACTGATTTTTTATGGGCAAAGTTTGGCTACAACTCCACCCAATATTGGATGTAAATTTTGACAAATTCACTATTAGATTACATTTTCTTCTTATATTCTCAATGCTTGCAAAATTTGTAGAAGATCAAAGATTAATAGCTATGTGACCTATGTCATCAATCAAATGTTTAAATTTCAAGTTTTTGTCGTCTAAAATTATGCATAAAAAATGAGTTTATGGATCGAATAATAAATGACATCCAATTAGCATGAAATTTGATGTGTGTTAAAAACATGAAATCCAACAGTTAGATTTTCAAAATATGCAGTTGTGTTAATTTTTTTTAATGGGAGTTGTAGCCATTGGCTACAAACTAGCTTGTATCAAAACTTTGTCCCTTTTATTTTATTTTATGTCTTTGAATTTTAAATCTTAGGTGTTTTTTATTTTTTATTTATTTTATTTTATTTTAAATTTGGGACTAAGGATTTGTTCTTGTTCTTTTTCTTGTTTTTTAAATTTCATTTTGTGCACCTTTTATATACCCCTGTACTAGGGCTTATTAGTCATTATCCAAAGATCCAAAATTGAGAGAAATTTATAGACTAATGCTTCCTAGCAATAGTACTATGTAGGAGGAGGAGAGGTCCCAGAAATTCCAGAAACTAACGACTAATCCTGAGAATCTCCATTGCTGACCCCCAAAAATTTGGGACTAAGGCTTTTTTGTTGTTGACCTAAAAAGTTCTGGATATACACATTTACAGATAAAAAGAAAAATTAAATAAAGAATGTTGTTAGTTGTTAGTGTTAGTTCATTGATGAAATTCTGCTGCATATCTCTAAAAAGTAAGAATATTGCTCATATGACTTCTAAACTGTGCAAATCTTGCAGGCAGATCCGACTGGGATGATGGGAGATGGGAATGGGAAGATACACCACGCCGGGATAGTCACTCTCATACCAGTAGGCGTCATCAACCTTCACCATCCCCAATGTTTATTGGGACTTCACCTGATGCACGACTAGTGTCCCCATGGTTGGGTGGCCATACGCCTTCTTCTACTGGTATTTTAGTTAGATGTGGAATCTTCCCTTTGGAAGTCAAATTTTATTTTATTTTATTTCCAATGGAACTGGCTATCTGTTGCTGTTTATGTTGATTTGGGCGCATAACAATGACTCAAAATTTGTAATAAATACAGCTTCTGCTGCTTCTCCCTGGGACCATGTCTCTCCCTCTCCAGTTCCAATTCGTGCTTCTGGATCCTCCAATAGATCTTCAAACTCTAGACATGGTGGGAAGTCCCATCAACTTTCTTTTTCTAGGGAAAATTCAGAAGCATTTGAGGTATTATACTTGTGGTTAAGAATCTTTTTCCCCCTTCTCTTTTTATTTTGAGGAAAGGGGGTCCTACATTTTAAACCTTGTTTCTAGAAAATAGGTTTCATCTTTTTCACATTGAATAATGGTGATGATTGTGAATCCTTTCTTGGTTAATTCACATGCTATTTAGTTGATCTAGTAGATTTTTCATTAATTACATCATGTGTGCAGGGTGGAGACTCAGATAAAACTGATTTGTCTGAAGAACACAAGTATGAGATTACTGAAAGTATGCGCCTAGAGATGGAATACAATTCTGACCGTGCATGGTAATTCAATTAATGGGCTAGTTATTCTTCTTTGATAAGATTTGACTTCAATGTATTTTCTGCACAAGGATTACCACATGAAGTTGTTAATCCCCGTAAAAGAATATTAGCTAAACAACATGAATCTGTGAACCTCATTTGGCTGACTTTTTTTTCTAAATTTGCACTTCATCTATTCAATTTCTGGAATCTTCAACCAAGCAGTAATAGATGGTAGAATTTAATTTGGTTTGTTCAAACTGGTTCTAACTCTTCTAATTTGATGGTTTTGATCCTAAATTCACAATCCTTTAAAATGGCTCCTCTTACGATTTGTCATAGCAAAAAAAGAAAGCTCCATTAGAAATCAGACTATAGTTCTTATCCCAAAAAAAGAAGGAATTAGACTTTAGTTGTGGAAGACTTCCTCTTGGATTTCTTTTTATAAATTTTACTAGTGCCACTTAGTTGTCAATTTATTTTGACTAATACAAATTTTATTTTATAGGTATGATAGAGAAGAAGGTAATACAATGTTTGATGCAGACAGCTCGTCATTTTATTTTGGAGATGATTCTTCTTTCCAGAAGAAAGAAGCAGAATTGGCCAAAAGACTGGTATGTTAAACTGTCAAATGACTTTTTGGAAATATGTTTGAAACATTTCTCATTGGCGCATAAGTATTATACACCATTATTACATTAATAGGTGCATGCATTTGTCTCTTTTATAGTTTTATCTTTCTGAAATATGCATGTCTTGTTGAGTACCTTAAAAATTTTGTGAGCTGTTTTAAGATGGTAGTGCAGACTGTTTAGTTAGTTAGATTATGCTGGCAATCCACATTCCTGTCACTCCTTTTAAGAATTGGAATCTCCAATTCAGGTGCGAAGAGATGGAACAAAGATGACACTTGCTCAGACAAAAAAGTTGTCTCAGCGCACTGCTGATAATGCTCAGTGGGAAGACCGCCAACTATTGAGATCTGGAGCTGTTAGAGGGACTGAGGTGCAGACCGAGTTTGATGATGAGGAAGAACGCAGAGTTATTCTTCTTGTACATGGTAATGAAACTTTATAATCTCAACTAATTGATGGGTTACATGTCACTTGCTGTGCATGCACATATGATGTCTGCCTCCTTCAGCTTATATTTCTCTATTTTTCTTATTACAGATACAAAACCTCCTTTCCTAGATGGGAGAGTTGTTTTTACTAAACAAGCAGAGCCAATAATGCCAATAAAAGACCCAACATCAGATATGGCTATAATTTCACGCAAAGGATCTGCTCTGGTTAGAGAAATCCACGAGAAACAAAGTATGAATAAGTCACGCCAACGTTTTTGGGAGCTTGCAGGCTCAAAACTTGGTGATATTCTTGGTGTTGAAAAAACAGCAGAACAGGTATTGTACTTGCAAATGAAGATATGACTTTTACCATTTGTGTGTTTTAAACTCTCCCTTCCTTTCTGTCCTTTTTTTTTTTTTTATTGTTGGGGGGGGGGAGGTGTGTTGGCTAAGCAGTAAGCACAGGTGAAACTTATGTGTTTATCTTAATGCTAGGTTGATGCTGATACTGCTGATGTGGGTGAAGATGGTGAAGTTGATTTTAAGGAAGATGCAAAGTTTGCACAGCATTTGAAGAAGGGGGAAGCAGTAAGTGATTTTGCAAAGTCAAAAACCTTAGCACAGCAGCGACAGTATCTGCCAATATATTCAGTGCGAGATGATTTATTGCAGGTTTGCTGTTAGTCCTTTGATATGTGTTTGTTTACTTTTAATGACCGATATCTGCTTGCTTTCTCATAATTGAAGTTTGATAGCAACATCTGTTTTTGAAATTGGAGAATGAGCTTCTGTTTTTCAAAATCTAGGATTTGGTGCCAAGAGCCTTGTAGCTCATTTGACACCTTTTGATGTTTTCAATGAGATGTCCAGGGTTCAAATCCCCTTTCTTCCATTGTAACTACTGAATTATAATAAAATAAAATAAAAACTAGGATTTGGTGATTGCAAAATGATTGGTATATAATCTTATTCCCTAAGGCTTAAATGGTCAATTAGCACAAATTGGGAGGTGAAATATATGACATAAAGGAATTTCAGATTGACATGCTTGATGTCAAGTCATATGTCTGTAGTGCTGGTCTGATGCCGATGCTGCAGTCTTCACGTCTTATTACACCTCCTCCTCCCACAGGAATGGATGGATGATGAGGTTCTATATTCAAAACCCACTGGGTTTGTATAAATCAACAATCAGAAAAGAAAAAGAAAAATATGCTTCTTTCTTAATTAATTTTGTGCCATCCTTTGCTCAAAATTCAATTTATGAAGAGCATTTCAGTCTTTGAATTTTCTTTGGTTTACATTTTGGCTATGCCCTTGAAAAATATATTAAACCTTGTCATGTGTCCTAATTCTGTTTGAATGTTTATTGGATAGGTAATACGTGAAAATCAGGTGGTGATTGTCGTTGGAGAGACTGGTTCGGGAAAGACGACTCAACTGACACAGGTTAGCTTTATAAGATTTATACACACACACACACACACCTTGTCAACCGGAATCTGATGTGGATTTTGTTGATAGTATCTGCATGAAGATGGCTACACCACAAATGGTATAGTGGGATGCACCCAACCAAGGCGTGTTGCAGCTATGAGTGTTGCAAAAAGAGTTAGCGAAGAGATGGAGACTGAACTTGGTGACAAAATTGGTTATGCCATTCGTTTTGAGGATGTGACTGGGCCAAACACCATAATTAAGGTGAGATCCTTTGTTTTCTCCAAGAGGGAACTTGTTGAATTTCCTTATACACTTCTCATTTGGGCCGTTTATTGTCGATGACCTTTTTAAAATAAGTAACCTCTTATTATTCCTGATGGTTGTTGAAACTTGAAATAACTCTTCTGCTTCTACTTCTTATTCTTATTCTTCTTTTTCTTTTTTTAATTTAATATTTTTTAAAAGGGCATAAGTTTTATGTGAATAGAGATAAATGTGTTATTCCAATTTTACAGTACATGACGGATGGAGTACTCTTGCGTGAAACACTCAAAGATTCTGATCTTGAAAAATATCGGTATGGGAAGTTGTATTTTTCTATTTTTTATTGTCCATCTTTACATGTATCTGTTCATTTACAATCATAACATAATTATCTAATGTCAAGGTTATAACTGTTGCAGTGTCATTGTGATGGATGAAGCCCATGAGAGGTCACTAAACACAGATGTGCTGTTTGGGATATTGAAAAAAGTGGTTGCTCAACGTCGTGATTTTAAGCTTATAGTGACATCTGCAACTTTGAATGCACAAAAATTTTCAAATTTCTTTGGAAGGTAACCTTGTCAATAACATGAAAACTCATCTATGTCATTGTATTCTTTGTCTACTTGTTCAACATTACTAATTTCTATATTTTGTTGCAGTGTACCAATTTTCCACATCCCTGGTAGGACATTTCCTGTTAATACCCTGTACAGTAAAACTCCATGCGAAGATTATGTTGAAGGTGCAGTGAAGCAGGCCATGACCATCCACATCACAAGCCCTCCAGGTGACATTCTCATTTTCATGACTGGCCAAGATGAGATTGAGGCAGCCTGTCATGCCCTTGCAGAGCGTGTGGAACAGCTCATGTCCTCTGCAAAGAAAGCGGTTCCTAAACTCATGATACTCCCCATATATTCACAGCTTCCTGCTGACTTGCAAGCAAAGATATTCCAGAAAGCTGAAGAAGGGGCCCGGAAATGCATTGTGGCAACTAACATTGCTGAGACATCTTTAACTGTAGATGGAATTTTTTATGTCATTGATACAGGCTATGGTAAGATGAAAGTGTACAACCCTAGGATGGGTATGGATGCTCTCCAAGTATTCCCTGTCAGCCGTGCTGCTGCTGACCAACGTGCTGGACGTGCTGGTAGAACTGGGCCTGGGACATGTTATCGGCTATATACAGAGAGTGCATACCTAAATGAAATGTTGCCTAGTCCTGTGCCTGAGATCCAAAGGACCAACCTTGGCAATGTGGTTTTGTTGCTCAAATCTCTTAATGTTGAGAACTTGCTGGATTTTGATTTCATGGACCCACCTCCACAGGATAATATTCTTAATTCTATGTACCAGTTGTGGGTCTTAGGTGCTCTTAACAATGTTGGGAGCTTAACTGGTCTTGGCTGGAAAATGGTGGAGTTTCCATTGGACCCCCCACTTGCCAAGATGCTGTTGATGGGTGAACAGCTAGGATGCTTGGATGAGGTATTGACAATTGTTTCAATGCTTTCGGTACCGTCAGTATTCTTCCGGCCTAAAGATAGGGCAGAGGAGAGTGATGCTGCACGTGAAAGATTCTTTGTGCCAGAATCTGACCACTTAACGCTTTATAATGTTTACAATCAATGGAAACAACACCAGTATCGTGGAGACTGGTGTAACGACAACTTTTTGCATGTTAAAGGGTTACGGAAGGCTAGAGAAGTGAGGTCCCAGTTGCTGGATATTCTTAAGACACTAAAAATCCCTTTGACATCTTGTTGGCCTGATTCAGACATCGTGAGGAAAGCCATCTGTTCTGCATATTTCCATAACGCAGCAAGATTAAAGGGTGTGGGGGAGTATGTCAATTGCAGGAATGGGATGCCTTGCCATTTACATCCGAGCAGTGCTCTCTATGGTATGGGTTGCACTCCAGAGTATGTGGTCTACCATGAATTGATTTTGACAACCAAGGAGTATATGCAATGTGCTACAGCAGTTGAACCCCAGTGGCTGGCTGAGCTGGGACCGATGTTCTTTTCTGTTAAGGAGTCAGATACATCGATGTTAGAGCATAAAAAGAGGCAGAAGGAAGAAAAAACAGCCATGGAGGAGGAAATGGAGAATTTGAGGAAGGTGCAAGCAGAAGCTGAGAGAGATAGCAAGGAGAAGGAGCGGGAAAAGAGGCAAAAGGAGCAGCAACAAGTCTCGATGCCAGGTCTGCGGCAGGGCTCTTCTACCTATTTGAGGCCAAAGAAGTTTGGGTTGTAAGTGTAAATTATACCGTACGAAATAGTCACATGTTTCATGCGGTAGAATAGTGTTATTCTTGACATAAGAAAGAAATTGTTGTTCCCAATTGCAATGAAAATTAGTAAAAAAAAAAAAAAAAAAAGGAAAAAAAAAAGAATGTTAATATTTTACCAATGCAGGTGTTCCAGTGAAAAATAAAGATACTGGCTTATTTAAAGTAGCATAATTATGTCGCCAGTAATGTTTCTTAAGATGGTAAATCAGTTTTGGGATGTAAAACTGCTAAGAAGACATGGGTTCTTAGAATTTCTTAACATCCTAACCTGCCATATAGGAATACTTGCTTACAGGATTAGTTCTCGTGTTCTGGTTAATAGGGGCCAAAGTGGCCTAAAAGAACAAGTTGTTCGATTGAACAGGCAAAAAAGCTGGAAATAGAAAGTTTGCACTCCTTCAGCATGGAAATGATAGAATTTAGTCTTTTTCCCGTAGTTATATTGTTAAGCATAATTTCTGTCAACTTATATAAACCAGGACCAAATGATATGTGTGTGAGAGAGAGAGAGAGAGAGAGAGAGAGAGAGAGAGAGCACATATATATTCTTGGCTTAAAAATTTTCCTTTAAAAAAAAAAAATTAATTAATTTAGTTGTTTAATTTTTATTTTGCTTGCTTTATCTTTTTGAGTGAATAGAAGTTGAAATGTTGAAGGACTAAAACATTAACGTGCATTGGTTGAATGGCACGAAGCAAAATATTGAAGTCCATGAACCTATGTGCCATTAATTGCAGTAATCCACGATATTTTTTTTTTGTCCATTCTAAACTATTAAATTCTATTAAACAAATTATAACGGAAAATTACAATTTACCCACACGTGGTTTGATCGAAATTTAAGTTGCTTACCTATGGTTTGAAATTTAATACTTTACTCATTTGGGGTTAGCTCGATTAGATTTCTATAACTCACATTTGTTAAAAATAAAGTTAAGTATGTAATTTTGCTCCACGATATATTTTTTGTCCATTCTAAACTATTAAATTCTATTAAACAAATTATAACGGAAAATTACAATTTACCAATACGTGGTTTGACCAAAATTTAAGTTGCTTATTTGTAGTTTGAAATTTGACACTTTACTCACTTGAGGTTAGCTCAATTAGATTTCTATAACCCACATTTGTTAAAAATAAAGCTAAATATGTATTTGCTCCATTTTTATGTCTCTCTTCCAAAAATACAAAAAACATAAAAATACGAGATCAAATAAGATAAAAAACTATCTATCGGAACACTTGCATCATGGAATTTCAAGCCATAGGTAGACAACTTAAATTTTGGTCAAATCTCGGGTGGGTTAAGTGTCTAATTTTAAATTACAGCTAGACAACTTAAATTTCAGTCAAACTATGTGGGTAAGTTGTAATTTGCTCAATTATAAACCATAAAATATTATTAATCAATCACTTACCTCTTTCTCAAAAAAAAAAAAAAAAAAAATTATTAATCAATAATATACAATGTTTAGCCTACTGTTCAAATTAATATCTAAACTGATATACTAGATGGTAGCTTAATCTCAAATAAAAGCCTCGATTATAGAATTTTTTGTAATACTGATATACTATACTAGTACTCCAATGGTGTATATAGGATATCTATATATATATATATATATATATTATATAATGGCTTAATCTCAAATAAAAGCCTCGATTATAGAATTTTTGTAATACTGATATACTATACTGGTACTCCAATGGTTTATATTGGATAGTGGCCTACTAATCTAATAATTTGGTCATTGATTTGGATGGTGGATGAATATTGCAAATTCATCGTAAATTAGGTTATAAATTGCAGAAATTTATAGTTTAGAGCACAGATACATAGTTTAAAATTAGGATGATGAATAAATTATGTACCAATTTAAGGTTTTGTCTTTTTTTATTGAATATAGTTTCCCTTCGGCATAAAAGAGATGCCTTGCTTCTTACGGCCATTTTACTTTAGAGCCACTGCCGTTCCCATGGTATGCCCGTACGGATTTCACACAAACAAATACAAAACGTTAAACAATAGATCCCCGATTAGATTATGAGAAAGTTTAGGGACATAATTTTGTGTCATAATTTTTTCGATAACTATGCTGTGTTTTTTAAGAATATAACCATGCTATGTTAGACAGTGTGGTGAAAAAAAAAAAAAAATTATGGCTCCATATGAAAATAATTGCCAACCACTTAGAGTCCAATACTTCAACAAGTCCTAGAAGAATGTTGTATTTTTGGTGTTTGTTTTATGTGGTAAATTCTATGGATAACAAGAAAATGAGTTGAATACACCCAAAATACTAAATCAATATAGTGTAGGGGTTGGTTAAGTGGTTCCTAAATCCTAAGACCTCTTGATATTCATGAGATTCTAGATTCGAAACTTCTTATTGGCATCTTGAATTATCTGAATAGATTTCTACTTGTAAATTGTAATAATAACTTAGTTTGCGTGGGACAGAAGCGGCGACTCCAGGAATTTTTCCCAAGATGTTCCTTAAGAAACATAATTTTTTCTAGTGGCGGCTCCAGGAATTTTTCTCAAATGTATTGTTGTTTAGTTGTTTCATTAATTTTTTTGTCTTTTATAAACTATAATTTGTTATATTGTTATTTCATTAATTATAAAATTATTAATTGTTGTTTAGCCTAACATAATTTAATTTGTTTGTCTTTTATAATGTATTGGTTAATTAAATTATTAATTATTGTTTATTAGTTGATTTTCTTAATTAATTATTGGTTAATTAATATCCCAAACAAACAAAATTAATTAGTTCAACTAATTACTATGGTTGTTTGATACTTGGAATATCACACTATTACTTAACCAAAAAAAAAAAAAAAAAGTCAATAAATTGTGCAGCATAAAAATATATAGGCCCTATAGCTTAAGTCCAAGTCTAAAAAAGAGTGATTTATTACAAGCCTCATGCCCGATGCCCCCAATCACAAGAGCCACCGCCAATCGAAAAATTTCACAATCACAAATCACAATATACAGTACACTAAAAGACAATTAATATCTCACCAACACCAACACCAACACCAACACCAACACACACCAACGATAAGATAAAGTTAAATTCAAAAAGTCAAAAAAAGAAAAAAAAAAATTAATAAAGCTAAAGATTCGGCCAACCAATGAGCCAATCATAGACTCATAGTTCAAAAGAGAGTGAGTTAGACTCTTAAAGAATAAAGAGAGTTAGACTCTTATTCATTAATTTCATTTCATATTTTCATAGTTTTCACTTTTCATTTCAGTGAGAGATTGAGAGAGAGTCAGAGAGAAAAAAAGAGAGAAATACCTTGAGGGAGGGAGCATTGAGCACCGGAGCGATCGAGGTGTTGAGCGATCTGCGATGAGGGGTGAGCGGCGATGATGAGCAACCCAGGATCGTGGATGGACCGATCTCCGATGAAGGGCGACGATGTGCTCTGGAGTTTGGACCGCGATTGGACCGATCTAGCTTCTAAGGGGAGGCATTGCTCTGTTGCTTTGTTTTTAGGTTTGCTTTAGCTTTAGTGATTTATGATGTCTTGATTTATTGATTTGAGGTTTCTGATTTAGTAATTTGCTCAGTATCGGGGTTTGGTGTTTTTTTTTTTTTTTTTTTTTTTTTTTTTTGAGAATTCATGGGTTTGCTTCCTTTGTAATCTGTTGGGCTTGCCGTGGGCTTGATGTTGGCCTTACCGTCCGTTGTTTTGCTATGTTACAATTTTTTTTTTTTTTTCTATTTGCTTGAAAGTAGAACAAATAATTTTTTTTTATTTATTTATAATTTGAGGTTATTTTTAATTTTGATTGAGGGTGTTTCTATTTTTTTTTTAAGGGTAAAAAAATAATTTTTTTTAATTATTATATAGTTCCCGGAAACATCCTCGAGCATAACGTGGCGTTGCCCTTTGGATGGAAGGAATGCATATGCCTAATGAAATAGTCGGATATTTGAAAAGATCTAGAACCCATTTGGTAAGAGATTTTTACTAACATTGTTTAAATTTTGTAAAAATATATGTAGGTAAAAAAATATATAAAAATACGTGCTGTAATATTTAAACAACAGTTTTTATTGCTCTGTTGCTCTGTTTTTAGGTTTGCTTTAGCTTTAGTGATTTATGATGTCCTGATTTATTGATTTGAGGTTTCTGATTTAGTAATTTGCTCTGTATCGGGGTTTGGTGTTTTTTTTTTTTTTTTTTTTTTTTTTTTTTTTGAGAATTCGTGGGTTTGCTTCCTTTGTAATCTGTTGGGCTTACCGTCCGTTGTTTTGCTATGTTACAAATTTTTTTTTTCTATTTGCTTGAAAGTAGAACAAATAATTTTTTTATTTATTTATAATTTGAGGGTATTTTTAATTTTGATTGAGGGTGTTTCTATTTTTTTTTTTAAGGGTAAACAAATAATTTTTTTTAATTATTATATAGTTCCCGGAAACATCCTGAGCATAACGTGGCGTTACCACTGGATGGAAGGAATGCATATGCCTAATGAAATAGTCAGATATTTGAAAAGATCTAGAACCCATTTGATAAGAGATTTTTACTAACATTGTTTAAATTTTGTAAAAATATATATAGGTAAAAAAATATATAAAAATACGTGCTGTAATATTTAAACAACAATTTTTATTGTTTAAATACGTTACCAATCAGACCCTAAATACTTTGTTAGTCAAAGGATCTAGAAATCCATCGTGATTCTCGCTTATTAGAAATTAGGGTCCCAACATATATGTGCCATCGTGATTCTCGCTTTTCAAAGTCTAGGGGCTTCGTTGGGTAGTTAAGTCCTAAGTCCTAACTACTTAAAGTAGGGAAGGTTCATGGGCCTGACCCATAAGCGTGTCTGAGGTCAGATTCGCACTTTCTTGCCTATTTCTCCATAAGATTATCCGAAGGTAAAACTAGTTAAAAAATTAAAAAAAAAAAAAAAAACAAAGGAGGAAAAGAAGAAGAAGAAGAAGAAGAAAAGCCACGTACGAGTTATTTTCATTTTCCGAGAAGTTTCACATTAGGTCGCTCAACTAACTACGCGTCTGCCAAAACTATAAATGGAGGTCTCATAACTCAGCCTTTACAGCCCACTCTTATTCACAGTCGCCTAGTAATTATACTTTGCCAGTTTATAGCCCTGGTGTTCATAGCTAGCCACGAATATTAAGCTACTTATTTTCGTGGACCTACATTGAATACTTTCTCAAATCTCCCCTTGAACACTTTGTTTATATAATCTTAAGCTTATTTCAGTTGTTGTAGAATTAACCATGAACAAATGCAGTGCATACAACCGTGTATTCCAACAATTTGATGAAGACAAAGATGGTAAAATCTCAGCCCTGGAGCTGTGTCGTTGCATTGAATCAATAGGTGGCGGGTTGCTGATGGAAGAGGCGGAGACAGTGATTGAATCCTTGGACTCAGATGGAGATGGGCTGCTGGGGTTGGAGGATTTCGTTGGTTTAATGGAAAGTGGGAGTGAAGAAGAGAAAATGAAGGACTTGAGAGAGGCCTTTGAGATGTATGACACAGATGGAGCTGAATGCATCACACCAAAGAGTCTGAAGAGTATGCTTAGCCGACTTGGCGAGTCAAGAACCCTTGAAGAATGTGTTGTTATGATTAACCAGTTTGATCTTGATGGCAATGGGGTGCTTAATTTTGAGGAGTTCAAGGTCATGATGATACAATGAGTCATGTACTGTGTAGATTTTTTTGTTTTGAAAATATAAGAAGGATGCAGTTGAGTTACAAAATACATATCTCTTTTTAGTGTTGAATAGTGTGGTGTAGATATTTTAATGTATAATACCATTTAATGTATTTTTGGGCCTTGTAACCTCTTTGCAAAAGAATTTAGAGAAATTCGAATAGCGAAAAAATTGATGGAAAGTTTGACAATAGTATTATCACTTCTTTTATATATATATTGGCAATCACATTGCCATTTTTTTTTTTTAAATAATTGAATAAAAAAGCTTTTTTTTTTTTTTTTTTACAATGAGTTATTTTCTCTTTTTTAGTTGGCAATGTGATTGGCGATTTCATTAAAAAAAAAAAAAATTGCACTTTTTAATTAAAATTTGACATTAGTAATAGAATATTAGAATGACAAAACACTGGGTAGTGTAAATACTTGTAGATTTTGTAATGGGTATAAAATTGTTCTTACTTCATGTGACCGAAGCCTTGATGGCCATAACACTTGCGAGGTAGGACCCAACAACTGTGTCGGTGAAAACATTAAAAAAAAAAAATGGAAATAGTACCAGAGAAATAAAAATACTGAATAATATTTATCTAGAAGAGATTACAGATTACACAATATTATTTGAATTGAGACGTGACACTCGCTCTTTTTAAAAAGATTCAACTAAAACCCTTGTGCCTCCTTTTTTTACCTTACTTTTGCACACGTATCTGACCCAATATCTACTTTAATATATTTCAACCCATTAATCTCCACACTTAAAAACAATAAAATAATCTCTCATTTTCAATGTGAGATTAAACATGTGAGTCACACATATTTACATTTAAGTTGTCAATTTTATTCATTTTAATTATTTAGAATTAAAACAACGAACTCAACTTTAGAGTTGTAGTAGTTTTTTACTTGAACTATGTTTAAGGAAGTCAATCTTGTACTGGAGGCCATACCGGTTTGGTAAGAAAAACGAGATATTTTGGTTTTGGTTAATATCGGTGTATTGTTTTAAAATTACCGCTAAATATATATATATATATATATATATATTTATATATTAATAAGTCAAAGCTCATACAATTTATTGAAAATATTTAAAATTATAAACTCATATTTCATTACGCAATGAGGGTTTTTTTTTTTTTTTTTTAGTGGTCTTAATTTGTAGAAAAAAAATTGTATTTTTTATTTTATTTTATATATATAAAATTTTTATTTTGAAAATCTAATTTATAAGTAGATAAATCAATTTGAAAATGAATAGGAGAATGGTCCTATTTTTTAGGCAATGTTTTAATGGGAATTAGAGTTGCATTTTTACCAGATTGTCCTTTAGTTTTGTCTCTACTTAAACATAGAGGTGTAGGGGTATTTTTGAACTAAAAAATGAGGAATCCAAATAGAAGAAGTCACTTAAATAATAGTAGATATATATATATATATATATATATATATATATATATATATTGTTATTTTCAAGATTGCATGACAATAGCAACTAGTGTGCACGTTCATTTATAGTTGAACTTTAGAGAAAAAGAAAAGACGTAAATGCACTTTTAGTCCCTATATTTTGGCTTTTTTCTATTTTAGTCCCTATATTTTTATTTTACCACTTTTAGTCCTTAAACCAATTAACGTGTATTATTTTCGTCCTTTTCGTTAGTCAACAAATGGAAACATCTAAGGTAACTAATGAAGGAATTAAAATATTATTAAAAAAGATACATCAGATAAAATAATAATAAAATTTCTAACCTTCTTATTTTTTAAAAAAGAAAAGAAAAGAATTAAATTAATTTTGTTTCTCTTTTTTGGGAAGAACATGAAGAATCTAGAACCTGTGTTCTTCCCCATTAATCATGTTCTTCATTTTCTTCCCAGAAAACCTTGCCCAGAAATTTAAAAAATCAATATTTTTTTTCTCTTTTCTTGTATTTCCTTAGCAATGAAACCCATAAAATCAGTCAGTTTTACAAACACAAAGACATGCCCACAAATTTACAAAACACAAAGACATTCAACAATTACTTTGTCATTCTTTCACATTCCCATTACAAACACAAAGACCTGATTCAAAATACCTTCAACAAACCCAAAGTCCTTACACGCCTTAATCCAAATTTACAGATCCAAGCAAACCCAAATGGCAAAAACCCAATCTAACCGTCTAGATTGAAGATAAAGAAAGGGAATAGATCCGAGTATGTTCGGATCAAGGAGAGAGAACTAGGTTGACTATGGTTGGCCATGGAGGCTCGGGTTGGAGGAGAGATGGTGAGAGAGAGAGAGAGAGAGAGAGAGAGAGAGAGAGAGAGAGAGAGAGAGAGAGAGAGAGAGAGAGAGAGAGAGAGAGAGAGAGAGAGAGAAAGAAGATTCTAAAGAAGATGAGGAAAAATGGCTGCATACAACAACAACAACAACCGCTACGTACAACAACTTCTTCTTCTTCTTAAACAAAACTCCTCGAACCCTACATCGTTCGATCACGATTCCGAGAAATTGAGGTAGTTCTTCTCCAAATTTGGCGAGATCGAGATCGGACCAACCAAATTTGACTCCACCACCGAGCTTTGTTATCACTGGCCCTGTGTCATCTTTGTTGTTTACCATATCTCGTCGCCAACAACCAATCACAACATCTCTCTAACCCAAATCAAGCTGATCTCAGCCTCCTTTTATCTTAAACCCATCGCACCCGACTTCACAAACCTCACCACTAACGGCTTCGTCGTTTCAGCAATGGATTTAAAGAGAGAGCTCACCTTCGCTTAGCTCGTAGAGAGAGAACTTGAGAGATTCCAATTGTTCTTTTGGGTAAATTTGGGTTTGTAATGAGAATGTGAATGTGAAAGGACTATAAATTTGGGTTTGTAATGAGAATGAGAGATTATAATCGTGTTTGTAAATTTGAATGAGGGTGTGTAAGGATTTTGGGTTTGTTGAAGGTGTTTTGAATCTTTGAAGGTAGGAGGGACTGACGAGTTAGAACTTAGAAGTTTTTGGGTTCTTCACGTTCTTCCAAAAAAAAAAAAAAAGAGAAGAAACAAAATTAATTTTTTCTTTTCTTTTTAAAAAAATAAGAAGGTTAGAAATTTTATTATTATTTTATCTGATGTGGCTTTTTTAATAATATTTTAATTCCTTTGTTAGTCACCTCGGATGTTTCCGTCTATTGACTGATGGAAAGGATGAAAATAACACGCGTTAATTGGTTTAGGGACTAAAAGTGGTAAAATGAAAATGTAGGGACTAAAGTGGAAAAAATCCAAAATGTAGGGACTAAAAGTGCATTTACGCCAAAAGAAAAAGTGAGTTAAGTTTGATTTGATGTTCACATGGGTAACTGACTTAGACATACAAAACAACAAAAGTAAAAAAGATAAAATCATTTTGTTAACCGCGAGTTAGCAAATAAAATGAAAAAAGACAAGTAAAAAGAAATTGAAATGAAATAGAATAAAAGAAAGAGGCATTTGGTATGGGGAAGAAGGGAGCTCGGCAAAATAGGATCACCATCGAAAAACGTCTTCGCGCCTAGAAATTAATCTTTTTAAAATTTTGTTGTATATATAGATATATACATAGATAGGTTGTAATAATAATGATGTTTGAGTTTGGAGAATATTGTTTCATAAAGTTGTTAAAATGAAAATTCAAGTTTTGGAATTTTCTAAGTGAAAATTTGAAATTCAGTATTTTCAATCGGTCGAAACTTTGGCTCGATCGATCGAAATAGTAAGAAAATAATCTTAGAGTTTCTCGATGGTTCGATCACTATTCGATTCCTGTTCGGTCAATTGAAACGAGCATTCGATCGATCAAAAAGAGCATTCGATCGATCAAAAGGACCTCTCGGCCGATTGAAACTTGAAAAAATTGAATTTTTTGCAGAATTTTCTGGTAACTGTTCAGAAAGGTTGAAGAGGTTTCAAGTCTCGTGAATGGTTTTATGAAACATTTTAACTCTCCATACATACCTTTTGAAGTGTTATAACCCTAGGGGTATAAATAGAGGTTAATGTTCACTTGAAAATAGTAAGTTACAAAGAAACACAAGAAATCCTGTGGGTATTCTCCAAAATTACTATTTGTAAAACCCAATAAACTTGGTTGTATCTTGGGGACAAGTTTGTAGAAACCTTTAGCAACTTGCGTATGGGGACAAATATTGTCTAAGGATAACATTCAATTGTGCCTCCAAGTCAATTACTAATTTCTATTTACTTGATGTGTTCATTTGTTCTTTCATTATTACTCCTTAATTTGGTGAAATCCCCAACAATCTTAGACAATATTTTACTATAAGATAAGGAGTAAATGATAGTACAACTTTGAAGATGTTGAATCATGGTTTGGTGAAATTGGATTGTTTTGATGGATCCAATTTTACACGATAGAAAGAGCAATTGGCTTGGATTTGAAGAGTTCTTCAAATGATGAATCGATCATAATGAATCTTCAATTGGCTTAAAGAAACAAGTTTCTTTGTTGGCAAGACAAGGTGGTGATTCTTGCGTATTGTGGATGCATTAAAAGCCATGTTCATAGTTTGAACAATGAAGGTACAATTACTTGTTCATGGGAAATTTGAATTTCGAATTGATTGATGAGCTTCTTTGTTAGAATATTTGCATGTGTTGCGAATTTATTTGAATTGAGATATAAGAATGAAATTTTGACATGTTTAAATGTTATAAAGTGAAGTAGAAAATCTAAAGGATGGGAACTTAAACTCTTAAAGTGATAAAGTTTGTGAATGTTTTCCTAAGTGATTTTCTAAACTATGTGAAGACATTAAATAACATGTCAAAAGATCTCACTTTAGATCAATTCAGACAACATCATTGAATTGAAGAGGAAAGTCCGGTTAGAGGTGTAACTAACATCGATTCTAAAGTGAATATAAACAATGTTAAATTTGGAAGTTCTAGTAAGACCAATAAACACTTGAATGTGAATGAGTGTGTCAATGGTTTTAGAAGAACAACTCTAAGGATCCCAACAATGACAAGTGGAAATTGTCATGTTTCCTTTGTGGAAACAAAGACCATTACATTTGAGAATGTAAGTTCTTAAAGAAAAAGAAGGATGAAGATGAAAATGCAAATGAAACAATTGTCATTAAGGACATTACTGATCACTATATTTCATATGCCTGTAATTACAAATCCGTTCGATTGGTGTTTTGATTCAGATGCAATGTTGCATGTGTGTAACTACAAGGCATAATTCAAGACTTATGAGGAGTCTTCCATAGAACTAAAGGTGCTTGTGGATAGCCATAGTAAGGCAAAAGTTCATGGAAAGTGCATTGTTGAAGTGAAATTGAGTTTTGGCAAGAAGTTCTCTTAACCAATGCTATGTTTTTCACATACCTGATATCAAGAGAAGTCAATTTGTTATTTAAGAATGGTCTTGTTCAAGTATGAGACATTAGTAGGCAATTGATATGTTACTAATGACATGTTCAAATTGAGTGTTATTTATCAATATGTTTTAGTTGTGCTTATATTATTGATTTTTTATTTGTGACATGCTAGACTAGAACATTTAAATTTCAAATTCTTGAAATTTATGTCAAAGCATGATATAATTTATATAAGCATGATGATTTGAATTGAATGGTGTATTAATTAGAAATGGTGAATATTTCTAAATGTATATTCTTCTTTGTGAGGAACATGTCATGATACACCAAAGTGCTATCCCTCATACACCCTAATAAAATGGTTTGGTCAAAAGAGAGAACTCTATTTGATATGGTGAATACCAAAAACTTGAGTGCAATCTGCTAAGTTCTTATCTGATCAATGGGAAGAAGCTTTGCTTAGTGTATGTTATGTGCATAATAGAGTTTCATCTCAAAGGAATTTCATGTGTTATGAAATGAGAATGTGACCAAATGCTTATTATTTTAAATTGTGGGGGTGTTTAGCCTCTTGTAAAATGATAGATCAAAGAAGACTAATTAGTCAAAGAGCTATATAATGTGTATATGTAGGTTCTGAGTAAATTTGAGGATATGTAGTTAATTAGACTTAATGTCTAATATAAAAGTGAAATCAAAGGATATTGAATTTTTTGAGTTTAAATTTAAAGATGATTTCAAGGATACCCCAATACCTGCTTAAACATGAGTAAATGACTCCAATGTTAAATATCACATTAAGTGATATTAAAGATTTAAATGTGGTTTACCAAGTGAACAAAGGTGGTGTCAAAGTTTGAGAAATAAAAAGGATTTTAATCCAAATTTTTATTTCATGTAAAGCTCTTGTTTACATTATTAAAGGTAATAAAAATGTAGTCCTAATTAAATAAACATTGTACTCCTTGAGAAAAGTGATCCTAAAGTTTAAGAAAGCTTTGTGCTTGTAAAAGACGTAGCTTTCTATTGTAAAAAGCTACTAATGATAAGATAGATTTGATATTATTTAATAATAATTAGGTCTTATTGGATCTACCTCTAGTTTCAAAACCAATCGGTTGTGAGTGGGTATTAGAATAAAATATAAAATCTTTTGGTCTAAGGTTAATAGTAAAAGTTTTGAAACAAAGGGAAAATATAGATTTTGATATCTATACACTAGTAATTATTTATGTTATTAGTTTGATATCTTTAAAACCATTCATATAATATTAAAGAAATTCACTATATTCTATTATTACATTTTGATATATGTAATTACAGTGTGTGTATATATGTGAATTTTGGAATGGTTGAGAACCCAAATTGTGGGGTTTAGAAACTCAAATTGTGGAATTATGATATCCAAGAAGTGTGGGGATATAACCCTCAAAAGAGTCATGGACTCATAAGGATGCTAATGTGTATCAAAGATGTACTTGTTAAAGGTATTGAGAATCAACATCGATGGATGTTAAATTAATTGTGATTAAATTCTGTCATGTATGGTAGATGTCTCAAGTTTAATCAAGCACATGTGGTGATCCTATTTTGAAAGTATCTCTTTGTGAAATAAAGAGAGTACAAGTGAGTTCATTAATTGAACATTTAAGGATCAATAATGAAATATTGGATTGTGTCTCCACATATAATTTGAGTATGCATCATATAGATATGAAGTGACTTTCTTAAATAATGATCTTGGTGAGGAAGTTTTCTTGAAAGACCTGTGGGTTTGTACTTCCTTAATTAATTAAATGAAAGTCTTTTATGAATAAGAATCAAGTAAAGAAATATAGTGGAGATGTGCACTATATTAATTTGATTTTGAGATTTGTGATATCTCATTTTGTTGAGATTTGAGTAATCTCATTGTGTTGAGATTAGTGATTTCTCATTCTATTGGGAATTGTGTTATCTCATTGTGTTGAGATTAGTTTTGAGAACTTGCTTCTTAGATTTTAATATCTTTAAAAAGGCAAAGACACTCTGATTCCAATAATAAATAAAAAAATTACTGGAAGGGCGGATGCATAGCTCGAGTTTGCTAGTGAATTAAGTACATGTTGCGTATCATGTATGGAACTAAACTAGACATTGCCTTTACAGTATGTAGACTTTCAAAATTTCTAAATCTTGAGGTTAATCACTAGAATGTACTTAATTGTGATGAATATCTATTATATAGAATATTCAAGTTTAATTCTGTTATTGATGTGAGTGATAATATCTGTGTCTAGTTAGATAATCACTACATGTAGGGGTGCTATGTGTAAGCATTAAAGAAATAAGGTGTATTTACTCTACTATAGAATTAAATTGAGAGCATTGATTATAATGGTAAAGGGCAAGGAAAGAAAATGGCTAAGGTTTTAATAAAGTGTCGTGGCCACGACCATAGTAAGCCATTTCTTGTATTGTAGTTGTGAAACCACAATGCGTATGATATATATGAGTTGTATACAAAGTGAACTTAGACTTAAAAGTCTAAGACAAGAATACGTAAGGCAAGTCAAATGTGGTTGGACTAGTTCATTGCCTACGTAATTCTATATATAAAATAAGTCCTTTACCGAAGTGTGTCTTGAGACTTGGTAAGGATAACATCTATTGGAATGGGACTAAAACCCTTCTTTTAAGAGAATCACCAATAGTGAGAACCCAACCTCAAACTGATTATATCTAAGAGGTTTAAAGGGTAACAACAAGCTATTGCTACGTGGTTAGTAAGAGCACTAAATTTGTGTCTCATTCAAGATGGATTAGTGCAGATCATTACGATGAAATTGATGATGAGTTTAAACTTTTAATAAAGTTCATAAATCATAAATATCTATGTAACAGGGACATAAAAAGGAACTTCACCTTTGTGAACATAGGAGTGGTGCCGCTTCTAGCAAAAGTAAAAAGGTTTTCTCTTGTACATGTTCACTAAACCGGGAAGAGCACAAGGCCATAATAGTGCTAACAACTTGGATTTCTAAATGTGTTGTGGATATTCTCGTGTGTTTTGTTTCCGATTTCAGCACATAAGAGTTTTGGTTTAAGCACCAAGCCACCATTAACTCTGTTGATTTCTTGAGCAATTGCACAAAATGAAGGTTTAAGTTGAAAGACACCTTTCATTATATATGATAGAATATCAATCAAGTGAGAAATATATTATTTGATACAGTTTGTGCACTTCGCCCTCCTCTAACATGCAAACTAATCGTCTAATTCTTATGAACCAATTACACTTGTTTTCTGGCATTCTAACTTCTATGATATTAATGAGATGTAATTGTTGAATTGCAAGGTGAAAGAAAATCCTTGCCCATAACAAATCACAATAGACAAAGATCATTGCCAGGGAATGCAGTTCAGCAGATTATCAAAGTTACAAACCAAGAGTCAAGGAGTACATTACAAGGGGAAGGAGATTTGGTTCCCATTTCGAAACAAGTTGATAGGATCCTCTTTTTGTTGCCTCCCATAAGGTAATTTTAATGTTGCCGATTTCCTCTCTTGTTCACTAATAAATCGACTAATTAAATTCAAGTTAATGGAGCGAAAAGGGTTTTCCATGAGAGTTTTTCAGTCAGCTTCTCAACAGAACAACTACTTTAGTCCCTCTTCTTCGTTAAAGTCGGAATCCTCAGTGGCATGTTCACTTTCAGAGTCACTCAACACATACCTTGTCTGCCTGCGGTTCACCCTTTGAGGCCTTGCTCTTGCTGGTGCAACTTCAATAGTTTCTTAAGTACTGGCAGAAATAAAAGCAGAACCCGAATTTTCTTCATTTTCAGTTGCCTTATTTTCCTCACCAACCCTGCCCAACACCGAACCACTTTTCTTGTTGAATGGAGATGCCCTCATCTTTCTCACTTTTTCCCAGTTTCTGGAGCACAGCAACAACTTCTAGCTCAAAGTCTTCATCATCATCAGATATCTCCGAAACAGCTGCCAAGGACTTCTTCTTCTGTGCAGCAGCAGCAGCCCTTTTAATTGCTAGGTTCTTTCTTCTTGGTTGGTAATTTGGGCACTTCAATCTCCATGGCAGTCAGGCATAAAAACAAAGAGAACTTTTACTCACGAATACTAACAGAAAAAGCACTCAAACAATGTTCGTATTAAAAGATCATGGATAAATTCACAAGAAACTAATTAGTTCTGCTGCATCTCAAGTAGAAATTTTAGTTGACGCTTGTAACATCGAAAAATTCTATCAATGTACATAACTGTATTTTGTTCTCTTGCAATTGATTTTATGAAGAAGAAAAATGGAAACACAAATATAAGCATGTAGCATTTACCAGCTGATTGATCAGGACATGAGTCAAGGTTACAGGCACCGAGTTTTTCTTTGAGCTCGAGAACGTCATTGCCATCTTCATCCTCATCGTTAAAGACTAAATTTGGCTAGCTTTTCCTGCTGAAAAGAACAAGTAATTAATATCAACATGAGTTCTAGAGAGATCCTTTACAAGGGAAGAATGGAACATAGGAACATTTGGCCATGAATGATTGATTTAGGAATTGCACGGACGCAATAGCTAGCAAAAAGTTTAAAAACTAAATTGATTTTCTGTCATTGGATCTGATTATTTATTTATTTATTTTTTTTAAAATTTTTTCTAACTCTTTACTTTTTATGGTTTTTCTTTTCTTTTCTTTTTTTAACTTGTCCAAATCCAATCCAAATCATAGATATGCCAAGAGCTTTGTAAATTTTGTTGGCACTTTCTTGCGTTTTCATAGCATTTAGGGTTCAGATTCCTTTTCCTTGTTTTAATATTAAATTATAAAAAAGAAAAAAAAAATTCAGTCACATTTTTTTTTTAATTATTATTTTTAAAAAAATATGTTTGCTAGCCATGGGATACCGTGGCATCTTGTACAATTCCTAAGTTTTGATGGTATCCAATTTTTTGGCCAGTGCAAAATCAATTAGATGTACATTAATTGTTGGGCCACGGCGTGACAGACCTTATTGGTCTTGTAAATTGGAGTATTTAAGTAGGGCACGATAGACTTGTAAAGTATTTTGGGTTTGGTTTCCGTTCAATGTTCCTATACATTAAATGGGATACGGGCCGATATATATTCACTTTAGGGCACATGTCGTATATGTGTTGTGTCTAATGCAAAAGAGCACTAAATACAATCCAAACTCAAACACTTTAGTTTGCATTAACTATTTTTAGTGAAAGTATGACATATTTGTACCTTTTTTCATAAATAAATTCCTCAAAGACTAATCATAAGTTCACAAATTATATCTAACTAGATAATTGTGATTAGAAGAAGGATTGTTAACACCGGAGGAAAACAGAATCAAATCCATCTGTAAGAAAGATGATTTTATATTTATTGTTTATATAAAAATGACACATGGCATTTTTAAACTATTCATGTAAGTATATATTGTCATAATTAAAAAAGAAAGGGAAATTATATAATAAATCAGACCAGAGTTTTTAGTACTCGTCCGTTTTGGATACTGATTTATTTTGCTTTGGCAAAAAACAACATAGCAAAATAATTTTTAAATGTGTGAATAGTACCGTGGAACCCATTTTTAATGAAAAAGTTGCTAAAAAGTGAGGTTTGTGGGTCTCGTAAACAAAGGCACGGACCCCTTTGGTGTGCATGATCCACCGCTTATTTTGCTTGTGTGAACAGTGGATTGACAAAAAAGTCAAAAATCATGGCTCCAAAAAAAAGAAAAAAAAAGAAAGAAAAAGAAAAAGGATATGCAGATACAAAACGCGTTGCTTTTCATCCGTATCCAAACATATACTTTATCTCAAATTATGTCTCAAGTTTTTTATTTTTTCGATTAATGTCTCAAACTTATGGAACTATTTCAATTGGAAGTCTTTGTCCATCTTTATTATTCACTTACATTATTTGTACACTATATTGTAAAGCAAAAAATAGAAAATAAATTGTTAAAAAAAACATTATGTTTCACCTAGATAATTGGTTTCAATTTTCTGACAATCACTTTCTCACTTTAAGCGAAACTTTACTCCTCTCTAAATAGAGTTTCTCTCTACCTTCTCTATTTAATGGCCATTGAAATGATTTATGAATAAGCCCCATAGTTTAATCAATAAATTTCACTTTTTATATGTTCTGTTATGGTAAGAATAAATTAAATGAATAATAAAGATGGATTGATGCCTCAAATTGGGATTGTTTCATTGTTGGGATTATAATTGACAAAATTAAATACCTAATCTAAATTATGATATTTTTAATATTAGATCTATAAATGGGCCAATCCAAGTAATCTAGTGAATGCGCTAATAGGCCTATGGCCATTGGTTTGAAAGGTATGGATCTATATTAGATGAAGAATAATGCTAGAGATACAAACTATTTTACAAAATTTTTTACAAACTGTTGATGTGGTGAGTGATTATTGGAAAATGAAAAAGTGATATTAATTGTGGGTTTAGATGAAAATTAATAAGAGGTTGACTACATCAACATTTGTAAAAATATTGTAAAATAGTTTGTGATTATAGCATTACTCATTAGATGAATATACGAGTGATATTCAGGATTTAGAAAATGAGTTAAGGTGGACCCAGGTTGGGTCATAAAAAGAGAAGCCTAGAGAATGAATATGCTAATACCACTTGAGTTGTCGAAACCAAAAAAAATAGCAAAAAAATTCAAAAAAAAAAAAAAAAAATCATCCCGGCTTCATTTCAAGCCGAAACGAGTCGGGACAGGCCGAAAAAGATAAAATAGTTTTCATTAAGCTCCATTTCTTGGAGAGAACAAAGAAGAAATTTTGATATTGATTTCTATCAAGGAAAGGGAAAAACAGTGAAATGTAGAGATGAGTTTTCTTACCTCTGAAATGGATTCACTTCCAACCAACTCTAGGGTGTAACAAAATCTTATGGAAATTCTCACGCACTTCTTTTGCATCTTTGTGCTAAGATGGGACACAGATGAATTCCCAGTATCTACAATCTTAAGGCAATCCTCACTAAAAGTGACATACCCACCTCAAAAATAAATAAAAATTACATCAACCCAAAAAGAGAATCTCCACAAACAACAAATGAGAGAGCGAAAGAGTGCTCACCATCATTCAAGAGAAGAGGAAGTGCACGTTTAAAAGAGCATTGATCTTTCTCATTTATAGCTTGGTTCAGACAAGGCCTCACTTTCACCTTGCAGGCCAATACCAGAAAATCGTTTATATATATATATATATATATATATATATATATATATAGAATGAAGATTCCAGACATGTGCTAAATCCCCTGACTGAACGATAGGGCTCCTACAAGCAACATAAGTTTTTATTAAAAACCGAAAGGTGATGACTATTCAGTGTCAAGAATATGTTTTACTATAGTTGAGAAGGAAATAAACAATCATTTATTCTCTTATGATTTATATATATATATATATCTTAATTGGATGTGAATTGACAAATCTACCGTTAGATTTCATTATCTTTGTATATTTTTTATGCTTGCAAAATTTCAAGGTAATCAAAGATTAATAACCATATCATCAATCAATTGTTTAAATTCAAGTTTTTGTAGTTTAAAATAATGCATAAAAGATGATTTTATGAATCGAATAGTAAATAGCATCCGATTGGCATGAAAATTGGCAGCCATGTTAAGAACATATAAAACATGTAATTCAACGGTTGGATTTTCAACATATGAATTCAATAATAAGTTATTGGGTGTTGTAATATTTCTTAGAGTTACACTAAGCAATGTAACACCAATTAATATTTTTTAATTGGATGTGAATTTTGATAAATCGACCGTTGGATTACATTATCTTTGTATATTCTCCATACTTGCAAAATTTCAAGGTGATCAAATATTAATAGTCATATCATCTAGCAATTGTATAAATTTGAGTTTTTGTAGTTTAAATGCATAAAAGATAAGTTTATGGATTGAATAGTAAATAACATCCGGTTGGTATGAAAATTGACATGTATGTTTAGAACATATATAAATGTAATCCAACGGTAGAATTTTCAAAAAATAAATTCATTAACAAGTTATTGGGTGGTGTAACTTTTTAGCAATGTTACACCACCCAGTTACTTATTATTAAATTCATATTTTAAGAATCGCACCGTTGAATTACCTGTTCTATATATGCTTAACATGCATGCCAATTTTCATACTAATTGGATATTATTTACCTTGTGATCCATAAACTCATCTTTTATTACAAAAACTTGAATTCAAACAATTGATTGATAACATAACTATTAATTTTTGATTACTGTGAAATTTTGCAAGCATGGAGAGTATATGAATATAATGTAATTCAATGGTAGATTTGTCAAAATTCGTATCTAATAATAAGTTATTAAGTGGTATAATATCGCTTAGAGTTACACTAGATGTAACTTGAACCCAACTCTCTCTCTCTCTCTCTCTCTCTCTCTCTCTCTCTATATATATATATATATATATATATATACACGTATGTATGTATGTATGTATATCAATTCAATGCCATCATGTTGTTGGTTATTGAATTCCCAATGTATATCAATTGATTATTGGTGAAACCTCTGTTTCTTTGGTTTTGAAACATATTCCGTTCAATTAGAAATTAATAGTTGATTTATATATTAAGCAGTGCTTTTAATATATTAACTTGAACCCAACTCTCTCTCTCTCTCTCTCTCTCTCTCTCTCTCTATATATATATATATATATACATATATATACACGTATGTATGTATGTATGTATATCAATTCAATGCCATCATGTTGTTGGTTATTGAATTCCCAATGTATATCAATTGATTATTGGTGAAACCTCTGTTTCTTTGGTTTTGAAACATATTCCGTTCAATTAGAAATTAATAGTTGATTTATATATTAAGCAGTGCTTTTAATAAAAACTCATTATTTGTAGACATTATAGTATTCACCAAAAAAAAAAAAAAATTCAGAAGATACAACAGCAAGTTGGAAGTTCATATATAACAAGATATTGAATCAATGGAATACCTGCACGACTAGCTAGTTCTTGCAAAATGGCTGCCAAATTTAATTCTTCCCACAATATTACCCTGATATCACTTTGTGGTTTGTGCCCAATTTTACTCTGTTTACACAGCGAGAAATGAAGCATATAAAACAGATCAACTCATCAACTCAATTCAAGATACAAAGATGTAATTTGCCAAAATGAAGAAATAGATTTGGGAAAATTCACATATTCATTTTCCTAATGGCATGGAAAGTTTCAAAATTTAGATTTTATTGCTTGAAGTTCAGGTTTGTTTGAATTTTACACATTAACAATTTAGAATTTGGATTTTACCCCCTAAAGTTTGGGGGTATTTGGATTTTACATCCAAAATTCTGAAACTTCAGAGAGCAAAATCTAAACATCTTCAAACTTTGGGGAGTAAAATCCAAACACCCATAAAATTTAGGGGGTAAAATCCGAATTCTCATACGCTAAGATGTAAAATCCAAATATCCTCAAACTTTAGGGATAAAATCTAAATTTTGGAACTTCAAGATGTAAAATTTAAACACCACTAAATTTTAGATGCTTAATTTGCAATTTACCAATTAAAGAATGTAAATCCTATGAGCATCTAAAAGAGGAAAAAAGAAAAGAGATATTACCACTGAGTTTGTTGACTTGTTGACCAATGACAGCACCCAAAAGGTTTTACTAAGCTCCAAATCCTAGGAGTAGGTTCTTCATCTGAAATTTAGTTACCAGGAAATTTAGTGAAGTAGAAGAAATTGAATTTTTGATATTCTATCTAGGAATGGGATAAAAGCAATGGTGACTTAGATAGGTACCTGACTATATATATAATGTATGGGATGTGAGCAATCTTACTCCAATCTTTACCCGCTCTCCTTTTGCATCTTTCCAATAAGATGGGACAACTTAGAATTTTTAGTGTCTGCAAAGAGGTGAGGTTACAGATCCACTCCGGTATAGCCATCAAACTTTGACAATAGTAACGTTTGCAAAGAGGTGAGATGTTGAATCCCCATCGGTAGAGTGGCCAAATTTGGAAGATGGTTGAACATTAGGTGGCGAAGGCTCTGAAGACCATGCCATTCCATCTCATCTTCATCGTTTGTTAAATCAAACTCTTTATGACCAATAATTCTCAAATTCTGAAGGGCAGTGAGATGTCGAGAGAGAGGAAGAGGACCACAACAATATTTTATCGTTAAACTTTGGAGAGAAATGAGGTTGCACATAAACTCCTTGGGTAGGGTTCCTACCATATACTCAATTGACATAGACTTTAATTTGGAGAGAGGGATGAACGAGGAAGTGGCAAGGGTAGAAGAAGAAAAGGTTGATATTAGATTTCTTGAGGTTGTCATGTTTATCACCTCCATTGACATTGTTTGCTCCAATGGCTTCAAGCTACATATACCCAGTTTTAGCTTTTCAAGATATGGAAAGAGAGGCATGGATGTTAGCTTAAGGCATACCGAGATATATAAGTTGGAAAGACGAGGAAATGAAGGAAGTGAATGATTATTGACCTTCTCAATAGAATCCCTCTGTTGTTGCCACCATCCTTTTAAATTAGGGCAATTATGAATTTGGAGTTTCTCTAGAGATGGGAGGATTAAAGAATCAGATAAGTCCCTATTGTAATCTCTCTCTGATATGTACTCTAAATCATTCAAGAATTCAAGAGAGAGACCTTTGAGAGAATGAAATTGATCCAATGGTGGCAAATATTGCAAGTTATTGCAATTAGATAAGGAAAAGTTTACAAGAGTTGAAAGCAAGGAAATCCCACTTGGAAATTTCACTCCCATGTATCTAATTAAATGCAATTGTTGAAGATTTGAAGATGGGCCATGTGGGTGCAAGGCTTCAAGTGACTCTTCATCATACCCAACGTCGGAATCATCCACATCTTCTTTTTGCCACCATAATTTCAACCCTTGAAGATGTTGTTTCTCTTTCATATTTGCACCCTTAGATTCTGATGCAGCATCTTTCCCGTGTCTCAATCCTCTAATCTCTAGCGTTTCTCTTAGCTCATTCAGCCCGTAGAGTTCTTTCAATCCACTGTTATGCTTGAAAGCTAAATAGCTATTCTTGCCTATCACAAATTGTGACAATGTCCGAAGCTTAGTCAACTGCCTCAATCCATGTGGCATATAGGTCAACGGACAACCATTGATCTCAAGATATCTGAGGTTGACTAATTTGTTAATATCTTTAGGCAATTCTTTAATTGGACATCTACTTAGTCTCAGTGTTTGCAAATTATGCAATCTTGTGATGGAATTAGGAAGCATCCTTATGTGATTATGAGATAGATCGAGATACCTTAAATAATTCAACTTTCCAATAGAATTTGGAATTGTTTCAATACCCATACCATGTAGATCCAACAAGCGTATGAACTTAAAACTAAAAATAATTGAATTATAAGTTGTCTTATCCAATCCTATTTGTGGATCTTGTAATTGACTTGGCAAATGAAATGTTCTTATCCCACATGCTTTATACAATGAGACTGGAATTCCCAATAATGAGAGAAACGTTCGATCAAATGACACATGAAGAGTTTTCTCATGAATGTCTTCATCTTTTGAATAAAAAGTGGTAGTATCGGATGCTACTACTAATTTCGCAAGATCGTGCATAAGGTCATGTACTTTGATTTTTAATATATCTCCCCGCTCGTCTTCTTGAAAGAATGATCTCCAAAGTAATTCCATAAAATAGTCATGACCAATATCTTCTAGGCATTGGTTTTGACTTGAAGATCTAATAAATCCTTGCGCCATCCACATTTTAATCAATGTTGGTTTATGAATTTTATAATTTTTTGGAAACAAACAACAAAATGCAAAACATTGCTTCAAATATGATGGAAGATGATTATAACTCAACTTAAGTGTTGGTAAGATATCATTTTCTTTTTTGAGCTACTTTTGAAAGTTCATTGTCCTTAAAAGACAACCATTCTTTTTCTGGGTTTTAAAGTACAATACGCTTCCTAAAGTCCTTATGGCAAGAGGGACTCCTTTACACTTCGCAACAATTTCCATTCCAATTGCCTTGATGTTTGAATTTTCTAAGTCTTGCCCTTTTGCAGATGCAAACCGCTTAAATAAAGACCAAGACTTTTCATCATCTAGACCCTTTAACATGTATGGTTGAACCGTTTGGGTAATCTTTGCCAATATATTAATGTCATGGGTAGTCACTAATATTCTACTACCTCTTGCTCCACCCTTTAAAAGATCTTTTAGGCTTTGCCATTTTTGAGGATCCTCATTCCATACATCATCCAACACAAGTAGGTATCTCTTTCCCTCAATTTGTTTCTCAAAATCATTAATCATTGTGTTTATTTCAAGGTTTTCTGGTTTCTTATTTTTGTGCACTCTAAAATTTTCATAACAATTACTTCTACTTCAAAGTCATTAGAGACACACACCCAAAGCCTTTGCTCAAAATGATTTTGGATTTTTTCATCATTGAATATGAGTTGAGCTAATGTGGTCTTTCCTAGTCCTCCAAGTCCAACTATCGGAAGGATCAAAACACTCTCTTCAACATTGGAATTCAAAAGAATTTTTATAATCTTATCCTTATCGTAGTCTCTCCCAATGACTTCTTCATCACGTACAAAAGAATAAGTTTCTCTCATCCCATAACCCACCACTTGTGTCTCTACATGACGTTCATCTAAGTGAAACCCCCTATCCTTTGCGATGGCATCTAGCCTATCCCTCATTGCCTTAACCTTACGACCCATTTTAAAACCATATGCAAGCTGGTTTGATTTGGAAAAGAAAATGCGTACCTCTTTTGCCTTCTTGTTCTGTGTCATTACCTCCCGTCGTAAAGCTTCAGTGGAGATGTCATCCAGCAAGTTGTCTGCATCATAAATAGCATCCTTCAGCCTGTTCAGCCACACTTTGACTTGATTGTTGTGCTGTTGCTGCTCCTCAGCATCCAGAAGCACATCACTGATTGTCGAAACTGTGTCATTGAGCTTTTCGATCTCGTCTTTGAGACTCCGTAGTAGTCCAATCTCTTGGATTGCAAGGTTGCCAGCTTTCTCGATGATTCCCTTAGTAACGTCAAAAAGAACTCCTTCCGCCATTTCTTTCTGGAAATTAAATGAATACTATCTTTGTGAAGAGGGTAAGATGAGAACAATTTCTGTGAGGAGGACGAACTACACAGAGCAACCAATATATATACTAAGTGCTTTTACGTGCTTGCATTACATTGATAATAACACACGTATTCTTTGCTTGTGAACGATGACAAACAAAATATTCTCCTTCATGTTCACAAGTGTCAGCCTGCAATTATGTTATGTATGTTTGATTCTTTTCTCTGCAAACAAGATATGGTATCCTTCACTTTCACAAGTGTCGGCTTGTTATGTCTCATTCTTATCTCTCTCAATCAATTGCTCATTTGTTAAGTCACCTTATGTTACGAACTCACTAAAAATAATTAAATTAAAGTAAAAGTTGATTCCTTCCTGTTAATCATTACCTTTGTGCTCCTTTAAATAAAAACATACTCCAAACTCATGCAGAGCCAAAGCAACCTATAAATTCTCAAGAATCTAATTACAAGGCTTAGAGCTTTGTAATTATCAAATATTTAATAGAGCCTAAGCTTTTTTATTTCATATGTTTATATTATTATTTAAATCGCTTTAACATGACATATTGCATTTCACTCTTCACCATTATGGTTCGTGCATTCTAAGGACTACTTGTCTCACACATCAAATTTGAAACATTATGTAAGAAAGCATCTTACGGCCCTTGTATTATAATTATGGACAAAACTTATCTACAGTACTTTAGGTACTGTTTCTTAGGTTCACCTCTTAAGATTCTACTATGTGATTACTAAACTTAAAAAATACATTTCCATCCATGAGAAAAAAGCCATATGGCAGAATCTTAAGAGAAGAACCTAATGAACAATACCTAAGTATTGTACCTAAGTCTTGCACCTAAGTCTTGCTTTATAATTATTATTTGTTCTAATATTTGAAGGAATCAACTTCAAGTATATTATTTCTTCCCAAAAAAAAAAAAAAAAAAAAAAAATTCAAGAATATCACATGTCACTAGAAATAGAGTAAATAAAGATAGTTTTAAGGGTAAATTACAACAATACGAGGCTTCATAAAATAATACCCCTAGTTTTTAAAAATACAACAATTAAATTTTCATTACAAAAATATTTCATTTAAAAAAAAATCATATTAATTAATTTATACACACTTCAAGGAGGTGTTATTCATCCAGAAACCTCAACAAAAGGAAGTGTCATTTTGTCCATAATTTAGGTAAATATATATATATATATATATATATATATATATATATATATATATATTTTTTTTTTTTTAAAATAGAATATTTTGTTAGTGAAATCACAATTTGAGAGGATATGCAATTAACTGTCACATCTATACAAACCTTAAAGGAAGAGTGCTATTTCATGAAACATTTTGAGAGTATGTATGATTTTGTAAAATCTCAACGAAGGTGGGTGTAATGTGCCCTTATTATAGTTAGAAATATGAATCTATTGCTTGAGTGAATTAATTAAAGGACTATTTAGTTATTTTTATTAATTTAATCGTACTTTTAAAAATTCTTTATTTTGTGTTAATAAATTAGTTTTTAACTTTTATTAGACTTTTTTTTAATCAATATTCAATATATATATATATATATATATTAATAGCCAAAACTCAGAAAACATCCAATTAGATTTTAATTAAATTATTAATTTTGCGCCATGTATCACATTTAATTTTAATTTTGTTCCAAGTGAATTATTAAGTGTAAAAATTGAATTATTATATATATATATATATCTTTATATATAATAACTAATAGCCGAAACATTTGACTTTTTTTTTACCACTCTTCATTGCGCCACGTGGCTACATAAATTATTGACACGTTCACTTTAAAACACTAAACAATTGTATCTTTTTGGTGGTTTGCTTATTTAGTTTCATTAACTCCTAACCTTTCAGGCGATCTGTTCCTTTCGGGCGATCGTGGCGAGCTAGAGGCAGAGGCATGTCAGAGGGCGGTCCAGTTTGCTCTGGAGATTGGACTAACTCAAGTGGTGGTCAAAGGAGACTCTGTTATTGTTATTGAGGCACTTAAGAATGGAATGGGCCAGTTTGCCAGCTATGGAAACATTCTTGATGACATTCGGTCCCAATCAACCTGTTTTCAATTTATTGATTTTTCTTTTACTAGTTGTGTATGTAACTCTCTGTTCGATCGTTGGCTAAGAAAACTAGTTCTGGTGTTGGGTTACGGGTTTGGTTAGAAGATTTACCTGAAGACATTGTCCCTTTGGTGGTTAGAGATGTTCATTAATTTTGGTTTTGAATAAAATTCCCAGGCTTGGTCTGGTTTCTCGAAAAAAAGGAAAAAAAAGAAAAGAAAAAAAAAACCTTTCCAACAACAACAACAACCAAAAAAAAAAAAAACTGCCACAGAAAGAGATATTACTATTAGACAAAGCGTATTGGCTTAGGGGTCACTATAATTTTTGATTGGTTCATGACTCCTTCCACACGAACCAACACTATTTTTTGTTCTTATCTTACACTGCCACAACCTCTCTCCAGGTTTGTCCACACATATTCAAAATCTCACACAAACACCAATCACTCCAACCCTATTCAAGTCCTCACACAACCCCCATCTCTCTCCAAGTCTCTCTCAACTTTCAACGTCTCTGCAATTTAAGGTCGGATAAGTAACAATTTTGAAGTTAGGGTTCCAAATTTCTTCAAAGTAAAGATTCTAATTTGTTTTTAAATTGTCTAAGATCAAGGTTTGGTATCAACTATGGATTTAAACGATGTTGGCTTCGTTGAACTTGGGGAAACCTTATAGAAGATCGATTCTACGTGGGCTTCATCTCTTGGCGTTTTAAAGAATGGTTTGTGATTGATTTCGTGTTCAGTACTATATTTTTGCCCTTCGATTGCTTTCTCATAGTTCCAAAAATCCCCATACAAAACTCTCTAAGCGAGAAACCAATGGTATGTCTAAGTGGGTATGTGTTTCTTATTTGAATTGTGATTGTGGGAATTATTGTTGATTGAAGAGATTGGCGAGTAAGGATTGGGTTTTTAGGGTTGTTTTTGAGAAAATTCAAATAATTTTTTTGGTGTGTTTTGTTTGATTCTTTGTTTTGTTTCATGTGTTAACTTTTAATGCTTTGGGATGTCATATAAACTTCAAACTTTTTTTTTTCCCGGTTTATGAATATTGATATAGGAAAAAAATAAACTATTTCTACCCAAAATCAAAACATAAAACAATTCGACTCTTTTATTTTATGTTTCAAACTATTCGACTCTTTAAACCCTGCTCTATAAAAAAAAAAAAATTGATTTTATATACAAAATTTTTGATTTTCTATTTTCTGATCTGTTAGATAGAGAGGTTTTTGTGTGTTTTTGTTGATGGAATTCTGGATTTTAAGTCTCATTCTTGGAATTCAATCTTAAAGAAAGCAAAAATAGAAATACATGTTTGATCCGATTCTCTCTCTTATATAGCTACACCTGTTTTTGTTCTCTCTTTGGGTTTTAGTTATAACATACATACATATAAAACAATGAGGCCCAATTGACTTCTTTCATTATTTACTGTCACGCTACTATTATTGCTCAATCTCTTCTTCACTCTCACGCTCATGTGTTTAGTTCCTTCCACTAATTTGATAGAAATTTTGTTTTTCCATTGTATGTTTCGATTTAGTCAACTTTAGTCAATTTTCCAAATTACACCATTTTTGCTTTGGTGATATAAAAACAAATGTTAGACATGTTGGTGAGATATATAAAAGCCATGAAAGAGTTGGGTTTACGGCTTTACATTGTTCATAACTAAGACAATGAAATTTTGTGCACACCATGTGTTTGACAAAATGCCTTACTTACTCTTGCATTAATTTATAGCCACTTCATGGTTTGTGCCTCTTGGTTTTAGTTGCTATTGCTCATTGCACTTTTTTCTAATGTACATTTAGGCATTGTATATCATCAACATAAGCGGAAATTTAGTACAAATCTATTTGCATTGTCTCCTGTTTGCCAGCCATGTGGCACACCACCTGAGGCATTTTAAAATATTCTGCTCATCAATTTGTCTCTTTGTATATGCCTTTTAAAGGAAGCAAGTTTAACAATTGTTAGTGTTGTCCGTCAATATAGGTTTTATTTCAAGTTTTTTTTTTTAAAGAAAATATATATATTTGTAGGACATTGAGAAATATAAGATTTTAATCAAGCAAGATTTAAATAAAAAGATTTTTTATTATTATTTGTAGTTACATGCAAAACTATAGATGTTGAACAATTATTGAATTCTAATGTGAGGCGATGTATTCTACTGCATTTGAGCCAGTGATTCAGTGTTATACTGTTTTAGTTCAATGCAGCCAAACAGATGCATTGAGAATTGAAAAGAGTTTTAGTTTCAGCTATTTCAAGCATTCAAATTTAGATAGTTGCTTGGTAGATCTTTGTTTTTAAGGTATTTAATTCAAAAAGAGATGTTACCTATCTGTTTATTATTTTCACTCAACCTGATAATTGGGGGTAGAATATAGTGAAATGGTTGTTTACCTAATTGTTCTAGAAATAGAGCGCCTTGATAATTTGTATAGTTCTTTATTTATAATGGCAAGCTTAGACTCATTGATCACAAGATATATAATCACATAAAAAGTCTTACATCATTCTTTGTACATTACAATACACCTTTTCCCTTTTAGGGACTCTGGCAATAGAGAATTTCCATTAAATAATGAATATTTAGAATAAAAAGAATCTATATATATGTCAGATATTTATTTCCACATTCATAAGATTCCATGCTACTTTCCGTGCCTGTGGAAGGCTCCAATTTCGAGACCTCCATCTATGTGAAGATTAATCATTGTCCTGTAATTGACAGTTCTATTTTCGTTAGCCATTTTGAACTCGAAACAACCTAACAGGATAGCCGAGAAGATCTTCATTTGCGTATAGGCAAACTCCTTTCCTAGACAAATTTGTGGCCCCGCTTGTAAACCAGTAGAAATTTAATTTGGTTTCTCCAACAAGAAGACAACAGACTTCAACTTTCTACACTAGAGGTGACTTTGCATCAATGTACATGTCCTTACAAAATGTTAAGGATAGTCTTTCAAAAAAAAAATATATATATATATATATACATTATGCAGAGGGTTGTAATTTACTGTTTGAGTTTTTTAATCACATTTATGATGAGTATTTTTGCTATATGTTATGTATATTAAGCAAGTTTAGGGTGATATTGTCAAATTTACATCTTGAGAACTTTGAAATCTTTGTGAACATGTAATTTTTTTGTTTGTCTAATCTTGGCTTTTGAGTAAAATTTGATGGCCAAAATTGCACCATATTTGTCACAAATAAAAAGATATATATCGCAACTAACAATGGCAAAATTTGTTGATTGATGTGCATCATTAAAATGTTGAATTTTTGTTAAAAGGTTGATATCAATCTAATTTTTAGCATCCTTCACAATTTAAGTGAATACATGTAAATTTGTTCAAATGTTAATTTTTATGCCTTACAGGGTTTTGAGGAGTACATAAATTTGATTTTGAAACATCAAGAGGAAGAGCAAAAAACTTTAGATGGGTTCATTTTCCTTAACTTTTAGTCTCCCAAATGTGCATGCTCTGAACGTGGTACATCTATTTTGTTATGGGTTGCTTACATCAAAAGAAATGTAAAGGGTAGATTCTTCTTAAGAGATGCATCACAATAGCCACCTCTCTCTCTCAATAGTGGAAAGTGATGATTTTAGCAATTGTGTAAATTGGCATTATGTTGCCTTTTCAATCCCATTAAAGTCTAGCATTTTTGTTTACTGGCAATGTTAGAATTTAGATACATCTTGGACATCAAGAATGATTAATATAATATATGAAAGATATTTGAATGAATGAGTATAGAGTTAACTATATTTGTGTAATTTATTGTATTGGAGTGTTGTTATATATCTTTTAAATATGATCTTAAGCTCTTGGTTATCACAATATCTCAGTGCATGTGATAGATTTTATTACTTTGTAAGTGATAGATTTTATATATTGATATTTTCTTTCATATTAGGGAAGTTATCAATAGCTTTCCCGTGTATCGTGCGGGTTAGCGATTAGTATATATTAATAGTCAAAGCTCAGAGAAAATCCAATTAGATTTTAATTGAATTATTAATTTTGTGCCATGTGTCCTATTTAATTTTTAATTTTGTTCCAAGTGAATTATTAAGCATAAAAATTAAAGATTACAAATCCAATTAGATTCTAAATTGGATTTCAATTGGAGTCCAATTTTTTGCCACATGTCTATCTAAGTTTCTAATTTTTGTGGCAAATGAATTAGATACAAAAACTGAAGAGTCTAAAATCAATTAAATTCTAAATCATATATATTAATAGGTAAAGCTGAGAGAAAATCCAATTAAATTTCAAATTAGAATTCAATTAGAGTCTAATTTTGCACCGAGTGTCCCATCTAATGATTCTAATCTAAGTTTTTAAATTTTTGTGCCAAGTGAATTAATTCAGTGTAAAAATTGAACTTTAATTAGAGTTTAATTTTACGCCACATGTCCCATCTATTTTTTTTTTTTTTTTTTGTGCCAAATGAATTAATTTAGTGTAGAAACGATGAGTCTAATATTAACAAACCATAAAAAGCATAATCTTATATCTAACTTTTTATATAAAATTATAAAAAGAGAGTTTGAATGATTTTATATTTATGAGACTTTTTTTTTTTTTTTTTTTTTGTATAACTAAAAACAATTTAAATTTATAAGTCATTTATGTAATATACCATGACTATATACGGTCCATTATTAACTAAGTAATATATATATATATATATATATATTTTTTTTTTTTTTTCTTTTTAACACCAAAGTTTAGAGAAAAATAAATTAAAATTAAAATCAAAATTGAATTTTGCTTTTGTTAGCTTTCCATAAAAATTAAATTGTTTAGATTTTTGCTGTTATTTATTCTCTGAACTAATGAGCATATTTTTTATACTATTTTTATTCAGATATTTTGTATGTAAAAATATTGAACGTAACAAACTGTAATTGAGCTGAACGATCCCATGCACCTATCTCCATTCAATTTAGAAGATATATTTGACCAATTTATTATTTTATTTTGTGCTATATTTAATATAATTTCATAGACCATAATCATGTGAATTGATATTATATATGTAGTATCCAATAGTAATTTTCAAAATTATATATGTAATAGCAATATAATGAGAAACTTAGCATAACCAATATCAAGAAAATTGTAAGAAAAACTATTTTAGTACCTCCAAATGTCCTCATTGAACTATGTCCTATATGTTTAATAATTTAAACTAACGTCAATAGCACCGCTATAACTTATCAATCTCATGCGTAAGCATGGGTTACATACTAGAATATATAAAAGGAGAAACCATTACATATTTTAGAAATGTATGGTTTTAATTATAATCTAATACCATGTATAATTTGAACCTGTTCTAAAAAAAGGTATAATTTGAACCGTATAATTGTGAATATTTTTAATTGTACATGTGTATATGCACGGGGCTACACACTAGTATATATAAAAGTAGAGACTTTATGCGGGAATATATGAGGTCCTGCCATTTAGTAATAAATGGGTTGAAAACTTGAAATGTATTGAAGCATATATTGAATTAGATACGTGCGTATGGGAAGGTGAAAGGAGGAGGTGTCCAGTTGAATTACAAAACTTTTGACTATACATAAAGTTCAAAATTCCACACATTCTCTCTAATCCAGAAAAAAGTCATCGTCATCTCCTCTTCCTCATTTCCAAAATAACACTTGTCATGGGTATGGCGGTGAGAGAATTATACTATACATTTTATTAGTTAGCTAACAAACCAATATTCTTTCCCATTATTTTTGGATTTTTTTTTTGGGGGCAAAGTTTTTTTTTTTTTTTGTGGCCGGAGGGTTCAAAACATCATTAAAACTACTAAAGAGCATAGATTCCAAGAGATGATGGCTTTAAACCCACACAGTGACACGCATAGGATGCCATTTGGCTCCTAATTTTCTAGGATGAGAAGGTATTTGGTATTGCTAAGATATATCACACTTGTGGAATTCACTCCCATGTGGGGGGTGTGATATTTCTCAATTCCCCAAAATATCCCAAGGTCACATTCAATTCTAGTGCTCACTTTATATGTGCAACAGTAGTGAAACTGCAATATTAGCTCTAAACCTTTGCATTAACAAATCATAATAGAAGAGAAGATATTTGAGTGAGTGGTATTATAAGTCTAGGAAAAAAATTTCTCATGTTTATGATGAGTAATTATTAGATATTCTTGAAGTACAATTACAAAACTACTTGTTATTTCATAGAAATAAAAGCAAGCTCACTTAATACAAAACTTTTAAGTTTTCACATGACTTTTATGCTTAAGTCATATTTTAAATGGCTTATTTTTATTGGTATGGAATATCACATAAGTTGTACTATTTCAAGAATATTTTGTAATTTCTTTAGTATAAAACAATCTAAATAATAAATAATTATACACTGATAGTACAATAATGACTTGCTCCCTTCTCTCATGTAATATTGAATTCCAATCATTAAATTCAAAGTGAAACTCAATATATATATGAGAGGAGAAAGTATGTATCTAAATGTATCATTGTGTTATTTTCCTCGATGTATCATATATTTTATCAATTTAATAATAATTTATTATATTTATATGTTATGTGAAAATATATCTTATCAATTTAATAACAAATAGTAAAAAATAGAAAAAGAGTGATAGTGGGAACATAAAAAATTGAAGAAGAGTGCACAGTACACATTACTTGGGAAGTAGAAAAGATGTTGCTATTGTTATGATGTGATACCACTTAACTTTGTGTTTGAAGTGTGTGGTTTTTGACTTGTACACGTCTACTCATTCTCTCGGGGTTAGAGCAAACTATTAAGATATGATAATTTTAATTATTTAACCATACAATTTTAATGCTCCCCCGCACATGTGGAAATTGCTTTTTAATATAGGATAGGCTCAACACGTAAAATTTTAAATAGAAAATAAAATAGAAGAGATAGGAATCGAACTCACTCTAATACCATGTCAAAACTAAATTGGGAAAAATGATTGATTGAATTAATTATTGTTTGTGTACAAAGAATATATATACCTATTCTGAAAGACTAACAAACAAAAACTAACTTACTTTCCCTCCTGGACTTCTGAACACAGCTGTCATCCATTATTTACAAACTAGCTCCTAAACTACAAGTAGTTTACAACATAAACTAAACGACCTGTAGCTTTGGAACTTCTTTCTTCCTATCCTCTGTTTCTGCAGTAGCTTTCTTCTTAACTTTCTTTTGCTTAGTTGAAACTTCCTTTGATTCAACATTAGTGCTTTCACAGATAATTTTGTGTCACAATGTTTTTGATGACTTTGGCATTTTAGACTACATATGATAGAAAAAAAAGTGATGACTTTATATGAAAATAATTGTCCACCACTTAAAGTTGACTACTTCAACAAATTATGGCAAAAATTGTGATAAATATTGTGATATTAGAAGAAATGTTGTATCTTTGGTGTTTCTTTTCTTTGGAACATTCCATGGAAAACAAGAAATTGAGCTGAATGCACCCAAAATACGGATCAATATATGATAGGCCATCATGGTTCTTACTTCTTAGAAACTAGGGGCTTTATTAGGTAGTTAAGTCCTAACTATTTTTTTTTCTCCAAAAAAAAAAAAAAAAAAAAAAGGAAAAGTCCTAATTGATGTAGGACACAATTTACTATTTAATTATAGTAATTTATTAATTTTGGTATTTAATTTTTAATGTTCGTTATTTTAGGTTTAGGGAAATGTTTTTTAGGTCAAATTTGGTTTCTTTTATGATTAAGTATTAATTAAGAGTTATTTTAAAATATATTTTCTTGTCTCTCAAGTTTTACGGAGCTCTTAAATAAGCCCCTAAGTTTGTAAGTGTTTTTTTTTTTTAATAAAAATTATTGATATTAATAAAAATTCAAACTTTTTTCTATTGTTTCTCCGGTGGATTCGAGAACCTTTTTCTCATTGTGGATTTGAGGCTATTTTCGAGGCAAACGTGTTTTGTTTCTTGTTTTCTAGGAATAGACGTGGTCTACTTCTTAATTCTTCCACATCTCCATCGGTTGGTATCAGAGCCTTAACTTATCCCGATTTGGTGGCGAATGTTTGAGATAGTAGCAATTCTGGTGATAGAAAACTTAGCAAGTATTACGTGACGTACAGTTAGTACTCACAAATATCTTTGCTAGGATGTCGTCGTTGGAGCATGGAAACAATAGGGATAACTGTTGCGGAGACATAACTCATAAGCAACCTATTGGTAAGCAAATTTCATATAGGCCTTATAGAATAATTGCAAGTTTTAATGGTTATTTTTATAAAAATGAATTTTCTGATTGGTTACTTAAACTAGAGGATTTATTTGACTATGAGAATATTTGTGATGAGAAAAAAAGTTAAACTTTCTTTGTATAAACTTAGTGAGTATGCTTTACATTGGTGGAAACGAATATAGACTGATAGAATTTGACAAGGTAAAGATAAAATTCATTCATGGCCAAGGATGAAAAAGATGCTTGCTATCAAAATATTATCCTCTGGATTGTGATGTACTTTTGTCGTATACAAAACAAGATTATTATTGGCCAAGAAGTTCACACTTGAATTATTTTGAAGAACCATATATTCCACCATCAAGAGAAGAATTGTATGTTGAACAACATATTTTTCTTGAAGAAAATATAGAGATTTCTAAGGAAATTAATGAAGACATTGTTATAGAAGAAGAATCTGATTAAGATTGTGGAGGAGATTAATGAAAACCCTATTATAAAGAAAGATCTTGAAGTTGAGATGGCAAAGACAATTGAAGAAGAAATTGATGATGAAAGTTTTAAGGATCTCGATGAAATCAAATCATATAATTGTCAATCTCAAGATCCTCTTATTTTGGTTCTAAGCGATACACTGAAGTTTATTGATTTTATTGGGATTGATAGATTTGATTCAATTGTCATCTCTTATTTGGCAAATCTCTACAATTACACGAGGACCAAGGAAAAAGAAATTCAAGTTGGTTTGTTTATTCCATTGATGAGTTGCATGTATGGAGTGAAGATCAAAGGGCTCAAGTATTCAAAGTATTTGTTTATTTGGAGTAGAAGATTTCAAATTTCAAAGATGAACTCGAGGACAAGTTTGTTTCAAGTGGAGAGGTCTGATGTAGGACACAATTTACTATTTAATTATTGTAATTTATTAATTTTGGCATTAATTTGTAATTTTATTTATTTTAGGTTTAGGGTTATTATTTCCTTGTTTTTTGGTGCTTTTAATGTTTTTTAAGTCAAATTTGGTTCTTGTTATGATTAGGTATTAATTAGGAGTTATTTTAGAATATATATTCTTGTTTGTCAAGTTTTACAAAGCCCTTAAATAAGCTCTTAAGTTTGTAAATGTTTTTTTTTTTTTTAACAATTATTGATATTAATAAAAATTCAAACTTTTGTCTATTATTTTTCTAGTGGATTCTAGAACCCTTTATCCTTGTGGATTCACGAACCCTCGTGGATTCGAGGTTATTTTCAAAAGCAAACATGTTTTGTTTCTTGTTTTCTAAAAGTAGATGTGTTCTGCTTCTTGACGCTTCTGCATCCTACATCACTAACTATTTAGAGTATAGGGAAGGTTCATAGGCTTGACCCATAAGCGTGTCCGAGGTCGTAAGTAAGTTAGTCAATTCTACCATCTAGTGACCAACCTCACAAAAAAAAAAAATTCTAGTAACACAAAAAAATGTATAATTTTTGTCATAATTGTCGGTGTGGTAGATTCTTAGTAGTTAAAAAAAAGTGGGTTCATGTGAAAGTGACAAACAACTATCATAGTCTACTTCTTAGAATAATTATAACAAAAATTATGACTTTTTACGTCGTTCTAGAATTACTTATATTAATTAAGGGCTGTGTTAACGGGCACCTCACGGTGCTCGTTAATACCCAGCTTTTATGATAGTCTTAAAGCACTTTATGCAGTCTTTTTACTAGATATTGGTTAAGCTTTATAGGAAGAAAGAAAAATTAATAAAGAGACCAAAATACCCTTCTTTTTCACATCTCTCACCAACTCAAGCCTTTAGTCATATTTCTAGGTTTATCCTTAAAAAAAAAAAGAAAGCAAAATTTTTGAAAACTCAAGCGTCTCTCATAGGAAAAAAACACCAAACATCTTACAAAAAAAAAAAAAAAAAAAAAAAAAAAAAAACTAAAATCACAATCCTTAGACAAGAAACAACCAACATTAGTACATCCCAAAAAAAAAAAAAAAAAAAAAAACCATCTCGGAAGAAACAATTAACATCAGTACATCTAAAAATAAAAAAATCTCACAAGAAAACAACCAACATTAGTACATCAAAAAAAAAAAAAAAAAAAAAAAAAACCATAAGAACATATGAGAAATGCCTAAGATGCCGCCAAAATCAGTGGCGGCGCCACGTTGAAGGGAGGGGCTTCAAATCAAGGTTTTAAATACTAGAATTAAGGGAGACAAACTGGGTTGATGGTGGAGAAATCAAGGAGGAGACAAATTGAGTTAGAAAAGAAAGCTATGAAAAAATAAAAGACAAAGAAGTTGAGCCAAGAGTTTCATATGGGAGAACATAAATATTTTAAAAGATGAGAAAGGAGAAATAGGCAAAAAGGAGAAGTAGAAAGGTGGATGGGAGAAGATAAAGGTGAAAGAAGATAAGGGTAAGGGTGGAAGAAACGTGTGGTTGAGGAAAAAAAAAGAAGTAAAAAAAAAAAAAAAAAAAAAGTAAAAGGTGGTTTGAGTGGGATATGTGTCCATGCAAGGAATTTTACAAAATAAAAATTACAAATTGTGTTACAACACAACAAATTATCACAAAATTTTCATAACAGTTAAGGTATCAAATATTTCATATGTCAAAATAAAATCAAATAAATTAATAAAATATTAGACTGGGATTGACCACAACTAAAACAAAAAAAGTTGTGAAAATATTGTCACATTTTATTGTATCTCCAAACTTTTTAAATTAGTACTATTTTTCTTTAGAAAAAAATAGTGCTATTTACACAATATTTTCATAACAATTTTATAATAAAGTTTACGCAATAAGTTGTTATTGGTTCACATTTGGATCTACTAGTGACATTAATATTTTTTTATCTACCATTAGCAGAAAAAAAAAACTAATGAAAACTAATGAAAAAAAGATAGGGAGATCAATAAGAAATTAAAAAATGAAAAAGAAGATGAAGTTTTGTAACCGAACAAATAAGGAAGAATAAGAGAACATAAATTCACAAGCGCATTAGAGGGAGTTCAAGTCTTAAATTTTCTTCTTCAACTCTTTACCCTTTATTTATTCTACTATACAAGGTTAGGGGTGAGCAACCAACTCGTCGATCCACCAAAACTGATCCAATCCCATTGGGTTGGGTCAGAAAATTTGCCTAGCCCAACCCACCTATATTTAATATATATTTAAAAATATATTATATAATTTTATTATTTATTCTTTTGTTTATCAACCGACTTAGGATAGAGCTATATGATATCCTACTAACTTTGAAGCACTAATAAAATATTTTGTGTTAGTTTGGTGGTATGCTCGGGTTTATTAGGTTATAAATTTGCTCTTATTTGTATTGGTGTTGTTTGAATGCTCAATTAATTTTAATTTTAATTTTTATTTATTTATAATTCCAACCCGATTTAGGTGGGCTAGGTTGGGTTAGATCTTTTTTCGACTCAACTATGGTGGGTTGAATTGAAAATACTCCTCAGTCCAACCCATTGACACCCCTATACGAGGCAATGGTATTAAGACATGAGATAGTAGGGATTGAAGTAAAATATTAATTTTGATTGAATTGTTTATGCTATGGGTACACCAAAAAGAAAAAAGTTAAAACAATAACAAATACTAATAAGTTGTCAAAGTTGATACTTTAAAGGCCAATAATATTCACTTGATACTTTAGGGACTAAAGCACTGGTAGATAAATATTAGGGACTAACAATGTATTATCAGCATGAATCAAAGTTTAGGTTTGAATCCCTCATAAATGGGCAATTTAAGCATGATTTAAATTTCTTCAAGAATATTTAATTTAAATTAGTATTTATTGAATCCCTTATAAAAATTTATGTAAGTTCATTATATAAAAAAAAAAAGAGTAGGAAGAAGCGTTTGAGCACAATGACATAATATTGAAAATGATAATGTGAATATTCACTAGCATAATATTGTCAAAATGGAAATGTAAAACCAAAAAAAAGACAAGAGAAGCGTCAAAATTAACAAAGGCATTATATTGTCATGGAGAAGCATCTTAACTCCAATGACATAATATTGTCAAAATTAACAAACACAATATTGCCATTTTTTTTTTTTTTACTCTTAAGAGTTTATGCCTAACATTTCAAAGAAAATATTGGATTCAATCCCATTTCACTTGAAGTACATTTTGTTTTCTTTTTTTTTTTTTTCATACCATTTGAGGAAGTACAATTATCTTTCTTCGGACATGTTGAGATTTTATGGCCAACATGCTTGCAAAGGCCACAAGACTTCTTTTTATTTCCTAATTCTTTTCCACCTTTCATTTGTTTTTGCTTCGGGCTTTTCTTTGAGAGCGGAGGACAATTAATGAAGCAATCTCCATCAATCATATCATTTAGCACCGACCATATTTTCCTTGTCCACTAAATTTTCATCATCCACTAATTAGCGCTTCTTTTTCACTTCATGATGCTTCTTGACACCAACGTGGTGATAAATACAAGGATGGAATTTGGTAACAACTTTATGAAGGAATATACTAAGTATGTGACGACAAAGTATATCCCAAAATTCAAAATTCTTGCAACTACAATATGTCATCTTACCATCCCATGATACTTCGTGTCTTTGACTAGTTTCATCTTTATAATATTGTAGAACAAATTCAATACCGTTTTCTTAAAGCACCGAATATTATGTTGTTCTCCCAAACTCCTCTTGAAAAATCTTGAAAGCATAGGGCGTTGTTTGGCATTGTTGTTTAAAGAATAGTTTTTAGTGTTTAAACAACAATAATACTTCTGACACGTATTTCTACAATACTCAAACATGTATTTCCACAATACTGAAAACTAAACAACAATACTTAAACACTGCTACAAAACGGGCCCTAGGGTGTCAAAACACTATGTGCTTGGTCTTCTAACATTGACATTGATCTTAAAGAAGAACCTTTAGATGTCTCCAATATCGTATCATGTGATTGTATTTGCTCAATATTTTCAATGGCAAGATCAACCAAAAATTCCAAATAGTAAAATAAATTAAAAAAATTTGTATGACACATGAAGACTACAAATATTAACAAATAAAAAAATTTATATAACAAAAGAAATCAATGGTAAATAATGACTTACTTGTTTGATGAGTTGGATCAAGTTTATGTAAGAACTAACAAACCATTTAATAAATGCATTTATACTTTCCGATCTTCCGGTTGTTATCATTCCACCAAAACAATGCCTACGAAGGTAACATGGTACCGAAAAGTGCTTGATTTAATATAAACCAATTACATGTTTGTTAGAGAGCATGTCATATTTTGTCATAACTTGAAACCATTGATTGTCAAAGTCTTCACTTGACTCTAACTTATATAACTTATAGAAGTCCATGCACCTGAGTATGAAGAATTGATGTAAACCAATCTCTAAATTTAGCGATAATATGCCATATACAAAAGGCATGCTTTGTAGATGGTAATTCTTTTGATATTGCGTCTGTAATCCATAGATCTTGATTCGTCAAAATTGCCTTGGGTTACTTCTTCATTAAGCATGAAAAAGTTTGCTAATCAAATACAAATTTACTAAAGCATGAAAATATTTCAAAGGATATATGTTATTATTATACTAATCAATCAAATAAAATTTAAAAAATAATTGTACAAATTTATAAGACAAAGAATGTACCTTCATTAACCATCGAAAGGCACTTGTTGTTTCATTTTGAAGAAGTGCACAATCAAAGAGAATTGTCTTTCCATGATTATTGACACTAACAAAAATACCAAAAGACATATCATAAGCATTCTCCTTATAAGTAGTATAAAAACCAACTACATCTCCATATTTTTGGTACCAATCAAAACAATGAGTAGGTGATCAAAAAATATGCTCCAATCTATTTTCTTTATCGGTTGTAAATGCATATTGGAATCTAGAGTTCTCTTCTTTAGTAACTTTGTAAAATTGTAGGAGATCCATGATATCATTCTTTGCATTCTTCCTCCTCATTTTCACATAAAGATTATGAATATCCCTTTGAAAAAATAGAAGTTGTCCATGTTTCAAATGCTTCTTAAGTTCCATGACACACATTACCTCTCTAATTGAAAGTCCAGCTTCTTTCAAGAAGAAAATGCATTTTTCATCATCTATAGTGATAACTTGATTGGCTGGAAGAAATTGCACTTCTAAAAGGGAGAACAAATCATAATTGTGGTCTACAACAAACTTAGTGACATGCCATTCTCAAGGAAAAATATCAAATGACTTTCGCAAAATGATACTTAGATGAGCTTTACATCCATATTTTAAAGACTTCTTATTTCATTGCTCCTTAGATGGATCCATTATTTTTAGTGGTTGTTTACCTTGTCGATGACAAAAGAAATCACATCTTACTATTTTTTTTTCTCAATACGACCTTTTCGAATTGTAAAACCATATCAATTTGCATAATTTTTATAGAAAATGAAAGCTTCTTCTTCACTAGGAAAACATTGGCCAACAAAAGGCCTATAGAATTTATATCTTCATGTTCTTCAATAACTCCCATTTCATCTATTGGACATTCATTCCAATAAATTATTTCATCTCCATAAGTATTATTATTTTTTCCATCATTTGGAAACTCATTTAATTCAACACAATTCTTTGAAACACTTCCTTGAACCTCACTTGCAATCAAATAATCATCAACTTGTGCTATATTAAAACAAAAATTAAAAAAACAATCAACATCATATTATATGATATATGAATTATATATTACAAATAAAATGAAAATAATAATACATTCTTGAGACAATTCATTAAGTCAAAACAATTCATTGGAACAAATTGATGAGTCTCACTTGCATCTACATTGTCATCCATTGGTGCTATAATAAAACAAGAGTTTAAAATATAAACATCATATTCTATGATAAATGAAATGTAAATTTACAAATAAAATAAAATTATAATACCTTCTTAAAGGGGTTCATTTAAGTCAAAATAATTTTTTGGAGTAAAGTAATGAGTCTCACTTACAACTACGTTCTCATCCATTGGTGCTATAACACATGTATTAGAAATAAAAATTAACATCATATTAATTTTGGTGCTATATTAAAACAAGAGTTTAAAAATATTCTATGATAAATGAAATATAAATCACTAATAAAATAAAATTATAATACCTTCTTGAAGTGGTTCATTTAAGTCAAAGCAATCTTTTGGAGCAAAGTATTGAGTCTCACTTACAACTACATCCTTGTCCATTAGTGCTACAATAAACATGTATCAAAAATAAAAATTAACATCATATTAATTTTAACCTATTTTTATTAAACAACTATGAATAAAATAAAATACAATAGTGGTATTTTGTTTAATTATTCCTCAATCATTCATTGACATTTATTCATCCCTTCTTCTCTTTGATATTGGAAAAGGGGAAGAAATTGAGTTTGATATTGGTAAAGTGAAAGAAAGTGGATGGTAAAATATTGATAAAATAAGATTTGATAGAAAATAAAAAAGTGAAAGGGAGGAAAATGTATTAAAATGACAATTTTATCCAAATTTTATTGCCAACCGTGTGGTGTTTTTTCTCCTATTTATTCAATTTTTTGTTAATGTGAGATCCATATTGGCAAACCTTAACAAAAACTTAACAAAAACCACACGGTACTTGTTAACATTTGCCGTTAATACATTTTCAAGGTTGTTGAGAAAAGTCAAAAACTAAAAGGCTCGCACTTTCTTGCCTATTTCTCCCGAAGATTATCCCCCAAGGTAATAACTCCTTAAAAAGGAGGAAAAGAAGATGAAAGCACATACGAGTTGTTTTCATTTTCCGAGAACTTTCAGATTAGGCTCAACGAACTGCGTGTCTGCCAAAAGTATAAATCGAGGTTTCATAACTCAGCCTTACAACTCTTATTCACAGTCGTCTAGTAAATATACTTTTGCCAGTTTATAGCCTTGGTCTTCATAGCTAGCCACGAATATTAAGCTGCTTATTTTCGTGGAACTACATTGAATACTTTCTCAAATCTCCCCTTGAACTCTTTGTTTATATAATCTTATTTCAGTTGTTGTCGAATTAACCATGAACAAATGCAGTGCATACAACCGTGTATTCCAACATTTTGATGAAGACAAGGATGGTAAAATCTCAGCCCTGGAACTGTGTCGTTGCATTGAATCAATAGGTGGCGGGTTGCTGATGGAAGAGGCTGAGACAGTGATTGAATCCTTGGACTCAGATGGAGATGGGTTGCTGGGGTTGGAGGATTTTGTTGGTTTAATGGAAAGTGGGAGTGAAGAAGAGAAAATAAAGGACTTGAGAGAAGCCTTTGAGATGTATGACACAGATGGAGCCGAATGCATCACACCAAAGAGTCTGAAGAGTATGCTTAGCCGACTTGGCGAGTCAAGAACCCTTGAAGAATGTGTTGTTATGATTAACCAGTTTGATCTTGATGGCAATGGGGTGCTTAATTTTGAGGAGTTCAAGGTCATGATGATACATTGAGTCATGTGCCGCGTAGATTTTATTTTTGGGAAATTTAAGAAGTATGTAGTTGAGTAACAAACTTCTATTTAGTGTTGAATAGTGTGGTGTAGATATTTTCATGTCCTTTGTCAAAATAACACCATTTAATGTATTTTTGGGCCTTGTAACAACCTTTTACCTCTCGACGCTTTCCTAGCATCACGGGCCCTAACAGTTCAATTATGGGAATTCACCTTACGACGACGGTGGCACCAACGGAGACAAGAAGAAGACACAGAAGAGTAAAAAATTAAAGATTCGGACAGGAAAAGATAGAGTAGAAAGAACACAACACAACTATCACCTGCTAGAAACAGATGGCTCTGATACGATAAGGGGGGGAGGGGGTGGAAGTGCACAAAATATATATATATATATATTAAAAGCTTCTTTTTTTTTTAACAATGTTAATGTTGGGTTATTTTATCTTTTTTAGTTGGCAATGTGATTGGCGATTTCATCTAAAAAAATTGCACTTTTTAATTAAAATTTGACATTAGTAATAGAATAGTAGAATGACAAAAAACTGGGTGTAAATACTTGTAGATTTTGTAACGGGTGTAAAAAATTGTACTTCTTACTTCATGTGACCGAAGCCTTGTAGATTTTGCGTCTCCCATCACATGTATCGTTCAATAATCTGTAACAGAGCTTCTAGTACTAATTCAACAAGTAGCTCCTTGCAAAGACAAACATATCTGCAATGATAAGTAAAAATTGTAGTTTTTGAGCAAATGGTTTTAAGATGGAAGATAATTTTGTTGATTGCATTGTAGGGGATACAATTATACTTTAGATGAAAGATAATTTGTGAAAGTCTAGCATGGGTGATCACCCTCGGGGTTTGTGAATCTTCTGTTTTCCTCTATTTGGGGTCTCCTGGGGCTTACTGTATAGTTGGTATGTCAGTTGTTTTATTCTTGGCTATTTTTCCATTTTTCTTATATTATGTATGATTATTTTTGTTATTTTCATGAAGAAACTGGCGTCTTCACCATTATCTTAAGATACCCATTCATTGTGCCACGAGTCATGTTTGTTTAGGACTTTCTCTTGCTTGCCTGGGTTGTGCGTAAAATGGGAGTATTACAAAGTTTATTACAATTTTGCATCACACTGTTATAGTTCTTTCATTTTAAAGCTTATAGATTTGGCTGTTTCAAATAGTTTCTAAAGGTTCCATCAAATATGAATTCTTTCATTATATTGCTATCAATAGTTTCTTTGTATATATTGATTATATTGGTTGGGTTTACACAATATATATGTTTATACATGTTTTGAATTATAAAAAAAAATTGTGCATACCAAACACCAAAAAATGTTTCTAGCTCATTTTCAAGGTCATTACCAAATCTTGGAAAATGAGATAGTTTTCTAGAAAATATTTTTTAGAAAATGACCAATTTTCCATAAAACATTAATGCTGAAACAAATAGAGCATTAGTAAAACAACGAACTCAACTCTAGAGTTGCAAAGTGGTTTCTAACTTGAACTATGATCGCTTTTGGGAAATTTAGTGTCATTGCTTGCACTCAAAAACCCAAGTGTTGACATGAGCTTTAATAATTAGCACATTGTGTTGATCCCAGTTTTCATGAGTGTATTTCTCATAAGAAGTGGCCCCACCCCCACACTCATATAGGTGAAATTTTTCAACGGTGCTCATGTAATTCTGACACTTAACTCATATGAGCTACAAATTTTATTAAAAGTTTACTCGACCTCTCCTACATTAATTACAAGATAAATGCGCTTACACCATAAGGATGAAAAATCATAAAATTAATTACAAATAAATAATTAAAATATATAAATAGTACATTTCTTACAACCATCACATGGTTTGTTTTTCTCATTGAACCTAGTTCTTAGGATCTTTGGTCCTTGGGTTGGGTATCCTCATACATAGCTTATGAATCTATGGACTTTAGTCCCATCCTTGTCAACGTATTCTTGACCCTAAGGGCTTCTTGGTAAATAGATTTGTAAGAATATCACAATATTTAATATAATCCGCATTTATGATACAACTACTTAAATAATAATGCACAATGCTGTGTTTTTTTTTTTCTTATAGGTTTGTATTTACCGTTGCAATAACGGTTTTAACTCCATCAATTTTGGGCTATCACAATGTATTAATATGGGTGGAATTAGCTTTTTCCAAAGTGGAATCTCATAAAACAAATCTCTAAGCCAATATGCATCTTCACTAGCTGAAACTAAGGGTTCGTTTGGTTGGGGAGATGGAAAAGTGGGAAGATAGAAAATTGGGAGACGATGAGAAAATTGGAGGATAAAAAAAATTTTAGGTTATGTTTGGTAACAGTTTTTGTTTTCTATTTTCAAAAACTTGTTTTTGGGAATATAAAGAAAAAACAATTTTCTTGTATTTTTGAAATAAAAAACATGTTTGGTAAGTTGAAATAAAAAAAAAAGTTTTTGAAGAAAAAATAGAAAATACTAAAATATGTTGTTATTTGGATTTGAACGCTAATGCTAACTCGTTAAATGATACTGATTTATCAAATTAAATGCATATTTTCATTGACTTTTGAAAATTAGAAACTGAAAACAGCCTTTGCATGTTTTTAGTTTCTTTCACATATTGAGTTTTGAAAACAATTTTTGTTTTTTGTCCATTTTGAGTTGTCAAACAAGTGTTTTAGTCTCAAAAGTAGAAAAGAAAGAATTTCAAAACAAAAAATAAGAATAAAAACAGTTACCAAATATACACTTAGTTTCCGTCATTTGTATTTGGTTGGAATGGTGTAAAAGTGGAGGGATGGAAAACTTTTTGTTTGGTTGAGAAGAAAAAATTGAAGAAAACTTTTTGGGAAAATTACACTTTACTCACTTGTAGTTTACCTGAAAAACGCTTTACCTACTTGTGGTTTAAAAATTAACACTTTGCCCACCTAAAGTTAGTTCCGTTTGTCTCCCGTTACCCCACCTCTGTTAAAAATAGGAGTAAATTTGTATTTTTGCTACCCTTTTACGTCACTCTTCTCTCAAAACATAAAAAACTAAAAATCAAGGGAAAAGAAGATCTAAATACTATAATCTCTCTCACACACATACATCATTTGATTCTCTTTTTAACATTTCAATTATGCATAATGTCACTTTATTATGCTTTTTGTTTGATCTTTAACTGAGGGTTCAAATGAATACCTACGAGGAATTTGTCACAAGTTTCAAATGAATAGTGGGTTTTCCCTCAACTACGCTCATCAAAAGCTTTTAATGCACTCGACAACTTGGTGTTTCGGTCACGGTGACAATCTACTCTACCCGCCAGTTACTATTTCTTAACATATTTTCATTTTTCCACTTCCTCTTCTATTTGCCTTTCTAGTCTTTGCTCTTGTGAACACAACAGGGAGTCGCCACCTAGTTTTGGCAATGGTCTAGGAACCATATATATAGCGTCCTCCCAAGGAAGGACCTTTTGATTTTACTACTAGAGATATGTATTTGGAGTTAAGGTACGGTCTTAGGCACCCAAAAATGGCCAAACCTAAGGTTGGCTTCCCTTAATTGTGTCTTATGTCTTAACCCTATTAAAGGCACACCCAATATTGTATCTATACTCACACACACACTAGCATACATTTCACAATCAACATGACATCAATCATCTCTAACCATACATCTATCATGGCATCTCCTAACATTCATCTAGCATACATGTCATATCATCATGGCATCTCATCACACCATAAACCCTAATTATGCTCCTATCTCACATCATGCATCTAGCATACATGTCAACCAAACCTAGCATTCATCTAACATGGTATAACATAAACCCTAGCATACATCTAGTATCATGTCATCTAGTTGTATACATACGCATACTTCCGAGCTTGCGTGCGCATGCGGGAAGCACACACACGCAAACATGCCCTAAACCTTAACCTAGAAACAGAAAAACAGAAAATGACTTAAAAGCTTAAATCTAACATCCTATCATGCTTAAAACAAAGGGAAAACATAAACTTAATCTAAACAAACATGTTATAGAATAAACAAAGCAAAAAGAAGAAGATCAAAAACAGAATTAAAAGTAGAAATAAAAGAGAAAGCTTAAAAGAATATCTCAAAGCAAAAAGCTCCTAGGCTTGATTTTTGACCATTCTCTTGAGTCAAATCTATTCACAAATCATTAAAAATGCGATTAGTAATCTTAAAATTCAAAGATTAAGGCCAGAAAATGTCCTAATCAAATAAAATTAACTTAAGGATGTTGTGTGAAAAATTCCCTCTTTGATTCACTATTTCTAGTGAGCCTTAGTGTTTTCCCATGAGATTTCTGTGTGTTTTAAAAAGGTATCATGTATGGCTATTTATATTGTGAAAATGGGGGTTTAGAACAGCTCCCGGACAATGTGGGATTCATTCCAAACCTCAGTCTTTAATGCAAAAAACTGTCTTTCATAGGTTTCTAAAACCCTACCCACGTGCACGGGCTTATGCTTGCATACGCAGGCTTTAAGGTCATGTGCACGTGGGTTCATTCCCGCATACGCAGGCTGAGGGTTTCCTTTGGCCTTTATTTTCCAAAAATAAATTTTTTGCTCATTAAAAAGTTATATTTTCCATTTTAACATCTCTCAAGTTAATTTGTGATCTAATTGGGCCCTAATCCAAACTTGGGTCTTAAAATTTCGACATCATTGGGGAACGGAGACCCGAGTCGTAAGGGTACAAAATACGTTGTCTACAGCACTGTCTTTTGTTTCGATTATTTAGTATAAATGATCGAATTCTACAATTTGTTAACAAGACGACAATGGTTGTGTGCTTGTCTTAAGTGGTAAAAAGCATAATTTTCTTGTGACAAATGATCATAGGTGTTCATTTGAACCCTCGATTAAAGATCAAACAATAAGCATAATAAAGTGACATTATGCAGAATTGAAACAATAAAAAGAGAATCAATTGATGTATGTGTGAGAGAGAGATTATAGCTTTTAGATCTTCCTTTCTCTTGATTTTTAGTTTTTATGTTTTGAGAGGAGAGAGACATAATAAGGTAACAAAAATACAAATTTACTCTTGTTTTTAATAGAGGTTGTTAGGTTCTAAAGTCTTAGGATTTTATGTATTTAGAACTCTAATTTGTATTGTTGGCAAACCATAATCAAAACAATGTGTTTAGAAGTGTTTAAGTCTAGCTCAAAGTTGTGCGTCTATGTAAAGTTGGAATCGAGTTAAAGCAGGAAAGGCTCGATCGATCAAAAGACAAGTTTGATCGATCGAAGCTCGGGTAGAATGTTTTTCTGCAGATTCGTCCAACTCAGCCCTAAGTGTTTTAAAACGTTTTTAGGGTTTTTTATTTGTCCTAAGTATAAAAGGCAAACCCTAGCCACGTTTTAGCGTTGCTCATATTTGCGGTTTGTGTAAATCTCTTGTGAGATCCAGAGGAGCTTTCCTTTACACAAACTTAGGGTTTTCAAGGAGAAGAATTATCTACGCCTTGATGATCAATTCATTCTTGCTGCCATTGAAGCTTAAAGAAAACACAAGCGAGTGTGCTTGTATCCGGTGGTGAATCCAAAAAGAAGGAGTCCGTAGATTCGAGCCTACATGTGGTCGTGTCGTAAGTTCTACTTTGTTTGGTAGTAATAAGAAGTTGAGCGTAGGGGCTTGTAAGTCTTATTGTATGAACTTCGATTCTTTCAAGATAGTGGATTCCAGTTTACCTTGAGGATAGCTAGGTCAAATCCTCCCCGGGTTTTTACCGGTTTGATTTCCTGGGTGATCATATCTTGTGTTATTTATTTTTCGCTGCTTTGCATGATTTGATCTTTTATATTGTGATAACCTAGACTTGTTTAATTGGACTAAGTAACAACTTGGCTAATTATCTAGGTTTAATAAATTGTTTAAGGGGTCTAAAAACTGTCGGAGGTGGATAACGTGAGACAAACGGAGCTAACCTTAGGTGGGTAAAGTGCTAATTTTTAAATCACAGACATGCAAAATGTTTTTCGGGCAAGCCACAAGTGGGCAAAGTGTAATTTTCCCAAAATTTTTTGTTCTGTTCATCTTCGATCGTTGTTATTTCATTGCCTCCATCTTGGTAGTCTTGGACGTGACCACACTCAAGGCCTCGGTAACCTTGAGATTGACCTCCTCAACCCTTTTCACAAGGGTCTCCACCTTCTTCTCGGCCATAGCCTGAGCCATTTTAGGATGGTGGATCAGGTCTGCTCGACTTTGGAGTTCGCTTTTGAAGTGCTGCCTCGGGGCAACCCCCTTCTCTAGTTCCTTGGTTGCCTTTTTCAAACGAGTCTCCAATACTTGAATTCACTGGCTAGTCTGCAGGAGAATCAAAGGAAACATCAATATTAAAAGTGAAAAGAGATGTGACAAAAATATATAAGTACAAAATGTGAAACTCCTTACCACCTGTGGACACAACGGAGGAGTCACCACTTAGTTTTGCAATGGCCTAGGAACCATAAATATAGCGTCCTTTTGAGGAAGGACCATTGATTTTACTACAAGAGATATGAGTTTGGAGTTAAAACACATACATATCCATCCATAAAGCATAAAAAACCAAACCACACATATACAACCTTAGCATTCATCTAACATGTGGAAACCTTATCATGGCATATATAAGGCAGCAACTTAATCATAGCAACAAGTACATCATTTATCAATTAAACACAAAACACAAAATGCAACACAACAACACATGTACATGTTCATCAAACAAAAAATAACAACACATGCATGTTCATGTGAATGCATGACTTACTTTTACTCACCTTGCAAAGAACTCAAAGACCTATGGCATTATGCATAGGCATGTGAATGCATGTTCATTGTATCTAACTAAGAAACAAGAGATGAAACCCTAATCTAGCTTATCAAAGGTAAATAACAATAAAACATGTAAAAAACAGAGGCATCAAATACACCTATACATAAAAAGAAACTTAAATACAAACATGTGAGATAAGAAAATAAAATGAGACAGAATGAGAAGACTAAACTAGGGTTTTTGGGTAGCAGCTTGTGTACGCATACCGAAGGCTACGTACACAGGCCAAGCACCTGCATACGCAGAAGAAGGCCCATGTACACATGCATAAGGCATGCGTGCGCAGATCTACTTGAAACCCTAACCCAATAATAGCAAAGTAGAAAAACAAAGCACAAATAAAAACCCTAATTTTAACAACCAAACATGCTCAGGACATAAATAAAACTATAAAACTAACCTAAACAAACATATATAAGCATAAATAAGACAAACAAACAAGATTAAAACTGAAAAGAAAGACAGAAAAGAAAGAGTTAGACTCAATGCCTCAAGTGAGAAGCTTTATAAGCTGATTTTAACTATTCCTTTTAGTCAAATCTATCACAATTCAATAAAAATGTGATTAGCAACGTTAAACTAAAAGGATTGGGTCCAAAAAAGGTCTCAATCAAACAAAATTGACTTGAGGGTGTTTTATAAAAAAACCCCATTTTAATTCACTATTTTCTAGTGAATCTTGTACTTTTCCCATGGGATTTCTATGTCCTTTCAAAATATACCATGTAAGGCTTATTATAGTGGGAAAAAATGGGGTTTGGAATGGCTCCAAGATGATGTGATATTCATTCCAAACCTCAGCCATTATTGCAGAAAATTTGCATTTTTTTGTCTTTGAAACCATAGTTGCGTGCGTAGGAGTGTGCTTGCGTACGCATGCTTTGGCCCACGTATGCGAGTTCTTGCTGCCCACATATGTGGGCCGAGGGCCACTTTGGTCATTTTATTTCCAAAAGTAGATTTGTGCTCATTTAAAAGGTTATATTTTTCATTTTAACACTCGTCAAGTCAATTTGATATTCGATTGGGCTTTAAACTTGCATTGGGCCTTAGAGTTCGGGCATCATTGGGGAACGGGGGCTCGAGTCATAAGGGGTACAAAATGCGGTGTTTACACCACCACGGAATGCCTCTTCAAGGCCAGCATCACATCCTCATCATCATGCTGCTCCAACGCAACCATGTTGGATGGGATGAGTAGAGCTTTGCCAAGGCTATCTGCAATCCAACCCTTGTCACCTTTCCTCTACTGGCATGTGCCTTCGGTTGAGGGGAGTGGGCGGTCGCGTAAAGGGTTGCCATGCACCCTAAACTTATGGGTGTACGAAAAAGGGGGATGAGGGAGAGCTAAATCACCTTGCCCTTCTTGGTCAGAGGTCACAGCTCGAGATCCCTCTCGTGGGGTCCAAAAATGGCGAGTTGGTGGTGGTCGGCTTCCTTAGCCTAACTCGATTTGCTTGACTCTTGTTGCATTGAGTGACAAAGGGTGTGACACTACGGTTGTTGGAGCCGCGGGGGGATGGCAATTGCCTCGAGTCACCACGAGGGGTTGCCACGAAATCATCAACTCCAAGGGTTTAGCACTCAACCATCTTGTCGATCTCGGATCCTCCTTCACCCTTAAATTTTTCATCCTTTTGGTTTAAATCAGCTATCTTTGTCCGAGAAAGGGGAGGAGAATCACTTCTTCGTCAATGAGGTACAACCCGTGCCGGCTTCGTACATTTGTATGTTCTGCAAAACCCCTTCATTCTGACGTCGATGTAAGAAAGGAAAGAATGCTTGGCCTTTATAGGGTCCCTAGTGGCTTGAAAGCCTCGTAGGAAGGGATGTATCCGAGGATGAGGTGGGATGCTCGAAGTTGGCCGTTAGAGTGTAAACAAGAGACATTGTTCTATCTCTTGGATAGCAATTACAAATACATTACATATAGGATCCCACAAAAAACTAAAATGCAAAAATGCAAAACTAAAACATAAAACACCACTTCTCTCTGTACACTCTCTCTTCCTTTCTCTGACAATTATTTCATGTGCATAGCTTTGAAACAACTCCATCAAACCACACATTACATTTTTTTTTTCTCTGTTCCAATTCCTCACATGATAAGGTTTTGAGGCAACCAAACAACGGTAGAGAAAAATCTTGGTAGAGAAAAATCTTGGTTGAGTCTAATTTTGTCTTTTGCAGAATTTGATGTTAGAATTAACTAAATACCATGCTACACGAAATCTTTGAAGGAAAAAAAAAAAAAAAAAAACTCAAATCTTTTCTAGCTCTATTTCTTTTGCTCTCATTCACTTTGAAATTTACGGCGCCAAACATGTCGAGCACTTTGCCTCCAAGGTCGCCCTCAACTCCATTTCTAACTGCAGTCCTCTCACTCTTTAAAGTTTGGTTGGTGTCAATCTCGATTCATGGGTATTAAATTTTCAGGATTGACTTGAAGAATTTGGATCCTTTTCTGATGTTAGACAATTTTTCATGAATGAAAAATTCCAATTTGATCTTTTTCAAGTTTCAATTTTCTTTGATTGATATGGATTGCAGTGACTCCTTTCGGTGGATTTCTAGATCATCTACACAGAGGTTCTGCACTTATTGTTATTTTTGATGTTATTTATTCATTAATATTGATTCATTGTGTGTGATTAATTTAGTATATACTAATATGAATTCTATTTTACAAGTTTTAAGAAAGTCACATATATGTTACAGGTATACTTTGTCTCAAAGCAATTCAATTACTTGATTATTATTAGGTTTAATTGTAGAGAAATTGAAGTTGGGCTTTTTGGATTTTAGGGAGACATTACTCATCAAGATTGTGCGGGGCATGAGGGTACAATTGGACATGGTGATGTGCGGGTAAGACATATTAGTTGTCGTTGTTGACTTGCTATTGATTAATATGAATTAGAAAATTTATGTCAGTGCTTTATTATATGAAACTTTTTCCTCTTTGTTTCATTTGTGTGTGTGTGTGTGTGTGCAGTTAATGATAGTAGGTAGAGGAATTATTCACCCTTAAATGCTTGCAGGAATAGAAACCCAAAGGGATTACAACTTTGGGTCAATTTATCCTCCAAAGACAAAATGTCAGAACTCTTCTTTTTGTTGAAGGGGTTCTTAAAAGTAGAAGTTCTCAAATTAATGATTCCATCGTAAGTTCATTCTCTTGGGGTAAGTTTATGTGTCTAAGCCTTTTTAAAGTGGTAGTATATTGTTCTGTCCCCATAAACATCAATGACTTAGATTTGCTAGAGAAGAAGAAAAAAGCTTTAAGTGGATATTGTTTGGGTTGGTTAAAAAAATCAGATTATAAATAAAATTTACTAGAAATATGTTCTAATGCTATAAGTTGAAGCCTTGTTAATCTATTTATATAATCGTTTCTATGTGATATTGTGATTAAGATGACTAATATTTTGGTAATTGATAATTCTCAAAGCTATATAAGTTGTATTATATATTCTTTCTAGGTATTTATTGATTTTTTTAAGTTATAATTTTGTTTATATAGAACTCGTTAGCATTTAGATGTATTTGTGTGTGGTTGTCTTTAGAATTAATAGATTATGGCTTTAGGAATTTATTTTTCGACCTAAGTAGCTTATAAATCTTGGGGCCTTGAAGCTTATTCCATTATAGTTGCCACAAATCCATTATGTATGACCTATTATCTATGACTTTAAAAGAAAGGGTTTGTGAAAGGGTTTTTCTTGGCCCTGTTTGATGCTTTGTCAATGGGTATCATGACAACAATCTAAATCTAATTCACATGTACAAGTTAGAAAATTAAAAGATGATGAAATTAGATCAACAGCATCCCAAAGAAGCCATGGATGAAGATTAATGTGAGTTCGACAATTAACAAACCCAAAGAGCACAATCACATATTTTAATTGATTCTTTTGAAGGGATGGACAAAATACAATGGTGTTCTTAAGGTAGTATCAGATAAGATGACTAATATTTTGGTAATTAATAATTAATAAACCCAACAACACAATCACATTTTTTTATTGATTCATTTATATTATTTTTTGTAATTTTTGCAATGGATTTAATTTTTAGCTATGTACTAATTATAAGAAGCAGATATGTTATCTAAGAATAAAAAATCTATCTCTAATCTAAACCCCATAGAAACTTATAAAGACAGACTTCTCAATTTGAGGTAGAGTTGGCTTCTTGATATGTACAATTAATAGATAGTTGATCATGAATTTATAAATATATAATGAGTGTTTTATCGAATTGATGGTTCTTTTTAGGTGTGTTTCCAACTTCTTCCAATTTCTTTTTGGTTTTTTCCCTCCAGTTTTACAGTATCTTCTAATATACTTTGCAAATTCTAGAATGGCAATGCACATTTAGCTAGAAAAAGAAAAGTTGTGCATATCACTTTTAAGTATTCTGCAACCACATGCTGTTGAATGCAAATTAAACTTGAAATGTCATATTTACAAGTTTGCACATACCAAATTAAAATTTCATATTAAGTTTGCACATACTAACTTGATAACTCATATGCATATTAAATTAATTATCAAATGAATGAATACTCATGCATATTGGTAGTATCTGGGAAGATTACTAAAGATTCATAATAATATCACTTGACTGTTTACTATTGTTATTGTCGATGTGTTGCTACTTTAAAGTAGTGAGAATGGGAATTTGAATTGTGCATGATGATCTATAGCACATATGGGGTTTGATGGAAAGTTGAATAACAAAACACTTTGAAATGCATATCATTTATGCCAATGGTGTGAGACCACTCCATAAACATTTTCATGCATGATAGCTTAGTGATTGACTTTGTGTGGATTGTAGAAGGGATTTATGTCTAAGATAGATATGAAAGCATTTTTCTTAAACTCTTCACTTTCTCTTTGCCCATTAAAAAATAAGTTTAGGGATACAAAACTTTTTTAAAGTATTAAATTCCTATTTTGCAGATTTTAATTTTGAAGTTAGATCAAGAGCTACACTTAGCAAGTTAAAAAAAGGAACAAGAGCTTCATATTGAGAAACATATTCAATTCTAGGTTTTTATATTTGGCGTTAAGCGTGTGCTCAATGTCTGTTATATTCTTTTTCTTATCCGACATGGCAATGCTTTAGGTGATGATTTTCAAGCCGCATGCTTTTATCTTCTGATTTTCAAGATGGGAATGATGGACCGTATATAATTTTAAAGTTTTTAATGTTATCTTTAATGTGACTTACTAAATTCAACTGTGGATTAGTGAAACTAAAGAATATGATTTTTCTTCTATTAAGTGGACATTTCATGTGGAGGTCTTTGTTATTTTCAAGGAAGTTAATTAGTTATTTTCTTTTTCAAGTCATATAAGTTGAAGTTTTCGGAGATCTAGGGTACCATGGAAAAGAAAGAACACTACTAGGGGCCTGAAAACAACTTTTCGTTGCTCTTTGGTACCATGATTTAACTGTCTTGAGGTGAAAAATAAGATATCATCATACACAGTACAACTGTATACAATAATGAAGATTTCCAACCATGAGAAATGGCAGCATACAAGCATAAACAATTTTTTTTTTTTTTTTTTTTTTTATGTGAGTTTTTGCTATTATATTATTGCAATTTTAATGTGAAAATTGTTATATGAACCTATGGTATAACTAGGGTTGAGCATAGACCCGACCAACCCAACCCGACCCGAATGGTCTTGGTGGGTTGGATGAATGCTTGGGTCGGGTTCGGGTCCAATATTTGGGTCCGCCTCGGGTTCGAGTCAATCTCGGGTCCAACCTAACCCGACCGATCTTAAATTTAAAATATATAATAAAAAAAAAAAGATCTTTTCCGTAACTTTCAATGCCAAATGTTGTTTTTATATATTGCTTTTATTTAAATAGTAATGGTCTTTTCTTGCAATATTTCCAAATATAATTTTTAGCATAATTTGGTTTATTGTAGCATAATTTCCTAAATGATACTAATAGCAAAAATATTTTCCATCCAAATGAAGGTTAGAATGATGATAAAATAATTTGACTTTACAAAAAAGGAATAACTCTAACAATAATATTTTTCTGAAAGTCAAATTGTTGTTTAAAAAAGTTTTTATTTCGGTCCTAATTATACAAGGATCTTATTTATTATTGGAAAGTATATTTTCAAACTATGCCCTAGTGCTGATGTAAACAAAAATGGTAAAATTTATTTTCTCATTCAATGAGGATTGGGTCAAGATGTACACAAGGAAAAAAATTGTAAAAGTTTGTTGCCTAATCAAGAAATCATGACCATTACGCCTATACGACAATAAAAAATTATTGAATTTAATTTTTTACATTAATGTCAATCACTAAATTAGTAAAATAATTTCAAAAACAAATATTGCCTAAACATAGACATGCATTAACTTGATAAATAAAAAGACATTAATATTTATTATCATAAAAAGTGGAGATCCTTCCAACATGGAAGTTTAAAAATAATTACAAAACCATGAAAACTTTTAAATGGCATGTCTGACTAATAGAGTAAGTAATTTTTTCCCCATTAATAGCTCATGAAAGTGGTGACTATTTCAATGTTTCTTTAGGCCTTTCATAGATTCACCTTCACACAATTTGAAAAAAAAAAAAAAAAAAAAAAAAAAAAGGGACCCAACCCAATACTTGACCATAGACCTATAATTTTCAGGTTGGGTCGAGTTTTCCCCTAATAAACTCGATTACTATTGGATTAGGTTGCGGGTGGCGGTGAAACCAACTCGACTCGATCTCAGTCCTAGTTATAACCCTCGGGTTACTATAAACCTTGATTTATTTGTTCAAAACATTCTCTAGAGATAACATATATAATATTATATCAAAATTTAATATGAAATTAATTGAAAATTTATTTATTAGTACTTAATAAAGAAAAAAATTACGTATAATATATTAAAATAAAATTGTTGAACTTTTCTGTACATAGCACAAGTTAGCGACCGGTAATAATATAAAAGCAAAACATTTGACTTTTTGTTAACCACTCCTTTTTTCGCTACCTAGCTTCATAAATTTATGCCACCTATAAATTTAAAAACACCGAACAATTGTGTCTTTTCATTTTGCCCATTAAGTTTTAGTATTTACCCACTGTTTCACATAAGATGTATATATTAAAATAAAAAACTGTTATTGAGAAGAAAAGCATCAGATAGGGGCGTAGGGAAGAGAATGAGAAATTTGAGAAGAAAAGCATCTGTAAGACATTTAAAGAAATCGTTCAGTATTATTATTGCTACCATTAGTGTGGCTTGATTCCTAGACCTTTTCACTAATTAACCAAAATAAAAAAATGACTTACAAAAAAATCAACTGCCCAAACTATTGGGAATTTAGATGAGTAATATAATGAAATAACAAAATAATCTAGTAGACAAACATAAAATTTGATAAACTTGGAGGCATAATTGAATGTCCTTAGACAATATTTGCCCCCACCCAAGAGTTGCTAAAGGGTTACTACAAATTTGTCCCCAAGATACAACCATGTTTATTGGGTTCTACAAATAGCAATTTTGGAGAAGACCCAAAGGTTTCTTGTGTTTCTAAGAAAGATGAAAGAGAAAAAGTTACCAAATGAATATGAACTACTATTTATACCCAAAAGAATAATGACCCTTCAATAGACACTTTTTCATTCAATATGCACATTTTCGATCAATACGCACGTTTTCATTCAATAGGTATCTTTTCGGTTAACAGACACATTTTCATTGAAGATGCGCATTTTTAGACAAAAGACACATTTTCTGTCAAAATGCACATTTTCATTCAAGAGGCATATTTTTGGTCAATATGGTCATTTTCGTTCAATAGGTACCTTTAATATATATCCAATTTGAAGGGTTATGACCTTTCAATAAGCACATTTTGGTATATTACAAGCTATCTTGTATAAACCTATATATACAATACAAACTAAATTAGAGATGCAACATTTTGTCTCTTATTCATTCTCACAAAAAACTAATAAATAAAACAACATTGCTTTCTTTTGCTAACTAATAAAACTTTGTGTTATTTCTTTCAATATCTTTTTGCTTACTAATCCAACTAAAAAATAATGGTTTTTTTTTCTTTTCTTTTCTTTTTTCTGAAACTCATCTAGTAGCTATTCCCGTGCATCGCACAGTTTAGCAACTTAGTGTGTGTATATATATATATATATATATATATATATATAACCAAAGTCTTTGACTTTTTGTTGACCTTTTAAAATTTTGATACATCAATTTTGCAAGCCTCACAAATTTATACCTCTTTATAATTTATTTTATTTTTAAATTTTTGTAATTAGAGCAATATTAGAGAGACCCAAGTTAGAATTTGGATTAAAAAAATAGAGTTGGAAGCTGACTGCAACACTAAACCTTACACAACCCTATTTCCCCTGCAAATCTGATTTCTCACTGCCAAATTTATGAAACGGCTAGAAACCCATGATTGACCTAGTCCTATGGTGATTACTAAGGCTACCTGCTTCTCTGCTTTTACGTCCATCTTTTCTTTGATTAAATTCAAAATTTTAAATAGTAAAACTTCTCCTAAACATTATAAAACCACACACAGACAACAACTTTGGCATTCCTTTGTTGTTGTTCATAAATGAGTCTTCGGTTTATTGTAGGTGAGTGTCTTACAGTAAGTTTTTTTCCCCCTTTTTAAATTTTATTTAGAGAAGCCTCCTTCCGAGTGAAAGTTTGCTCGAGTAATTTTGGTGGCTCTATTTCTTTCTCTTCCCCACCCTAAATGCATCCTACTGCATAGTTGTATTGCATATTTGCATCTTTATAAGAAAAGAAAAAGACTATACTGAAACTTTTGTTGTGTTTAAATTTCTATCTCCAATTTTATAATTTAGGCCTGTATCTTACTAAAAATAAATAAACAAATTTTTGAGAATTATAAATAAATAATAATCGTTGACGTTATTTAATAGTACCCTAATTTTAGGTCAATAAATATAGGTATAGATTTCTTTTGAATTGTATGTACTCAAGCGATTTTAGGACCAAGCTTTGCCCTTGAAATTGGGTTGTTTATCTAATTCAAATTTGACAAAATTTTTAGTTGAAATTTTAGTCTCAATTCTCTTTCCCAATTGGTTTTTGTATTATTTTAATTCTATAATTTTTATTTTTTTTTTTTTTTTTTTTGCTATTATTTATAATTTATTTTTGAATAATTGATTTAGTTTTTATTTCTAACTAGTCGCTAACTCGTGCGATGCACGGGATAGTTAAACAAAATTTATACACATTCACTTTTATTGGTACAATCATTTGAAAATAATTCTAACTAATACCCAAATGTAAGAGATACATTGACTTACTATTTAAAGTAGCCTTCAAGAATTTACACATATTGTGCAACTGAACCTTAATTTCTCATCAACGGTTAGAAATATAAACTGCAAATATATAAATAAAGACCATTACTTGAGAAGGACACATTAAACTTCAACTTAGAGTAGTAATGTTACTTTCTCAATCTTTGCTCAGTTGTAATAATAATATAGAGGAAATTCAAAACATGGAAAGAAAATAAAAATTACAACAATTAATTCCATTATCTTTCATGCTATACTTTGTAATTGTACAGAATTAAGTCAATTCAATTTAAGTAGTTGTAATAAAATTGGCTTCTACTATTCTCTATTCAATAGAGATATGAACATATTGGATTTCTCAAACAATTACCGGTATTGCAATAAAATGATTTATTATTGAGAATAAGAAACAAAAAAAATCTCTCTATAGCTTAAGAAACACAATATACTAAAATTAAAGAGAGATAATTTTCGGAGAACAAAATATTATAGATAATTTAAAAGAATTTTGGTTTAATTTCTGAACACAGTAACTCCATAAAATTCATACTAATAATAATATTTTATGATAGCGCAATTAGAATTTTGGTTTAATTCTTGAACACTGAATTGGAAATTGATTATATAAGTATTCAATGATGAACAAAAATGAAGTTAAAATTTGAGCATTGTAACAACTTCTTCACACAAAGATTCTACGGGTAGCAACAAATTTAATTTGATTGTGTTACTATATAATCCAAACTTATTAATATATCGGGACTTTGAATTAACTCAATAAAACTATCAAAGCCTTTCCACTACAAGAACATGTGAAGATTCTGTTAATTTGAGCAAACTTAAACCCCTCCATCCACTTAAATTTTAGAAACAGTTATACACTTAAAAGGGTTAGTAATTTATAACACTTACCCCCTACTATTAGTATACAAACACCAAGTGTGGTCATCGTAACCCTTTGAAAGAACCTTCCCCAATTGGACCCTATCAACAAACCAAAAAAAAAAAAAAACCCAATTAACAAAATTGATCCAAAAGGGTCTAAAAAGCACACAAAATCAATCCAGAAAACAAAAATATAAGACAAAGTAATTACTTTCCGCTGCCAATGAAATCGTCTTACATATTCTGTTCCAAACTACAACACCTATCTCTCTAAGGCCTTCAATTAACGAAAACACAAACTTTTCTTGGAATACCGGAGTATTATGACCATCTATACACACACACACAAAAAACAAAATCAACATAATTCACTATAACTCTATAGAAGCCTCAAAAATATAAAGAGAAATTAAAGGGGTTGAATTTGATATTTATGTTTGGAGAGAGAGAGTTTGCAGAAACCGTGGCTTTATATTTCTTAACTTGAGAGAGGGGTAAGGTTGCTAGGGTTTTGAGGAGTTATAATGTTTTTTATTTTATTTTATTTTATTTTTTAAATATTGTGCTGATATGGAAAATTTAAGAGAGGAGTAAGGTTGCTAGGGTTTTGAGGAGTTATAATGTTTTTATTTTTATTTTTTATTTTTTAAATATTGTGCTGACGTGGAAAATTGTGGTGCCAGTAGAGGCTTCGGTTTTATATATATACTAGTATTATGCCCGTGCGATGCACGGCTTAGTAAAAAAACTTATATATAAATTATTATTATTTTTATAATATAATCAAATTTAGTAACAAATAAAATGGTAAAAATATTTTTAAAATTAAGTACATGGAAAATGTATATTATGTAAGTATTTTTTTTTTTTTTTGCAAAAAAAGATATTAAAAATATTTTAAAAAATTATGGCAAATTTTAAATTTTTAAAAGATCTTAGTATTAAAATTGTAATTTGATTATGTGTGTATGTGGCACTTAAAAATCTTTCCATTCTAATTATAGATAAATTTCTTCCATATATGGCCAAAAAAAATCCATAAACTACCAAAAAAAAAAAATCCATAAATTACAAAAAATGTAAGTATTTAGACTACAATATAAATGTAAAATTTTATCTATAAATTACCAATCATAACCACTTTAATGTTTCCATAAGGGAGGAGATAATTTGTATAATCAATTAAGAACACCAAATAAAAAAATAGTATCAATAATTAAGATAAATTGCATTATCTAATTTTTTTAAATCATATAATTTAAGCAATGATTGAACTACTTTAATAGAAAAATAGAAACTAAAAAAAAATGAAGAGAGCTCTTCTCACATAAATCTCATAATTTCATATTGTAGATGAGCTCCATCCCAAATAGATTCAGTGATAATATTTTGACCGAAACAAATATTCCATAAATTACAAAAAAATATATAAGTATCTAGACCTTCTAGAGTATCACAATCAAAATAATTTAAAAAATAGATAAATGAAAGTACATAAAGAAAAAGAAAAATTGTATTGCAATGTAAATGTGTAAAAGTTTACATATAAATTACCCGTGTCTAACTATTTTGATGTTGTCATTTGTATCTAGCCATCTTGATATTGCTATAAGTGAGGAAATAATCTGCACAATCAATTAAGAACACTAAATCAAAAAAATACATCAATAATTAAGATGAATTGCATTATGTAAAATATTTTTAAAAAACATAGAATTTAAGCAATAATTGAACTACATTAATAAAAAATGTAAAAAGTAAAAAGTAAAAAGAAGATAGTTATTCTCATTGAAGAAGCCAAATCCTTCATTTAGTAGTTCTTCACTTAATTAATTTTGGTTTTTTATGTATTGATTTTAGCATTCTTAAATAGTAGAGTGGAGTAGGTTTAGTAGAGTTTTAGTTCAACTCAATTTCTCTTGGATTCAAACTTAATTGGTAGAGCTATTTTCTTTTACGTGTATTATTATATGTTTTTTATTGGCTGTTTTTTTTTTTTAAGTGTAGCTATATCGATTTTTTTTTTTAAAAATCATAAAAACGTGCTCTATGTTGCTGTTTTTTTTTTTTTTTTAATTAAGATTTGTTTTTCAACTTTTTTTTTTGATAAGATTTTTTTTTTTCAACTCAAACGTGTGCTATGTTGCAGGTTTTTTTTAAGTAAATTTTTATTTTTATTTTTATAAAGGATTAGATAAAGAATTTAGATTGAAATCAAATAAAGATAAAATTTAGATTGTAATTAAATTATGATTTTTATCAACTTAGATTTTACCTTTTTTTTTAATTAAGAATTTTTTTTATAAAGGATTAGATGAAGAATTTGGATTGTAATCAAATTATGGTTTTTATCAACTTAGAAATTATAGGAGAAGTTAAAATCATATAAATGTGTACTATGTTGTTGGTTTTTGTTTTTATAAAAAATAAGGTTCTTTTTACGTGTATTATTATTATTATTATTATTATTATTATTATATATATATATATATATATATATATATATATATATATATATATATTTGCTATTTTTAAGTGTAGTTATATCTGTTTTTTTTTTTTTTTTAATATCATAGAAACATGTACTATGTTGTTGGTTTTTTTTTTTTTTAATTAAGATTATTTTTTCAACTTTAACGTGTACTATGTACGTATTTTGTTTTTTTTTTTACACGTGATAATATAATTTAAATTTAAAAAAAAAAAAAAGGATTAGATGAAGGGTCTATTGATTTTAGACTTTATTGATAACATTTTAGATAAGCACAACTGCTACTGTTGTAAATCAAATATTACTTTATTTCATTACTTGATTTGTCATATTTATCCAAAAAATATGTATATATCTATTCTTAAAATCTAAAAATTTATTAAAATTTCTGCAATTTGGTGAAGCCACTTGGCACAACCACGGCGTCTAAGCCCAACTTTTATTATATATAATATGATTTAAAAAAAAAAGGATTAGATGAAGGGTCTATTGATTTTAGACTTTATTGATAACATTTTAGATAAACACAACTGCTATAGTTGTAAATCAAATATTACTTTATTTCATTACTTGATTTGTCATATTTATCCAAAAAATATGTATATATCTATTCTTAAAATCTAAAAATTTATTAAAATTTCTGCAATTTGGTGAAGTCACTTGGCGCAACCACGGCGTCTAAGCCCAACTTTTATTATATATAATATAATATGATATAGATTATCTCTTTACCTCCTTTTATCAAGTATTGATTTAATTATCATTCGGTTTTAACTAATTGGAATATTCAACAAAGTGAATATTTATTTATTTATTTATTCAAGATTTGCTAACTATTCCACGGGTTTGTAATAATAATAACACCACTTTCTATGTTACGATTTACGGGGCCTCTATTTTATCTGATTCCAAATGTCCTATTATTTTAGATTTTATATTTCACTAAGCAGATGGAGTATAGTATTATAGATAATATAGAAACTACTTTGTTACATCATCTTATATAACTAAAAATAAATAATAAAAAAGATAATATAGAAACTACTTTGTTAAATCATCTTATATACTATTAAAGAAAGGCTTTGATAATTAATTCTGACATTATTGAAAACTTTATTGTGAATTTATATTTTATCGTAGACGTAATGGCATGTTGAAACTTATATATAACTAACTAATATCCTGTGCGATGCGTGATGTATTTTGAAATATTTTGTAAAAATGATCTACACTACACTGGTCATCAATACTATTATTTTTAGTCACGTTTTCCTCACCAATGTTTAATCAAATCCTATTAAAGCACAAAATTAAGAAATGTTTCTAGCGAGCGTGGTTAGTGTGAAATCTGTCAAATGCAAATCTAGCGAGCGTGGTTATTTTATGTAAATATTCCAAATTAATATGAATATGAACTTTTGCAATATGTAGTCATTTGATAACCACAAACCACAATGGTTAAAAAGTAATTCCAAAAACATTATAGTTGTGCGTCCCCATAAAGCTTTCAAATCTTCATCATATGTAGAACACTCAATTTTGAGAGTTTTGTCCAACTTTGCCTCAATTATCATATAGCTGAGTTTTGTGTAGTCTTATTTTTATATGATTTTCAACAATTAAAATGAGGACAAAATAATTCATCTCACATGCATAATTAAAATTTAACCAATATTTAGAAAAATATTTGCAAGCTAAGAAATGGTAAAAGAAAAACAAAATCGAATAAGGACAAAGTTTAGCTACAAAATTGGTTGTATCCTAAAGTTACAATCTTACTCAATAAAATAAATATTACTACATATTTTGAAAATATGACCATTGAATTGCATGTTCTTTACACTCTTAATACACATGTCAAATTTTGTGTTAATTGCATATTATATACCATATAATCTATAAGCTATTTTATGCATTATTTTAAATTACAAAAACTAGCAATTAAAACAAATCATTAATGGCATATCTATTTATCTTTAATTTTCTAGAAATTTTGCAAATATGGAAAATATACGAAGAAGATTTTCCAATGGTGGAATTCTCAAAATCACCTCCAAAAAAAATATATTGAGTAAGGTACAGCCTTAAGTTACAACTAATTTTGTAACTAAACTTTGTCCATCAAATAAACCAAAGCCAAAAACACTTATTAGCACTCCTGAAAAAGATTGTAGCCAAGACTTATTTATCCACAAATTGTGATGATCTGGACATAATTTTTAGCAACAAAACTAAGAACTTAAAATCATAAATATAATCACGTTCCTAGTTATATTCACAAATCAGATCTTAAAGTTAATATAACCTACCTACTATCCTCAAAACACACCTTATGTAGACCCAACAATAATGAGTTCTAGGAGGCTTGCATGTAAAACACATGTAACAGTTCCTCAATTTTGCACCATATATAAAAAACTAGTCGCTAACCCGTGCAATGCACAGGAAAGTTATTGAGTATGACTTATTATTTTATATGAATGTTTTACAAATATAACTTTTGTAACCTCTTTGGTCACATATTAAGATTCCAATCTTAAAAATTCGATATGAAACATTAAATTACTAACTTTCTTTTTGTTTTAGCATTAACGTTTTCTTGGAAAATATCGATCAAACAAAAAATTAAAAATAGAAATTAGTATTCAACAATCTAATAAATGTTGCGATGTAAGTTTTAAGGTTTTTTTTTTTTTTTTTTTTGAAATACCAAGTATTTTAACACACACACACGGGAAGAGAGGAAGATGTCTTAAAGCAACTTACAAAGGATGTATATTCAAAATGGCTTAACTCTTGGATACACATCATAAAAAGTCATATATCCAATAGTCATATATATTACTTATATATGACTATTATTAAGCCAAATGATATAGTTTAATGAATTTTATTTATTACAATATTTCAAAAAAGAAAATCATAATAAAGTGATCAGAATGGTTATTGAGGACAAAATAATTCACATTTTGGGTTTTCTTGTAAATAAACAAATATATTAGTATATTTATAATTTTATAAATCATGAAACTTCTCCACTCCCATGTCTAGCAACCTACCCATGTGATACCACATTCCAATGCTTTTGCCTTTTTATATTTCCAAGTCTCATTTAGTCATCTCAATATACCAGTTTGAAAACTCTACGAGACTTATTACAAAGTACATATGCAAGCCTTCAAGAACCAAGAGGAACGCTTCTTCGTCCATCCCAACCCATGGCTGAATTCTTACTTCTACTTTTTTTCCCTCACAAATCATTTAATAGCAAACCTGAAGTTTTATGTTTGATCATTGATGTGAGGAAAAATAAACACATAACAAAATTAAGAATATTGATTTGAAAACACGGAGTATCCCGCTCCTGCCACTACGACATCAAGGTAGAGTTGAGGAAGAAGGAGATGATAGAGTTTGTGGAGCAAAGGAGTTGGACTTTCTTTTAAAACAAATTAGAGGAAGTTGATGTAGAGAATTGCATTTGAAGGAAGAGAAGGGTAGAGAAGAGAGAGTAGAAGATATTCGAATTGAGGAAAAAATTTCGGGTTTTAGCTTCTTCTTTTTTTTTTTTTTTTTTTTTTTTTTACAGAAATTTTTGGGTTAGAAATAGTTTTTTTTTGTGTGGGTATAGTGGGCATGGTAGGTTTTGATTCTTGGAGATTTCTGTTGGTTTGTGGGTATAGTGTGTTTTGATCGAGGAATTTGTGGGTATGGTGTCTTTGCCATGGGTCCGAGGAAGGAGATCTGCCTTGGGTCTAAACGTTGGGAGAGCTAGTAAAGGAGGAGCGTTGGGTTGGGGGAGCTAGTAAAAGGAGCTTAAGGTCTGCATTTTGGAGAAAGAGAAGGCAGAGTGTATATCGAGGTTCGGTTTATTTTTTATTTTTAATTTTTTTTAAATATTGTGCTAATATGGAAAATTGTGGAAATTTTAGAAACTTAGGTTTTATATATATATATTGATTAAGTATGAACACAAAGTTACATCTAGAGCAAAGTCTTAGTAATGCGTTCAATGATGACAACAATATATTCTCTTATATATTGAAATATGGTAATGTAATACTTACAATTGACTAAGTTATCCAAAGGGAAAAAAAAGTAACAACAATAAAAATAACAATAATAATAAAAACAGTAGGTAAGATGTAGCAATTGGGCCCCGACTCAAGTGGTAGAGGGATGAGATATCAGGTGGTAGCAAATACAAATTAGTAAACTACAACTTGCTTGACATGGGTTGAATAAGTTAGCTACCAAAGCTGGGACACATGCAAGTATGTACACCAAACACATTTTGATACAAACATATCTATTAACGAAATGTTCACATGTGAAGTCATTTAATCTTATCCATAGATGATTGAAAGGAGCAATATAAGATATTTCAAGATACACATGAGACTATTAGCTTACTGCGTCAACAAAACACATGCTCTCCGAACTACAAACAACACAAACTCCCAAGTCCAGCAACACATGAAATGCCCCAATAAATTGGAAACTTTATATAGATGCAGCATCATGGTAAAGAGTAGCATCTTCAACGTGCTCTGATATCCAAAGACAAAGGTGAATAAATAATATTAGAATAGATCAACTAAATGTTAGACAAAAGTAATCACATGTCAAGTTAATACCATCACTAAATTCAAAGCAATTGCAATATTGCACTCTACTCAATGCCTCTCAAAGGCCAATACCAAGCAAAAACTTAGAAGTAGAAATGCATTCAAATACATGCATATTAAACTCTCATTAGTCTTGTGCTTATGCCTCTAGTAATGTGCCTAGTAAGGATATCAAATTAAACACAAAGAACAATGAAGGCATCATCATCATCACTTTGGGATAAAATTTGTTAAGTTACAACTTATAAGGCATCATCTGTTTCACAACCTTCACCAAATTCATTTTGGTCTTCAACTTTGTGGTGTCTTCAACTTGAAGCACATAAATTCATTCAGATGCCTTATAAATTATAATTGGTCCTTGTCGCAAAAGACTAAGCCCCGTAGCCTAGGTGTCTCCTCTACTTTCCAAAGAAAATAACATATGGACACTAAGAAGGCAACATCACAAACCTCTAACATATGCTTGTTAGATTTGAATCGAACTACATATATCCCTACTCTAATCAAGAAACTCAGAATGTTCTTTGTAAAATTAGAGAGCAATATATTTTACAAAAATATTTTATATAGACAATTCAAAGAACTATTTAAAAACCTGAGACCAAGAATAAAATAGCTTTCACCTAATGGTATAGATAACATGGGTTAACAGATTGCAAATGGATTTTCATATTGGTCATCTTTAAGATAGGGAGCATGAATTGGCACGTGTCTTGCTTGTTAGACATTGAGCTTGAGTCCAAGCTAAAGAGTGTCTATACAATCAACGAAAGGGGGAAATACCTTACCAAGTTGAGTCTTAGCTTTTCTTGCCCACACTAGCTCCTACTTTTTTTAAAAGTACATTACATAAAACTAGCATGTAACTCGTGCATATGCACGAGAATTTGAACAATATTAATAGAAAGGAAAAAAAAACATTGAAGAATTTTATTAGTTATCTTTATGTCCTCATCAACTTAAAAAATTCTTGTAAATAGTGTTCACTGGATGTAATATCTTGATGCCATCTTCGTCTTCTTACACATTTATATCTATGTTCTCATCAACTTCAATATGGGGATTTTAACACCTCAGCACAATCGCCTAAATGTACAACCTACCCAGAATATGAAAGATTTAAATAATTTAAAAAAAAAAAAATTTAGTGTCGGGGTTTTCTTGAGAGAGAGAGAATGGGCTTCTGTTTATACTTAACATGTTTTAACTATTGCAAAATATTGAAATATATATTATATAGAAGGAGAAAGAAACCATAAATCACAATCCAATCATGGATTTTGGCATGATTTTTTTTATTATTTAGTCCTATGTGTTACGGTGGCTAAAATATTAACTCCATGGATCTTTAACAACATAAATTTATTTACAATCAAGTTGTAGATTTATAGCTCTTATACTTCCAAATATGTATCATGGAACTAAGGCATGCTGTTGCAAATATCACCTATGATGGGAAATTAGTAACAACAGAAGATATTATGGTCCATAGATGCAGTTGCACATATTTAAGAGATTAAATTTTAGAAGGATGTGGTGTAAAACCCAATTTTTACATCCTCCAATTCCAACATGCTACAAAGATCTATTAGATATTAAAGTAGACACAACCACACTCAATCAATTCAAATACCTATATGAAAATCCAACTCAAGTAGGAGTTAATTGAGATGTTATTTGATGTGGCAAGATATATTGAGTTTTAAGTAAATAGTTGATGTGATAATCTCTAATTGGATGTGTAAAACATGGGTTTACACCTCATTCTTATCAAATTCGGACTCATTCTTTAAACTACGGGGTATAAAAAAGCTTTATTTTCCTAGGAATGCAATGAGTTGTTACACTTTGGGTAAAGCAAGAGAGACATGATAGATATAATTGGATTGGATTACTAATCAGTAGATGATGGAAATAGTCTAATAAGAGTTCCACTTTAAAATAAGTAACAAGAGACAAAACAAAACAGTACTCACCTCATTGTCCTTCACTTTTAGCCCATTATTTCGGTTGAGATAGACTAATTGATGTCATGTTCTCCTTTGATATTAGAAACTTGAATCCAATTACTTTGTCCAACCCAATATATACTTCTATTGGTACTCACATTAACACAATTTTTATTCTTCTTAATTCAAGCCAGCTTCAAATCCGAGACATCATTGATCATTCATTCCTTATTCTCCAACTTTAGCATGCTTGAGGGGGATCAACTAACAGAAGTGAGCATTTGGAAATCTTCTATAGTTAGATTGATCCCTAATTGAAAATAAATGGAGACCCTAAATTAAATGAATGGAGCAAAAGTAGTAATTGATCTTAGTATATTTAGAATTAGTTCTAAAGTTCTCTTCTAATGTCAAGAGAAGGGCTATCCAGTACAACTTATAATTTTATAATCTTGCCATCATTCCTTGCCTAAGTTTCTTCTTGCAAGACTTTTGAGGCTTCTATTCCTAGGAATTTGTAATTTTTCTGTCTTTATATATCTAATTATATATTAAGGAGGACACCCCAAGTAAGAATCTAGCAAAGACCAAGAAGTACCCATTCTTAGCATGTTAGCTGCCAGCCCTTCTTTGTTACTCCTCTTGTGTGACTATAAAGAATGTTCTGAAGTTGTCTTCAGTAGGAGCTGTTAGTTAACAATTCAACCATGGATACCTTTATTTAATTTTTTTGTGAACACATGGAAGAAGAACAATTGAATGTAGCCAAATGACAAACCAATTGAAACTTCTGGTTTTGTTGCTGATGCTGTAGTTAATGATTGTGGCTCTGATATTATGATGGTTTTATTATTCTAAAATGCTCTGAAATTCACATGAAATAAAACAGAACTGTGATACAATCCTCCACTCTATTTAGAGTTCTAGCTGTCCAAAATGGACAATCTACCAATCCTAATCCACTTCAAAACACTCCAATAATACAGTGACTCAGTGTCCACTATTTCTGGTAGTTCCAATATTATGACACTAACAATTTGAATTACCCACCACCCTTTTACCACTTTAGTACCAAATCCCACACACAAATTTTATATTACCTAAATATAAATAAAACTAAACCATTGAAGTTGCAAAGACCAATAATTGAGACAAACTCATCACTATTTCAAATTAAGGGAATGAAAACAAAATGAAAGAGAGATGAACCTTAGTGAGAATGATATCAAAAAGATCCATCCCTGCCTTTGAACCTCGTTGTTTGGTGCCTGAAATTTTCATAGGAAAAAAAAAACTGAGTTTGTAATGGTATGGCAGGTAATTGGGTAAGATGATGGACTGTTTGAGTGAGGAAAAAAAACCTCCTTTGAGTATCTATGGCTAGATGACAAACTCTATCAATCTCTGTTTTTAATGTGGCAAATAAGGGTAACAGATAGGGGAGAGAGAGAGAGGATTTACGCGTACATGATGGTAAGCTTGTTTGAGGATGTATCTCTCTATTCTTTGAATAGAATCTTGTCAAAGGATGGTTAGTCAAGTCATTATTAGCGTCTCTGGAAGTGAAATTTAGTATTTTGTGATATTTAGAAGAAACGAATATTGCATAAAAGATTAAGTTTGAAGCCGAAATTTAGAGAGAGAGGAGTACCAGTGGAGTTGCAATTTGTTACTGCGCTGATCATTATCTACTACTATCTGTTGTTGTGTCGATCATTAACAGATGGTTCTATAGTTGTAGGCCTTTTAATTTGTAGATGAGGTCTATCCTTAACACATTGCGATTAATTTCCTCTACATTGAGTTTCCTATTGCGTGGAAATAAGGGGTGGGAAGCTTAGGCGGAGGGGGAGTGGGTGGACCATCTCTTTTATAACTCTCTGTTTCTTCCCTCTAGAATTTTCTCTCTTCTTTAGAGCACCATTTAACACTTGCTTCATTTGACTCCTTGGTATTTGCATTGCTGTAAATACAATAAATATTTGGATAGATATTTATGATGTAATCTTAGCTTCGGCATCAAAATTAAGAAAAATTTTGACACACGGCACAAAATTGAATTATAATTTCAGATTTGAATTGAATAATTGGAAAGATAATTGTGATGTGGTCTCCACATAAATCTAGACACATGGCACACAAAATTGGAACTCTAATTTGAAATTCTAATTTGGATTTCTTTCAGCTTCACCTATTATTATAAATATAGATAAGATAAAAAATAAATTGATACAAAATTGAAAAAATAAGAAAGCCGGGAGCTAAATTATTGGCCCTTACCAGATATTGTATATACTGTAGGAAGAAATAAACATGTCCACTTATTAGACCTGCAAAATGGACATTTTATAAAGTTAGATTCTAGAAAAAGAAGAAAACATTCAGGTATTTTATCAGACAATTTCCTTGCATTTAATAAAAAGTTTGTTAGTTAAGTCCACCTCAGCTACAGAAATTTTTTTTGAGAAAAGGGGGTGATTGGCAGGGAGAGAGACAAACAAATTAAACTTCAAAGAATACAAAATAATCAAACCTTGAATTAGAAGGTGAAATCAATGTGACCAAAACATGCTCTGATTGAGTGAGGGAAAATAGCTGTGAGAAGGAGATAAAATGCTCCAAGCAGAATGGCATCGAAGGAGGAGTAAATGCTTGAGTGAGATATATAATTGGCTGAAAGGATAAGGGAATTGAAGGCCAAAATACCAAATATTGAAATCTCTAAAGCTTTTCTGCATTTGTCACTTCAAATAATCAGTGAATTTGGACTGGAATTCAAAGAAGCCGAAGAGTGCTGTCTGAGGGCAAGGTTGTTGCACGTGGGGGAGGCTTGGGCTTTTCAAATAATTTGTAATATAATAAGTGGACTTGGGTTTTTTAAACCTTTCGTCTAATTTCTAAGGACAGCCCATTTTTTGGAGAACTGCGGAAAGAAGTTAATGTGAAGGCCAAATGTAAGATTAGAGCGCTACATGACAGAAGCCGTAGAACCTCATGTTCTCCCGCATGAGGTTTCTGCTTTTATATGTATATATGCCCGTGCGATGCACAGCTTAATAAAAGAATTATATATGAGTTTAAAATTTTTTTTTTTGATAATATAATTAAATTTAATAACAACTAAAATAGTAAAAATATTTTAAAGATTATGGCAAGTTTTAAATTTCTAAAAGCTTTTAGTAGTAAATGGGCCGGGCTTTGTACGGTTTTGGTCATAAACTTATAACATGAATAATTTTATTAAGAAACACTAATTAATGATTGAAGAGAAATGCTAAACTCGATCAGACTAAGACATAAATTTTACTTATTCAAATAACAATTAAGGTGAAGTAGGGTGAGGAACAACAAATAATAATTATAACATACTGATATAATAACATTTATATTTAATTATAATGTAGTGCTTGCATCTCAAAGTGTCAAATTAATATCAACATTAAACATGCTAATATGTTTATGTTAATTAATGTAAATAAGCATAAAATTAATATCAACATCTAACACCCTACTATTGCATGAATTATGATTAAAATTTACCTAATATTTTTACTTTAACCCCAAGCAATCATCCCAAATTTACAAATTAAAACTACCCAAAGTTATAAAATTTAAAAAAAAAAATTGAAAGCAAAATTCACAATAACACACACATAAATATATAGACACAAAGAAACTCTGAATTTAATAATTACAGACAATATTAATTTCTAAACATTAAAAAAATCTGGAATTAGAGTTAAAGTAAATATACTCACATGAAAAATGAATTAACTTTGACAACAAGGGGGAGGCAACGAAGTCATGGAGATTTCACATCACCTTAAAAATCCATTGTTTTTACATCACCCTTTTTATATTTAATCAATTTTCTGTCTCCATTCTTTGTGGAGTGATGTTCATTATAATGATTTTAGATGCTCAAATCTTGGTCTCATGGCTACCCATGGGATCTACACATATTAGAAAACAGATCTTTCAAAAAGTGAATAAGATTTTTGTTAAAATTAATCTGTTAGTTTTCATGGAAGATATACAATTGATTAAGAAGATCATAATAAGCATATAAATTAGATCCAAGTTAAAAAAATAAATAAATAAAAAACTTAAACAAAAGGCAACCTGCACACAAAACATATTCAATTTGATAAAAAAAAAAAAAATAAAGATGGGAATTTTATAAAAAAAAAAAAAAAAAAAAAGCAAATACATACATGCAAGTTTCATAGGTAAGGTAAGTATGAGAATGATAGAATACATCAAGAAACCATATGGTAGGAAAAGGGAAAAATATACAAAACCGTATATATACCCTCACTTTTATATTAGACAATTTTACGTTGTGAAGAAGTTGATAACTTAATATGAACAGGAAAAAAAAAAAAAAAAAAAAAAAAGAGTTTACGTAAAAAAAAAAAAAAAAGTTTATGTTAATTAAATATTAGTTTTTTTTTTTTTTTACTTTATCCAAAAAAAATAGTTAACGTTATTAGAATTTTTTATTTATTTAAATTTACGTTAAAGTTACCCTCACTTTTATATTAGATAATTTTACGTAGTGAAGAAGTTGATAACTTGATATGAAAAAAAAAAAAAAAAAAAAAGAGTTTACGTAAAAAAATAAAAATAAAAAGAGTTTATGTTAATTAAATATTAGTTTTTTTTTTTTTTTTTTTTATCCAAAAAAATAGTTAATGTTATTAGATTGTTATTAGAATTTTTTTTTTTTTAAATTTATGTTAAAGTTAATACATATTTGCTATTTTTTTTGTTATTTATTCCAAAAGAAAAAAAAATTGAGAAGAAAAAATAATACTTTTAAATTTGTTACTTTGTTATTAGGAAATAGATGATGTAGGATAAATGTTTATCTTAAAAAATAAATAAAAAAATAAAATAAAATAAAAAAAAAAAGAAGAAGAAGAAGATCATTAGAACACTTATTGTTACTTTATCCAAAAAAATTGATAAAAATCAAAAACTTTTTGTTTTTATCTAAAAACTTAAGTGAATGAATTTATTGAAAAATCTAAAAAAAATTCTATAGTTTGGTGAAGCCACTTAGTGTAATTATGACGTTGAAACCCAACTTTTATTATATAGTATATGATATGATATATATTGATGATTGATTGATTAAGGACTAAAAAAGAAATACCCACTACAGATAAAGGGGCTTGTACCTTCAATCTATCTTGATCCTCATCCTCCAGCATGTTCCATTTTGTACACTGTTTTAAGGATTAAAAAAAAAAAAAAAAAAAAAAAAGCAAGCAAAAATACATCATCTAGTCATTTCAGTTAGGGATACTACAAGATTTTTTAAAATAAAGAAATAAGTGGTCCTTACAGCTATTCTTATTCCATCTGTAGTCCCAAAGAGGTCTCATGAACCCCAACTCTATCTGCAGCATTTGGTTCTGCATATGAACTAAAAATAACTGAGAAATTTGCTTAAATATCAAAAGCCTCCAAGGAAAGAAAAAAATGAAAATGAAAATGAAAAGTGGAGCAGGGTGTTAACAAGGTATAAAAACAACATTTTCAATTGATGAGTGCCTCTGAGATTAGGAAGGAATTTTACATACCTAAACATGCTGAATGAAATATGAAACAAGAGATTAATCAAAGTCCCGAGAAGTGAGCCTTTCGGAAATTTCTGGGATGTGTTTAATCTTGTGCAAATCCTCACCAGTTTCCCCTTGGCATCTTCGCAATAACAAGGGACAATCATCAATCACCAGTCTACGTAAAGACTTAAGGTTACTCATTCCGTGAGGCAGCAAAGCCAATTTGCGGCATTTAGAAATAACAAGCCTATTAAGAGATGTGAAACTGCTGATCCAGTCTTCTAGAGATATTAAATTTGGACAATTTAGGATCCGGAGCTTTTCAAGAGGCAAAACATATTGCATCCCATTCGGGAGAGACTTCAACTTTGGGATTCCCCAAATAGTGAGGGAACAGAGGTTCCTCAGTCCTTTCCATTGCTCGCCATCACCTTCATTGCTGGAAAGATCAAGCTCCTCGCAGTCCCTAATGTCCATACACTTAAGGGAGGTGAGATGCTGAATACCATTTGATAAGAACATTAGTCTTGGGCACCCTGAAATAATGAGACTCTCAAGAGAAGTGAAGTTTTGCAGCCATTCATCTTCCAAACACTCTAGCTCCTTAATGCCAGTTAAAGTCAAAGAATTTAATTTGGAAAGAGGACCCAAGGAGGAAGAGGGCAGAGTAGAAGAACGAACTGACATAGCTGCAGTTGTTGGGCCTTGCGATGCTGCCATATACCACATTGTCTGTTGCAAAAGTGTCAGCTTGGCATTATTCAGGACCAGCTGTTCATCAAGATGTGGATAGAAGGGAATGGAATTCAGCATTGGGCAATACTGAATTTCTAATTTTGAAAGACAGGGAAATGAAGGCAGCAACGGAGACTGTTGTTGCTGATCTGTCATTGATGCTTGTGTTGTTCCAACAGCACTCTTATCATCACCAACTGGAACATCCCTCCACCATCCCTTCAGATTGGGACAATCCCAGAGTACAAGTTCCTTCAAGGATGGGAAGAATGTTATTGATATTGCTGAAGAAGAGAACTTGTCTTTTCCGCCGCTGTCTGTTATGTACTCCAGAGCATGCAACCTTTGAAGTTTAAGACTCTTGAGAAAAAGGAGTTGATCCAATGGCGGTAGATGTTGGAACTTGAGACAATTGCAGAGAGTAAATTTAACAAGATATATGAGAGAAGAAAGCCAACTTGGAAACTTCATACCCCCATAGCCTATCACCCACAACGTTTTCAGATTTCGGTGTGGCTGGAGGCCTTCCAATGACTTCTCGTCACTCTCCACATCAACATCAGCATCGTCTTGTCGAAACCATCTTAGAGTCAAGGCTCGAAGACGTTGTTTCTCCTTCAAATTTGCATTCTTAGTTTCTGTTGAAGCATCTGACAAATGTTCTAGATGTAAAATCTCAAGCCCTCTGCTCAAGTTGTTTAGCCTCTTCAGTTCATTTAGCTTGCCACTCTGCCTGCAGAAAGACTGATTCCTTAATACAAATAAGGATAATGTCTGAAGAGAAGTCAATTTTCCCAGTCCACATGGCATTTGAGCCAATTTATCACAGCCATCAATCTCAAGATGCCGAAGCCTGACTAAATTTATAATGTCCTTTGGCAATTCTTCAAGCACATTACAATTCGAAAGTTTCAATGTTTGCAAATTCAGCAGGCTGGTTATGGAACTTGGAAGCTTTTTGATTCCATTCTTAGAGAGATCGAGATATCTTAAACGCTTCAACTTACAGAGGCTACTTGGAACCACCTTGATCCCTAAATCATGTAAATCCAACACACGTAAACACTTGAATCGTGAAAAAATTGCTTTAAGCCATGATCGAACTTTTCTACAAGTGGACCTGCTGAACTTTTCATCGTTTGGAAGCCATGACTGACTAGGCAATAGAAATGTCTGTATTCTCTTGGCTTTAAGCAAGGGTCTCACAAATTGCTGTGATGATACCAAATTAAAATCGAATGACACATGACGGACCCTATCATTTATATTGTCCCCATTTAAATTTGACGCACAGCTCACAACCCCTGCCACTAAAATTGCATGATCATGCAAGATTTTTGGCATTTTGCAACTTCTTATAATGCCCCATTCATCTGTTTCTACCTCTTGGAAAAAGGACCTCTGGAATAGATCCATAAAATACTCATAACCAACATCTTCTAGACATTGATCTTTGTTTGATGAAATGAGAAACCCTTGCCCCATCCAAAGTTTAATCAGTTTCTGTACATCAATTTCATAATCATTAGGAAATAATCTACAGTAAGCAAAACATTGTTTCAAATGTGATGGGAGATGATCGTAACTCAACTTAAGTACTGCAGAAATATCAATTTCTTGTTGTAAAATTTTTGGAAGTTCATCCTGCAGGAACTCCAACCAATCACCTTCTAAATTTTTGAAGTATAACAGACTCCCTATGGTCCTTATGGCAAGAGGAACGCCAGCATACTTCTGTACAATCTCCTCCCCGATGGATTCAAGAGCTTGATTTGTTCGCTCTTCTTCTTCCCCGAATGCCATCTTCTTAAATAAAGCAAGTGAATCGTCGAATGACAGAGGTTCTAAAAAAAATATTGGAACTGTGTGCATAATGTCTGCAACCAATTTACTACGTGTAGTAGTCACAATTTTACTTCCCCTCGCGCCACAAATTAACAGTTTTTTCAAGCTGGACCATTTTTCCCTATCTTCATTCCATACACCATCCAGTACAAGTAAAAATCGCTTCCCATCAATCATTACCCGAAGGCGTACCAACAATGAATTCAACCCGAGATTCTCCGGTCTCTCCCCGCTTGCTGATTCCACAATCTCTTCAACAATCGTTTTCAAGACAAAGGATTCAGATACACGCACCCATAATCGTAGCTGGAAATGTTTTCTTACAGTCTCATGATTGTATGCAAATTGAGTAAGTGCAGTCTTTCCTACACCTGCGCCCCCAACTATTGAAATCACTGAGACATTTGCTTTGTCATTGTTATTATCCATTTTCACTAGATCATGTACAATTGCACTCTTTTCCTCCTCTCTCCCAATAATCTCGACCTCACGTGACAAAGAAGAAGATTGAGACTCTCTTCTCTCCTTCTTCTCAGGACACCGGTTATTAAACTGGAATCTGTCAGCTTCGGATGCAATTTTCTCTATTCTCGCAATAACTGTCTTAAACTTAGGCAACCTTGCTGAACCATATGCAAGCTTGGAGAAGAAGATACGTACCTGTTTTGTGCGTCTACCCAGGTTCAGAAGTTCTCGCCGCAGAGACTCAGTAAAGAAATCATCCACTAATTCATCAGCATCATCAAATGCATCTTTAAGCTTTCTAAGCCAAATTTTGACCTCATAGCTCTGATTGTACCTCTCCTCTGCATCCAAAAGTACAGGTTGGATTCTGGAAACAGCCTGCTGGAGCCTCCCAAGTTCGTCTTCCACATTCAAATACCCTCTAAACTGCTGGACAGCACTCAAGTTTGAAATGAGGGCTTCTACAGCACTGGAGACAACTGCCTCGGCCATTTCTCTTCTCACTCTTCGTCAACAGATTACAGATGTGGTAGTATATATACTACAGATATCAGAGAATTGAGAGGGATTGGATTCGATATGCGTATAAGGTCAAACAGTATTGTGCTTTATTCAAAGATTAAATGCACATCAATCAGTCAAACAGCAAGACAAAGAAACTTTATGGAGAAACGTCAACCGTGACTGTGAGTCATGAGCTGTATCAGCGGAGAAAATATCTTTATTTTGCATGGAGGAGAAGATACCTTAATGTTGCATGTGGGGTCCAACCACCATTCATACGTGATCATTATCCTTTTGTGGGCACGCCTCTTTCAATCCACTAACTTATTCATGTCGGCAAGAGCATTCTTTTCCACTAAACCTCTTTCAATCCACTAACTTTTAATCATGTCGGTAATAGCATTCTTTTTAAGCTAGTTTTATTTTTTGAAAACGTCCTTCTAAGCTAGTTAAACTAGTAATTTTGGTAAAAAATTTGACTAACTACCTCATAAGTCATACTCAATTATTTGCATTCAACAAATAACTTGAATATTGAATAAATTTAGAGCCCTATCATTAACAATGTTAATAAAATTCTTTTTATTTTTTATTTTTTTATTCTCTGTCTAACAACCTGAAAATGGAAGAATTAGGAGGGAATCATTTCATTTTTGGATCTCACTTTTTTACGGTCTAAGGGTCTGTTTAGAATCCGTTGATTTTGCTGAAATTAAAAATTTTTTACTTTAAAAATACTATATATAAGGGTAAAAATTAACTGAAATAATATAATAAAACTCATAAATAGTACAAAAAAATGTAATAAGACCCATAAATAATAACAAAAAAAAGCTGAATAGTAAAATAAATTGACAAAAAATAAACTTTCAAAATAGAGCTTAAATCACGATCTTCTCTCTCTCTCTCTCTCTCTCTCTCTCTCTCATGAATCCACATAAATAGGCGATAATAGAAATGATTTTTTTTTCCAATTCTTTCTTATCGTCTCTTATTCCAGCTATCATTTTTTTTTTTTTTATTGGTAAAGTTGGTCTTAGGTGTGGTTTGGATAGAGATTAATATGGCATTGCGTTTTGCTCCATTTTTTTTCCCACGCGTTTCAAAGACAAAATTTAGTTGAAACGGCTACTGTTCATGCATTGTGCATGAACAATAGCCAAATTTTTTGACTTTTTAGCATATTAGTGGGTCCCATGCACTATTCGTGAGACCCACAAACTTCACTTTTCAGCAACTTTTTTATTAAAAATAGGTCCTACGACACTATTCACACATTTAAAATTTATTTTACTACAATGTTTTCAGTTTTTAATTTTAAGTTTCAGAAAAATAAATTCTATCCAAACAGACTCTTAATATTACATAAAAGGTGTTTAAGTAAATTTCTTTACACTTTGGTTTGGAATCGTAGTTGTTGAGTTTTATTATTATTTTAGATAAATTTTTGGCGTTTTGGATTGCAGAGAGAAAAAAGAAAGGGTTTAAGAAAATTTGTTTAAAACTTAAAAGAATAATTTTCAATTTCTAACCTACTTTTCTAATAATGCACAAGATATTATAAACTATTATTAAGGAATGAATATATCCCTTAACTTACATTTTGATTTATTGGCAGTGTATATGTATGTGTATATACACACACACACACTTTTTTGCATATCACGTTTATAGACACCTCATTTCATTTTGACTTATATCCAAGGGCGAAGCCAGAGGGGGGCACCTACCCTCGACTCCTCCCAAAAAAGTCAATATTTTTCCATAAAGCAAACCATACCCCTAACATAAAATAAATATATAATAAAATACAAATTTTTATTTGAGAAAGTTTAAAATGCAACAAATTTTCACAATATTTTCACAACACTCTTATTTTTAGTTAAGATGCATCTCAAAATAGATATATATATATATATATATATATATATATATATATATATATATATATATATATATATATATTTATTTATTTTGACTAATGATATGCTTTGATATTTTAATTTATTGTAAAAATATTGTAAGATTTTGTGGTATTACTCAAACAACTTCTCCCAGTTTAAACAATGAGCCTAACACAAAATAAATGTCACTGCCATCAAATCTGTTTAGACTTTTGACCAATTTCAATCATTTTCTTCTTATTTATCCAAATTTCTTTCCTTTCATTTCCGTTTAACCATGTGGAACTCAAACTTTACACATAATAATAATAACAACAACAATAATATCTTCTTGTATGGCACTAAAGCTGTAAAGGATTCATTATTTATTTCTCTTTCATTTCTTGCATTTTCATAGTTTCAAAATTTGATTTTTATCATAAATCCAAATTTTAAATAATTAGAAGAATAGAGAAAGAAAAGTTAAAATTTATTTTGAGGAATCAAATTAAATGTCTAAACTTGATGTATATAAATTAATCTCTTACTTTGATGATTGATCGTCATGAATGTTTTACAATTGTTTATTTATTTTACAATTATTTAAATTTTAATAGATTTTGTATGACAATTATTGTTGTTTATAATTTTATTATTAATATCGATTAATAATTTTAGGCTCTTTTTATTATTTTTTAATCTTGCCCCCTCTAAATTAAAAACCTGACTCACACGCTTATATCCGAGGTTCTCGGTCCCAATGACGAGAAATTAACTCAATTTCAAAATGATTAACATCGTACATGGAACTCAAGGAGCCAATAAACCTTAAGGTGGCCTAACATAACCAAGCTCAAACCCAAATGTGACCTAAGAACTAACCCTAAAAGCCATTTATAACCTAATTTGCTTGAGGTTTACAAAAGGTGTTTACACTGGGTATGTGATGCATACGCACCTTCTAGATAGAAGTCTCAAATCAAAAATCACTCAATTATTTTAACATGTTTATTTATTAAAGTTTTTGTTTAATTAATATTTCCATTTAGTAATTGCATGTATTAGATTTTTTTTTTTTAGAAACAAACACTCACAAGGGAGAAAGAAATGAATTCTAACACAAAAACACACTACAAACTCCACTTAAAAGTCATAGTAACTTTTAATTTAATGTTACAAATTTAGGGTAGGAATGTTTAGATTGAAATTCTAATTTGCAATCAAAGAAAAGAAACAAAGAATTGTTTTAAGAAAAATTTTTATGCTCAATAGGCTTTCCGATGCAACGCACAAGTTAGAGACTAGTATCTAATATAAAAAATTAAACCAAAACATCATTGACCTCAAAACCTTGTACAACATAAAAATAAAAAACTAGACCAAGAAAATCCTAAATCTTTCAAACAGCCAAATTATCAAGAGTAACTTGTTTGCTCTCAAAACCTATGTTGCAAAGACACAACGATTTTGGCCAAGTACCCATGTCCGACACGAGTACTAGTATGACATCTAAAGTCCATACCCAAGGCATATCCTTTCTTCTTCTTCTTCTTCTTCTTCTTCTTCTTCTTCTTTTTTTTTTTTTTTTTTTTTTTTTGAAAAAATCTGGGTGCATTGCTGACACAATTGCAACATGCCAAAATGTCCTAGACACGGCAAAACTAAAAAAAATAATAATAATAAAAAAAATAAAATTAAAAAATTAAAAAATAATTAAAAAATAAAAGAGGAGAGAGAGAGAGAACAAGATTTGGACCAATGCCTTTCTCTTTTCCTCAGTTCTCTAATCTAATCTCTCTCTTTCCCTCGGCTCTCTAATCTGATCCGTGTGGTGTGCCTTCTCGATGGCAACCAAACCCCCTCTAGCGACCCCAAAGCTCCTTTTCTCTCCCTCTACTGTTTCTCTCTCTAATCTAAACTATGCATTGTGCCTTCTTGGAGTAGATCGTCAACAACCAATCCCCTCCACCCTCTGACGAACTCAAACCTCCTTCTCTCTCCCTCCGTCATTTCTCTCCCCGCAAATTTTGGGTTCTCTGCCTTTTGGTCTTTCGACTCTCTTTCTTTGGGTTTTTTTTATTTTATTTTATTTTATTTTAATTTTTTTTATTTATATATATATATATATATATATATATAATAGTTACTTATTTTATAGGTTTGTTTATTTATTTATTTATTATTTGGTTTTATCTATCTTATGGGTTTAGTAATTTAGTAATGGAACAAAAATTGTATTTTAGACAACATTTTTGTAGTGTTATTGTACTTATTTGCTGTTATTACTTAATTTAAATCCTAAAATAAACATATTTTGTCTAAAAATATACCTAAATATACTTATTAATTAATTAATTGCCGTATCCCAGACGTGTTGTACCCTTGTTTTTCAAAATTACTGTACCCCGCACCCGCACCGTGTATCGTATCCATACCCGTGTTAGTGTCCATGCAACATAGCTCAAAACAGAAATGCATATCAAATTTCTGAAGCTTTACTGGTAGCAACCAATGCCCCACGCTCTGATAACACCATCGGTATACCCACTGAACAATGAAATTAGGACTCTGTGAAGTTCCATCTGATTCAAGTGGAAGCTACCTTCATTAACTTCCACTTTAAACTTCTCTTCTTTGCTTCCCCTCTTGACCTTTAGAAGAATGTCAAACTTTGCAGATTCGTCTATCACCTGTTTAACAGCAGCACATCTAACTAGAAATCACATGTATTTATACCATTGCCATTGTTCAAAATTCCACCTCTTAGTTACTGCAACACCAATAATGACATGGACAATATACTAACTGACATGACCAATGAAGTGTTACAACAACAAAAATTCAGCATGTTGAACCATTCAAATGATTAGACTTGAGCCGAGGTTAAAACTAGCATATCAAAGATCATACAAATGAACTCATGTCCATCATATCAATACACAGACATGGATAGGATCATTATCATTTCTATATAACAATGCATGTTTAGTTAAAGGAGGAACAATATTATATTGTTAATTGTTATGGGATACAAAAGGCTGGGTGACCAATTGACAAATATTATACAGAATTTGAAACAGGTCATCTTTGCTTTTCTTTTTTGATAATTTTAAATAAATATTTATAGACCACCCTGGGAACAAAAAGGAATTTCAAACTCTTATGTTTCACACGATGCATTTTCTTGTCAAAATGCCTTGAGGATATCAATTAACTTCACACAAAATCAAGCTTTCCCTTGCTATGATAGCAATTAGCTTCAATCAACTTAAATTGTTGCGTTACAGAAAAAAAAAATAAATATATATATATATCATAAATTAATTCATTTATAAAGGATTTTTGGAGAGTCAATAATATACTAAAATGAAAGGCCTTGCATTTATAAAGGAGCAATGATCTTCATATCCGAAGACTTTCTGATTTTTAACATGAAAAAGAACTGCAAATCTGATAATCCACTGCTGTGTGCTTCTTTTTTAACCCCTAGTTTGCTGCGATTATTGCTGATACATTTGCCTCTATATTTGTCACATCCTGCACTTCCCAGATTATGGATGTAATCTTTTAGGACAGATATGAAGGCCTATAACACTAGCAGTTTTCTTGTTAGCATTGTTGAACATCTACAAGAAAATTTCTTGCTCATTATAGTTAAAGACCTCCTACTTATATGAATGCACCATAACATCTTAATTGTTCCAAATTTCCTTGTTAGACATTATATCCATGTTGATACTCAACACTCATTTCAATGCCTACAAAATCTTAGCTTAGAAGACTCTATACCTTTTCATAAGTTGTTCTCAACTTCATATGGCAGGTATTAAATTTTCTGGACCCTAAAAATTTTAAAAATGCTTAGAAATATGAGAATCACAGGATAAAGGAAAAGGTAGAACACACTAGAACTAGCATTTGAGATATTGCAGAAAAAAATAAGGGAACTCTGAGATGCAAACATATTCAAATTGTACAAAATGAACAATCAACCAGCTTTCTACCCTTATGTGTGTTCACATAACTACTTTAATTCCCAGCAATATCCAATTGAAAATTAGCTTGTAAAAGATATTTCCCACACACCAAGCTAATTCTAACCATTATAAATATATACAAATCAAATTCACACAAAAAAAAATAGGAAAGAATAACAGAACCCAAAAGGCAATTTCTACAGAACACAAAAAGGTAAAAGAGGAAAAAATCATAGAAGTAAATCATCAAACACTAGAGCTACACAATGAAGAATTACATATTGAGAAAGAGCCAATTTTTGAAAGACACTTACTTGAAACAAAGGCAAGAGACAACACGGTCTGAAAAAGTGAGTGAGGGAGAAAATTAGATTTGTTTGGCAGCTGAGAAAGTAAAAGAAAATCACTTTAGGTTAGACTCAGAGTGGGAATTAATGAAAACTCCTTCACAGACCATCTTAATAATAGTAATTAACATGTGTATGGCAGGTGAGAAAATGAAAGAAAGCGAAGGAAAATCACAGGCATCAGATTCGAAAACCCTAATCCCTAAATTCTTGAAAAGAGAGAAACGAAAAGGGGCTGAGGGAGAGACAGTCGAGGGCTGAGAAATGAGAATGGGTGAGAGGGCTGGGCTGAAAATTGGGTTTTTTTTGGGTTACCTGGGTCCAATTGTGTTTTCAGTTGAAGCCCAATTTTTATTTAAGTTCACTTGGTCTTAAGAGCATCCGCCCTGGGCATTGCAAATGCCAAATGTAAGGTGAGTTTGGCATTTTAAACCCAAAAGATCTCAACATCTAGATTGTAAAAGAAAATTATTATAAAAATTTTTGGAATTGTGTTACAGTACAATTCTACCTTTAGAATTATACTATAACACAATTCTAAACTTAAATAATAATATTTAATACTCTCTTTCCTCTTTTTTTAACCCCGAAATCTCTCTCTCTCTCTCTGGTGGTTGTGGGTTTCTCTATCTCTCTCTGGTGGTGGTGGGATTGTGACCGACGTGGGTGTGGGTTTTGACGACGGTGGAGATCGGTGTGAGTGTTGACAACAGTGGAGATCGGCGTGGTGGAGATTGGTGGGTGGCGAGATTGGCGTGTCGAAGATCGGTGGAGCTATGGTGGTCGTGGCATTGTGATTGATGTGGGTGTTAAAGGGTTTTTTTTTTTTTTTTTTTTTTTTTTTTTTGGGTTATTTGGTATATGTGATCAGCGTTGTGGTGGCTGTGGCATTGTGATCGGCATGATGGTTTTTTTTTTTTTTTTTTTTTTTTTTTTTTTTTTGTTTGGATGTTTGTTGATCTAGGTTGATATGGATGATGGTGGAGGATTATGGAAGGTACACGCGTGTGGAGAAAATTGGGAAAAAACAAAAAAAAAAAATTATATTTTATTGTGAAAATATATTATTTTAATGAGTAAATGTTAGGTGTATTGAAAAATGGTATTGTATAATTGATAAAGTGACTTTTTAGAATGGTAAAATAGGATAGAGTAGTATTTTTTGATGCGAATGCTCTAATTGGCTTAATGTTCATTAAACTCAATTAATAATTAGGTAGGTTTGGGTTTATTAGAGTAGGAGAATTTGGAGAAATTATATCGTCCTCATGGTAAACTACGTCATTTGTCCACCATTCCACTAAAACTCTCACACTTGTTTAAAATTGCCGAGTCACTAATCATTTGTTTTTTTTTTTTTTTTAAAATTGACTCAGCAATTTTAAATAAGTAGGAGTCTTTTAATAAAATGATGAACCACATCACTTGTCCACCATGAGGATCTTATAATTTCTCGAGAATTTGGGTGAATTAGTAGGTTTTGGTTGATTTTGTCACCCTTAATAATTACAAAAAAAAAAAAAAAAAAAACTACACTAATTGTGCGTTTGGTATGGATGAAATTTGCCAACTTATTTTACTATTTAGTTTATTTTTGCTACTATTTATGGGTCCCACTGCACTTTTTGGTACTATTTATAAGTACCACTATATCATTTCACCAAATTTTTATCTTTATCTACAATATTTTCAGCAAAAAGTTTTCAGTTTCAGCAAAATAATCGGATCCCAAATAGATCCTAAGTGTGCGTTTGAGTTAGGATTAAAAATTAAAATTATTTCACTATTCAACTTATTTTTGCTACTATTCATGGGCTTCACTACACTTTTTTGGCACTATTCATGAGTCTCACTCGTATTATTTCAACTAACTTTTATATTTACTTACAAGATTTTTCAGATATTAATTTTTCAGTTTCAAAAAAATAAGCGATATTCAAACACACCCTAAATATAACTCAAGCTGACTTATATGTGTGTCGTTTTATTATAATTTCTTTAGAATAAGAAATTTGGGGTTCAATCCCTACCTACACCAAAAACCGACTGGTATCTTGGTTTGATAATAAAAGAGCTATCATCAGGAGTTATAGATTAAAGCTCTAAAAAAAAAAAAAAAAATCTTTAAAATTTTCTTTTAGTTATAGGACATTCATTTCTTGTTTGATTTTTCTTTCAGTTATGGATTAGCAGTATCAATCGCTATAGTCCACAAAATTTTATACTCAAATATAGTCCTAACAAATTTAGACTTAGACCCGTTAATCTTACCCAAATTCATACCCAACTCAAACCATTTAATTATTTATATTTTCTCTCCTTTTTTATTTTTAAAAATTAAACATATGATATTTTACTTAAATTTAAATAAATAAAATTTGACCTCAAAAAATTGTACTCAATTATTTTTTAACATTTTTACTTTTTCCAACATTTCTCATTCCCTTTACCTTTTATCTTCCCACTACTCTCTACTTTAATATCACTCTTCTTCTTTCTCTCGATCTTCCTTTAATTTGTTTCTTCTTATTCTCATCCTCTTAATATAAATTTATCATTTTCTCTCCTATCCTATGCATAATTTTACCTCACAAAAAAGGTTATTTCTCTCTCTCTCTCTCTCTCTCTCTCTCAATTTTTTGGTAGATTTTTTTTATTGCATCTTTGCTTTAGGTTGATAAATTTTTTACCTTTTTTTTTTTTCTCTTTAATTGTTAAATATTATTCTATTGCATTATAAATAATTAAAAAGAGTATATAAGAATATAATATTATTTTATTACATAGTATGACTTGGATAATATTATTTTATTATATACGAAGTGTTTTTGGGAATTACTATTTTCAATGTCCAAAATGGGTTGCCAATAAATGAATATGACTTCAAATAATATAATGAACCAAATTTGATGGAATTGCACCTAACTAGATCAAACTGGATCGAATGATCGGCCACATCACCATATAATATAATAAAAATTATAATTATATTTGTCATGATTTATAAGAAGCCGAGAGTGATTAGTGAGTAGACCTATATTGGGTGTGGACAGATTTTATCTAAGATATGAAATTAAGTATTATCAAACTTCCTTATGGATTCCCACAGGATCAACTCAATTGTACCATTAGTCGATTCGATCATCTTGACAATTTCACCCTTATTGTTTTAATTTGTAGGGAATTACTATTTTAACTGTCCAAATGGAGTGTCAATGAATGGATATTACTTCAAATATAATATAATGGACCAAATTGAATGAAACTAGATTAAACAGACCGAATCATCGGGCACATCACCATTTTTTTAAGTTGATTTGTTCCTCTAATTTTTTTATAATCTTAAATATATTAACAAATTGATTTTACTCATTCATCTTGGACATTTTTTTTTTTTTCTGAAAATATCTTGGATGGTTAATATATTTAATATTATAAAAAAATTAGAGGAACAAATCAATAAAAAAAAAAAAAAAAGGGTAACGTAACCAATAATGTGGCTTAAAAGGAACCTTTTTTTTTTTTTTTGAGAAATGGCTTAATAGGAACGTAATAATATTAAATGTTATGCTTCAACTTTTAAATATTATATAGATGGGCAAGTTACACATGCATCAAATGGATCTCAAAATAATCGACCTTACCTTCTAAGGCTCTAACACACACTTGCAAGGATAAAGGGTGCCCATTGGATTAGTACTTGTTGGCTCATTTGCTTTTATTGTTGCTACACTCTAGTTGAGCTACATAATTGGCCATGTCACATTTTTACTTTATTTTTTAAACAATATTAATATATAAATAAATAGTGCAACTTTACACATTCTCTAACTCATTAAGTTCAACCCACCATTACTTCAGCCCTCTTCCAATTCTCAACTCTTCCTTTTCCCCATCAAAACTGATTGGCTTTTTTGAAATTCAAACCCTTCAATTGCCACTCTTACAATTAACAAAGTTATTTTAAACACTAAATTTCCAATTGCTCTTTCTCTACCTCTACAAAAGTTGCCAAAGTGGCATAAGATTTGGAAAGTCCTTTCCCTTCTTATTTTTTCTTTAATTTTCCCTAACTTCAAATTTTCCATTGGATTTCTAAAGTTTATGGCTGATATGCTTTTATGTGGATTGCCGACAATGTGATCACTTTAGAGCAATGGGTGGCTAGTATTTGATTTTATGATTATGAGAAGAGTTTTCGAGGATTAGAAATCTCTACAACAACTCCTTACTTCATATTCGTGTTGTAAATTTTTTTTTATATTTTTTATTTTACCCATTCAATTTGTTTATCTCTGACATTTTAGTTTTCTTACATTTAACATTTGTTTAACTCTATGGGTACAAAAGAAGAAAAGTAAACCAAAGTTTGATGTATTTACCTTCGATAGTTTTGAAACAATAATAGAGTATACGCTATAGTTTTATTCCAACTACTACTTTCATATATATATAAATATATATATATATATATATATATATATATATATATGTAGGGGTGATAGGCCCAGGAGCCCGTATTTATGTATATATTGGGCTAGGGGCCCAATTCGAGGATGGATAAATACTTTCATGAGGATCCGTGTTAGTAATTGAAGAAGTGAAATCCGATTAAAGTCATCCAAAACGGTGGTCCGAGGAAGAATCCTTCCTTGGCCGAGCAAAGTCGAGGTTAGAGGGTATGATTTGCCATCAAGAGTAACGTTCTGTATCATTCCATGGATGAGGATAAGTATCAGGAAGGACTAGGATAGGGGAAAGTCATGAAACATCTAAAGGGAAAGTCACACCACCGCATTAAATGCTCTGCAACTAATTCTCCGGCCGCATTAATTATGAAGTGATACCCGAACAAGAACTTTCAGCCTTAAAGCTACTTCTCAAAGATTTCGGGAAGGTGCTGATGGGACAAGAATCAACATCAATAATCTGATCTACACATGGAGGGTGGAGATGGAAGGTGAAGATAGTATGAAATGGAAGAGATACCCTAAGAAAAGGGGATCGAGAAATTAAGAAAAAAAAAACTCAGAAAGCAGTCAAGAACTGAGTCCGTAATCCAACTTGAGAGAAATATATAAGAACCGATCTTCTCGGACTTTGCCGAGGATGATTTTCTTTAGTTTAAATCAATCTATCTTCCTTTTCTTGTCATCTGAATCCATTTTATTTGTTGTCCAACTCATTAAAGTCCAGTTTTCCAACCCAATCTCTACAAATTCATTATATTGGACTTTTTGGGCCTAAGTTCATCCATCACTTGGGCTAGGGACCCAAATTGCGACCTTACAATTGGCATTGTCTGTGGGGATTTCTGGTGTTATATTGAGTCTAACGATCAATGATGGTAGGTTTAGGTCTATACCAGGTAGAATCTATGGGGTCTCAAATGTCAGGATCACTTCCATCTTGAACAAAGAAGGGACCGGGAGGGAAGTGTGCACACTACCTATACTAGGAGCCAATCTCGAGGTGACAGCCACATCTCTCATGAGGAGAATGCTAGAAACATACAGCTAGAGATTGATCATTTGTGGAGGAAGTTACGCCGTGAACGACGAAGAAAATCTCCCTCAAGGTCTGTTTTTTCTTCCAGTGAGGAAGAAGATGGCGATTCTGAGCCCGGATCGTGGACTCTCCCTAGTGAGTCTTTCTTGCATGATGAGGACTACCACCATGAACGTAGAAACATGAGCTCATCTTCCAAAGGCTTGGGGAATGATGCGATGAGCAGAGCGCTCAACCAAATTTTCAAATCATCTTTCACATGCAAGATTGAGGGAGGGAAACTTCCTCGGCGATTCCCTCAGCTCACGTTTACCATGTACAATGGTCGTACAGACCTTGTGGAGCACGTAAGTCACTTCAACCAGAGAATGATTGTACACTCTAAGAATGAGACCTTGATGTGCAAGGTATTCCTATCCAACTTGAGACTTGTGGCAATGAAGTGGTTTGAAGGTCTAGGTGCAGGTTCTATTGACTCCTTTAAGGAGCTCACCTAAGCGTTTGGGTCTCGTTTTATTACGTGCAATAAGGTTCCTTAGCCCTTAGATTCTTTATTATCCATGTCTATGTGAGAATGTGAGACCTTGAAAACGTACTTGGACAGATACTAGGAGATGTTTAATGAGATTGATGGGGATTTTGATGATGTGGCTATAAGGATCTTCAAGGTTGACCCGCCTACTAAGCATGATTTGAGAAAATCCTTGGCTAAGAAGCCGGTAAGGAGTGTGCGTTGGCTTATGGATCGCATTAATGAGTACAAGCGGGTCGAGGAAGACCAACAAAAAGGTAAGGGGAAGGGTAAGGTTATCCCTTAGGAGATAAGGTATTTCGTGTCGGACAGATACAACAATAGTAGGTCTTGAAAGGATTTTGCTAGGAAATCTAGGTCTACAGCTCCTCAAGTGGTAAACACGGTATTCCGAGAGCTAGTACATCAAGTCCTGGAGAAGATTAAAAATAAGCCATACTTCAAATGACCAAATAAAATGGGAGGAGACTCCATGAGGCGCAACTAAAGTCTTCATTGCCAATATCACCAGAAGTGAGGGCATACCACCGAGGACTACAAAACTTTGTGAAACCATCTAAAGCAATTGGTCAGAGAGGGAAGGTTATAGTAGTTTTTGTATCAGCCCAACAAGCAAGGAGACCAAGCAAGGTCAGGGGCTTAGGGGAGCGCTTTTTCAAGGCCACCTTTGGGCACTATATGTTAAGTTGTAAATGTTTAGAAAAATTGGCAAATTGTGAACACAAACTTGTCTAGATATAGATCTTAAAGTTTATAGGTATTATTAGACAATGCTCAAGGTGATTCAAGTCAAGATTCAAGAACATACAAGCTGCAAAAAGATTTCATAATCTGTCTGGTTCGATCGATCGAAAAACAGGCTCGCTCGATTGAAAGTTGTATTTGCAGAATTTTAATTAAGCCCAAACAGTAGTTAAAGCCCATTTAGGATTAGGGTTTCTAATCTACTTCTCCCAGAATATAAAGGAAACCCTAAGCACGTTTTTATAAGGTTTTTTAGAGAGAAAAGAGTGTGCCTCTTTTGTATTTAGGGTTTTGTTCCTAAAAAACTCTCTTATGTCTTCTACCGATGTTATTCTTTGAAGAATCTCAAGATTCGGTATTGTAGAAGTTGCTACTTTCTCTTGTCATCAAAGGTGTTGATGATCTAAACCTTCAAGGATGGTCTTGGAGTCACAAACAGGAGAGTTTGTGTTGCTAAACCTTTGAGTGGGATCTCAAAGTCACAAACGGGGTGTTTGTGTTTTGCAAAGGCTAAAGAAAGAAGGAGTCCGTGGATTCAAGCTTGCACATGGTCGTGTCAGTAAGTTCTACTAGTTGGTAGCAAGAAGAAGTCGAGCATGGGGGCTTGTAAGTCTTATTGTATGAACTTCGATTCTTTCTAATGGATTTGCTTTTTACCTTGAGGATAGTTAGGTTAAATCCTCCCCAGGATTTTTACCGGTTTGGTTTTCCTGGGTGATCATATCTTGTGTTATTTTTATTTGTCCGCTGCTGTGCATGATATGATCTTTGTGATTGTGATAACCTAGATTTGTTAAATTGGACTAAGTAACAAATTGGCTAATTACCTAGGTTAAATCAATTGTTTTAAGGGGTCTAAAAATTATCACTATATATACTCTCATTATCCACAAAATATGTAAGGAGGTCAGTTAGAGAGAAAAACCCTAGATAAGTTTTCTACAACACACACACACCCATCTTTTAGAGAGAGAGAGCTACTCATCCTTAGTGAGAAATCATTCTAGCCTCTTCTCCTTCCCTCTCTCATTGTCATACCTTGAGAGGAGATTTGTACCCAAACATAACCTATAAATTTTTAAAGTATAGAGAGTGTTTTGGAGCTTAGGAAGCTTTGAGGATTTGCCAAAAGAAGCTTGTGAGGTTTGGCGGATGCAATCAAGCGTATTGTGGGATCCAAAGAGTTAGAGAAGACAAGGCTTTGTTAAGTCGGATGGTAGCAGGAGCTTGGAGGGCTCAAGTACATTGGGTAGACTAGGCTTAGAGGGTCTTTTGTTATTTGTGAACTCCAACTTTATTTTTCTAGTGGATCGATTTATTACTTGGAGGGAGGTGGAGAAGTTTTTTGCTGAGTTCTTTAGTTTCCTCTTCGATAACATGTCTCGGTGTTATCTTTTGGTTGCATCTCTCTTCCCTTACTCTTGTACTTTACTTTTATTGTTTGTTTTTCATGTTTATATACTAGAGTAGTTATTGGTTTATTGCGCTTCATTTACTTTTTTTTCGCACTTAGATAAGTTATAGAAAAATCAATCAAGCTGTAATTTTTAATTGGGGCTCTAAACAAGCTCTTGTGTTTCACACAATTTGGAGCTTTCAGGGATGATATGCCATGATTGAATGCTTTGGATTAATGTTTAAGTGTGTGAGAGTTAGAATAACATGTTAAAATACCCTTTAATAAGATTAAGATTTGGAACACAATGAGTGGAGGCTGACCCACAAGTTGGGTGGGGTTGGATGCTTAAGACCTTCCCATCCCCATGCCCAAACTACGGACACATGCTCTGGTAAAGATTAGTCCTTCCACAAGAGCACTATATTTATGATTTTTAGACCAAATCTAGGTGACGACTTTATTTACACCTCTGTTATGGCCAACCCAAGGCCAAAGCATACTTCCCACGATTTTTGGGGAAACCTAAAAGCTTGTCATGTGGGCTTGCACCCACAGTCATGAATTTTTTTAGGGGGAGGGTTTGTATATGACATGACTAAAAATTTCCTCGAAAGGAATGGTACTGGAATATATATATATATATATATATAAAATTGTAAGGTTGAATTTAATCAACCATGTGTTGGCTTTATTCCATGACAAATTTTCTTGTAATATAGCACTTAGAATCCTTGTATTTAGGTGGGAATCATGTAAGGGTAGTGTGTGAGAGAGTGTGAAGAAATGCTCAAGACAGTGCGGTGAAGCAGAGACTCGCGGCTAGGACTCGCGGGTGGCTTGCGGCTTGCAAGCCGCCAAAAGTTGCTCACATGTAGAGCATGCAGGGGAGTTGAACAATCACGCCACCTGGAGCACTACACGACAAAAATCTAGACTGGCCATTAAGTTAGCTCGCGACTTGAACTCGCGACTCACCAAGTCGCGAGATCAAGTCGCCACCACCCTGTTTTTGAAAAACTGACTCTTCGTATTCCATTCTCACACCAGTATAAATACCCTCATTCCCACAAGATATGTGTGGCTATTCAGAAAGAAAAACCCTAAGAGAGGTTTCCTCAAAACACCCACCCAATTAGAGAGAGCTACTCATTCTTAGAGAAAAACCTTTGTAGTCTCTTCTCATTCCCTCTCTCATTGTCATACCTATTGAGAGGAGATTTCTATCCAAACACTATCCACACCAATTTAGAGTGTTGAGTGTTTTTGGAGCTTTGGGAAGCATTGGAAGATGCCAAAGATGGCGGATGCTACGGTCTAGTAGCGGAATCCGGTAAACTAGAAAAGAAAACGGTTCGGCGCAACCTCGTTGGAGCAAGAAGCTTGGAGGGCTTAGGTACATCGGGTTGATTAGGCTTGGAGGGTCTATTGCTGTTCATGTATCCCAACTACATTTTCTAGTGGATTATTGACCGCTTGGAGGGCGGCGGAGAGGTTTTACGCCGAGGGCTTCGGTTTCCTCTTCGATAATACATCGTGTGTTGTCCTTGTGTTTGCATCTCTCTTCCCTTTATCTTTTCCTTTTATTTTCTGCTGTGGATGTGATTTATCATTGGCTTAGATTGATTTCCAATTCTGTTTATAGCTTATGTTCATTTTCCGCACACTAGTTGTTTGTCATAAAGCTTGAATTGGTTATTTTGTATTTGGGGGTCTAAACGTTCAAGGGTGTTTTGTACACGTTTTTGAACTTTCAAAAATAAAAAGGAGATGTTGCTGTAGTTTCCATTTTTTGAAAATTTTGTATGTTAGATCACTACGGAGGTTAAATTTTGCTGAGTTATAGATGGACCCCGATTAATTAAGACAACTATCAAAGTTGATTAATTAGGTCAACTTACATACAAATCGTGGAGGCGCATACAAATCACAAAATGAACTAAGTGTAGTGAAAATTACATTGACACGGTGATTTGTTAACAAATGGAGAAACCCTCTCGCAAGGCAAAAAACCCATTAGGTGATTTTCAGGTCACCACTCCCAAGAATCACTAATCAAGAATCAAGTGGTTACAAGTATAAGGAATCTTACCACTACCCTAGACTATCCCAAAATACCAACCTACTGTTGAACTTTTACTCCAATACCTAATTGTACTTAATCATGTAGAGACTTCTTCCCTGTTTGCATAAATCCTTGTACATGACTAACTTCTTTGCAAAAATCCAAATACATGACTAACTCCACACCAACTCTTTGATTGTTGTAGATGCAACAACTTCACATAGAAACACCACTAGGATCTCCAATGGTTGGAGCTAGAGATTTTGCTTGGTTACAAAACCCAAAGGTGCACAAGAAATGCAGCAAGATCTCTTTCTTCTATAGGAGGAGTCTAGGGTTTTAATAAGAAAACTTTATGGAGCTTTCTAGGATTAGGGTTTTCTTTCTCCTTGCCTCCTTATTTATATAGGATCTTAATGGGCCTTTTAATGAGTTCTCCTATTCCCGTTAGGTTTACACAAACCTTGGGCTCTCCAAATCTTATTAGGATTATACAAACCCATAAACAAATAGCCCCTTATAATAAAACGTTGTTGCCTATGTCTTGAAATCTGTTAGCTCAAAAGATCGAGATGTATCGAGCTAGGTATTGAGTTTCATTAAATCTCAATAGTTCTTGAGCAATCTTTACTCTCCAGCTATCGCTTCAGCCTAAAGATGTTTGTAAAAGCTTTGCAAGAGATTCTTTATTATAAGGTTGAATTTAATTAACCATCTTGTTGGCTTTATTCCGTGCCAAATTTGCTTGTATTTCAGCATTTAGTGACCCCGTATTTAGGTGGGATTGTTGTAAGGGTAGTGAGTGAGATAGAGTGTTGAAATGCTCAAGAGTGTGCAAGAAAACAGAGAATCGCAAGTTGATCTCGTGGATGACTCACGCCTTCAAGCCGCCAGATGCAACACACATGCCAAGCATGCCGAAATTTGAAGCGTCATGCTAGCTGGAGCACTACAGGACAAAATAGGACAACTAGCCGTTCTGTTATCTCGCGGCTGGATCTCGCGACTCGACCAAGTCATGAGCCACCCCTGGTTTGAAAACCCTGACTCTTCACATTCTAATCTTACCCTAGTATAAATACCCCTTATACCCACAAAAGAAGGAGAGCTTCCAGAGAGAATTTTAAGAGAGAAACCCTAGAGAAAAACAAGATTGATTCATCTATAATATTTACATAAGAGTCTCTTCAAATTTCTTAACTCTCTTTCTCTCCATTGTTAAACCCTTGAGAGGTCTTTTACCAAAGCCTTTTCTCACCATATCCATTACTGTGAGAGGGCTGTTTGGTTTTCCGGGAAGCAATTAGGAAGGAACCAATCTTCATTGGTTGATGCTATGGTCAAGTAGTGGAATCCGGGAAGCTAGAAAAGAAATAGGTTCGGCGCAACCTCGTTGGAGCAAGAAACTTGGAGGGCTTAGGTGCACTAGGTAGATTATGCTTGGAGGGTTTATTGCTGTCCATGTATCCCAACTATATTTTCTAATGGATTACTTATCGCTCGGAGGGCGGCGGAGAGGTTTTACGCCGAGAGTTTTGGTTTCCTCTTCGATAACACATCGTGTGTTGTCCTTGTGTTTGCATCTTCCTTCCCTTTTATCTTTGCCTTTTATTATCTGCTGTGGGTTGTGATTTTAATTGGCTTAGATTGTTTACCAATTCTGTTTTATAGCTTTTGTTCATTTTCCGCACACTAGTTGTTTGACATAAAGCTTGAATTGGTTATTTTATAATTGGAGGTCTAAACGTTCAAAGGTGTTTTACACACTATTTGAACTTTCATTTATGTTGTCTTGCTTTGAGTTCCCTACCTTCGCCCGTCATCTCCTCCCTTCAATTGTAACATTCTCTAGATGCCTTTTTTATTTTTTTTTTTCTTTTTAATAACATATTGGTAAGCAATCTCAGTAAGTACAAAAGAAATTACAAATTACGCTTTCTGTCCAGGGCCGACTTTACCCAATTAGTAATAGATGCAATTGCCTAAAGGCCCCACGTGGAACAAGTCCCCAAATTTGAACCAATAAGTATATTTTCTTCTCTGTAAGAATATTAATTAAGGCCAAAAAATAAATCAATGCATCAAAATTATACTTCTTATTAAAGAAAAGATAAATAAAAGCCTTTCGTGGTAGTAGAATTGATTATCACTCATATATATCAATGAAAAAACCGGGGGTAAAAAACTCTTGGTGATTAGTGCTCTTGACACTTCGATCTCTATGTGGGAGTTTAAGAGTGTATCACTTAAGTCTCTCAACTTGCACAAAACAGAAAAATCTCCCTTTCTCTCTCAATAACTAAACAAAGCAAAACTAAAGACTAAAATAAAAAAGGCCCAAACAAATCAAACTCAAACCTTAGAGTTTTATACTCATTGCTAGAAACTGTCATTCACACCATTAAAATTCTTTGCAATGGCTTGAAATTTGTTGTGCTTCAAATCTTTTCTCCCTTCAAGTTTAGCTTTAAGCTCTCGCTCAATTTCTTTTTTCTCTTTAAGCTATTAAAATTTTGTTTTATCATGGAAGTGGAAAGAGACAAAGAAGAGACAGTATATAACACTGTCACCCACTCACCCTTTTATTTCTAGTCTTTTATTATTATTTCTATTTTCTTTATAAACTTATCACATAACAACCGAGTGAGCCACGTGATGTACAGGTCTCTTTTGCTTTATAAAATATAAGTTATCACACATATTGCTAATTTGATGTATATCACATCAATCCATTTTCTCAACAGTGATATTAACTTATTGAATAATGTAATAAATTAATTTTTAATTGTGCAAGTTTAGATTATAAAGCAGTCACAATATTAGTATATTAGCAAGTTTGTTATTGGTAAACTTGGTTTTATTATTCCATGCTTAAAATTTTTTTTCTAAATTAAATTATAATTTTATATTATGAATCATGTTTTATTTATTTATAAGTACTTGCCCATTATAAATGTCCACATATGAAAAATTAAAATAAAAAATGAAAAATAAATTCAATGTAAAAAAGTATGTATGAATAAATTTGTTACTAATATGTAAATATGAAAAATGCCCTATTTAAAATCACCACCTCGGGCCATGAAAGCTAATGATCTGGCCTTGAGTGTATAGTAAAAAGTTAAGTCCTGGTTTAAGACCCTAGGTACTTGTGTAACATTTAAATAATAACAATAATAAGGTAAAAAGACAATAAACTATCTTAAAACAAGAAATATTATCCAGCTCTCTGAATGCCACCATTGGGAGCCTACTACTAATCTACCTCGCAACATTAGGCATCAAACCATCGATATTTATTACTAAAAATAGAACTAGTAGGCCAATGTCGACGTTTTAATATTGGCCTTTCTTCTTCTTAATCGAGATCCGCAAATGATGGTGTACAAAAGCCTTGGTTGAAGAAGAGATCGAGAGAGGTGTAAATGCATATTTTCAGTCAAGTGGACCCGTCAAAAAGTTAATATGGGTGCTGGAGTTCATGCAATTAGAGGTGCCAAAAGCTCCACAAAGGAGGTTTGGTTGATAGTTGAATGGTCCTCCCCTCTCCCACAGATGCCTTGAAGGGTTCACAAACCTGGTATTGTGTGTGCTTTTCCAATATTGTTGTGAATGCTTTGTAGAAATCAATATATAGGATCATAGAATCTTTGTTCGAATTTCATCCAACCTCTTCTCGGAGAAGATTGTTGTGACCCTTTATTACCGAGTTGGCACTCACCGAACACCCATTTTAATCACGATCATTTGAGGGAGATGTTGCTAATCGTAATGGAAGGCACCCTATTGGTGGTAGCCCTTGAACCACAAGGAACTTTGCACCCTTGTCCAATAGCTCCTATCAAAAGAAAGCAAGCTTAATATGACTATTCCAACATTAACTTCACCATAACATTCATCTTTTCTCATATATGCAATGCACCATTTTGTGAAAAGAGTCTTAATCAAACATTTTGGGATGTTCAATTTATGGTTAACTAGCTCGTAACCTCATACATATGCATAAAATACATTAACAAATAAGCATATTTAAATGAGTATTAAAATTTTACCAAATTTATATATAATATATATATATATATATATAGATAATGTTTGTATATTTGAAAATATAAAATAGCTATTAGTAAAATAATTACAACTTTGTTTGAATTAGATGTAAAAAATCATTGAAATTGTTATCCATGAAATTCTAAACTCTAATTTGTCTAACCAGTATTTAATTTGTATAATAATAATAATAATTAATCAACAATGGTATTTTTTTATGGTTTTTTAATTTTGATTCTATGGTTTTCTCATTTGATAACTCATTTGGCACAGAAAATTAAGAAAATTAAATTAGAGTTGATTTTTGTAGTGTTGTAATAGTTGCACCAAAATTAAGAAAATTGAATGGAACACATGACATAAAATTAGACTACTATTTGAGAGATCTAATTAGATTTATCTTAGCTTTGATATGAACAAACCAATATTTGTAAACAAATATATGCAAAAAGTAAGTAAAATAAGCAAAATGGTTATGGAAAGAAAAGTTCAACATGGAAAAAACTCTAATTTGTCTTATGTGTGCTACCTTGGTTGATATATACATGTGCTTTGATAGATGAATGCTAGGTTTGGGGATGATATGCCATGATTGAATGCTTTAGAAGCATGCTAGAGTGTGTGAGAGTTGGAATCACATGTTAAAAGACCCTTTAATGAGATTAAGATTTGGAACACAATGAGTGAAGGCCGACCCACGCTTTGGGTGGGGTTAGGTGCCTAAGACCTTCCCATCCCTATACCTAAACTTCAAACACGTGCTCTGGTAAAGATCAATCCCTCCACAAGAGTGCTATATTTATGGTTCCTAGTCCATTACTAGGTGGCGACTCTATTTACACCCTCTGTCATGGTCCACCCAAGGCCAAAGCATACTTCCCACGATTTTTGGGGAAACCTAAAAATTTGTCACAAGGGCTTACACCCACAGTCATGAATTTTTTTGGGGGGAGGGTTTTTATATGACATGACTGAAAAAATTCCTCAATGAAGGAGTGGTACAGAAATATATATATATATATATATATATATATAACAAGGAGATGTAGCAGTAGTTTCCATTTATTTAAAATTTTGGTATGTTAGCTCACCAAGGAGGTTAAATTTTGTTGGGTTATAGATTGACCACGGTTAATCAAGACAAATATCGAAGTTGATTAATTAGGTCAAATTACATGAAAATCATGGAGGCATATACAAATCACGAAATGAACTAAGTGCAACGAAAATTAAATTGACATGGTAATTTGTCGACAAATGGGGAAATCTCTCACAAGGCAAAAAGCCCATCGAGTGATTTTCAGGTCACCATTCACCATTTCCAAGAATCACTAATCAAGAATCAATTGGTTACAAGTATAAAAATTTTTATCACCACCCTAAACTATCCCAAAATACCAACCTACAGTTGAACTTTTACTCCAATATATATATATATATATATATATATGTATATAATAACAAGGAGATGCAAATTTGTAGTTCCCATTTATTTAAAATTTTGGTATGTTAGCTCACCAAAGAGGTTAAATTTTGTTGGGTTATAGACTGACCACGATTAATTAAGACAAATATTGAAGTTGATTAATTTGGTCAAATTACATGCAAATCGTGGAGGCATATACAAATCACCAAATAAACTATGTGCAGTGAAAATTAAATTGACATGGTGATTTGTTGACAAATGAGGAAAACCTTTCGCGAGACAAAAAGCCCATCGGGTGATTTTCAGGTCACCACTTCCAAGAATCTTACCACCACCCTAGACTATCCAAAAATGCCAACTTACGGTTGAACTTTTACTCCAATACCCAATTGGACTTAATCATGTAAAGACATCTTCCCTTTTTTCATGAATCCTAGTACGTGACTCACTTCTTTGCACGAATGCGACAACTTCACATAGAAACACCAATAACATCTTCAATGTTTGGTGCTAGAGATTTTGCTTGGTTACAAAACCCAAAGGCGCACAATAGACGTAACAAGATCTCTTTCTTCCATAGGAGGAGTCTGGGTTTCTATAAGAAAACCTTATGGAGATTTCTAGGGTTAGCTATCTAGGATTAAGGTTTTCTTTCTCCCTACCTCCCTATTTATATAGGAGCTTAATGGGCCTTTTAATGAGTTCTCCTATTTCTGTTAGGTTTACACAAACTTTGGGCCCCCATAATCCTATTAGGATTATACAAACCCATAAACAAATAGACTGTTAGAATAAAATGTTGCTTGCTATATCCTGAAATCCATTAGCTTGATAGATCGAGATGTATCGAGTTTCGTTAAATCTCGATAGATTGACAGATATTGTGGAGGTATTGGGACCTTCAAATTCAGTTTTTCTTGAGCAATTCTTGAGCAATCTTTATATCTTCAATGAAACCACTTGTCATGATAATCTTGAACCCACTTAGATCTACCCAATTATAAGTAATGTGCGTTTTGTCACAGGATATGCCAATACATATAAAAAATATGACCCTAACAAACTTAATCTCTAACCATTGATATTGAACCCTTCTTTTACATTGTTATTTTGTTGTGAAATTTTAATATGTAGAACAAGCTGCTTTTTTTTTTTTTTTGGGGGGGGCATGTTATCCCATTAGATTATAAAATCTACCAAAGTTGAAACTATCTATGATTGGTGTAGATTTTGGAGCCTAGATATGTCTTCTCCAGCTATCACTTCAACCCAAAGATATTTGCAAAAGCTTTGCAAGAGATTCATTATGTTGTCTTGCTTTGAGTTCCCCACCCCCAGTTCGTCATCTCCTCCCTTCAATTGTAACATTATCTGGATGCCTTTTTTAAAAAATTTATTTTTTTAATAACATATTGGTAAGCAATCTCAGTATGTACAAAAGAAATTACAGTCTCCTATCTAGGGCCGACTCTACCCAATTAGTAACAAATGCAATTGCCTAAGGGACCCATGTGGAACAAGTCCCCATATTTGAACCAATAAGTATATTTTCTTCTCAATAAGAATATTAATTAAGGCCAAAAAATAAATCAAAGCATCAAATTATATTTCTTATTAAAGAAAAAATAAAATGAAAGCCTTTTGTGGGAGTAGAATTGGTTATCTCTCATATATATCAAAGAAAAAACAGGGGGAAAAAAAAACTCTTGGTGATCAACGCTCTTGACATTTCAATCTTTATGTGGGAGTTTAAGAGTGTATCACTTACGTCTCTCATACTGCACAAATAGAAAAATCTCTTTCTCTCTCAATAACTAAACAAAGCAAAACTAAAGACTAAAAGAAAAAAAGCCCAAACAAATAAAACTTAAACCTTAGAGTTTTATACTCATTGCTAGAAACTTTGTCATTCTCTCCATCAAAATTCTCTGTAGTGGCTTGAAATTTGCTGTGCTTCAAATCATTTCTCCCTTCAAGTTTAGCTTTAAGCTCTCGCTCCAATTCTTTTTTCTCATTAAGCTGTTAAAATTTTGTTTTATCATGGAAGTGGAAAGAAAAAAAAAAGAAGAGACAGAGCATAACACTGTCACCCACTCACCCTTTTATTTCAAGTCTTTTATTATTATTTCTATTCTCTTCATAAACTTATCACATAGCAACCGAGAGAGTTGGCCACGTGATGTACAGGTCTTTTGCTTTATAACTTATAAGTTATCACACATATTGCTAATTTGATGTATATCACATCAATCCATTTTTTGTTAGTGATATTAATTTATTGAATAATGTAATAAATCAAATTTTAATTGTGCAAGTTTAGATTATAAATCAGTCGCAATATTAGTATATTTGCAAGTTTGCTATTGGTAAACTTGGTTTTATTATTGAAAGTTCAAATATGTGTATAAACACCCTTGAACGTTTAGACCCCCAAATTACAACTTAACCAATTCAAGCATTATGTCAAACAACTAGTGTGCGGAAACTTAACATAAGCTATAATATAGAATTGGAAAAACTAACTAAGCCAAATTAAAATCTCAACCCACAGCAAATAATAAAAAGGCAAAGATAAAGAGGAAGGAAGATGCAAACACAAAGACAACACGCGATGTGTTATCGAAGAGGAAACCGAAGCTCTCGGCGTAAAACCTCTCCGCCGCCCTCCAAGCGGTAAACAATCCACTAGAAAATATAGTTGGGATACATGGACAGCAATAGACCCTCCAAGCCTAAGCTACCCAAAGCACCTAAGCCCTCCAAGCTTCTTACTCCAACGAGGTTGCGCCGAACCTTTTTCTTTTCTAGCTTCCCGAATTCCGCTACTAGACCGTAGCATCAACCAATGAAGATTGGTTCCTTCCTAATCGCTTTCCGTAAATCCAAACACCCCTCTCACAGTGATGAATATGGTGAGAACAAGGTTTGGTAAAATGCCTCTCAAGGATTTGACAATGGAGATGAAGAGAGTTGAGGAATTTGAAGAGACTCTAATATATAGATTGTGGGTGAATCAATCTTGTTTTTCTTCAGGGTTTCTCTCTTAAAATTCTCTCTGGAAGCTCTCTTACATTTGTGGGTAAAAGGGGTATTTATACTGGAGTGAGAGAGGAATGTGAAACATCGGGATGTACAAAACAGGGGTGGCTCGCGGCTTGACCTCGCGACTTAACTAAGTCGCGAGATCCAGTTGCGAGATAACCGTATGGCCAGTTGTCCTGTTTTGTCCTGTAGTGCTCCAACTAGCATGACTGTTCACCTTCCGGCAAGCTTGGCACATGTGCTGCGTTTGGCGGCTTGCGACCGCGAGTCACCCACGAGGCCAAGTCGCGAGTCTCTGTTTTCTTGCACACTCTTGAGAAAACTTCACTCTATCTCACTCACTACCCTTACAACAAACCCACCTAAATACAGGGTTACTAAATGCTGAAATACAAGCAAATTTGGCACGGAATAAAGCCAATAAAATGGTTGATTAAATTCAACCTTACAATTATTCCTTGCTTAAGATTTTTTTTTTAGTTAAATTATAATTTTCTATTATGAATCATGTTTTATTTATTTATAAGTACTTGCTCATTATAAATTTCCACATATGAAAAATTAAAATAAAAAAGTTGAAAAAGAAATTCAATCTAAAAAAGTATGTATGGATAAATTTGTTACTAATATTTAAATATGAAAAGTGCCCCTTTTAAAATCATCGCCTCGAGCCATGAAAGCCGATGATCCGCCCTGAGTGTACAAAGAAAAAAAGTGAAGCCCTGGTTCAAGACCCAAGGTACTTGTGTAACATTTAAAAAAACAATAATAAGGTAAAAGGATAGTAAACTATCTTGAAACAAGAAATATTATCCAGCTCTCCGAATGCCACCATTGGGAGCCTACTACTAATCTACCTCGCAACATTTGGCATCAACCATCAAATATTTATTACTAAAAACAGAATCGGTAGGCCAATATCGGACATTTTAATATTGGCTTTTCTTCTTCTTAATCGATCTGCAAATGATGGTGTACAAAAGCCTTGGTTGAAGAAGAGATCGAGAGAGGTGTAAATGCATATTTTCAGTCAAGTGGACCCCATCAAAGTTAATATGGGTGCTAGAGTTCTTGCAATTAGAGGTGCCAAAAGCTCCACAAAGGAGGTTTGGTTGATAGTTGAATGGTCCTCCCCCTGTACTCCACAACATGCCTTGAAGGGTTCGTCAAACTGGTATTGTGTGTGCTTTTCCAATATTGTTGTGAATGCTTTGTAGAAATCAATATATAGGATCATAGAATCTTTGTATTGGGTTCGAATTTCATCCAACCTCTTCTGAGAAGATTGTTGTGACCCTTTATTACCGAGTTAGCACTAGTTGAACACCCATTTTGATCACGATCATTTGAGGGAGATGTTGCTAACTGCAATGGAAGGCACCCAATTGGTGGTAGCCCTTGAACCACAAGGAACTTTGCACCCTTGTCCAATAGCCCCTATCAAAAGAAAGCAAGCTTAATATGACTATTCCAACATTAACTTTACCATAACATTCATCCTTTCTCATATATGCAATGCACCATTTTGTGAAAAGAGTCTTGATCAAATGTTTAGATTGGAAGAACTCATTAAGACACACCTTTTTTTTTTTTTTTTTTTTTTTTCCTTCTAACAAGCTAAGGCTATATGCTACATTCTTTCTTTTTTTGTAATATTAGGCTTGTTGGAATAACGATTAAATGATTAAATTCATTATTTTTTTAATCAATTTAAGCTTTTGATATAAATGGTAGTTTATCAATGCTTACCAATGCAAGTGTGCGGATGTGATTAACGACTTGCTCTGTGAATTGCTTATTGGCAATAGCAAGGCCAATGGAGGAGGCAAAAGACGAGCATAGTCATTGCCACCAATCGACCTATCCAAAAGAGAGCATTCCCAAGCTCGATTTGCATGCAGCCACATCTTTTCCCCTGGCATTCTCTCTCCCCAACAAAGTTATGGAACCAATCAATTTGAGTTAAGATACTCTCTGGATTTGGTTTCCACATAAGGGGATTACCAAATTGAAATGACTAAAGAGATTACTTGAAAGAGCCGTTGATCCGCCTCATCGCAAAGTTTGCACCACCCGAGAAGTTTGCGGAAGAGCCTTTATAGGCTGATAAGTGGGGTATGTTGAGAGCTTCACATAGGAAATCAATGACTAAGCGGCCATTAGATAGTCGATAACCAGACAACTTTGAATTCTCTGATGAGCAATATGGGGACCAAGCGTGAGAGAATAAAGTGCTAATGAAGGATTTGAGATCACCCAGGTTGTGAGCATTTCCGATTGTCTCGTGTCTGAATCGCCGAAGGCATAAACCTTATTGAAGCAACCTTTGAAATCAACTTTTGCTTGGGAACCAGCAGGAGGTGGCGTGCTTTCATGGCTCTTGTTGTGAGCATATGAAGGAGACAAGGATAACAAGAGGATGAAGCATGCAATTTGAAGAAACAAGTACTTGGAGTTTTCCATTTTGTGACTCAATGAAGGATCTTGTTTGTTTGATTGATTGTAGGAACTAAATGGTAGAGCAAATGAGGTATTTATACTTGGCGCCTCTCCCTTGTGGGATGGTAGCTCATTGAGGCATTGTATGAACCTCCCAACATTTAGGAGAGCAAAGATGATCTCTGTTTTACTTGGTCATTATCCAATGTCACAAAACTTACGGTTTTGAATCTTGTGGTGTAAATTTGATTCCCTATGAGCATAACAATGCTTGGGAACTCAGCTTAATTGTTGTTAGCGGAACCGTTCTCTCCTAGACACGTTGTTGGAGATTTCGATCCTGATTTTCAAAAATTAACCAATTTTAAACCAACAAATTAGTTAACCAAATATTTTGGGATGTTCAATTTATGGTTAACTAGCTCGTAACCTCATACATATGCATGAGATACATTTACAAATAAGCATAATTAAATGAGTATTAAAATTTTACCAAATTTATATTATATATATATAATGTTTGTATATTTTAAAATATATAATAGCTATTAGTAAAATAATTACAATTTTGTTTGAATTAGATGTAAAAAATCGTTGAGATTGTTATCCATGAAATTCTCAACTTTAATTTGTCTAACCACTATTTAATTTGTATAATAATAATAATTAATCAACGATGGTATTTTTTTTTTTTTGGTTTTTTAATTTTGATTCTATGGTTTTCTCATTTGATAACTCATTTAGCACAGAAAATTAAGAAAATTAAATTAGACTTGATTTTTGTAGTGTAGTAAATAGTTGCACCAAAATTAAGAAAATTGAATGGAACACATGACATAAAATTGGACTACTATTTGAGATCTAATTAGATTTATCTTAGCTTTGATAAGTACAAACCAGTATTGTTTAACAAATATATGCAAAAAGTAAATAAAAGAAGCAAAATGGTTATGGAAAGAAAAGTTCAACATGGAAAAAACTCTTTAGAGGTTTACCACCAACCTCCAAGGAAACAGATCCACTAAATAGAATCAAAGTTCTATAGTAGAATCATCCTTAATTCTATAGCTCCCCCAATACCACAAACAATTTTATCACATGCAACTCAAAAGCCACAGAATTGTTTCTTGCAAACTCTATATAAATGAGTGATTCATCAAGTAGGGCATAAAATTTGAAAGATTGGATGAATTGATAGATCCAAATTGGATTTCTTTTTATCCATGATTCTTGATCAAACAATAGGTATCAAGACATGCATTGTACTTATCCCAATCAATAGATATGTATATTGAGATTTAAAAACTTCTTTCTTCTTGAACTATGTATGGAGATTTCAAAAAAAAATTTCTTCTTGTGTTGTTCTAGGCATAAGTCTTGGATTTCAAAAACTCTCTAAAAAGTAAAACACACTTAATACCAACTTTATCTCATGGTTTCCTCGCCTACAATCTATTGACCTAACACATGTTTCTACTCATGTAACGACTTTCACCAAATCTTTTTTTGTGGTGATAGAATATGAGACCTTTTTTTTTTTTTTTTTTTTCGATAAAATTATCATTAAGATATGTTTATTTTCCCTTGTTTTTTCCACACACACACACACACACACACACACATATATATATATATATATCTAAAAATAGAAGAGTAGCATTTGTTGTTGCTGAATTCCATTTGCACCACCTCATCATCACGTTAATCATCACCAATTATTTATTTTCTTATTTATTTTTTATTCCTACTTTTATGATATATATATATATATATATATATGTATATATATATATATATATATATATATATATATATATATATATATATATATATATATATATAAAAGATTATTGACTTTACACATTCATCATGAGCGGTTTTAAATTGCACTAAATTTTGCCTTTACATATTCATCTACTTTAATTTTAAAATTATTTTTTATTCTTACACATTTCATATTACACAAAATGGACTACTATAAAAGATATATGTGCCTTAAAAATCAATTGATTAAACTACTGGCACAATGTTCTAACTCTTAGGTAGTTACAAAATTTTTCTCCCTTTATATTCCTTCTCTGAAAAAACTAAAAGAAAAAAAAAAAAAAAAAAATTCTCTATGCTCTTCTCTCTTTGTAATTTATTTCCCTCACAACTTTGAAACTAATGCCACTTTGTTTTAGAGGAGTAGAAGGAGAAGTAGAAGAAGAAGGAAGATGAGAGGACTGTGTTAGAGACATATTTTATGTAATTGGCTAATCCTTTGTCAAAATGCACTCCACTTGTAATTAGGTAGATCTAGGATGGGTCTAGGACTTCAAGAAACATGTTGTTCAAGTCAAGTGTTAAAAATATGAAGATCTGACCAAGAAAAAAGTGAAGAAAAGCCATTCATTAAATCTCGATAGCAATCTTGACAGAAAAACTCCTATCGAGGTTTGTAGTCAAAACTCAATAGAAACTCAACACAAGTTGTTTTTGTCAAGACTTATGAAATCAAAACTTCCAGATCTGATTTTCAGCCTAACCTGAAATATTTGTATAGGGTTTCTTTTCTCACAACCCTAGACATATATGAGGCTTATTTTAAAAGGCAGTCGTACATGCAAAAAGTGCCCTAGTTCATTATTCTTTCTGAAGAAGCTACTACATCCTTATGCCAAAGGTTTTGTGACCAAAGAGCTTCCTGATTTTCATCGTTATTGAACTAAAGAACTTTGCAGCCAACAACCTCTTCAAGTTCTTTGAGTTAGTCATGTATTGGGATTTGTGCATCAAGGGAAAGATTGCCACTACAATATAAGTCCAATTGGGTATTGGGGTAAAGGTTCAACTGTAGGTTGGTATTTTGGGATAGGCCAAAGGGTTTGGTAAGATTCTTTATACTTGTAACCACTTATGATTGATAATAGTGGATTCTTGGGAGTGGTGACCTCAAAATCACTTGGTGGGGTTTTTGCCTTGGTGGTTTTCCCCATTCATAAACAAATTATTTGTGTTAAATTTATTTTTTGCTACATTTAGATAATTTGGTGATTTTTTTGTGCTACCACACTATTGCACGAAATTTGATCTAATTAATTAACTTGAGTAATTAATTAATTAATTAATTGTAAGGGGTCAATTCATTTTAACCCAACAGTTTGTCTGTGGTCTTCACCTCGATAGGGCACCTTTTCTTTCTCCCACTATTTTTCCCCAATTTTAAAAGGTTAATTTGATATGCTTTGTTTTTTTAATCTCTTTTTTTTTTTTTTTTCTTTTTTTTGGTTTTGGAGACAGAACTTCAAAGCATAAATGCCCTAGAACCAATGAACCATCCGTAAATGAAAATCTACGATTTGTCTTTTATTTTCTACTTCCAATTTGTTTTGTGTTTGCTTTATTTTAGACATATCTTTCTTTTCGGGTTTTTAGGAAACATAAGTCTCTTCTCACGAAAAATTGCAATTTGAGTGTCGATAACGCTTGGATGCTTTGATGTGCCTGATTAATCTGTCTTGTGTTTGTTGCCTTTGATGATATACACTTGTGCTTTGATAGATGAATGCTAGGCTTATGGATGATATGTCGTGATTGAATGCTTTAGACGCATGTTAGAGTGTGTGTTAGTTAGAACAACATGTCAAAAGGCCCTTCAATGAGATTAAGATTTGGAACACAATGAGTGGAGGCCGACCCACGGGTTGGGTGGGGTTGGGTGCCTAACACCTTTCCATCCCCATACTTAAATTCCAGACATGTGATTTGGTAAAGATTAGTCCACCCACAAGGGTGCAATATTTATGGTTCTTAGACCTAATCTAGATGGAGACTCTATTTACACCCTCCTCCATGATCCACCATAGGCCAAGGCGTACTTCCCATGGTTTTTGGGGAAACCCAAAAGCTTGTCATGAGGGCTTACGTCCATAGTCATGTATTTGTTTGGGGGGAGGGTTTGTTTATGAGATGACTGATAAAATTCCTCAATGAAGGACTAGTACTAGAATATATATATATAAATATATATATATATATATATATATATATATATATATATATATGTTAAAATGGAGATGTAGATGTAGTTTCATTTTCTTTCCCTCCTTCCTCTTGACTCATTTGTCTATTTGTGATAAAAGGGGGACAAAGATACTAGAGAGTATACTAGAGTGTTTCGTCATTTTTCTATAAGACTCATGTGCAAATTCTCGGGGGAGAAATTCTATCTCGTGCACATTTGTAGGGGGGAAAGCCATAAGGGAGATGCATACACTAAGGGGGATAAGACATTTTTTATGAGAAAACCTTGTTTTATTTTTTTTACTTTATGGTTGGTTTCTCGTTGTTTATGGTGCTTTGAGTTATGTTTAGTAGCTATGCTTTGTTGCTCTAATGGCATCGTGCTTTTGTGTTGGACATGCATACATCCTTACACTATTGTGCTTTATTGGATGCATGTTTGGATGATCATTTTTTTTTTCATATGATCATTGTAGTCATTTCCATATGACTGTTTTGTGTTTAATCAAGTTGCTCACAGTTTTCACATCATATTTACTTGATCGATATTTACTTGTTACATTATACTTGTCCTTTTATCACTTGATTTACCTTAAGGGTCTAATGTGTTTTTTGCAAGTGTTCCAAGTTACAGGTATATAGTTCTAAGTTCATCATAGCTTCTAGCTTTAGGTGTGAGTGATTTTTTCCGTTGTTCCCTGAAAGCTCGAAAATGTGTTAAAAAACACAAGGGCCGTTTAGATTCCCAATTAAAAATTACAGCTAGATTGCTTTTACTCTAACTCATTAAAGTGCGGAAGTAAGAGTAAATGAAGCTCAATCAACCGATACTACTCTAGTGCATAAACATGAACAACAAACATAAAAGTAAAGCACAAGAGTAAGGGAAGAGAGAATGAAAACACAAGATAACACACCGATGTGTTATCGAAGAGGAAACCGAAGTACTTGGCGTAAAACCTCTCCGCCGCCCTCCAAGCGGTAATCGATCCACTAGATAATCAGTTGGGATACATGGGTTAGCAAGAGACCCTTCAAGCCTAATCTACCTGCACATAAGCCTTCCAAGCTCCTACTCCAACAAACTTCTTGGAACCGTGTCCTGTCTAGCTTTCCGAATCCCGCAATACGCTTGATTGCATCTGCGCCAAGCCTCACCGGCTTCTTTTGGCAATTCCCCAAAGCTTCCCAAGCTCCAAAACACTTTCTACACTCTGGATAGGTGTGGATTGTGTTTGTTACAAATCTCCTCTTAAGGTATGACAATGGGAGAAGGAAGGAGAAGAGGCTACAATGATTTCTCACAAAGGATGGGTAGCTCTCTCTCTAAAAGATGGGTATGTGTGTTGTAGAAAACCTATCTAGGTTTTTTCTCTCTAAATGTCCTCCTCTACATTTGTGGGAAATGAGGGTATATATAATATAGGTGAAGGGTAAGAAAGTCACACACAAAAATCCTCTAGGCAGAATGTTTCGTGACTACCTTGTGGGAAGGCTTTACCCATGAGACACTCACGAAAATGATAGTCAGGCGTGACTCTTTAGCTTCAAGTCATGTGCTCCTTACATGCCCTTTACGTGGGAACATGTTATGTGTGCTACAAAGCATAATGGAACATGATATGGACCAAGGCATGACATAGACACAAGAACATGTGATGTGTGCTAAAAGGCCTAAAAAGACTTAACTAGCATGAGTGAATGTAAAAATATGTCGAGTGATTAAGTGTGTGCAGCAAAGGTGCATCTAGTGTGCATGTGAGATGCATGACCAATGCAAGAAAACATGATAAACATGAATAATTATGGTGATCCCCAAAATATGGTACTCATTGGAGTCCAAAACAAAGAGAAAATGTCATTTGGGCATTTTATCAAACACTTAGTGCACACACTACACATGTATGTTAAACAATGCATGAACATATGAAAATCTTGCTTATATACATGTTTTTGCCACAAGGGGCCAACATCCAAAGAAAATTTTCATTTAAAACAAAGTCCAATAAAAAGATTGACAAAAATAAGTTTTCCAACTTCCATGGAGAAAATCCCAACTATGAACATAAAACCCTCCAAAAACATAATCTAAGGATCAAAATCAATGAAAAGAGTTAAAGATTACCTTAGAAGTGTTAATGGAATGAAAAACACTTGAATTTAGTTGGGTTTTGATGTAGAAACATTAAATAGGGGTTTGGGAGAGGATGGGAGACGTTTAAAACAAATGACCTACGAAATGCCCTTTAAAAGCTAATCTAAAAATTTTCTCTAGTTAGCTTCCTGTAAATTTTGCTGGTATCTCATTGGTATTTTGCTGGTAAGCCTTACTCATGAAACAGTCGCAAAACTCTCTATCCAAAGTTGAAAAACTTGAGAATTGGACCATTTAACTCCCAGTTGAGCTTACACATGAAATAGGTTATGAAAACACACAGAAAACATGTTTTTCACACAAAAAACAATTTGAAAAACATGCATGATACAAATCGCTTCCAAAAACAAACAAAAAGAACAAAAATCTTTTTGGTTTGATCCACAGATGGTTGAGTACACATACATCACATTTGAACATGTACAATCACACAAATGAAATAGATATTTATTGAACAATAGACTTATGTGTTATGTGTGTGTATCAAATGTGGAATAGTCCTTAGCCTAGAGTGAAACTTCAATGATTAATTAAATCAAGTCATACACGACTAGTACTAAGTCAAGTGGACTATCTCAATTATAGAAATGAGCATATATGACCTCCCACAAGAAAATGATTACAAATCTTAGAAGCTTTTCATTTGTGATAGGCCAAAAACAAATTGATCCCTTATGATAGATTAATTGATTAATTAGCCAAGTTTATTAATTAATCAAATTAACATGCAAACGTGCGGTAGTACAAACAAATCATCAGTTAAACTAAGTATGCAGTGGAAAATAAATTGACATGGTGATTTGTTTACGAATGGGGAAAACCAACACGGGAAAAACCCCACCAGGTGATTTTAAGGTCACCACTCTCGAAATTCCACTATTATCACAATAAGCGGTAACAAGTAAAGGAATCCCAGCACCTTATACCAACCTACAGTTGAACCCTCACCCCAATACCCAATTGGACTTGTTCTGTAGTGAAAATTTCTCCTTCTGATGCACGACTCCTAGTATGTGACTAACCAATTGCGCGGATCCCAAGACGTAACTTTAATCACCAACTAAAAAGGTTGTTGGTTGCAAAATTCTTCATTCATCCCAACGATGAAGATCAAGAAGATGCTTGGTCACAAAACCCTACGGTGCACAAACACAGCAACTTCTTTACAAGAATGATGAACTAGGGAAAATTTTATGTCTCCAATCACAAATTGCTTGAACAAATTTTGCTCAACACTTTTGCAACTTGTGACCACTTTGACGGCTCTTAAAATAATCCTTTTATATGTCTAAGGTTGTGAGAAAAGAAAGCCCAAACACATAAACACGGATTGGTGTCAAAATAGAATTGAAATTCTCTTTTTCATAAACCTCGACAGATACCCTATCTATCGAGATGCTATTGAGCCACGAGATTGAACAGCTCTTTTAAGCTTGATAGATGGCTAGTCATCGAGCTTTAATGGCAGGCACTTTTCCGGTTGAATCTTGGACAGACTTGCATGGCTTCAACACTTGATCTTGAAACGAAGTTTCTTGAAGTATTAAATACATCCCAGTTCTACCCAAATACAAGAAAAGTGCGTTTTGTCAAAGAATTAGCCAATTACATAAAATAGTGACATGTGTTCCTAACAAGTAAATCACATATGTCCTAACAATCTCCCCCTTTAGCAATCCGTGACAAAACCACAACAAACAAATGAACATATGAGAGAAGTCATAAATCACTTAACTCATATTCACTTGTTGAATACAATAAAATCTATCCTAACATAAACTCTTGAAAAAGTTTGCAAGAAGAGAGTTTATGGCAAGTAGACTTTGAGAACTTGTATTTCTAAAACACTTTAAACAAAACTCATCAAGGCATCTTTGTGTGAAACAGAAATAATAGATTGCATACAAGTAATAAGAACCATGTGTAAAAAAAAAAAATAATAAATAAAAAAAAAAAAAAAAAAAAAAACAACAACAACAACAACAACAACAACAACAACACATGCAAGGCTAGGTGAAACAACATACATCAATATATAGAGAATATAAGTACAATGTCTGTCAATAATGGTCACAAGGCCTAAGGTACAAGAATAAATGTATCTAAAGTAGAGAAAAGAAAAAGATACAAGTAATCCTCACTACATCCCTCAATATGCACTCTCCCCCTAACAAAAATTTCCTATGCTAACCCTCCCCCTAAGTATGACTACTCTCATAACCAAAACTACTTCCCCTTTTTGTCACGAGTGACGATGGGTAAGAGTGTCAAGTAGACATCTCGTCATCACTGGGTGTGCTAGCATCGCCATCATCCTCATCATTAGAATCAGCATCATCATCATCATTAGCATCATCAGCATCACTCTCATCCGCAGGGGCCACAAGAGTGGAAGGCATGGTATAACCACCCATCTCACCTGGTGTCGAGCAATGCGTCCAACACGGGTGTTCACCTAACACAACTCATCACCGAGAGTGTCGAGGTGAGCATCCAAATGCTGAAACTATGCTATGATGTCCTCTAGAGTCACTTCGCTCATAGAAGAGGAGGGAGTGGATGTGGATGGAGCGGATGTGGATGGAGCAGAAAGAGTGGGAGGAGCTACCGTATCAGATCGCCTCAATCGAAATCGCGCCTCGCTCCGTTTAACGATAGCATAGTCAATGGCACACATAACGGGGTAGTGGTCAGAAGTGGGAAAAAGAACATAAAAATGGCATAAAATCTGCCTAATAGCTGAAGGGAAAATGAGCTTATCACAAGTAGCCGTATTCCTATAAACTTCTATAAGAGAAAGAATGAAATGTGTAGGAAAATCTATAGTAAGGTGCTCTAACAAAGAAAGTAAAAATCAAGCACGAGACTCTATGATAGAGTTATAGTGAGAGAGTGGGTGCAAAATAAAAGTCATCATCATGTTCATGAATCTAGGACCTTTAGCAAAGGCCTTACATGGTGTAAACTAACGATCACCCCAATCGAAAATGCGCTCACAAAAAGCGAAAATCATCTCATCTTTGGACACAGTCCTCAGACACTCATAACCAGGGGTCATCAGGATGCTCTACCCTCGGAACACAGAGCACATCGGATACCAACTCCGGTGTGACAACAATGCGTGGACCTCGAATGCGAGTATGAAAGAGAGGTACTAAAGAATCAATTCCATGCATGTTGGAGTAAAATTCTTGGATCAGCACTAAAGGACATGTGACGGGGACGTCACACAGTGACTCCCAACCCCGACTATGAATGACATCGGTAGATCGATGTCGATGAAGTCCACCAAAATGACTCGGCATTCCGAATGAACTCCTCGTTGAGGAAAGTTCTCCGAGAAATCCTTTCTGGCATCCTCATCACCGAACCGGAAAGAAAAAGGGGTAGGATAAGAAGATGAAGTGGAGGCCCTAGAATGCAAAGGGTTCTGGGACGAAGCGGACTTACGTTTTAGTGCCATTGGCACACTAACATAAAGAAGAGAGAGGGGGGGAAGAAAGAGACAATTAGAAAAAGCTCCAAACAGTTCAAATATATAGAAATATATTGAATGTAAGGTACGTATGCATGAAAATGCATGAGCATGTGAAGTGCAAAGTAAAAAGCATCTTAGGTTCAGCCCAATCCAAACCTACCAACACACAATCAGTTTAACATATATAACACACATCTAAATGCATGAAAATATAGTTATAATGCAAGTGTGATGCAATGCATGAGGTTAAAAGATCATTTAAACAAAAACCCATCCCAAAATTTCAATAAACACTTAACAATTTTGAAAAACCCCAAAATTTTTCAAAAACCCCAAAACCTACGTCTAAATGCATGAAATGCATGAATAATGAGAGAAAAGAGATCATACCAAGTGATTTGAAGCAAGGAAAGGCCGAAAATCATATGGATTGAAGGTTTTGAGAGAAAGAGAGTGTTTGGGAGGTGAATAGGCTTAGATAGATCGAGAAAATGAGGATAGGATCGCGTTGAAACCTATTTATAGGTGTTCGTAATTCTCGACAAATAGAGGTGTCGAGAGGTATCGAGACAAGTGTCAAGATAGGTGTCGAGGAAACAAGGCGTCGACAGATGAAGCTATCGAGGAGCTATCGAGGGACAATTCTACAAAAGCTAAAAAGAAGCTGGATCGATCCATTGGCTGTCAAGAAGCTATCGAGGGTCTAGGAACTTTCTCGATCGATCCACCAACTTAATATCTTGACAGATAGGCCAGGTGTTGAGGAGGTGTCAAGGTTGCTTAACACCAGTTTTTCAAGAAAGGAAAAACAAATATATGAATGGAATTAAGCATGCAACTCAACCAATAATCCAATCAACATTTTAAACTCTCAAAAACATTTCTTAATAGCAATTTTAAGCACAGAGATCCCAAAACACGCACACACACACACACACACTAAACAAGTCTATCCAATTTTATATTTCAAAAACAAGTTAGGACAGTTTAGTGAACATCCATTAACACATGTAAACCTTGTGATGGCCAAATCACATTGTACCTGCACATGTATCAAGAGTAGCAAAGAATATTGCGTGTTGTGTATGAAAAACATCTCAAGATTACATAAGTGTATACATGTTATGACAATTTGAGATATGAGAAAATCACTTTTAACTCACACACAATCATAACTATTTGATGGAGACTATCACCTTTGAGGTACATCTTATAACTCCCACATCTCCTAGAATACACGCTTGCAATCATATTTAAAGTATTTTGATTTTTTTTTTTTTTTTCTTTGCATATTTTTCTTTTTAAGCAAATTATGCATGGGCATATAAGAGAGAAAAAGAAATAGCCAATGATGTTAAGCATTTGACATTCCAATTTTGCTATGCCAAAGCACACAAATGTCATTTTACGATTGGCGGGCAAAAGTGGTGAGATGGTTATTTATGCCTTTCTCTTAGGATTTTGTAGTCCTTCCCGTCAAAAAGAGTGATATGAGTGTGCAATACAAGAGATCACTTAACCTTACTCATCACAAACACAAGCCACAAAACTCACTTGCTTAGTTGTGCATAGAGGTGCTCATCTATGCTACAAGAGAAACAAAGTTTAGAAAACTTTGTTTCAATGGCCATCCAAGGTACACAAGTATCAATGTACACATAACACACACTGTTTTTGTATGTTTCTGATTTTTCAATTTTTTTTTTTATTTATATATGAAAAACAAAATAAACAAAACTGAGAACAAACAAAAACATGTTAAACAAAGCAAAGTATAAAACTAGACCGACTCAAAACTTGAAAGTAAAAACACACGTAATGCACACATAAAAACAAGAAGGGAGAAAGAGAAAAGTGATAGAATCAATTAGAGCCCTTTTCCTTCCACGCCTTGGAAGAACCTTTCTTTTGAGTAAACCTTTGAACCGGCAGAGAGGGGGAAGAATTGAAACAATTCAAGTTCAAAAGGAACATGAGGGCTTTGAGAAGATCTCTAAGAGGAACAAGAAAGGATTAAAGCTGATTCTGGCCTCCGGATGCTATCATGTCGTTGTATTGTTGAGTGGCTAACCACTTATAGCAATTTGGCCGAGTATGACCTGCAACTCCACAATGATGACAGAGATGCTGCTTCTTTTGTTTAGGCTTTTGAGAGTTAGCCTTCTTAACCTTAGGGTTTTTAGCTTCCTTCTTATGTTGCTTAAGGAGTGCTCCTAAGATAGATTTACCTTTATCTACGTTCTCACTAGCTAAATCAATTTTAACATCATTGTTCTCAATTTCAACATTATTACTAGGAGGAACAAGAATAGTAGTACTAGTAGAAGCAATATTAGAAGAAAAGAGACCATGCCCTAAACTTGTTTGATCAGAAGTAGATTTAAAGACGAGAATTTCATCAAGCTTTACACTTGAAGTCCTTTCCAATTGAGCTCTGACTTGAAACAACTCCGCTTCAAGCTTCTTGGTCTTCTCAGTCAAGAAATTGTTCTCGAACCTCAGTGCTCCAATAGTTTGATTAGCTTCATCAAACTTTGTGGAAAGCTCTTCACGATCAAGTTCCACATCACCGAGCTTCTTGGTGGTCACCTATAACGTTTCTCTGTTTCTGAGAAAGTTTGTATAATTTCTCATAGGCTGTATGGATATCATCTTGTTCATCCATCTTCTCAAACTTGGACTCCACCAATTCCTCTTCTTCATCCACATCTTCAACATTCCCCTCGGTAGGATTGATAGTGTGGCGGTGAAGGCATTTAGGATTTCGTCATCCTCATTGTTAGAATCATCCTCGGGCTCGGTGTTGCTCAAAGTAGTAGCAAGTGCCTTGCTCTTCCCAATGCTCTTGAGATATGTAGGACATTCCTGTTGATCGAATCCTTGACACCCAAAGCATTTAGGTCCTACGGGAACAGTGTATCGACGGCCGCCATCCCTAGCATCCTTCTTCCCTTTGTCTTGGCTCTTAAGTCGAGAAGAACTGGATTGCTACTTCAATCTTTGTAGCATCCTTCTTCATGAGCTTCTTGAATTGCCTGGTGATGTAGGACTTCATCTTAGAATCTTCATCGTTTGAAGACTCATCTGTGTCATTGCTCTTGGCCTTTAGTGCCATGCTTTTACCTTTACCTGATTTGCCAATTTTAGTTAACCTAAGCTCATACATTTGTAGATTGTCAACTAGTTCTGTCAAAGGAATCATGTTAATATCCTTTGATTCCTCGATCGCCGTGATCTTTGCATGGAATCTCTCGGGTAGAGATCTAAGCACTTTCCTCACAATCTTGGGTTCAGGAATGACTTTCCCAAGATTGAAGGCTAAGTTCACTATGTCCTTGAGCTTGGCATAGAACTCATCGAATGACTCATCCTCCTTGTGATAGGCCAAAAATGAATTGACCCCTTGTGATAGATTAGTTGATTAATTAGCCAAGTTTATTAGTTAATCAAATTAACATGCAAATGCGCGGTAGCACAAATAAATCACCGATTAAACTAAGTATGCAGCGGAAAATAAATTGACAGGGTGATTTGTTTACGAATGGAGAAAACTAACACGGCAAAAACCCCACCAGGTGATTTTAATGTCACCACTCCCGAAATTCCACTATTTTCACAACAAGCGGTTACAAGTAAAAGAATTCCAGTACCTTATACCAACTTACAATTGAACCCTTACCCAAATATCCAATTGGACTTATTCTGTAGTGACAATTTCTCATTTTGATGCACGGCTCCCATTGCGTGACTAACCTATTGCGCGGATCCCAATATGTGACTTTAATCACCAAATAGAAAAGGTTGTTAGTTGCAAAGTTCTTGAGTTCATCCTAACGATGAAGATCAAGAAGATGCTTGGTCACAAAGCTCTACAATGTATAAACACAGCAACTTCTTCACAAGAATGATGAACTAGGGCAAATTCTGTCTCTGGTCACAAATTGCTTGAACAAACTTTTCTCCACACTTTTGTAAGTTGTGAACACTTTGTCGACCCTTAAAATAATCCTTTTATATGTCTAAGGTTGTGAGAAAAGAAAGCCCAAACACATAAACACGGATCGAGTCAAAACAGCAATTGAAATTTGTTTTCATAAATCTGGATAGATACCCTATTTGTCGAGATGTTTCGAGCCACAGGCTGAAAAGGTCTCTTTTAAGCTCAATAGATGGCTAGCTGTCGAGCTTTAATGACAGGCACTTTTTAGCTTGAATCTTGGACAGACTTACATGGCTTCAATACTTGATCTCAAAACAAAGTTTCTTGAAGTATTAAACACATCCTAGATCTACCTAAATACAAGTAAAGGATTAGCCCATTACATAAAATAGTGACATATGTTCCTAACAAGTAAATCACATATGTCCTAACAATTTGGCTTCTGCACAAATCATGACATTTGATCCTTTTTTGAACAATACATCTCATTTTTGAGATCGGTGCTTGAAATTTTTGATATTTCAACATTGAGAGTTACCTTTGGCTTTTTGAGCACCATACATTTCAATTTTAAAATGTCGCTTTCGCTTTTTCCTAGTCAAATACTAGTATGTGCGATGGTTTTTGCAGCTCAAAATCTCTTTTTCAATTTGAGATTTACATTTGGTGAGTTCTATTGCAAAAATATAAAAATAAAGGTGGGAAGATATATAGGCACAAGTCTATGCAAGTATCAAGACCATCAAGACCATTGATCAATCATTCATGATAAGTTGGAAAATCTATTTGCAATAATCACACATAGTTTTCAAGATTTCTCTCACAGAGAAAAATGTGCATACATAACAACATAGCTCGAAAATGTGCTAAAAAATACAAGAGCTGTTTAGACCCTCAATTAAAAATTACGGCTAGAATGCTTTTACTCTAACTCATCTAAGTGCGAAAACAAGAGTAAATGAAGTGCAATCAACCGATACTACTCTACTGCATAAACATGAACAACAAATATAAAAGCAAAGCACAAGAGTAAGGGAAGAGAGAATGCAAACACAAGATAACACGCCGATGTGTTATCCAAGAGAAAACCGAAGTACTTGGCGTAAAACCTCTCCCCCGCCCTCCAAGCGATAATCGATCCACTAGACATTCAGTTAAGATACATGGGTTAGCAAGAGACCCTCCAAGCCGAATCTACTCGATGCACCTAAACCCTCCAAACTCCTACTCCAACAAAGCTTCTTGGAACCGTGTCTTGTCTAGCTTTCTGGATCCCACAATACGCCCAATTGCATCCGCCAAGCCTCACCGGCTTCTTTTGGCAATTCTCCAAAGCTTCCCAACACTCTGAATAGGTGTGGGTTATGTTTGGGTACAAATCTCCTCTCAAGGTATGACAATGGAAGAGGGAATGAGAAGAGACTACAATGATTTCTCACTAAGGATGGGTAGCCCTCTCTCTAAAAGATGGGTGTGTGTGTTGTAGAAAACCTATCTAGGGTTTTTCTCTCTTAATGGCTTCGTCTATATTTGTGGGTAATGAGGGTATATATAGTATGGGTGAAGGGTAAGAAAGTCACACATAAAAATCCTCCAAGCAAAATGTTTCGCGACTTCCTCGTGGGAAGGCCTTATCCGCGAGACACTCGCGAAAAACAACGGTCCTGCACACGACTCTTCAACTGCCAATCAAATGCTCCTCACATGCCCTTTTCGTAGGAACCCTTCTCACGAACTTCTCACAAGCTAGTCACGAAATGCACTAATCTTCAATTAAGTTTGAGTCTTCACTAACTTAATACTAAATCCAAAACAACAAAATCCTGTAAAATATAAGGAAATAAATTAAAGCAATTACAACACTTTTTGTCATGGAATAAAGCCAACAAAAAACCATAGTTGTAAATCATAACTTTACATTCCCAAACTCACATTTAAGTCTAGAGTTTGTTATAGGGTATTTTATCACGGAATAACCAAAGAGGGAGATTGTAAAGTTGTGATTTACAACTATGTTTTATGTTGGCTTTTTCCATGACAAAAAGTGTTGCATTTGCTTTAATTTTTTTTCCTTATATTTTGTGGGATTTTTTTGTATGTGGTTTAGTATTAAGTTGGTGAAGAATTGAGCATGAAATGAAGAATTAGTGCAATTTCATGACTAACTTGCGAGAAGAGTATCCCGCAAAAAGAGCACGTGAGAAGCACATGCTTTGGAAGTCAAGAGTTGTGCTAGGCTGTCGTTTTTGCGAGTGTCTCGTGGGTAAGGCCTTTCCATGAAGTACTCGCAAAACTTTCTGCTTGGAGTATTTTTAAGTGTGACTTTCTTACCCTTCACTCATACTATATATACTCTCATTATCCACAAAATATATAAGGAGGTCATTCAGAGAGAAAAACCCTAGATAAGTTTTCTACAACACACACACACCCATCTTTTAGAGAGAGAGCTACTTATCCTTAGTGAGAAATCATTCTAGCCTCTTCTCCTTCCCTCTCCCATTGTCATACATTGAGAGGAGATTTGTACCCAAACATAACCCATAAATTTTCAAAGTGTAGAGAGTGTTTTGGAGCTTGGGAAGCTTTGGGGATTTGCCGGAAGAAGCTTGTGAGGCTTGGCGGATGCAATTGGGCGTATTGTGGGATCCAGAGAGTTAGAGAAGACAAGGCTTTGTTAAGTCGGATGGTAGCAGGAGCTTGGAGGGCTTAAGTACATTGGGTAGACTAGGCTTGGAGGGTTTTTTGTTATTCATGTACTCCAACTTTATTTTTCTCGTGGATCGATTTACTGCTTGGAGGGAGGTGGAGAAGTTTTTCATTTGAGTTCTTGATTTCTTCTTCGATAACATGTCTCGGTGTTATCTTTTGGTTGCATCTCTCTTCCTTTACTCTTGTGCTTTACTTTTATTGTTTGTTTTTCATGTTTAACACTAGTGTAGTTATTGGTTTATTGCGCTTCATTTACTTTTTTTCCGCACTTAGATAAGTTAGAGAAAAATCAATCGAGCTGTAATTTTTAATTGGGGCTCTAAACAAGCTCTTGTGTTTCACAGAATTCCGAGCTTTCGGGGATGATATGCCATGATTGAATGCTTTAGATGCATGTTTAAGTGTGTGAGAGTTAGAATAACATGTTAAAATACCCTTTAATAAGATTAAGATTTGGAACACAATGCGTGGGGGCCGACCCACAAGTTCGGTGGGGTTGGGCGCTTACGACCTCCCCATCCCCATGCCCAAACTACGGACACGTTCTCTGGTACAGATTAGTCCTTCCACAAGAGCACTATATTTATGATTCTTAGACCAAATCTAGGTGGCAACTCTATTTACACCTCTATCATGGTCAACCCAAGGCCAAAGAATACTTCCCACGATTTTTGGGGAAGCCTCAAAGCTTGTCACGTGGGCTTGTGCCCACAATCATGAATTTTTTTAAGGGGGAGGGTTTGTATATGACTTAACTGAAAAATTTCCTCAGTGAAGGAGTGGTACTGGAATATATATATATATATATATATATATATATATATATATATATATATATATAATAAAAAGGAGATGTTGCTTTGTACTTTCCATTTATTTGAAAATTTTGTATGTTAGATCACTACGGAGGTTAAATTTTGTTGAGTTATAGATTGACCCCGATTAATTAAGACAACTATCAAAGTTGATTAATTAGGTCAACTTACATACAATTCGTGGAGGCACATACAAATCATAAAATGAACTAAGTGTAGTGAAAATTACATTGACATGGTGATTTGTTGAAAAATAGGGAAACCGTCTCGCAAGGCAAAAAGCCCATTAGGTGATTTTCAAGTCACCACTCCCAAGAATCACTAATCAAGAATCAAGTGGTTACAAATATAAGAAATCTTACCACTACCCTGGACTATCCCAAAATACCAACCTACTGTTGAAATTTTACTCCAATACCTAATTGTACTTAATCATGTAGAGACTTCTTCCCTGTTTGCATAAATCCTAGTACATGACTAACTTCTTTGCAAAAATCCAAGTACATGACTAACTCCACACCAACTCTTTGATTGTTTTAGATGCAACAACTTCACGTAGAAACACCACTAGGATCTCCAATGGTTGGAGCTAGAGATTTTGCTTGGTTACAAAACCTAAAGGTGCACAAGAAATGCAGCAAGATCTCTTTCTTCTATAGGAGGTGTCTACAGTTTTAATAAGAAAACCTTATGGAGCTTTCTAGGATTAGGGTTTTCTTTCTCCTTGCCTCCCTATTTATATAGGATCTTAATGGGCCTTTTAATGAGTTCTCCTATTCCTGTTAGGTTTACACAAACCTTGGGCTCTCCAAATCTTATTAGGATTATACAAATCTATAAACAAATAGCCCCTTAGAATAAAACGTTGTTGCCTATGTCTTGAAATCTGTTAGCTCAAAAGATCAAGATGTATCAAGCTAGGTATTGAGTTTCATTAAATCTTGATAGTTCTTGAGCAATCTTTATGTCTTCAATGAAACCACTTGTCATGATAATCTTGAACCCACTTAGATCTACCCAATTACAAGTAATGTGCATTTTGTAATCTCTAACCATTGATATTGAACCCTTCTTTTACATTGTTATTTTGTTGTGAAATTTGAATATGTAGAACAAGATGTTTTTTTTTTTTTTTTTTTTTTGGGGGGTGGGGGGGGGGGGGGGCATGTTATCCCATTAGATTATAAAATCTACCAAAGTTGAAACCATCTATGATTGGTGTAGATTTTGGAGCGTAGATATGTATTCTCCAACTATCAAATCAGCCAAAAGATGTTTGTAAAAGCTTTGCAGGAGATTCTTTATGTTGTCTTGCTCTGAGTTCCCTACCTTCAGTTCATCATCTCCTCCCATCAATTGTAACATTCTCTAGAACCACCTCAAGCTCAAGGAATTTCACCTTGGTGTAAGCTTGGGCTAGTTCGCCATTTAGCGTCTCTATCTCGTACTTAGCCTCGTTATATCTCACTAGGAGACTTCTATAGTCCTCCTCGCCTTTCTTCATCTTTTTCACAGCCGCCTTAGCCACCTTTGCATATTCTCCCGACTTCTCAAGGAGAGAGTTATAATTTTCTTGAAGACCGGTTATATCTTCATCTACCTCAGCATCCGATTCTTCTACAATTCCCATAGATTCCTCATCACTATGCTCCCCGAGTTCTTGTACAAGCAAGTTCAAATCCTCTGAAGATTCAACATGAGCAATAGTCATAAATGCTGAGTAGTTCCCTTCTTCATCACAACTGCCCTCCGAATCTGAGTTGGAAGACTCCAAATCACTAAGAGTCGTGGCATATGCATTGCCCTTCATTCTCAAATAATTAGGACATTCTCTCTTGACATGACCATGTCCATTGCACTCGAAGCAAGTGATTCCTTGAATGGATTGAGAGTCTTTCCCATCCTTCTTCCTATCACCCTTGGGAGATGAAAACTTTCCTCTGTTGAAAGGCTTCCCACTGTTGTTCATATTTAGAAATTTTCGGAAGTTCTTTGCAAGAAAAACTACTTCCTTCTCCACATCATCCTCTTCGGAGGGGTTGTCCATTCTCTCGGTGATGGTTTTAAGAGCAAGGGATTTGCTCGATTTATGAGAAGGTAGTCCTAGCTCATATGTTTGAAGAGATCCGATTAGCTCTTGGATTTTGATCTCATCCAAGTCTTTACTCTCTTCTATAGCTGTAACTTTTGCTCGGAAACTCTCCGGTAAAGACCTCAAAATTTTCCTCACCACCTTAGAGTCTTCAATCTTCTCTCCAAGATTGAGTTTGGCAATTGCAATCTCATTGAGCTTTCCATAGAAAGAATCGAAAGCCTTATCATCTCCCATCTTAAGGTCTTCAAATCCGGTGGTAAGCATTTCAAGCTTCGTGTCCTTTACCTTTTTGATACCCTTATATGTCGTTTCAAGGATCGTCCAAGCTTCCTTTGCTGTTTTTTCACGTGCGAAATCTGTGAAACTCATTAGGGACACACCACAGAATATAGCATTAATGGCCTTACTATTTGCATTAGCTAATGCAAGAGCTGCCTTATCCCATTCGGACTTGGCAGTAGTGGGTTTAACATACCCATTCTCTCTGAGAATCCCATACGGACTCATCAACGATTGCACAAGAAAGCCCTCATTCGGACCTTCCAAAAAGCATAGTTGCCTCCATCAAAGAATGGTGGGGCATTAAGAGATTGTGACCGGTCCATCACAAAGGGTCAACGATCACACTCAGGTATTTAAACCACAGCGAGTGTACCCGCTCTGATACCAATTGAAAGCTCGAAATGTGTGAAAACACAAGACCTTGTTTAGACCCCCAATTCAAATTACGACTTGGTTGATTTTACACTAACTTAATACTAAGTGCAGAATAGTGTAAACATAAGCAAGTAAACACGAGAGCTACTCTAATCCATATTTAAAGCAACACAACAGTAAAATGAAATGAACAAGAGTAGGGAAAAGAGATGCAAACACGGATAACACCGAGATGCGTTATCGAAGAAGAAACCGAAGACCTCGGTGAAAAACCTCCCCACCGCCCTCCAAGCGGTAATCGATCCACTGGACAATCGGTTGGGATACATGGGTAAGCAAGAGACCCTCCAAGCTCTTACTCTAACAAGGCTTGTCGGAACCGTGTCTTGACTAGCTCTCTGGATCCTGCAACAAGCTCCATGTTGCATCTGCCATCTTTGGCTTCTTCCAATGTTTCCAAAGAACACCAAAACCTCACCGGACACTCTCAAAAGGTGTGGTAAGTGTTTGGGCTATTGATCTCTCAATGGTATGGAAATGGAGAGGTAGGAGATGAGGAAATTCCACAAACAAATGTGTAGAGAATTTTTGGTATAACAATTTCTAACTCTCAAGTGTTTTAGCTAGGGTTTTCTCTCTGAAGCTCTCCTTCACAATTGTGGGTAATATGGGTATATGTAGTGAGGGTACAGAAAGTGTGTACCAGGCAGACAGACTGGCATAACAGAATGTCTCGCGGGTGTCTCACGGAAAGGCCTTACCCGCAAGATACTCACGAGACACAGCTATCTCCATCTGTACAGACTCTTCGCATTCCAGTCATGTGTAAGGCACATGCTTCACTTGATGGGAAGATTAGTCGCGAGACACCCGTGAGAAATCTTCTGGTTTCACTTGCTTGAGTCTTCACACTCTCTCTCTCTCTAACACACAACCCTTACAATCACATCCCACAATAAATATAGAGTACATAAGATTGAATATAATTACAATCAAATTTGGCACAGAATAAAAGCCAACAAAATAAAAATTTGTAAATCATAACTTTACAAGTACCAATGTACACACAACACACATTGTTTTTGTATTTTTATGATTTTTATGATTTTTCAATTTTTTATTTTTATTTATATATGAAAAACAAAATAAACGAAACTGAAAACAAACAAAAACATGTTAAACAATGCAAAGCATAAAACTAGACCGACTCAAAACTTGAAAGCAAAAACACAAGTAATGCACACATAAAAACAAGAAGGGAGAAAGAGAAAAGTGATAGAATCAATTGAAGCCCTTTTCCTTCCATGCCTTGGAAGAACCTTTCCTTTGAGTGAACCATTGAACCGACGGCAAGGGGGAAGAATTAAAACCGTTCAAGTTTGAAAGGAACATGAGGGCTTTGAGAAGATCTCCAAGAGGAATAAGAGAGGATTGAAGGCGATTCTGGCTTCGAAATGCTATCATGCCATTGCTCTATTGAGTGGCTAACCACTTATTGCAATTTGGTCGAGTATGACCGACAACTCCACAATAATGACAGAGATTCTACTTCTTTTGTTTAAGCTTTTGAAAGTTAGCCTTCTTAGCCCTAGGGTTTTTAGCTTCCTTCTTATCTTGCTTAGGGGGTGCTCCTAAGATAGATTTACCTTTGTCTATGTCCTCACTAGCTAAATCAGTTTTAACATCATTGTTCTCAATTTCAACATTATTATTAGGAGGAACAAAAACAGTAGTACTAGTAAAAGCAATATTAGAAGAAGAGAGACCATACCTTAAACCTATTCAATCGTAAGCAGATTTTTGAAGACTGAGCATTTCATCAAGCTTTGCACTTGAAGTCCTCTCCAATTGAGCTCTGACTTAAAACAGCTCCACTTCCAGCTTTTTGGTCTTCTTAGCTAAGAAATTGTTCTCAAACCTCAGAGCTCCAATAGTTTGATTAGCTTCATCAAACTTTGTGGAAAGCTCTTCATGATCAAATTCCACATCACTGAGCTTCTTGGTGGTCAGCCTATAAAGCTTCTCATGTTTCTGAGAAAGCTTGTATAATTTCTCATAGGCTGTATGGATATCATCTTGATCATCTATCTTCTCAAACTAGGACTCCACCAATTCCTCTTCTTCATCCACATCTTCAACAATCCCCTATATAGGATTGACAAAGTGGCGATGAAGGCATTCAGGATTCTGTCATCCTCATTGTCGAAATCATCCTCGGGCTCGGTGTTGCTCAAAGTAGCAGCAAGTGCCTTGCTCTTCCTAATGCTCTTGAGATATGTAGGACATTCCTGTTTCATGTGACCGAATCCTTGACACCCAAAGCACTTAGGTCCTGCGGGAATAGTGTACGGACCGCCATCCTTAGCATCCTTCTTCGCTTTGTCTTGGCTCTTGAACTGAGAAGAACTGGATTGCCTACTTCAATCTTTGTAGCATCTTTCTTCATGAACTTCTTGAATTGCCTGGTCATGTAGGACTTTATCTTAGAATCTTCATCGTTTGAAGACTTATCGTATCCTTTGCTCTTGGCCTTGAGTGCCATACTCTTTCCTTTATCTGATTTGCCAATTTGAGTTAACCCTAGGTCGTAGGTCTGTAGATTGCCAACCAGCTCTGTCAAAGGAATCTCGTCAATATCCTTTGATTCCTCAATCGCCGTGATCTTTCCATGTAATCTCTCGGGTAGAGATTTGAGCACTTTCCTCACAATCTTGGGTTTAGGATTGGTTTCCCCAAGATTGAAGGTTGAGTTCACTATGTCCTTGAGTTTGGCATAGAACTCATCAAACGACTTATCCTCCTTGTGATAGGCCAAAAACGAATTGACCCCTTGTGATAGATTAATTGATTAATTAGCCAAGTTCATTAATTAATCAAATTAACATGCAAATGCGTGGTAGCACAAACAAATCACCAATTAAACTAACTATGCAGCGGAAAATTAATTGACATGATAATTTGTTTACGAATGGAGAAAACCAATGCAGCAAAAACCCCACCAAGTGATTTTACGGTCACCACTCTCGAAATTCCACTATTATCACAACAAGCGATTACAAGTAAAGGAATCTCATTACCGTTTACCAACTTATAGTTGAACTCTTATCCCAATACCCAATTGGACATGTTCTGTAGTGACAATTTCTAATTTTGATGCACGGCTTCCAGTATGTGACTAACCAATTGCGCGGATCCCAATACGCGACTTTAGTCACCAACTAGAAAAGGTTGTTGGCCGCAAAGTTCTTGAGTTCATCCCAACGATGAAGATCGGGAAGATGCTTGGTCACAAAACCCTATGGTGCACAAACATAGCAACTTCTTCACAAGAATGATGAACTAGGGAAAATTCTGTGTCTCCAGTCACAAATTGCTTGAACAAACTATTCTCAACACTTTTGCAACTTGTGAACACTTTGATGACCCTTAAAATAATCCTTTTATACGTCTAATGTTGTGAGAAAAGAAAGCCCAAACACATAAACATGGATTGGAGTCAAAACAGAACTTAAATTCTGTTTTTCATAAACCTCGAAAGATATCCTATCTATCGAGATGTTGTCGAGCCACTGGGCTGAATAGGTCTTTTAAGCTCGATAGATGGCTAGTCATCGAGCTTTAATGACAGGCATTTTTCAGCTTGAATCTTGGACTGACTTGCATGGGTTCAACACTTGATCTTGAAACAAAGTTTCTTGAAGTATTAAACACATCCTAGATTTACCCAAATACAAATAAAATAAGTTTTGTCAAAGGATTAGCCATTACATAAAATAGTGACATATGTTCCTAACAAGTGAATCACATATGTCCTAACAATTTGGCTTCTGCACAAATCATGACATTTGATCCCTTTTTGAACAATACATCTCATTTTTGAGATCGATGCTTGAAATTTTTTATATTTCAACATTGAGAGTTAGCCTTTGGCTTTTTGACCACCATACATTTCAATTTAAAATGTCCTTTTTCCTTTTTCCTAGTCAAATACTAGTATGTGCGACGGCTTTTGTAACTTAGAATCTCTTTTTCATTTTGAGATTTACATTTAGTGAGCTCTATTGCAAAAATATAAAAATAAAGGTGGGAAAATATATAGGCACAAGTCTATGCAAGTATCAAGACCATCAAGACCATTGACCAATCATTCATGACAAGCAAGAAGATCTATTTGCAATAATCACACATAGTTTTCAAGATTTCTCTCACACAGAAAAATGTGTATACATAACATGCTAAGCCCGTAAATGCACTACGCCATTAGTACGAAGGTACTAGGCCAGACTCAAATGTGATATGTGCTCAAACATATATGATCAAACTTTTTGAAATTTTCACTTTTTTCGTGGTTTTGGATTTTTACTCACACAAAACAACATCAATAAAGTAAGATCAAAAACGAAAACATAAACAATGCATATAAAGAGATGCAAGATGCACAAATGCATGACAATGAAGCATCTAATGTATGAAGGGTCCTACAAAGATTGAAAGAATTAGATCAAGAACCATGAGAGCAAAAACTCAACCATAGGAACCTTTCCTCATCCAAACGGAACGATTGTTTAGAATGAGTATCTCATGAAAAGTGAGACAATGGCTGGAAGAATAAGAACTAGAGATGCACATTGACAAGGAGGTAAGAACATCAAAAACTTTTCCAAGAACTTACTATTTCCCCCCAAATCCGATTTAGCTTGCAAAGCACAACTTCCAAAAACTCAAGTTGCTCTTTTCTTTTGATTCTCTTAAGAGGTTGAAACTTAGAGCAATGTGGTCTAAGATGACAAAAGGCACCACAATGGTGACAAACAATGTGTTTAGGTCCACTAGACTTTTTAGGGAGGGATCTAGCAAAATGGTTTTGTTCTCTCTTCAACATGGAGCATTGAGGTCTTATGTGACCGATCACACTACAATGGTGACAAGTGGGAACAAAATTAGATCCATTCAAATCCCTAGGATGAGACCTAAATAGAGGCTTAGGCTTAAGAGTCTTTCTCTCCACCTTTTGATTTCTTTTATGTGGAAGAATGTACACCGATTTGTCATTTGAGGTAGAACACACAATAGGCACAAAATCGGGTACCACAACATGATTGCAACATATATTATCTTCCTTTTTAGCAACAGGTTCAACAATCAAACACTTGGCAAGCATCTTAAGAGATTCATTTTCACATTTAAGATCATCAACTAGTTTGTTAGACAAAACAAGTTTAGCATCCAACTCCATATTCAAACATTCAAACTCTTTTAGTCTTTCAAGGGAATGTTTAGCAAGTTTTTTATACTTTTCAACCAATTTTTTAGATTCATTGAGCTTAGCAATCAAATCATTCTTTTCACAAATGAACTTGCTGAAATTCTCATGAATCTTCTTAGTCTTTTTCTTTAAGAGTTTGACATTTGGAATATCAACAACAACACCCATAGATTCATGCAACATGTCATCACAATTATGACGATTAACACCCATAAAGGCATTTTCACAAACACATGGCATGTTACAATCAACAACATCCATAGAAGCGTAAAAAGCACTATCCATGGCAATACATACAAGGGGTCAAGGATCACACTTAGGTAATGAAACCAAATCAAGTGTACCCGCTCGATACCAATTAAAAGCTAAAATGTGTTAAAAAACACAAGAGCTGTTTAGACCCCCAATTAAAAATTATGGCTAGATTGCTTTTACTCTAACTCATCTAAGTGCGGAAACAAGAGTAAATGAAGCGCAATCAACCGATACTACTCTAGTGCATAAACATGAACAACAAACATAAAAGTAAAGCACAAGAGTAAGGGAAGAGAAAATGAAAACACAAGATAACACGCCGATGTGTTATCAAAGAGGAAACCGAAGTACTTGGCGTAAAACCTCTCCGCCGCCCTCCAAGCGATAATCGATCCACTAGACAATCAGTTGGGATACATGGGTTAGCAAGAGACCCTCCAAGCCTAATCTACCCGATGCATCTAAGCCCTCCAAGCTCCTACTCCATCAGGGGTTCTTGGAACCGTGTTTTGTCTAGCTTTCCGGGTCCCACAATATGCCCAATTGCATCCGCCAAGCCTCACCGACTTCTTTTGGTAATTCCTAAAGCTTCCCAAGCTCCAAAACACTCTCTACACTTTGAATAGATGTGGATTGTGTTTGAGTACAAATCTCCTCTCAAGGTATGACAATGGAAGAGGGAAGGAGAAAAGGCTACAATGATTTCTCACTAAGGATGGGTAGCTCTCTCTAAAAGATGGGTGTGTGTGTTATAGAAAACCTATCTAGGGTTTTTTCTCTCTGAATGGTTTCCTCTATATTTGTGGGTAATGAGGGTATATATAGTATGGGTGAAGGGTAAGAAAGTCACACATAAAAATTCTCCAAACAAAATGTTTCGCAACTACCTCGCAAGAAGGCCTTACCCACGAGACACTCGCGAAAACAACAACAGATGCACACGACTCTTTAGCTTCCAATCATGTGCTCCTCACATGCCCTTTTAGTAAGAACCCTTCTCGTGAACTTCACGTGAGCTAGTCACGAAATGCACTGATCTTCAATTAAGCTTGAGTCTTCACCAACTTAATACTAAACCCAATACAATAAAATCCTGCAAAATACAAGGAAATAAATTAAAGCAATTACAACACTTTTTGCCATGGAATAAAGCCAATAAAAAAACATAGTTGTAAATCACAACTTTACATTCCCAAAATCACATTTAAGTCTAAAGTTTGTTATAAGGTATTTTGTCACGGAATAGCCTAAGAGGGAGATTGTAAAGTTGTGATTTACAACTATATTTTATGTTGGCTTTTTCCATGAAAAAAAGTATTGTATTTGCTATAATTTTTTTCCTTATATTTTGTAGGATTTTATTGCATGTTGTTTAGTATTAAGTTGGTGAAAAATTAAGCATGAAATGAAGAATCAGTGCAATTTCGTGACTAACTCGTGAGAAGAGTATCCTGCAAAAAGAGCACGTGAGAAGAACATGATGGAAGTCAAGAGTTGTGCTAGGTCTGTCGTTTTTGCGAGTGTCTCGTGGGTAAGGCCTTCCCGTGAAGTACTCGGAAAACTTTTTGCCTGGAGGATTTTTATGTGTGACTTTCTTACCCCTTACTCATACTATATATACTCTCATTATCCACAAAATATGTAAAGAGGTCATTTAGAGAGAAAAATCCTAGATTGGTTTTCTACAACACACACACCCATCTTTTAGAGAGAAAGCTACTCATCCTTAGTGAGAAATCATTCTAGCCTCTTCTCCTTCCCTCTCCCATTGTCATACCTTGAGAGGAGATTTGTACCCAAACATAACCCATAAATTTTCAGAGTGTAGAGAGTGTTTTGAAGCTTGGGAAGCTTTGGGGATTTTCCAGAAGAAACTTGCGAGGCTTGGTGGATGCAATCAAGCGTATTGTGGGATCCAGAGAATTAGAGAAGACAAGGCTTTGTTAAGTCGGATGGTAGCAGGAGCTTGGAGGGCTCAAGTACATTGGGTAGACTAGGCTTGGAGGATCTTTTGTTATTCATGTACTCCAACTTTATTTTTCTAGTAGATCGATTTACTGCGTGGAGGGAGGTAGAGAAGTTTTTCGCTGAGTTCTTGAGTTTCCTCTTCGATAACATGTCTCGATGTTATCGTTTGGTTGCATCTATCTTCCCTTACTCTTGTACTTTACTTTTATTGTTTGTTTTTCATGTTTATACACTAGAGTAGTTGTCGGTGTATTGCATTTCATTTACTTTTGTTTCGCATTTAGATAAGTTAGATAAAAATCAACCGAGCCATAATTTTTAATTGGGGGTCTAAACAAGCTCTTGTGTTGCACACAATTTGGAGCTTTTAGGGATGATATGCCATGATTGAATGCTTTAGATGCATGTCAATCCATGGCTAGGCAAAGCCTTGTGGTTGCAATTATGCATTAGCCTGCAGGTGAGTCTTCGGCCTCTGCCAAAGGGGCTCATAACAATCAAGGATCCCGGTCCTATCTACAGATGCAGCATCAGAAGAGGCAAAGTGTGAGAGGTTGGAGGAAATTGCTATAGATGGTGATCCGGAGAAGTTTTTTCAAATTGGAGCTCAGTTGCCTCTTCAAGAGAAGGAAGAATTGTTAGTGTTTCTAAGAAGGAATATTGATGTGTTCGTATGGAATGCCTATGAAGCTCCTGGGGTGGATCCAAACTTCATTTTCCATCATCCGAATGTCAACCCGACTATCCTCCCTAGGAAACAACCACCTAAGCGCTTATCTGAAGAGCATTCTAATACTCACAAGGAGGAGGTGAACAAGCTTAAGCGGGCTGAGGCTATTAAAGAAGTATTCTACCCTGAATGGTTGGCTAATATAGTGGTAGTAAAGAAGAAGAATGGGAAGTGGCGGGTATGTGTAGACTTCACAAATTTGAATAAAGCCTGTCCAAAGGACCCCTTCCCCATGCCTCGAATTGATCAGCTAGTAGACGCAATCGTAGGCCATCCTCGAATGAGCTTTTTGGATGCCTTTCAAGGGTACCATCAGATACCTTTAGTCTTGGATGATCAAGAGAAAACAGTTTTTGTCACTCCTACTGGAAATTACCACTACAAGGTGATGCCCTTTGGTCCGAAGAATGCAAGGTCTACTTATCGAGGGATGATGACCAAGATGTTTAAGCCACAATTAGGGAAAACATTGAGATTTATATAGATGACATGGTGGTCAAGAGTAAGTTGGAATATGAGCACGTTAATGACCTCGGGAATATCTTTGAGATCTTGAGGAGACACAAGCTGCGACTTAATGCTTCTAAGTATTCTTTTGGTGTCGAATTAGGGAAGTTCTTAGGGTACATGGTTACACAGTGCAGAATTGAAGTCAACCCCGACCAGATTAAAGCAATCAACAATTTACAGCCACCTCGGAATCCCAAAGAGGTCCAGAAATTAATAGAGATGACTGCTGCTCTAAACCGATTCATCTTTCGATCAGCAGACAAGTGTAGACCTTTCTTCTAATTGTTGAACAAGTTGAAGGGATTTGAATGGATCGATGAGTGTGCCTTGGCTTTCCAACAGTTAAAGGAATACTTATCTCGGCCACCCATTATGTCCAGGCTCGAGGTGGATAAGGTTTTGTTTGCTTACATTGTTGTGGCTTCCCATACAGTAAGCCTGGTGCTTGTACGGGTTGATAGTGGTGTCTGAGGCCATTTATTATGTAAGCAAGTCACTACATGAGACTGAGGTCCGCTACCTACCAATAGAGAAGGCTATTTTGGCGGTGGTGCATGCTACGCGTAAGCTCCCCCATTACTCCCAGTCACACACAGTTGTTGTCCTAACCCAACTCATGCTTAGATTTCTACTTCGGAGTGCTGATTACATAGGGAGGATTGCAAAGTATGGTACAATCCTAGGAGCTTTTAATATCAAGTACATGCCTTGCACCTCTGTCAAGGGTCAGGTCCTCATTGATCTAGTAGCCGAGTTTGTTGAAACCCTATTAGAAGAGGGACTAAAGAAGCAGAACATAGATGAAAAATTAGTTGGCCCAATCTCCTTACAAGAACCTTTGTCTTGGAAGGTATAAGTTGATGGTGTAGCATACCACAAGGGATCCGGGTGTGAGGTTAGTTCGATATCTCCCAAGAGGATCATAATTGAGAAATTCTTGAGATTAGGATTCTCGGCCACAAACAATGAGGGTGAGTATGAAATTCTATTGGTAGGGATGAACATGGTTCGAAAATGGGTGGAAAAGCAAGGAGATATTCTCTGATTCAAGGCTGGTTGTGGGCCAAGTTCAGGGAGAGTTGGAAGCTAGAGATCTTAAAATGCAGGAATATTTGAACCAAGTTAGACACTTACAGTCTAGATTTGGGTCTTTTAATTTATCACAAATCCCTAGAAGTAGAAATACACATGCTGACTCTCTTGTCACGTAGGCAATCTCATCGGCACAAAGTTTACCTCGGGTAATCCTTGTGGAAGACTTGTGTAAACCTACTAAGGTAGGGGGAGATGGGGTTCATATTCATCAAATAAGGGTAGGTCCTAGCTGGATGGACTCTATTATGCTATTCCTTAAGGAAAATGTCTTGCTCGAGAGTAAGTCCGAGGCTGACAAGGTATGGAGGAAGGCTCCTCGATTTTGGCTGTCTAAGAACCGAAAGTTATATAAATGCTATTTTTCTAGACCATATCTGCTATGCATACACCCTGAAGCAGTTGAGCTACTCCTAGAAGAATTACATGAAGGGATTTGTGGAAATCATACAGGGGGCAGATCTTTGTCTCATAGGGCCCTCCTCAAGGATATTGGTGGCTAAATATGTAGAGGGAAGTACAAGAGTATGTGAAGAAGTGCGATCAATTCCAAAAATTTACTCCAAACATTCATCAACCTGGAGGAGTCCTTAATCCCCTGTCCGCTTCTTGGCCTTTTGCTCAATGGGGTTTGGATATTGTAAGACCTTTTCCTAAGGCGGTAGGGAATAAGAGATGGTTGCTGGTCGGCACAGATTATTTCACCAAATGGGTCGAAGCTGAACCACTAGCAAATATCAGAGATATGGATGCCAAGAGATTTATTTGGAAAAATATTGTCACTCGGTTTGGAATCCCTCGTACACTCATCTCGGACAATAGTCTTCAATTTGATAGCAAAACCTTCAGGAGATATTGTTGTGACCTGGGCATAACAAATAAATATTCCACCCCCGCATATCCACGGGAGAATGGACAGGCCAAGGCAGTTAATAAGGTCATAGTGAGTGGGCTGAAAAAGAGGTTGGATGACACAAATGGAAAGTGGATGGAAGAGTTGCCACACGTCCTTTGGACATATCGGACTACACCTCAAAGGTCCACTGGGGACACCCTTTTTTCGATGACTTATGGGGCTGAGACTGTAATTCCTCTAAAAATAAGATTTCCAATGCCGAGAACAAGCTCTTTTACTCCGAGCAACAATGATGGGCTATTGGAGAAGAGTTTAGATTTGATTGAAGAGCGAAGAGAAAATGTTATAGTTCACCTGGCATACTACCAACACAAGCTCAAGTAAGGGTATGATTCAGATGTAAAGTTAAGGCCGCTAGCACCTGGAGACTTGGTCTTAAGAAAGGTTTTGGGAACTGTAAAGAACCTAGCATGGGGAAAATTGGGATCCAACTGGGAAGGGTCATATCGTATCACATCGTTGACTGGAATATGTGCATATTATCTTAAAGATCTAGATGAAAAAGTTGTACCCTGCCCCTAGAATGTAAACAACTTGAGAATGTATTATTATTAATGAAAGCTTTCTTTACCATATTTTGGTTCATTATATTATGCGTCATGTGTTCTACTATTGGTTTGAATATCAAACAGAACCTTAGTCATGCCTAGTTCATCTGATCACATACCTTGGGTAAATTGATATTTTTATTTATTTTTCTAAGTATTAAGTAGAACCTTAGGTATGTCTGGATCCTCGAACCACGTGTTTTGGGTAAATTAATACTTCATAACATCTATTTAAGTATTAAATGTAACCTTAATTATACCTGGCTCCTCGAACCACAAGTTTTGGGTAAATTAATACTTCATAACATCTATCCGAGTATTAAACAGAACATTAGCTATGCCTGGCTCCTCGGACCACATGCTTTGGGTAAATTAATACTTCCTGGCATCTATCTAAGTATTAAACAGAACCTTAGCTATGCTTGGCTCCTCGGATCACATGCTTTGGGTAAATTAATACTTCTTGATATCTACCTAAGTGTTAAACATAACCTTAGCTATGCCTGACTCCTCAAACCACAAGATTTAGGTAAATTGATACTTTCTATTATTTTTCTAAGTATCAAACAGAACATCGATTATGCTTGACTCCTCGAACCACAAACCTTGGGTAAATTGATATTTTAAACTCTTTTTCTAAGTGTAAAAAAAAACCTTAGTTATGTCTAGTTTCTCGGACCATCTACTTTGGGTAAAATAACACTTCGTAACATTTTCCTAAGTATCAACCAAAACCTTGGTCATGCCTGACTCTTTAGACCACATACTTTGGGTAAATTGATATCTTTTAATCATTCTGCTAAGTATCAAACAGAGCCTTTGTCCTTTATGGATCCTCGGACCACATGCTTGAGGTAAATAGTGCTTTCTGTTGATTATTTGAATGTCAAATAGAATTTGCCATTCTAAATGGCAGAGATCCTCACTTTGGTAACATGCTTATAAGCATCACTTGAAGCATTTGCGGGAATATCTATGTCTGTTTAAGAATTACTTGCTCTTCTAGTCCATTAAATCTACTAATGAATGGAGGATTGAGTAGAGTTAAACATGTATGTATACTACATCAATGTGTATTTTCTTAAAATTGAAGCCATACTTTGCCGAGGTGGTGGACTTAGTAAATCTAGCATGTCTTGATGCTGGTCATATGATGTGTGACAACTATGCTGCCACTTATCCAAATTAATAAGCAGAGTTATACTTCATCACCACATTTGTTAAGTGTTAATGAAAGCAGTCATGTTTGGATCAATATGAATGTCACAAGTATGAAGGAAAGACTTACAATTTTCATTAAGATCAAGCCTTAGAAAAAGGCAAATTAGTTACAAAAGGTTAACTTCGTTACAAACTTTGCAAATAAAGACATTAGTTTTAAAAAAAAAAAAAAAAAAAAAAAAAAAAAGAGAACTAAATTCTAAACTACTTCTTCTTAATTACAATTTTCTCTTTTGGTGGACCCTTGGTAGTTTGGGAGAGCGCTGCCTCTGAAGATCCTAAATCTTTGCTCTTAAGGTCACTCTAGGCAGGCAATGGGAGAGTTGCTAGAATTATCTCCATTGTAGAAGGCACCCCTTTCTCTTTAGATGGATCTTGAGGAACAAAATTGGGGTTTGGTGGCATCAGGGGTCACTCCCTTGTTAGCATCAGCTTATTTTTCAACAACCCCCTACTATTGAGCCTCTTCGGACAGACTGCCCGAAGAAGGAAGGGTCTTGGCTGAGCTGCCCTTTCAAGTTACGCCACCTCGGAGGAGGTGTCGGCCTTGGAATTGGCGCGGCAAGGTGCGCGGATAGCAGAAGGGTAGTATACACTCTCTGCTCTCCTAAGGGCGTAAGAGGCCTCAAACCCAGCCTGGTTGAGGGTCTCATTCCACACTTAAAGGCAGTAGTTTCTACATACCCCCGAGACTTCGGCCCAAAGGGCCTCCTCGGTCTCTGCTACCCCCACATCATAGCCTTCTTGCTCGACTTGGTCCCTTGCCTTCTTTGCCTTTTCCAATTTCTTCTTCAAAGCGGCGATCTGTCCTTTGGAAGCGGCCAGCTGATCTTCGGCATTGTGAAGGAGCACCCATTGGCCTTCAACTTGCCTCTTAGCATTGTCCAAGGTGGCCTCTGCGCTCTTTTTGTCCCTCTCCACCTCAAATAGTTTATTCTTCATCTCACTCATTCTTTTTTCAGCTAGATTGAAGGCCTCCACAGCGACATTGCGCCTCCTTTCTTCTTCCTTCATTTGGCGGTGGCAAAAATTGGTTATCTCCTTTGCCCGGATTGTGGCTTGAACGACCTGCCAAGGAAAGAAACTTGGTAAAGGTAAATAAAGAGAAATAGTAAAAGGAAGAAAGGGGAGGAAACTTGTAAAAAAAAAAAAAAAAAAAAAAGAGAATGGAGAGACTTACCATTGCGAGGTCCCTTTTTAGACTAAGGAAAACCTCGTGCCTCCTTAGGGACCTTAGATTGGTCATATCTTCGAGGAGTAGCAGTGCCTGCTCCACCGCATCGATCACATAACCAACCTTCCTTCCTCAGAAATCCCTGATGGAGGCATTAGCAGGTAGAGGAGCCCCATCCAGCATTGGGGTGGGGGTCTAGGATGGAGGTGCGACTTGAGAATCACTCTTCTGGTCGGCGCCCTTTTGCCCTACCCTAGCTTATTTGGGCCTCATCCTCTTAGGAAGGGTGGGTTTGTCCTCCTTTCACCACCTCCTTACCCTTCTACTCCCTTTTCCTTTTGAGGTCGACAGGTTCATGTTAGAGGGGCTGGGTAGGTGGAGGAGTGAGAAGCTTAGTCTGGGCTGCCTTCCCAAGCACGTCCCTCCTTGGTTAGGACACTAGCAGTTCTTGGAGAGTGGACCTCTGTTTGTGCTGTATTCCCATATCGTCCAAAATGCTGGCAGCTTCTTGGTTGTAGTTGGATTGGACTAGGGGAAGGATGGCCGAGGTCACTAGTTGAAGCTTCTGGGGACAAGGGTTGATTGAAGACTTCAAACTCGTCCTTGGAGTTAGATACTTCAACTACTTCTTCTTCTTTTTCTTCTTCTTCTATGATGGCGGGGTGAGAAAAAGTCACCTCTCCGGTTGTATCTTGTGGTGGTAAGGCTACCTTTGGTATGCCTTCAGGTATGGGATCGGTGGTGAGCGTGCCTTCTAGGATCGGACTAGTGATAAGAAAACCTGGGGCAGCTACGCTTATCCAATGTAGACGAGGGTCCTTAGCTTTGATGACGCACTTTGGCGCCCGGTAGCTTTTGGATATAGGGGTGTAGCTGAGAATGAGATATGCTGCTCTGAGCTAGCCGTCACTATGGACAAACACCTCGGCCTTAAGTATTTTATTTAGGCTTGTTTGATTGACAAGGTTAAAGTTAGGCACAACAGCGTTCTTCTCTGCAAAACCATGGGGAAAAACAGAAAGACATAGTTAGCAAAAAGCGAAACGAGCCAAAAGAAAACTCAAATACAAATATTTAACTTAGACCTAAGACCCCACCTAGTTTCCCCTCTCTCGTTGGGTAGGGAAGGCCATCGTGCCATTCCCCTGACACGATTAAAAAGTCCTTGTTTAGGCCCTTGTTGGAGTCGGAGAGGCACTAGATGAGCCTAACCTCGGGGTACCTAGATTTTAGGTAGTACCCTTGCCCCTTTAGATGGTGGAGATTGTAAATCCAGTTGACATTGTGGTGGGTTAGCCCTAAACTTATTTTTTCATTAAGGGCGTCTACACTCCCTAAGATTCTGAACATGTTTGGGGCACATTGGGTGGGAGTTAACCTATAAGCCCTAAGATAGTCCTTGGTGACAGTGCCTATGGGAATCCTCATCCCACCCTTTATAAAGGCAATCATTGGGATTACCACTTCTCCCTCTTGCCTTTTTTCATGCCACTCTCCCTCCTTACAATACCTAATAAACATTCCTGGTGGGATCCTGTACAGAGCTCTAAAACTCTCTATTCCCTCCTCGGAGTCTACTAAATTGGCGAATCTATCCATTCCTAAGAAGGTTTGGAGGAACTAAGAAGATTGAGAGAAATAAGAGGAGTTGAGGAGGAAATGACGTAAAGGAAAGAAAAGTATGTGAAAAAATAAAGTGAAAAGGTTTATGAAGACTTACAGAAAGAAGAAAATTCTTCTCGAACGGGCTCTTGGTATTTGAGAGGGCACGAGTATGTTGGATAAGTTCGCAGGTTCAATGTATGAGCGTTAAAGTGAAATGAATGCTAAAATGAGATGAGTGGTTGATTCAGGCAGTATTTATATCAAAAAGAAAGTTATAAGCGAGAAAATTCTCACCCAGGTTCTAGTAAAATCCTCAGCCGTTGGATCACATTGCACTGTAGAACATAGGGAACATGGAGTCGTAAAAATTTAATGAGGGCAAGTCTCATATGCCGAAGCGTCGGGAGTGGGCCTTGGGCGATTAAAAAGGCATCTGTACCATCAGAGGTGATGTTAAATGGGCATGAAGGAATTATCATTACATTGAAATCCTCATTTCTTCCAGAGGAGCCAGAAAGAAGAATCTTGAGGGGCTATTGTAGGGGTGATAGGCCTAGGAGCCTATATTTATGTATATATTAGGCTAGGGGCCCAATTCGAGGACATTAAACAATTCGAGGACAGATAAATACTTTCATGAGGATTCGTGTTAGTAAGTGAAGAAGTGAAATCCGATTAAAACCATCCAGAAAGGTGGTTTGAGGAAGAATCCCTCCTTAGCTGAGAAAAGCCAAGGTCGGAGGGTATGGTTTGCCATCAAGAGAAAACGTTCTGGATCATTCCATGGATGAGGATAAGTATCGGGAAGGACTAGGACAGGGGAAAGTCATGAAACATCTAAAGGGAAAGCTGTTACCACCGCATTAAATGCTCTGTAGCTAACTCTCTGCCGCATTAATGATGAAGTGATACCTGAAAAGTAACTTTCAACCTTACAACTACTACCCAAAGACTTTAGGAAGATGTTGATGGAACAAGAATCAACACCAACAATCTAATCTGCACGTGAAAGGTGGAGATGAAAGGTGAAGATAATATAAAATGGAAGAGATACCCTGAGAGAAGGGGATAGAGAAATTAAGAGAAAAACACTGTAGCAGTCAAGAACTGAGTCTGTAATCCAACTTGAGGGAAATATATAAGAACTAATCTCCTTGGACTTTGCCGATGACGATTTTCTTTAGTTTAAATCAATCTATCTTCCTTTTCTTATCATCTGAATCCATTTTACTTGTTGTCCAACTTATTAAAGCCCAGTTTTCCAACCTACTCTCTACAAATTTATTGTATTGGGCTTTTTGAGCCTAAGTTTATCCATCACTTGGGCTTGGGCTAGGGACACAAATTGCGACCTTACAATATATATATATATATATATATATTTAAATTCAATGGTTTTTTTTTTTAATTTTTATGTGGGACCTTTCTCAATTTTTGTTTGGCTTTGATAGTCATAAATACTATGTTTAGCACATTGTTTCTTATTATGTGTTAACAATTAGATCTTGCAGTGCAATAGATAATAATAGATCTGCCTCAAAAATTTGATGGGTTTGTGTGTCACAAAGAAATAGAAAATCTCAAAACATGATTGGGGGTTTTCTTTTTCTTCCTAATTTTGGTAATGCTAAATGTAGAATTTGGTTCTTGTAGGATTTAGGGATGAAAGTTCAAAAACGTGTACAAAAACACTTTTGAACGTTTAGACCCCCAAAAACCAACTTAACCAACACAAGCAATATGTCAAACAACTAGTGTGCGGAAACTTAACATATGCTATAATATGGAATTGGTTGAACAACTATCTAAGCCATAACAAAATAAACCACAAAGAGATAATGTAAAGGCAGAGATAGAGAGGAAGGAAGATGCAAACACAGAGATAACACCAGATGTGTTATCGAAGAGGAAACCAAGACCTCGGCGAAAAACCTCTCCGCCGCCCTCCAAGCGGTAATCAATCCACTAGAAAATACAGTTGGGATACAAGGACAAAGAATAGACCCTCCAAGCCTAATCTACCCAATGCACCTAAGCCCTCCAAGCTTCTTGCTCCAACGAGGTTGCGCCGAACCTTTTTCTTTTCTAGCTTTCCGGATTCCGCTACTATACCATAGCATCAACCAATGAAGATTGGCTCCTTCCTAATCGCTTCCCGAAACTCCAAACGACTGTCTCACAGAGATGATAATGGTGAGAACCAGGTTTGGTATAATGCCTCTCAAGGATTTGACAATGGAGAGGAAGAGAGTTGAGGAATATGAAGAGACTCTAAGGTAGGGATTGTGTGTGAAACAACCTTGTTTTTCTTTAGGGTTTCTCTCTCAAAATTCTCTCTGGAAGCTCTCTTTCAATCGTGGGTTAAAAGGGTATTTATACTGGAGTGAAGAGGAATGTGAAACGTCAGGTTTTTCCAAAACAGGGGTGGCTCGCGGCTTGACCTCGCGGCTTGACTAAGTTGCGAGTTCTAGTCGCGAGATAACCGTATGGCCAGCTTGTCCTGTTTTGTCCTGTAGTGCTCAGCTAGCATGACTGTTCATCTTCCAAAGATGCTTGGCACGTGTGCAGATTCTGCGGGTTGAAGCCGCGAGTCCAGCCGCGAGTCCCAGCCGCGACTCTCTGTTTTCTTGCACACTCTTGAGCAATCTTCACTCTATCTCACTCACTACCCTTACAACAATCCCACCTAAATACGGGGTTACTAAATGCTGAATTACAAGCAAATTTGGCACGGAATAAAGCCAATTAGATGGTTGAATAAATTCAACCTTACAAGGGACATTAATCCAAATACATGGGAGAAAATAGTCTATTTTTCATCTAATTACTCCTTTCTAAAAAAACCAAAAGTATTGCAGCCTCGTGAGAAACTCAAGTTATTCCAACACGAGTGACAAGCTTCTGTGGAATAGTTTGACATTAACACTATAGCTTCAATCTACATCAAATCAGTTCTCAAATTAATCTTAACCAGCTGTAGACCCATGCAATGCGTGAGAATAGATAATTATTTAGTAATTGTAGTATAATGTATATTTTTTTTTTTTTTTAAAATTTGTTAAAGATAATTTGTTTTCTATAAAAATTAAACAATTTCTAAAATTATTTTTCATCTTTCTATCCCTACCAATATATCATTCTATTTGTTTGGTGTAGTGTTTGATTAATATTATTCATTTATGAGCTGGTCCATATTCTTTGGAATTATGTTATAGTGTGCTATGTTTTTCCATTTTTTTTTTTGTACAACTAAATTTTTTAAGTTTCAAATAAATTACTCAAATTACTCATTCTTTTAAAGGAGATTACCATGATAATCGAAACTCATAACAAAATTACTTTTTAATATTTATCAAATAATTGATAGACGCATTCAAATGCATAACCAATATTATGTTTTGATATAAACTCAAATTTTCACTTCCAAAATAGCTAAGTTTTAACTCAAACAAAAATCAAACCAAAGTTTTAAGAGGGAAGAGACTACTTGTTTAACGTCCCAGACAGTAAAAAAAAAAAAAAAAAAAAAAAAAAAAAAAAAAAAAAAGTGTAAGGTCAAATTTTTAGTGGATCACACGTGCCCCACCTAACCCCACTACCCACCACTCATTTTCACTCATCCCTTTACTCTTTGGCCGGCTCACTCTTCCTTTCTTTTCATTTTTTTGTTTTCTCACATACACTCCTCACTACTCTTATATCCTCTCACTGGTACTACCACCACCATTTCCACCATCATTTTCCAGCAAGATCACTGGAAAATTCTTGTGAACCCATAAACACCTTTACATCCTTTTTTTGAGGTAAAATTTTCTAATCTTTTTGGTGGGTTTTACACTTTTGCTTGAGGTTATTTTTATCTAAACTTTAATAATGATACCCATGTGATTTATGAGCATTAGCAGTGATATTTATGTGTTTGTATGTATGGGTTTTGTATTGATGAATGGGTATATGTTTTGTGCTAATGATGACTACCTAAGGTTTATTTATGGTGGAAAATTTAAGGGTTTTGAGTTATAACATGTGATGGTTGGTAAATCTAATTTTTTTCTATTGCCATTGGGTTTATTTGGAGTTAGTTGATGTCCAAAATTTCTTGTCTTGGAGGATATTTTGATTTTTCTTTCATAGGTCTTTTGATGATGTAGTGTAAATTTTAGGGAAGCTAGTCATAATGTTGGAGATGATATTAAATGAGATCAACTTTATAAATTGGAGTTTATGCCTTGCGAATCAATTTGATGAGAAACTTTGGAAGTGGGATATATTATTATTGATGAGGTTAAATACTAGGCTTGCCTAATTAAGTGCTCATTTGGCAATTCCTAAATTGTATTTAGATACAATTTCAAGCTCTATTCTTATTGTGATAGTTTACTTGATATTGTTTAGGTTCTAGCTAATCTCCTTAGAGCTTGGAGAATTAGGCTTTTGTGGTTGCGAGGTAAGTAGCTTTTTAATGAAAATTTTGAAAAATAAACATGTTGCATAAATGATGTTTTTGGGTTAGACACACTTTTGGAAACTACCCATGGAACTGATAGAAAATCTCTTGACAAGAATGAAGTTGAAAACCTTACAAACTTTGTAGAAGTTAAATTATTTGAGGTTTTTTTGAAACTACTTGGATATGAACTATGTGTTTCAAAGTAATGTAACCTGTGAGCTTATGTGGTTTTAACACCATACCATGTGTGATTTTCCGGTGATCACCCGATTTGGTTTTCGTAGTCTTTGTGATAACGAAATCAAATCCAAGTAGTGCCCTTTCACTTTGGATGACGCGTTCTTCCCTACTACCCATGGGGGGAAGAGGTTCCTTAATTGTGAGTAGGTGAGGCTGCTGCCTATGGGGCCAAGAGACCACATGCAAGAGAAGTCTTATTTGACACGCTCTCTTTGCTGCCCATGGGGGGAGAGAAAAATCTTGAGGGTATGGGTGAGGCTGCTGTCCATGGGGCCAAGAGTCTGTATACCAGAGAGGACAATATCATGCCAGTTGTGAATTGGATCCCCCGACCGGTCTATGTGGTAGTGTGGTATATTTGTGATAATTTACCTTATGTTAAATATTATGCCTTTGGAAATTATATTATTGGTGCTCATAGATTCTAGTATATAGTTTCAAGGTATTTACTTTGAGAAATTTTGTGTTTCATTATTCAATTATTCTTGTCATATCATAATACTATCATTGAAAATGGAACTTGCATTTCCCCCACCCCTATTAAATATGCTACTTAATGGGCTCTGTCTCATCTCATTATTTTATAAACTTTTCAGAGTAAGCAACAATCTTTTGAAACAGCTTTTTGGTGGATAACATGAGTTAGACTAACTACTGATGGAGGATGAACTTTTGTAATGGAGATATTAGATGATGTACATCTTAAAATAGGCTTGACTCATTTTTTTGTATATTATAGTGGTTGTGACGTTATTCCCACTGATGGGACAAGTTGATGATATGTAATTATTTATTCAGACCTCTATTATTTTGTGGCTAGAGGTTTTTGTAATTATTGCTTAGAGCTCTGACTTATTTAAAGAGTATATTCAATAGAATTATTATGATAATTCTTGATGTTGGTACTTGATATGATTTATGTGGGTTGGATTGTCAAAAAGGAAAAATCTACAGGTACTTTGAGACGTCCTTCTCATGCTTTGGACCATTTGGGGTTTGGGGCATGATAACTTGTATTAGGGAACTCAAAAATATAACACCAAAATATATTAACCTAAAATAGAGTTATAAAAAAAATACAATGTTTCATCAACCTAAAGTAGAGTGGCAAGGAAATAATAAAAAGTTGAGAGAGAGAGAGAGAGAGAGAGAGAGAGAGAGAGAGAGAGAGAGAGAGAATAATCATTTAAAAAAAAAAAGAATGTGAGAAATAATAAAAAAATTATAGAAAATTATATGAGGAGAAAAGGGGTTAAAAGATTTATAATAACTAACAAACACCCAATTAATGCTATGTAATAGAATAATACTATATTCGAATATACTATTTTTATAATACGATAGTATAACATGTATCATCATCTCAAAGTAGAGTTCTAAAGAATACAAAAGTTAATAAACATAACATAGAGGTGCAAGATAAATAAATAAATAAATAACCAAGAAATGGAAAAAAAAAAAAAAAAAAAAAAAGAGAGATAGAGAGAAGAGAGAATTTTTTTTTTTTTTGTGTGGAATTGGGAAAGCTATGCATAGAAAGTGAGAGAATTACAAATTTATAGTAAAAAGATGAGAATAAGAATAAGCAAAAATAAAGGAAGATAAAGGAATAGAAGAAGAGTGATATTTAAGGTAGATTGCAGTAGGAAGATGAAAAGGTAAAATTGATTGAAAATGTTGGGAAATGTGTAACAATAGTTTGGGGATTAACAAGAAGGAAAAAAGTTAAAAATGAGAGAGAGAGGGAGAGAGATGTGGCTATTGATGTGGCTTAACATGAGAATAGTAATAATAAATTATAAAAACCAACAAGTCTAAAATTAGTGACGGTATTAAAAAAAATTAGAATAATAAAAATTAAGAAGTAATAAAAAAAAATAAATAAATATGAACAATTTACATTTTCTACCAAATAATATTTTTACAATGCTTTTTCTAAGAGTTAACAAAATATAATAATGACTATAAAAATTATTTAAATTATATAGGTATGAATTATACAATAATTTTATTATATATTTTTAAGTATATTAATACATATACATGAGATTATAAATTAATACTAAATAATACGAAAAGCTCAAATTGAATGTATTACTCTCGTTCACCTCACAAAAACTTTCTACTTCTTTCACTTTTTTAACTTTTAACCTTTCCTAACTTTTTTTTTTTCGTTCAAGGGTTAAGATTTGAGAGCTGTTTTCTTAACTCTCAAATTCAGTCCTTAAAAGCAAGTTCACATTTTCCATCTCAATCCCGATTAAAAAAAAAAAAAAAAAAAAAAAAAACCTCGTGCCTGAATTTATTAACTCCGTGTTAGTGTCAATAATAAAACTTGATAAATGTATTAGTATAATTCCGTGACGTGGCGCTCCGTCATTTGCTGAGTGATGCACAGAGGTAGATCTATTTCCCGGCATGCCCTTTTCTTTTCTATTTCTCCCTCCTCTTCTGTATAACTTCCGAACAAAGGCTCTCTCATAGCTGAGCTCCGAAAACTCCTGGATTCCTTGTTCTCCGGCTCGGCCCCCGTGTCCTTTTTCGTCATTTCGACTAAAGTAAGACTCTCTCTCTCTCTCTCTCTCTCTCCCCCCTTTTAAACTCGTTAATTCGTAGTGGAATTAGTGGGAATCACTCGCTTGTTGTTATTAGTATTATTCGTGAAAATTGAGATTTCCGGCAACGGAGTACGTATTAATATTTAGGGTTTTGAGAACGCTACGGCTGCCAAAGCTTTGGATTCGAATATTCCTTGCTTGGTTCGTATTTTTTATTCAATCACAGGATAAAAAATGTGAATTTTATGATTCGTCAATTCCTATGTATAAGTGTTAACAAAAGATAACAAGAAAAAAGAAAATATATATGTTCAAGAATTACTTGGTTTTTCGTATTGTCGACGTTAGGAACTCCATTTGTACGGTCAAGTTTTATTTCTATTTTCTATTTGTAAAGTGAGATACACCAACTCTGATTGATGTGAATGTAAATGACTGGTATTTCTCATTTTTGTTACTGTTGTGTATTTGGTTTATTGAGGCGTAATTTTATGTTTGCTCGTTGTTCTTGTGCTAGTGTTTGCTTGTGCTATGCATTATGTTGCTCATGATGTTTTATTTCTTCATTTTTGTAGATTTCGTGGAAGGAAATAAATTGTACGAGGACAACCGGACATGGTAACGAAGATTATTTAGTATTTGAATCTTGAGTTATTCTTGTTGATTTAAGTTTGAAATTAATGAAATTTTGACATTGTTATATCTGGGATCCAGTCAGCACTCTTCAACTTCCATTCATTTTTAACGGTTGTGCTGTTGGGAATTTGCGCCTGCACTTACTTGAAGATGCAATTTCCAGCAATCCTTGAACAGCGAACGGGGTATTTTGTCTCTGTTATTCTTTTTAGAGTGTGATTTTCGTGTTTGATTGATAGATAGGTCTCGTGCTTGTCTCATTTTGATATGATTATTTTGAAAATACTGCAATCATTTTCTTCTCCTGCAATTTGTTTTGTTAAGTTATAGCAATTTGTTGGGGAGTGATTTAATTGAATCTCTGAACCTTTTGCAGTAAACACATTTTCTGTTCTTGCATTTAGCTTGTTATAGTTAGTAAAGGGATGTGTGTGGAGTTAGATCTATTGTGTTGACTATGCCGGGGTTTGGCCCCCTGTCAGATTGGTGTCCGTACAATTACTGGGGTATTGAGAATACATTAGAAGTCTAAGCCCATTATAGTGACTTCACACATGCATGTACCCCTAGTAATAGTTGAATAAGGTGATATGAATATGCTAATGATCCCTGTAACTCCTTTTGTAACCGTTATAATTAAACTACATTAACTCTGTGGGTGTAACCCTATAGTTTTGGGTGAACCATGTGAATTTGGTGTTCCTGTGTTCCTGTGTTTTAATCTTTTTCTGTTTCTACTTTTTCCTGTCATTCACACATCACAAATCCTAGTTGGGTTTCTCATTTCATAACAGTTAGTAGGTGAACTAGCCAACCAAGCTGACATTCAAAGACAGCAAGTGCGCATTGAATGGCAAAGTTGTACCTCACTAATCACTTCACATTTAAGAATGAGGGATGATGTGTACATAACATGATACCTGCTCCCTACTTGAGATACCAATTCCATATAGCTGCTGCCTTTTCTACTCCCAACACCATCAAAATTTTCTTAGTGGCAGGCCACATTGAGTTGGATTCTTTTAGTGCCTCATATATTACCTTGGTTACTGTGCTTCTTCTTGCTCTTGTGGAGAAAATTTAAACCATGATTGTAGAAGCAATGAGACTATCAATACTATCTTTTATGGTTTCAAAAAAATTTATCTAAAACTGGTTTTTTAAACAATTTTCTGACAAAATAATTGCCTACTATAGTGATATTTCTTTGCATGTTGTCAAATGACAAGTTCTGGTTATTAATTATTAGACAATAGACAAGCTGCAGAAATATCTTATGAGGATTTCTGCCTCCTCCATCCCCTTCTCCCCATTCTAGCTCTGATTAAGGCTAATTACTTCAACCTGACTGAAATTCAATCACCTGTTGTCCTTTTAATGTCAATTTTTTGTTATTTCTTTTATTCAAATTTATGTATAGTTAGTCCCTTTTTTTATTGATCTATCCATGTTAAGCATGGTTCGGTGTTATTACAGGCAATCAGTCTTGGCCTGATGGTTGATTTGTATGAAGTGGTTACAAACTTATAATGTGGACTAATGACTGTAATATGCTTATTTGACAGCTTTCGTGGTTTCTTTTGGAAGGCAGCCAGAATAGGTAGGCCTTTATTTAGATGTTTTACCACCATCTTTGTTGGACTAGTCCACAACTCTCCTTGTTTCCCTCTTTTCACTTCATTTTATTTTGATTTTTATCTGTTATCTTCTCGGGACAATTTCCTCATTCTTCTTCTTCCTTTCTTTTTGGGAAAAAAAAAAATTATATATATATATATATATATATTTATATATTTTGGGTGTATTTATGAAGTATGAAGGTTGATGATGGAGACCCAGGAAACTCTCCTTGGGTTGGCATCAAGGTAAAGATAACAAGAAAAATAGAAAAGGAGCCTTCTTTTTCTTTTTAACTTCCTGGTATATAGAGAAGCCCATAAATATCTCCATATGGTTTTTATTGACCTAGAGAAAGCATATGATAGGGTCTATAGAGAAATTATGTGTTGGATTTTAGGAAAGAAAGGAGTTCCTCCCAAGTACACTAAGGATATTTATGACAGAGCTGAAACTAGTATTAGAAAAAGTGGATGCTTCAAAAGAAAATTTCCTATCACTATAGGTTTGTATTAAGGATTGTCACCAAGTCCATATCTCTTTGCACTAGTGATGGATGAGCTTACTAAATTGATTCAAGATGAAGTCACTTGGTGTATACTTTTTGCAAAAGATATACTTTTAGTGAATGAAACTTGATGTAGGAGTCAATGTCAAGTTAGAATTTGGAGAGATGCTCTAGAGTTTAGAATTGTAGGGAATATACACGAAATTCCCAAATTTGTGAGATGCAAAATTGAGAAAAAATATGTGCCAAAGAAAATAATCACACAAGACAATATTTACGTGGTTCCACAATTTGCCTACATCCACAGAGCTGCAATGATTTTACTATTGTCAAATCAAATACAATATCCTCTCAAGTTTATGCCTAACTTGAGATCCTCACCAAATACAATAATATCTCTCTAGGAATAATATAAACTCACTTGAAATATTCAGTCACACTCTGAATACAACAACTACCCGTGGTTGTAGTATTCAAAATTTATCCCAAGAGAAAAACTCCAAATTAATCTTCTCGTATATGTCTCATGGCTAAAGAAAATCTCCTTGTCTTTTTTGCTCTCACACACAATTTTTTCTTTCTTCACTGCACTCACTGCAATCACACTTGGCAGCTCTTCTTTTCCTTTTTCTTTTTCACACCAGGCAGCACTCTTCTTTTCTTTTCTACTGCCCGCCCTATCACATATAAAACTCTATTTATATGTTAGGTAAACAACCTAGCCACCACTTTATTTTTCCATAGCAACATGGTCTCCTATTTCTAATAGGAGTCTTGCACTTTATGTGGCTTTCTTGCCACTAAAGTGGGCTGGACCCACAACAAGAATCTAAAGACTTTTGGCCAAGTAGGATTAATACATAGTGCATGTAATGTAAGTTTAGTACAATATTCAATCATATCGAGGAGAGGAGTTGAAATGAGAATGTTAAAAGGAATAAGTGGAAATAAAGGAAAGAGAAAATTGAAATAAGAAAATTCGCTTAAAGATAGGGAGGGCTCTATCGATGAAAAGATGAGGGCTCTACATGAGATGGTTTGATCATGTGCAAAGGATACATGTGGGAGACCCCAACTAATTTGTCGAGGATTCATAGCAAATCCCAATCCTAAAAATGTGGGATTATGGCTTGGTTGATGTCGTAGTTGATGCCCTTAGATGTTATTCACACAAAAGAAAAGGAAAGGGAAAAAAAAAAAAAAAGCAGTGCCCAACAAATCCCAAATTATGTCCCATGACCTAAAATTCATCTTTTTTTTTTTTTTTTTTTAATAATAAATTATTTCAAGAATTTTAAAGCACAAAAATAGAGATGCTGATTTGGTTATATCAATCCTAACAATTATGCTTTATTATGTGAAGGAATATGATTAATTTAGAAGTTTTTAGGACAACTAGTCGAGTTATTACCTAAGGGTCCACTGAATTGGAGATTGCTCATTGATGGATGTACAGATTATGACATTCAAACTTGTAAACTTGCAAACTGTAGATGAGAAAATAAAGTACAAGCATATTTTGATCGGTGTGTATTTAACTATTTATTAAGGATTCTATGAGCATATTGCCTACTATATCATACATTGCAATAATGGCAGACATTTCCTTGCTTGTTTTTTCTGTAACAGGTGAGCGCTTGAGCCCGTGGGTGGCTTTTGGATGCTTCTCAATGGGTGTGTCAATAATCTTTTTCTGAGTCCTCGTCTTATCTGTATTCAGATGCAACCTTTTTTTTTTTTTTCTTTGGATCATGTAGAAAGAAGTTCACTCCTTGAAATTTAATATTATCATATGGTTTTGTGGGTGTGAATACTGGTAACCACTGTTTCAAGACCTAGTTGGCCAACTCCATATTGAAGGTAGATCATTTTTCTCAGGAAATTTGTTTATTGATGGTGCAACCATTCTTTGCTTGATCATTAGTTTGTAAAAACTCTTCATAGGAATGATTATGACTGAAAAAGTAATCAGTTGCAACTCAGCCATTTGTTGTATATTATGGTAGGTATGTTAAGTTGGAAACCTACTTGAATGTAACATAAAGTTTCATTTGCAATGCCATTTCATATGGTTGAGTGCGAGCAACTTTAACTACAAAAATATAAACTTCTAGATCGAAGCATGCTATGTGTGGCATGTATGAAAGTTCTTTTGTGGACTAGTGAAGTTAGATTGTATGCCAATATGTTAATGGCATTGGCCTGTACTTTATGCAAATAATGAAATTTGGAAGAAGATGAGGAAGTAGGCAATCAAGTTGAAATTAGGACAGTAGGTGTCTTAAAGCCATTAGGGATGCATGCAATGAAATAAATTTCGAGCTGATGCTTGAGTCTCCTGAATAACAAAATCTTCTTTCCACCCCAATAAAACACAGATAGGAAAATCTTCTTCTTGGGTTTCTTTTGATCGCTCTGGTCTTCAACCGTCACTGTGGTTGTCTCTTCTTTTTTGTATTCATCTTTCTTTTGATTGCTGTTGTCCGCAACCCTCGCTGTATCTTCTTTGCTGTATTCATCTTCTCCCCAGTGAAGGGGATAACTCCTCAGAAACGCCCTTCTGTTGTTGTAGTTTTCATTGCGAAAGCTTCTTGTTCTCATCCTATTACCCTTTATAGCTTCGTAATCCATCTTGCAATGCCTGAGAAGACACCAATGAGTAACAACTAATGAATGCAGAAGTGATTTTATACAAGAGAGAGACGAACAGGGTGAGGGGCTAGTAAATTTGGCACACAATAGGATGATACTAGCAAACAGGAAATAATAATTATTAATTCTGTATTGATATGAAATTTATTTCTTGGACTAAAAGTTCTATATTGGTTTGTTATTAAAAGTTGAAACCCTTGTGTTCGGCTTATCATAGGGGAATCATAAAGTTGGCTGGGCTTAGAGGGGAGTCTGCCCAGTAGACTAATAATTTCTCTTTATCATATATCCCAAGTGTATACACTTTGTCATTGTTTGAGAATCATATATATAAATTTTTTTTTTTTTGAGGGAAGAATCATATATATAATTATATATACTTTTATTCTCTAATTTTAATCGTTCTAACAATATGTTATCTTAGATAAATATATGTATAGCGCATTTATGTACTGTGGAGGAGCTGAAAATGATAGCCTCACAATTGGTAATTATCGCTTCATCTACACGTTGTCATTTTAAAATCCAAAGCCCAATGAGAATTTTTTTTTTTTGGGCTGGCTGAATGAGAACTTTTGTTCTTTCCCATCTCATAAATGGCTCCCACAGCTGGAGGTGAACTTTTGTTCTGCTTCTCTTCAGCATCTTCTTCTTTCTCTCTTCTTCTTATCCTTCTTTTTTCAATTTCGGTTTGGTTATTTATATGAATTTGTATATGGGTTTGATGAATTTGGATCTAGATTTAGAACGATTTTGATGATTTTGTGGTGTGTTCGTGTTGTTGTGGTGGTGGTTGGTGGTACTGGGTTGCAGTGGTGGTGGTTAATAGTGCTGGGTTGTTGTGATGGTTGGCTTCTTCTTCTTCTTCTTCTTCTTCTTCTTCTTGATATTGAAGAGTGGGTGAGAGAGAGTCTGACAAGGCAAGAGAGGGGAGAGAGAAAAAAATATAAAATAATAGATAGAAGAACTACAGTAATCGTGTATTTATGCACAGTTATTGTAGTAATTGTGCATAAATACACAATTTTACATCCACTAATGTGGGTGTTTTTTTGCTCAAAAAATGTAAAATGAGCAACTTTTTCTATTTTGCAAGACTTTACACATATTGATGTTAATGCTTTAAGGATGTAGAAAATTCTTTATTATTGCCAAGACATGTTGAAAACAATGGCAAGCATTATACAAATATTAAATTTATGATAGAATCGAAGAAAATTGCACGTTGAAATATCATCAACTTTGGATTAGAATTTCTTGATTGAATAATAGATTAACTAACGCTATTTGAACATCTCCAATAGTCTCTCTTTTGCTCCTTTCTCTCTTCATTTTATATGGACTCTCTACAACATCAAGAGAAGCACTTAAAATCCACAAGATCTTATTCTTATTATTTTTTGCCCAACACCAATGGTCAAGAGCGATAAACTAGAAATCGATTCAAATTTATGAAAAAACAAACTGATAATCAAGAGGGAGATGCTCAATCAGAACTCCATCAACCCTTCTAATCACACAAAAGTGAAAAGAACCAAAATAAATAAATAAATTAAAAAAAAAAAAAAAAGACAGGGGGAGAGTCACAAGTCACAATCAAGACCTAGGGTATGTTTAGATACCACTTATTTTGCTGAAATTGAAAAATTATTATTAAAAGTACTATAGATAAAAGTAAAAGTTAGTTAAAATAGTACAGTGAAGCACATAAATAGTGTCAAAAAGTGTAATGGGTCCATAAATAATAACAAAAATAAATTAAATAGTGAAATAATTTTAATTTTTCATCCACACCCAAATACACACCTAATCAAATGCACAAAAATTGATTTTGACCGCATGCTTGGCGATCTCTACGATGTCCTTAGTGGAGATATTGTTGTTCTTTGTAGTAGCAATCAGGATCCTTGAGGACCTTAATATTAATGGAGACACTAAGGGGCAAGTTAAAATTTTCTTTTTAAAAATATTTATAGACATATACAGAGAGTTTTCATTATTTGAAATTTACAGTTTCTCAAATTACCCATATGTCCTTCCTACGTAATTTTTATTTATTTATTTATTATTATTATTATTATTATTATGTTTGATGTCGTTTACGTGAAAATTAGAGTTGAATCATTGCTCAAACCGCAGGTAGGTATGATGTAAACTTACTTCAAATATGTGCTTCACACGATTGGGTTCATTTAGAGGTAGTCTACCAAGAATATATTGAAAAAATAATAATAAGAAAAGGAAAACCCAAACTTGGTCTTGTAGTTGTACTTCACACGAACACTTATTTGAGTTTTTTTTTTTTTTTTTTTTTTAGTTATCAAATTTAAACTATGTTTGGGGGGAAAAGGATTTGATAATGGGCTTACAGATTCAATCAATCTTCGACCTTTCAGATATGCCGATTCAATCAATCCTTGCATTAATCATTATGTCTATATAGTTGACTTCAAACAAAATATGTCATAATAACTATTGGTTTATTTTAATTTTCTTGGCCTCTGATGCACCTAATATTCAAAAATCTAAAATCTAAAATCTACACCACGTTCCAGCATGTACACCATGAATATGAAAAAAAAAAAAAAAACCAATCCTTCGTGCTAGTGAGCGATCACTGCAAAACTACAGGCCTACACACCAAGTCACCAACAGCCCTCCACATGAAGCAATTCTAAAAGGGACCCACGCCTGCAAATGCAATTACTTCGCTTTCAAGACCAATCAACTCCTTCCCCAACAATTTGGTTGGGTGATAAACTAGCAACTTTTCTCTTTCTATAAGCATTAGAAGCCCAACTAATTTCTCTGTTCTCTTCTGTCTCTCTTGAATTTCACAAAGTGTTTGGATTTCTATAATGGATGAATGTAGTATCATTTGTTCAAACGTGGGAAGTTGTGTTCCTGTTTCTAATACCTCAGACTCAGCTTTGAAACTTCAATGCTCAATTGGTTCAACAGAATCAACACAGGAGAGTGTCTTCATTGAACCACCCATCAAGGAAAAAAAAGTAGATTGCCAAAACTCAAGGTCTGAGCTTAGTTTGAAGCCTCAGTCGTCAGCAATGTCCCCTGTAGGCAGTTCTCGAGAATTAAGTATGTTTCTAAACTTGGATATAAGTTTGGCTTGGGTTAGATTCAATTTCATTACCGTGTACTTTACATTTGTTTCCTTTTATGGACTATGACTATGTTATCTTTTGTGTCTTTTTTTTTTTTTTTTCATGTTTGATGGTTTGGATTTTTTGAACTATATTGTTCTTTGTTTCATCCTCACTTTGCTTAACCATGTTCTGCATAATTATCAACTTGTCTTTTCTGATGTAATAAGTTCTCATTTTTGTAACACATGTAGTTCTTGTTTTCTTGAAGAACATATGATCCATGACAGTATGACTTGAAGCTTTGTGGATTCTGTCATTTATTGTTGAAAATGATTTTGATTTGGTTCAAATAACTTGATTCGTCGATGTATTATTTTAGCTTGAACCTACAAAAATTATGTGACAGTTTTGGTGGTTCCATAGTCCTCAATCATAGTGGTTCAGTACACTTGTCCTTTGAAATGCTTCATGGATTTCTCTCTTTTTTGGTTTTTCCTTTTCTAGGAGGGATCTAGTATTATTCTACACATTCTTTAGATCTCTTGGCACTTGCAGGGTACACAAGAATCAGTTTGATGTTTTAGCACATTAACTGTAGAATTAGCAATTACCTTCTTTAAATGAAGGCAAATCACCTTTTGACTTTGAAGAGTGAATGGCTACATGCAAATGGTGGCATTCTAAGGGAATGAAGAAAAAATTGCAGTGCAGGAGGGGGAAGGAAGCTGTAATATAGTAATGTCTTACAGCATAAATTCTATTGGACTGTGAAATTTTGGAACTTTCCAGTAGTGTGGTAGCAGCCAAAGGAGATAATTATAAACAGCTATTTCTATGGCCTCCATTATATGCCAAGATTGTTGGGTGTTTTTTAAACATTCAAAAGTGCGTTTGGTAAGGTGGAAAAGTGAGAGTAAAGAAAATGGTAAAGAGAGAACGGAAGATGTATTGATTAGAAAAGTGGAAAGAAGTTAAAAAGAGAGATTATTAATTTTCTATCAAGCCCACCATTTTTAATCTTCCCAAAATAAGAGAAAAATAGGTGAGAAAATGTCTATATATTCTTTACTCTTTATTGATTCTTCTTATATTTTCTTTCATCCCACCTTACTATCATCTCAAGGAATGTATAAATCAACTGTGGGTTGAAGTTGGGAGATTTTGACTTCAGTATGCAAACTTGTTGGGAAATGTAGTAGTCCAGGTCTTCCACTTCTGTGACTCTGTAGCTTACACATTCTAGTAAATGTTTTACATACTCAACCATTACGGCCATTTCCTCTTGACTTGCTCTTGAACAATATGGCATCTTTAACAGAATGGTGCCCGTTATGCAGGTTCTAAAGAGGAAGTATATTTTGATCTGCAGTCCTGCTTAGAATCTGATTGTGAAGATTTCTTCAGTGTCAGTGGTGGTAAGAGTTGTTTTCAATTTGTTTCAGAATTTGGCTGGCTTATATGTGTTTACTATTAACTTCTATAATTCTAAGCATAGAATCTCTTTTTTTTTAAAAAGAAAAGAAATTGAGAGGCTAGTTTATATTTGCGTCTTAGATTTTTTACTAGCTTGTAATTTCTGCAGATAACACCCCATCTTGTGGGAACACTCCTATCCATCATTGCGGCTTCAAAGAAACTCCTCACGTCAAAAATCCAGTTTACATGGACAGTAGCTCCAGTCCCATTCTTGAACCCTCTTCAACAGCAACAGATATGAAGAAACAACTAATTGAGCTTTTTCAAGAGAGCTTTAGGGATGATGCTATTGATGGCAATCAAAATATACAAGAGAGTTCAAAAATCAATCCTATCTTTTGTCCCCTTTCTTCAAAATCTACAAATAAAAACCATTATGGATGTGTAGCAAACTCTGCATGCAGTAGTGAGGCAATACACAACAGAAGTTACAACCATGGGAAGGGAAAATTTGCCAAGTCTGCAAGATGTTGCCTTCCAAATTTGATGCGCAGCCTGAGCTTTAGTGGGAGGAGGAAGAGTCTGAGCCTTGCCGGACCATAATGCTGGAAGCTATTCCTAGCTTTTTACTATGTTTATATTTTAAAGAATTGGTACTCCTAACTAGCATAGAAGACATAAATTTGATCTTAAAGCTCCCTTTTCATATTAATTAGCTTTCCTCAAGCAAATTGCAATTATTATTTTATTTTTATTTGTGGTTGAGGCATTCTTTAAAGTGAAATATAAATTGACACTCATGTAATATCTTGTGCAAGTGCTTGGGGATCTTATCTGTTGTTACTGCATTTGTAATATGTAAAGAGTAATTTTTTACATATTAACTTGCGTTGAGGATATGGTAGTCTATTCAATGGTTGTGATTATAGGTGCTTTTGCTATGTCTCCATTATTAGTCCATGCAATTCTCAATCTGGAATGGCAAAACAAACAAAAAATTGACATTGTGATTCATGCATAATGGACTTAACAAGCATCTTCACTATATTTCACAGGATACATGAGAAGCACAAACTGTAATTTGTCTTGTCATGTGCAGCTTCAAATTTATTAAAGCTCCTGTTGGGGAGATAACAGGAGACTCCACTTGGCAAATATTGAGACATTACTTAACCAAAAAGCTTAAGCAAAAATATTAAGTACAATACATGACAACCAAAGAACTAGTACAATACATATATATTACTCTGCTTGATCACATTAGCCCAATCTCAGTGACTTCCTGCTTGAATCTTCCTTTGCAGACAAACCATTTTCATTGCAATGACCACTAAAAGCTTTTCTTTCACTTTATCAGCAAAACAGAAGTAAGCATGTCTCCAAGACTTCTTTATCAACAAGCTGCCACAAACAGTCCAGAATCCCACAATGAAACCCAGTGCAATACTTAGGTAAAACCATAACTTTTCAAATTGATCTTCACCATCAATATGTACATGTACATCTTCTTGATCTTCATGTTCTGCATTCCTGTCACTTGGTGTTGAGACACTTGTTGGCAATGGAGGAGGCCCATAAAGTTCAGGGTTACCTACATAAATGGATGGATCATTGAAGGTTTGAAATTGGTTGGATGATGGAATTTGTCCAGATAAGTTGTTATATGACAAGTTCAAATGGCTCAAAAAAGTCATAGAAGACATGCTTGAAGGAATGTGACCTGAAAGATGGTTGCTTGAGAGGTCAAGAGATTCTAATTGGCGCAAAGCTCCAATATTCTTTGGTATCATTCCCGTCAAATGGTTCCATGACAAATTCAACGATTTCAATAAGAGCAAATTTGTTAGTTCTGTTGGGATCTCTCCTGAAAGACTATTTTTTGAAAAATCCATGAGATTAACATTTGAGATTTGATTGTAGTATTCATATTGTCTTCCTTTAACAACCAAATCCATATGCTCTGTGATATCTGCATATATGTTGCCATAGGAATACTTGTAACCAGCCAAACTACCAAAACACGATGGAATAGATCCTGAGAAATTATTTTGGGCAAGGTCCAAGACATGGATATAAGTGGCACCACACAATTGTTTAGGAATATCTCCAAAGAGCATATTCCCTCTCAAGCTTAATATTCTTATGGACGGAAGTCTTTCTCCAATCCATTCTGGTATGGTCCCTGACAATCTATTCTCACCAAGATCAAGTGTTATTAGTGATTCACCTGGAACAAATTTCAGGCATAAAGAGAGGTTTCCAGAAAGATTGTTGTTACTCAGTTGCAACCAACTAAGATAAAGTAGTGAGCACATTGAGCTTGGAATGCCACCAGATAGATTATTCTTGGACAGATCTATGAAGACCAGACTTTGCATACTCTTCCAGTGGTTGTGGATATTTCCAGATAAACAATTGTTTGATAGAGCAAGATACTTCAATTGTCCTAGTCCATTTATGGATGATGGGATGCTACCATTTAGAAAGTTGCCAGAGAGATCTAAAACTATCAAGTGCGACATTTCTTGGCTGATTCTTATCGGTATTGGTCCAGAAAGTAAATTGCTCCTCAAAGAAAGCCATGTCACATTAGGCCATAGTGGTAGTGGACCCTCTAAATGATTAAAATCTAGAAGTACCGACTTTAAGGAAGAGAAGTTTAATGACTTGGGGAGGTTTCCCATTAATTTGTTATGAGAAAGATCCAACACCTCAAGTTGTGAAGACAAGTTCCACAACCAATTCGGTATTGTATCTGAAATTGCAGTATTTACTAAATGGATCGCTGTGAGTTCCTTCTGTGTTCTAAGCCATGTAGGGAATGTAGGGTTCAATTGACAGTCCGAAATGTTGACATATTTTAGACTAAAAGGAGGAATCCAGTCATGTGTCACATTGATAACTAAAAGGTTACTAGATGATGATGACAAGAAAAACTCATACAATTTTGTGAGATTTAGGAAATGAGTTTCAGTCATGTTACCTCGCCAATGATTCCCGGAGAGATGCAACTCCCTCAGCTCAGAAAGTTGTCCAATTGATTTTGGGATGGTTCCATTCATCTTGTTGTCATAGAGGGACAGTATCTCCAAACGGGACAAATTTTGTATAGATGATGGAATTGAACCGGAGATTGTGTTGCTGTGAAGTTGAAGCTCTCTCAAACGTTTTAAATTCCCCAAAGAATGAGGGATATTCCCAATGAGTTGGTTATTGCCCAAATTTAACTCCTCTAGGCTACTGTTGCTGCATTCCGATAAGGCCTGGAAAAATTCTGTTATTTCGCCACTTAAATTATTTACTGATAAATCCAAAGTCTGCAATTTGCATAGGTTACCCTTTGCAATCTTAGGGATGGAGCCTTTAAGATTACAGAGGCTAAGTATGAGATTTGTGAGGGAAGTGATATTGAACACCCATTGAGGAATTGAAGAAGAGTTGAAGTCATTATAAGAGAGATCAAGTACTGAAAGTGACGTAATGTTGACAGAGGGAAAATTTTGAGGGAGATAATGAAGTTTACAATTGTGCAAGTGCAACTCCAACAGAGAAGGGAGCAAATTAACAGTTTGAAGCCAATCAGTTGTTGCTTCGTAAAGGTCCACGTCATTCAAATTGAGGTATTTTAGGGAAGAGAGACCGGAGAGCCAATTTATATTTGAAACTGTTAGGGAATTCCTAGAGAGATCAAGATAAAGCAAGTTAGAAAGATTCCCAAGATGAGGAGGGATCGCTCCATTAAGAAATGTAAAGGAGAGATCAAGATGAAGCAAGTTAGAAAGATTCCCAATTTGAGGGGGGATCGTTCCATCAAACCATGAATAGGAGAGATTAAGGTAAGTCAACTTATTGAAAGAACCAATTAAATTTGAGATGGGAATTTCTATGAAAAAGCTGTGGCTTAGGTCCAAGTAATTTAGATATTTTAATTCAAGCAAAGAAGGAGATACAACACCGCTCAAAGTATGCACACATTCTGTTGAGGTATTACCAGACATTTGATCACATAAAAGTTGGGCATTGAGGTCGAGTTTTATGATGTTACCTGTTCGATTGCTACAGCCCACTCCCAACCAGTTGCAGCAATCTTCGCCAACCCAGGAAGAAAGAAGAGTTCTTGAAGAATCATCAAGACCTTCTTTAAATTTAAGAAGGGCTTCCCTTTCCATGTCAATGCAACCCACAGTGGAGTTGCCAGCACTAGAATTGGACCATATAGCTTCAAGTGAAATAAACTCAGTTTGCAAAAGAAGGAAAATAAGAGCAAGTAGAAAGGTGGTTTTCATGCTAGCCATCGTTGCTTGGCAATTTACAATGTTGAAGGTTTAAAGGCTATTTATAAAGATCATAGTTCATTTCAGAATGTTTTCTTCCATGCTTATGTTTAGAAGCATTTTTTTTTTTTTTTTTTAATTTTTCCTTTTCGCAGTTGCTTGGAAATGGGGGTTTTTCATATTAGTAATTTATGGGTTAGTCTTGGTAATTGAGTTGCCATTAGACGAAAAAGTAAAAAGGTAAATTGGAAAGTTGGTATGGTGGTTATAATTTTAATTTTTTACTTCATAAATAAAAATAGTTTATTTTTTAATTTGAATTTATGACTTACCTTTTGCAATATCTCCGCAACACTTTCACAAAATCACAAGTATTTGTTAAAAACTTAAAATACCTTTCTTTCTTTTTTTTGGGTCTTTTATTGTATTTTTTGGGAATATTAATTTGATCTCAACTGTATGTATGTTTGTGTGTGTATATATGTATATGAGTTGGGTTCAAGTTATACCTAGTGTAACTCTAAGTAATATTACACCACCCAATAACTTGTTATTGAATTTATATTTTGAAAATCCAACCATTGAATTACATTTTCTATATGTTCTTAAAATGCATGCCAATTTTCATACCAGTCGGATATAATTTACCATTCAATCTATAAACTCATCTTTTATGTATTATTTTAAACTAAAAAACTAGAATTTAAATAGTTTATTGATAATATGACTATTAATCTTTGATCATCTTTAAATTTTGTAAGCATGGAGAATATATGAAAATAATGTAATCCAATGGTGAATTTATTAAAATTCACATCTAATTAAAAAATATTGAGTGGTGTAATATTTCTTAAAATTACAATAGAGGTAACTTGAACCCAATTATTATATACACACACTTTCATCAAGATTATATTTGGAAAAAAAAAAATTCACCAAGAAGATTACACTTTTTCAAAAAATTAAAGTTAATGAATTTTATGCGTGTAACAGTAGTCAATATTAATAAAATAACATTTATTTATTTATTTTTTGAGCTTGGAGCCTTTATTTAATCTGTCAGCAATGGAGACACGAAAAATCACAACTTCTAAATTATGCTGACAGTAGTTAATAGAGGGAGTTATATATATATATATATATATATATATATATATATATATATAGATGGGTACAAATTATACCTGGTGTAACTCTTATAGAATTACATCTTTTTGTACCGTAGATTTCTAATAGATCCAATGGTTGAAAAATAGCATTAAATGATTATTTTGTTTCTCTTCTTTATTTATGACAAATTAATTCTATCATTTTTTTTTCTCTTTCTTACCCAATATAAATTGAAATTCTCTTCTCTCTCTCACGGTCTCAACTATTTTCTCTCTCTTGCGTACCCAATAAAGAACAAAATTCTCTGTTTTCTTTCACCGTGATCTGGGTAGAGGAAGAAAAGATAAAACAAAATGATTTTTTTATGAAGTTTACTTGTACAATATTTGCTCCACCCAAAACACCGGCTCGTACAATATACTGCAACAACTTCTAAAACAGGCATTAGTCTATCTAATTCTTCTTCAGCGGATATCCTAGAGGCCATTGGCCGTGTAGAATGAGCACCAATATTGATCATATCATCCCCTTCAGAAATCATCAAGCGGGCCCGAGTAACTGCAACCTCCACAGAGACAAACTTTCCTCCATCACTAAAACTATCTAGGGTCACATTAAGGATACCCATGACAGAGGTTCTCTGTGACCAGTCCCATAAACCACTTTTAATTGGATTCTCAAAGAAAACTAAACATAATTTGGACATCCTAGTGGGATTACCAAACATCCATGCCGAGATTGCAAGAAAAAGTTTCAGTGTCTCTCATGCTCCCATGCTGATTGGACCCTCCAAAAAGAAATTTTTTGGTCACATTTGTTTCGAATTGCTGCAGATGAGACAAATTCTGCCACAATTGCTTGTGTCACTGCCGGTGTTTTGGGTGGAGCAAATATTGTACGTGATTTGAGTTAAGTTTTGTATGAGGCTTTGCTTTGTCTCTGTGGCTGTCACCTCTACTCATAAAGTTTTCTATCATTTTTTTTAAGAGAGTATGTGAATTAGGAAATTAGGAAAATTGAAACCCCAAAACCATTTGAAACACAAAACAAGTCTAACAAAGAAGAAAAAACGTTGTCTAACAACATAAATTTTAGGAAGAATGGGACACCATTAAACAAAATCCAATGAGATCTATGGAAAGTAATAAATGAGGATAGAGAAAACTATTATTAATTAGGTAAATAAAGTGGAAAGAAATAATTATTTAATGCTATTTTTCTGACCGTTGGATCTATTAGATATCTACGGTAAAAAAATGTGTAACTCTATAAAAGTTACATCAGGTGTAACTTGAACCCATCTCATATATATAATAACAATATATAACAAAATGCTATAAACATAAATTATTTTATAAACTATCACCATAGAAAAATGGAGTCCAAAGACTCCAAACTAGCTTTAATCGGTGGACGACAACAATTCTAAAGCAAGCTAAATTTTGTAGACTATGGGAAAATAACGACCCATCCCGTTTTCTTGTCCTTTTTATTTTCTTACCTACCAAACAAGGGAAATTACTTTTCTCTGCCCCTTTTCTCTCCTATACATCTTTCCCTAAATCACATAATAAGAAAACACTATCTAATGAAGATATTCTATGTTGTTATGTTACTCTTACATACTTTCACATTGTTGATCACTTATTATTTAACTATGAAAATTTATTTTATCATGTAGAAAATCTATACTTAGCTTTGCTAAGAATTTTACATTATTTTGCTAAATCTATTTAATAGCATTGCTAGATTTTTAATAGCTTTACTGGGCTCATTTATTTTCTCATAAATTTTAGATGTCTTTATTTATTTATTTATTTATTTATTTTGAGAAAGCAGATGTCTTTATTGAAAATATTAAGAGATGTCTGTTAAGTTACAAGACTGCTTGTTAAAAGTCCTAAATTGGAAAAATTAAGATGAATTATATATTTCTTCTCTGTAAATACACTTGCCCTTACTCCTAAGTCCCAATAAAGGAGGATGTAATGCTTGTCATCCTTAAAGAAGAAACATTCGTTGTTGTCCTCATCTTCTCTCTGTTTTCAAATTCTCACGCAAGCTCTTCTTCTCTAATAATCCAATAGCCACCTATGTCTTCTCTCACAAGCCGGCCTTCGGTGTGATTCTTGTGATCATTTGACGTGATTCTTGTGATCATGTTGAGGCTAAATTGACATTTAAGTACTAAAAGGATCATATTGGAGCTTGAATTCTAGCCCAAACCTTCTTAATTTACGCACGCAAGAATATATATATATATATATATATATATATATATGGATTGGATTCAAGCTATACCTGGATTAACTCTAAGCAATGTTGTACAATCCAATATTCTTTAATTGGATGCAAATTTTGACAAATCTACTGTTATATTATATTATCTCAATTCATCTATTGTGCTTGAGAGAGAGAGAGAGATAGGATGGGAAAAATACCAAAATATGAAATATTGAGCTACAATATCTCAATTCATCTATTGTGCTATTGTTCATATACTTTTTATCTATAGGCTACTGAACTTAATATTAAAAAAATGTTTGAAGTGAGTTTTGGCATCATGGTAGTTTTTGTAAGGATCATGATTTAATGAGCTAGTGACAACCATATATCCAATGAACTTGAGTAGAGTCTTTAGAGGAGAAAACGCAAACACCAAAGTTGTAATAAGGGTCAATGTCGGTATCAGAAGGTTAAGAACGTGCACTTTTCTTGACAAACATTTCTAATCGAAACTTAAATTTTCCATTAAATTTGACAAAAATCTTAGTGTATCACCATTAATCTTAATGTTAGTTTTGTAATTTTTCCAAATACTTGAATTTAGAATATCACTATTAGCACACATTCACTTGAAGTTATTTTTTTAATCCAAATGATATGCTTAATAAATAGAATTAGGGTTTATCACATACATATACATTAAATTTAATATGCAAATTGATTAATAACATATTAGATGATATGATATGAATGTTGGCCACTATAGTCTAGAAGACCAGTTTTACCGGGTAAGGCGGGTGCCTAACACTTTCCCTCATCTTGTAACATAGCCTCCGAGCTTAGATCAAGGGATAGTAAATCAATGTTTATCCATATAATTTTCTATTTCTAGACTGTTACTAGGAAACAAAACCATGTACTTTATTTTAGATTGTATCTAGGATCAAAACCATGTAGTTTCTTATGATTAATGTATATTTATTCTCAAATTAATAAAATGAAGAATTTTTCAATTTTGGTTTTTTTATTTATTCCAATAATTAGTAAGTGACGACTTCATTGTAAAACCCTTAATTTAAAGGGAAATATATATATATATATATATATATATATATGTATAAAACAGTCAAACCTCCATTTTGAGAGATAATAACACGACTTTACCCATTCATGTGGGTTTGGCCCAATTCCAAAACGGGCCGGGGGCACAATCTCTCATACAAACTACTTTGGAGAGTGATGATGCCGGAAATAATACCACCAGTGAGTCACACGTTCCTCGTACGATCGCCAATGGCACCTGCACAACAAAAAGGAATAACCTAGCAGAGAGTACCGGTGTGGTACCGGCCAAACACCCTCTCAAGGTCAAGTTAGTACTATTCTCACTGCTCTAGAGTGCTAGAGAGGGTAAATTATGCGTACCTTCGTTTGTGAGGGTGCTCGGGTTTTTATAGTAGTAGAGGGTTGACCTCTTTTTCTTGGAGTAGAAGTATTTTCCTTATAGGAGTCTTCTTGGGCGTATTTTACGGGATTCTTTCCATATAAGAGTCCTTAGGTTTCATGAAACATGGGGAGCAAGTTATATACGTAAACGTGCAGATCAATCATTCCATAGACTGACGCCGTCACCTTAAGTTCACCCCGTCAGTTTATGTTTACCCGTCGGCCTCGGGATGTCCAGTTTTATATGCGGAGTTCTTTTTCTTCATATCCCCGTCAGCCTTGAAGGAATGCTGACGGCGAAAACACCTCGTCACCCTTGTCCAGCATATGCCGTCACTCTTGTCTACCTAATTTTATCCTCATCATTTGCCTCCTACTCCATACCTCCGTCAGACTCTATACCGACGGGTTGTGGAGTTTGTTTTTTCAAAGAGGCGGGGATATCGTTCGCGTGGATTCGCGCATTTAATGCCTTGGACAGGTGGCTTGTTCCTATTGGCTCTGCTTTTGACGAGACGTCGCTTCGTCTTCCGCGCCATTTTTTCCGTATATAAACAGCACTTCCCCTCATTTTTTCACTATTTCATCCTTGCTGATCTTGTGGAGAGAAAGACCGTCGCTCACATTCCGTCACTTTTTTGGTCCGTTAGCTCAAACGCCACCGTCACTAGAGCCATCCAGAAAGTCACCAGACCGGTAAGTTTTCATCTCCACTTCTTTCTTCCTTCTCTCTTTTTTATTTCTACCTTATTAGTGAGAACGTCGGTCTAGGTACTTAGATTGGATCCGTCACTTGTAGGTAGTCAGATGTCAAGTGACGCGTCTTGTGAGGAGTCGTCGGCCCGCGAAGGAGCGGGCTACGACGAGACCTATGGTTCTGGAGATGAGTCAGACTTTTCCCTTTCGTCAGATAGAGAGACGTCGGCACAATCTCCTGACGTTGATGAGAGTTTGGCCGAGGGAGATAAGGAAGAGGAGAGAGGGGATGGAATGGATGTTGACGGAGAGGAGAAAGAGGATGGAACGGATGTCGACGGAGAGGAGAATGACAGGAATGAGGGATCCAGTGAAGGAACCTCGGAGGGTACTGGAGATAACCGTCCCTTCATTCTTCCCGAGGATTGGGCCATCAACAAATTTTCGCCTAGGATGAGTGGTAAAGTTTTCGGGGAGTTACGTGTTCGTTATCAAATCCCAGACTATATCCCAATCCGTCTCCCTAGAGAGGACGAGAGGTGTTACTCCGGGAGGACAGGCGACGTTGGCATGTACGATGCCATGTTCGCTGCGGGACTTAGGTTACCATTGACGGCCCTACACCGTCAACTCGCAGACTTCCTAGGCATATCCGTCACCCAAATTGCCCCTAACGACCGGAGGACGTTCATAGGAGCTGAAATCCTATAGGGCAATCTTAGTGGAGGACACCGTCACCTTACGCTAGACGAATTCTTTTATTGCTATAGGCCTCATCATATCGCCTCGTCCAAGGGGACGTATCATTTCAATGCCAGGGAGAAAGGGTTACGGCTTGTATCGGACATGCCGGACTCAAATAGGAACTGGAAGAGTAGGTACTTTTTTGTTGAAGGGACGGATTGGGTTTGCCGTCAGGAAGAGTGGGCGACAATGCCTCGCGGCTATTTTGACAACACTTGGGCCTTTGTCAAGGACTCAGGTTGACCCCGTCGGCTATGTTCTTTCCGTTTATTTTATGAGGTGACGTCATTAACACTTTGTTTCTTTCAGCTTATACCCGTCCGCACGTAATCGACGAGCAAGAGGAGTTCATCCAACGGGTTCTGGAAATCCCTTTGGAAGATCGTAAGTGCAGGGACTTGATCACTCTCGACACCCTTCAACTATATTGTGGGGGTCCAGAACCGTCAGCGGCTGCCCGAAGGTTGGAGCAATTTGCACGCCAACGTGAGTAAACTTTTATTATCCCGTCAGTTTTATTCCTCCGTTACTTGCCCCAACGGTGTTCTTTGTGTTGTAGAAATGGACGCTGCGAAGCAAAGGATAAGGGCTGCCGTGAGTCTGTCGAAGGAAGAGAGAAAGAATAAGGAGGCAGCAGGGGAGTCCTCGTCAACTCCAAATGCCGTCGCTAAGGTGACGAAGAGGAAGCCTGACGGTGGTGACAGCCGCCCCACAAAGAAGGTTGCCGTCACTCCTGGGGACGAGCCATTGAAGGAGAAGTCCCCTCCTAAGCCTAGCCATGGCGCGGGCAAGGGGGTGATGACCTCTACCGGTCCCGTCAACGGGGGCCCCTGCCGTCTCCTGACTCACAAGGATTATGCCGTCGGGGAGGTTGGGTCCCCGATAAAACCGACGGACATTGAGCCTTGTGACCAGGTGGGGACGGAAGACCTAGGGGCGTCGACCCTCTTCGACCTCACCAGGGTATGTTTACTAAAATCTTGTTTGGGGAAGTTTTGCTTTGCTTTGGTATATTTTTCAACCGACAGATATGTTTTCTTAGGCCTTGGTGCGCGTCAAGGCCCTTCAAGATCGTGGTGCGGCGAAGGAGAGGGTCGTCACTCGAGTTCGCAATCATAATACGAACCTGTTGAACCAGCAAGCTCGGTACAAGGAAGCCGTCCGTATCCTCAACAAGGAGCTGCAGGAAGTTAAGGAGAAGCTGAGGTCGGTCGGTGAATGATAAACTCCGGGAAGAGGTGACGAGTCTAGGTGAAAAGCTGCAGACGGCGGGGGCTGACGCGATCAGAGATTTCAAAGTGTCGCAGTCCTTCTTTAACTCGTGTGGTGAATATTATGGCACCGGGTTCAAGACTCCTTTCAAAGTCGCGTCGGCCTACCCGGAGTTGGATCTGTCCGGGATCACCATGGATGACGGAGACGACAGCCTCCGTCAGCCTACTCCGAGGCATGACGACAGTGTGGTCCTAGCTCAGCCTGCCGCCAATCCCGTTGCTTCTGATTCTCCTGCCGTGATTGTGGATGTTGAAGACCATCAAACCGACGGCAAGGATGCTGACGTTCTTGCTCCTTAGCTTTTATTTTGTATTTTGGCCATGTATAAAATAGTTGTATTGGAGAACAGTTGTAATTTTAAACAATGTTTAAGTGCTCTCTTTGTTTCCTTCGGGCTTTTGTTTATGTACAGTTGTGTATGTGTTTAATTTCCGTAGCTTTTATATCTCTTTGTTGATGGTGGCCCTAGACGAAATTTTGGTAAATATTCCCGTCTACTTGGACCGCGTCAGCTATTTTGAACTGTTGGAAGCCCCCGTTGGCATGACATCGTGCCTAGGCTCCAAGCTCCGTCGGCTTGGTGACCATCGGTTTACAGCTCTTGTTGGTTGGTTACTGTTTTAAGGTCGTCAATCTCTTAAATCCGTCAGTTTGATGACTCATTATTGTATGTGTTGGTTTGAGGGCTACGTCCATATGATGATTGCTTCATCTAATGGCCGTCAGCCTTTTAGCTTTAGCTTTTCCCTACCGTTATTTTTACGGCCTTAGCTTTGATGTCTTTGACATCTTTTTTGGCCCGTCAGTTTTTCGTGCCTTGATGTATTTAACATCCCTCTTTGGCCCGTCAGCCTTTTAAGCCTCGATGTATTGAACACTTCGTTAGTCCGTCAGCTTTTTAGGACCTCGTCCATATGATGATTGCTTCATCTTTTGGACCGTCGGCTTTTTAGCTTTTCCGGACCGTCATTTTCATGGCCTTAGCTTTGATGTCTTTGACATCTTTTTTGGCCCGTCAGTTTTTTAGGCCTTGATGTATTTAACATCCCTCTTTGGCCCGTCAGCTTTTTAAGCCTCGATGTATTGAACACCTTCGTTAGTCCGTTAGTTTTTTAGGACCTCGTCCATATGATGATTGCTTCATCTTTTGGACCGTCGGCTTTTTAGCTTTTCCGGACCGTCATTTTCACGGCTTTAGCCTTGATGTCTTTGACATCTTTTTTTTTTTTTTTGGCCCGTCGCTTTTTCAGGCCTTGATGTATTTAACATCTTAGTTGGTCCGTATGTTATGGACTTAGTGATTTTGGCCGTGAACTTAGTGGACCGTAGAAAAAATACACTTCAGTAATTTCTGAATAAAACTCCTCTTAGTGCCATGCATTTAAATAAAAGTAATTAAAACCAAATCCTGCCCCTTGGGCTAAAAAGAAGAATTGTTGCAAAAGATTAAAGTAAATGATAGTTCTGAGGAGTGAGACTAAAGTTTTGCTGGAATGTAAAATAAAATAAGAAAAAGTTGAACTTCATGCTGTCGCTCCCACTGGTAGTACTTTCGTAGGTGCTCGGCATTCCACGGGTGCGGCAGTTTCTTTCCTTCCAACGTCTCTAGATGGTATGTGCCTTTCCTTTGCCACGACATGACTCAGTAGGGTCCTTCCCAATTGGGGCCGAGTTTCCCTTGGGTAGGGTCCCTAGCGGCGCCCATGACCTTTCTAAGAACAAGGTCTCCAACCTGGAAGTCCCCGTGTCAAACCCGAGAGTTGTAATGTTTAGCCATACGGTCCTAGTACCGAGCGAGCCTTTGTTCTGCTATTGCCCTGATCTCGTCTATTAGGTCCAGCTGTAGTCGCATAGCCTCGTCGTTTTTATTCTTGTCGTGGTTGTGCACCCTGTAGCTTGTGAGCCCAACTTCTGCTGGAATGACCGCTTCGCCTCCATACGTCGGTCGGAATGGTGTTTCTCCCCTGGGTGTCCTTGCTTTGCCGTCCCGTATGCCCATAATATGCTTGGCAATTCATCGGGCCATATACCCTTTGCCCCCTCGAGCCGAGTCTTGATAATCTTGAGCAAGGATCGGTTCGTTACTTCGACTTGGCCATTAGCTTGAGGGTGGGCGGGGGAGGAATAGTGGTTCTTTATTCCTAGTTGTGAGCAGAAATCTCGAAAGGGGTCGTTGTCGAATTGTCGTCCGTTGTCCGAGACAAAGACTCTAGGAATGCCAAACCTGCATATGATACATCTCCAAACAAAGCTTCGTACGTTCTTCTCCGTGATTGTGGCCAAAGCTTCAGCTTCCACCCATTTTGTGAAATAGTCGATGCCTACCACCAGGAACTTTAGCTGTCGTGCTGCTGTTGGGAAGGGTCCTATAATATCTAAGCCCCATCGTGCGAACGGCCATGGGGCCGTCATCGGGGTCAACTCTTCGGTTGGTTGCCTAATAATATTGCTGAACCTTTGGCACTTGTCGCAGGCCCTGACATAGGCTTCGGCGTCCTTCTGCATGGTGGGCCAATAGTACCCTGCTCGCACAAGCTTGTGTACCAACGATCCGGACCCCGAGTGGTTTCCGCAGATTCCTTCATGCACCTCTCTCATGACGTAGTCTGCCTCTTCCATACCCAAGCATCTCAAATATGGTCGGGAGAAACCTCTTTTGTAAAGGACGTCTTTTATCGGGACGAACCTCATTGCTGGACCTTAAGTTTCCTTGCGGCTTCCTTTTCGTCTGGTAAGATCCCCTCTTTCGTGTATGAAACTAACGGCGTCGTCCAGCTTCTGCCGGAGCATATTTCCTGCATGTTGCTGAGATCTATTAGCGGAGAAAGCTGCATGAAGGAGAGTACATTACCAGGGATGACCATTTGTTCTGCTGAAGCGGCCTTCGCGAGGCGATTGGCTCGCTCGTTTTCTTCTCTGGAAATTTGGATGACTTTAGCTTCTAGGTCATCCACTCTCGCTTTTACTTCACCAAGGTACTTCTTCATCTTTTCGCCCTTGCACTCGTAGTCTCCATTTATTTGGTTAGTGACGACCTGTGAATCGCAGAAGATGACTACCCTTGCGGCTCCTGCTGCTTTGGCGAGGTCGAGCCCTACTATTAGAGCCTCATACTCTGATTCATTGTTGGTGGCAGGGAAGTTGAGACGGACCATACATTCAATGGTGTCTCCTTCGGGTGATAATAGCACAATGCCGGCCCCTGCGGCTTGTCCGTCGGATGACCCGTCCGTATATATACTCCATTGAGGGGACTCTGCTGCCCCCTTATCTTCATCATGAGTGAACTCAGCTATAAAGTCGGCGACGATCTGTCCCTTGATGGCAGTCCGTGGGCGGTATTGAATATCAAATTCGCTCAGTTCTATAGCCCATAATGCCAATCGTCCCCGCCTCCTCGGATCGCTCATTGCTCGCCTTAAGGGCTTGTCGCTTAGGACGTTCACCGTATGGGCTTGGAAATACGGTTTGAGCTTGAGGGCTGCCGTAATTAATGCAAAGGCAAGTTTTTCCATGGGCGGGTATCTTTCTTCGGCACCATGAAGCGCTCGGCTTGCGTAGTATACGGGCTTTTGCACTTTCTCTTCTTCTTTGATCAAGGCCGCTCTAACGGCCGCGGGGGAGACGGCTAGATAGAGAAAAAGCTCTTCTCCTGGTTGCGACGGGCTTAGTAATGGTGGGGAGGAGAGGTAAGCCTTCAATTCTTCGAACGCTTGCTGGCATTCGTCACTCCACTCGAAGGATTTCTTCAATGTTCGGAAGAAGGGTAGACACTTGTCCGTGGCCCTTGATACGAACCTGTTTAGTGCCGCTATCTTTCCGTTGAGGCTTTGCACCTCCTTCACATTTCTTGGTGGTGCCATATCCAAGATGGCTCGGATCTTGTCCGGATTTGCTTCGATGCCCCTCTGAGACACCATGAATCCTAAGAATTTTCCCGCCGTTACTCCAAAGGCACACTTTCCTGGATTGAGCTTCATATTGTAGGAGCGAAGTGTGTCGAATGTTTCTTTAAGATCTCCTAGATGATCTTTGATGGTACCCGAGATATCCACCAGTGAGTCACGTGTTCCTCGTACGTTCGCCAATGACACCTGCACAACGAAAAGGAATAACCTAGCGGAGCGTACCGGTGTGGTACCGGCCGAATACCCTCCGAAGGTCAAGTTAGAACTATATGCTCACCGCTCTAGAGTGCTAGAGAGGGTAAATTATGCGTACCTCGAGTAACGAGAGTGCTAAGGCTTTTATAGTAGCAAGGGTCATCCCTCTTTTCCGTGGAGTAGAAGTCTTTTCCTTATAGGAGTCTCTTTAGGCGTATTTTCCGGGATCCTTTCCTTATGGGAATCCCTTTGAATATTCCCTAGCGTGGGAAACAAGTCAACTTTATGATCGGTCCGTCATCCTCACTTTATTTCCTTCAGTTTTTAGTCCGTCTGCCATCAAGACCGCCGCACTTAGAGGCCGTCTGTCATGGTTCCGTCTCGCTTATGCATGGAAGGTTGCACAGAACCGTCGGTCCGAGGCCGACTTCTTTTATCCTTATCGATTGCCCCTACTCTACATGTTTGACGCTTAAACCGTCAAGCATGTTGAGTAACAAAGAGAAGAAGGATTATGAATGCCTCCTCGAGCCGCGAGCTATTAAATGCAAGGTTACGTGGCGGCGGTCGTTGGCCTCGTTTCTCGGGCACGGACGTCGCCTCGCATTCCGTGCGTTTTCTTTTTTCTTATATAAATATCGCACTCGCTTCATTTTGTCATTTTTAGCTTCGCAGATCTTTTTACCGAGAAAACCGTCACTTTCGCTTACGCTTTGCTCCGTCGGCTCTTACCAGTGCCGTTATACCTTCATTAAAGATCTATTTCACCTGTAAGTTCCTCTTCCTCTCTTCTTGCTTCCTTCTTATTATTTTATTATTCAAGAATTTTTCTTTTATTGAGAACGCCGGTCTAGGAACTTAGGGTGTATCCGTCACTTGTAGGTAGTCAGATGTCAAGTGACGCGTCGAGTGATCGATCGTCGATCCGCGACGGAGCGGGCTACGACGAAGTCTTCGGCTCGGGTCAAGAGTCCGACGGCTTTTTGAGTCGTCGAGGGGAAGGAAACGTCCGCCCAATCCCTTAGCGTTGATATAGAGGACCGTGCTGAGGGAAATAGGGAAAAGGCGTTGAGTGAGGTTGAGGTTGAGGTTGAGGTTGAGGGAATTGTTGATGACGGTAATCGGGAAGAAGGTGACGAAGAGGTCGATAGTGACGGAGATAGGGGTAACGGTAGCGAGGTTAACAAAGGATGATAGTGAGGATGAGGGTGACGGAGAGTCCAGTGAGGGAACTTCAGGGAGTTCCGGAGGTAATCGTCCCTTCATCCTTCCGGAGGAGTGGGCCGTCAATAAATTTCTTCCAAAGATGAGCAACAGGGTTTTTTCTGAGTTGCGTATTCGTTTCCAGATCCCCGATCACATTCCCCTCCGTCTTCCTAAAAAGAATGAGAAGTGTTATACAGGGAGGACAGCTGATGTGGGGATGTATGATGCTATGTTCGCAGCTGGCCTTAGACTCCCACCGACGGCCTTACACCGTCACCGGGCGGATTTCTTAGGTTTGTCCGTCGGCCAGATCTCTCCGAATGCCTGGAGGATCTTTATTGGAGCTGAAGTCCTTTGGGGTCGCTTGAGTGGGGGAACCGTCAACTTTCGATAGACGAGTTCTTTTTATCGCTATCGACCTCGGCATAAAGTGTCCGCCAAGGGGACATATCATTTTGCCCCTCGTGAAAAGAACTTAAGATTAGTGTTTGATATGCCGGATTCGAATAGGAACTGGAAGAATAGATTTTCTTCGTTAAAGGGACGGATCGGGTGTGTCGCCCCAGGCGAATGGGATAAGTTGCCTGGGGTTATTTTGATAACACCTGGGCTCATATTAGGGAGTCAGTTTGCCCCCGTCTCTTTCTTTTCTTTTCGCCGCTTTTCATCTTTCTCGAAATTTTAACCGTCTCTTTTAACACTGTTTATTTTCTTTTGTTTCAGCCGTCGCTCGTCCGCAGGTGTCTGACGAGCAAAGAGAGTTCATCCGTCGGATACTCACCATCCCACTTGAGCAACGTAGGTGTAGGGACTTGATAACTCTAGACACTCTTCATCTGTATTGCGGTGGTCCTGAGCCGACGGTTGAAGCTCGGAAGTTGGAAGAGTTTTCGAGAAAGCGTAAGTAAACGTAGTACTTTAAACCGTTGGTATTTTATTCTGTATGTCATCACTTATCCGTCACCTTGCTTTGTGCAGAGATGGAGGCCGCGAAGCAGAGTGAGGGCATTGCCGCCGCCCGTAAGAAGGAGGAAGACAAGGCCAAGAAGAAAGAGGGAACGTCAACCCCTCATTCCTCTTTGAAGGGTTCTATTAAGAGAAAAGGCGACGGAAAAGATGATCCTCCTTCCAAGAAGGCATCCGTCGGCCCTATGGATGCTACTTCCAAGAAGTCGCCCTCCAAGTCCGGCCATGGCGCTGGGAAAGGGGTGATGACCTCTTCTCGGCCCCGTCATCGAGGGCCCCGCTCTTTGTTGACTCACAAGGATTATCTTTGTCAAGTGGTGGAATCCCTCATCAAAGAGACGGACCTGGATCCTTGTGCTCGGCTTGGTACGGAGGACCTTGGAGCGTCGACCTTTTTTGATATTGCACGGGTATGCTTCTTACTTTGAACATTCTGATCTTTATCTTGCTTGATAGCTGACGGTTGTATTATCTTCAGGCCCTAGTTCGCGTTAAAGCACTCCAGGACCGGTGCGTGGTGAAGGAAGACGTCGTTTCTCGGGTGAGGAGGCACAATTCCACCCCGATGGACCAGCAGGCGCAATACAAGGAGGCCGTCCGTGTTCTGAACACAGAGCTGAAGGATGTGAGGGAGAAACTAGGGGAAACTGAGGGCCAGCAAAAGAAGCTTGAGGAGGAGGTCGCGTCTCTGCGTGCTCAAGTGCTTCAAGTGACTTGACCGGGGACTGACGCAGTGGAGAAATTCAAGACTACCCAGTCCTTCATTGATTCCTGTGCCGACTATTACGGCACAGGTTTTGATGATTGTCTAAAGCAAGTAGCGTCGGCTTATCCGGAGCTGGATCTATCCAGGATTACCATGGACGCTTCGTGCCAATGACTCCGGCTGCTGACAGAGATGACGAACCCCTCGCTTTGGATTTTTTGCTTAACGATGCTGGGGTCGTTTTGGCCCAGCCTGCTGCTCCTACTCCCCCTTTGAGTCTTCAGATCAGAATGCCAAGGATAAAGCCGACGAGGTCTCCAAGGACGTTCCTGCCGTTTAATTCTTGCCTTTAATTGTAATTTCTGAACAATGTTTTCAAGTGCCCTTATGTTTGTTGGGCTTTTTACTTGTAACTCTACTTGTTGTCCGTTACTTTAAACATATACATTGACTCTGACTAATTTTAATGAGACCGTTATCCCTTTTTATTTAGCCTTTTTTGTTTGGCTCGTAGGCTTGTTGGATGGAGAGATTTATTTGTAAGTAGTCTTATATTTTTTGTTGGTAAGACCGTCAATATTTTGACCGTCTATCCTATAATATTTCCATCCATTGGACCGTCAGATTTATAGTGTTGGGCTTTCGGACCGTCACTTAATTGGCCTTGGCTTTGTTAGTTTCTTGGGCACGTCCCATTATATGATCGTCGATTTTTTAGTTTTCCTGGATCATTATTTTCTTGGCTATTTTAGCCATGACGTCTTTTGACATTTTTATTAATCCGTCATTTTTTAAGGTCTGGGCCATATTAGGACAACTTTATCCATTGGACCGTCGGCTTCTTGGCCTTTTTGAACTGTCGTTTCCTTGGCCATTTTGGCCTTATTTTCTTTGGTCCGTCGAGTTTTTAGGCCTGGCCTATGTGGGGACGGCTTTATCTATTGGACCGTTGGCTTTTTAGCCTTTTCGGACCGTCGTTTCGTTGGCCATTTTGGCCTTGTTTTCTTTGGTCCGTCAGTTTTTAGGCCTGGGCCATTATTTTGATGGCCATTAGCCTCGATGTCTTTCGACATCTCCGTTAGTCCGTCGGTTTTGAAGGTTCGATCCATATGATAACTCTTATCTTTTGGACCGTCGACTTTTAGCTTTAGCCTTCTCGGACCATTGTTTTCTTTGGCTTTTTAGCCTTGATGCCTTGACATCTTCCATTAGTCCGTCAGTTATTTCCTTAGTCCGTGAGCTATGGACTTAGTCGTTTTTGGGTCGTAAACTTAGTGGACCGTCGGAGGGAAAATATATTTCGGCGACTTCTGAATAAAACTCCTCTTATTGCCATGCATTTAAATAAAAGTAATTAAAACCAAATCCTGCCCCTTGGGCTAAAAAAGAATATTGTTGCAAAAAGAAATTAAAGTAAACGATAAGTCCGAGGAGTTAAACTATAATTTGCTGAAAAAATAAAAGAAGTTGGTCTTCATGCTGCTGCTTCTATTGGTAGTACTTCCGTAGGTGCTCGGTGTTCCATGGATGTGGTAGTTTCTGTCCCTCCAATGTTTCAAGGTGGTAAGTACCTTTCCTCTGCCATGACAAGACTCGGTAAGGACCTTCCCAATTGGGGCCGAGTTTCCCTTGGGTAGGGTCCCTAGCGGCGCCCATGACTCTTCTAAGAACAAGGTCTCCGACTTGGAAGTCTCTGTGTCGGACCCGAGAGTTGTAGGATTTGGCCATGCGATCCTGGTACCTAGCGAGTCTTTGTTCTGCTGCTGCCCTGATCTCGTCCACTAGGTCAAGCTGTAGTCGCATGGCCTCATCGTTTCTGCTCTCATCATGGTTGTGTACCCTGTAGCTTGCGAGTCCAACTTCGGCCGGGATGATCGCTTCGCTTCCGTGCGTCGGGCGAAACGGTGTCTCTCCTGTGGGTGTTCTTGCCGTCGTCCTGTATGCCCATAGTACACTTGGCAATTCTTCGGGCCATATACCCTTTGCCCCCTCGAGCCGAGTCTTGATTATTTTGAGCAAGGATCGGTTTGTGACTTCGACTTTCCCATTAGCTTGAGGGTGGGCGGGGAGGAGTAGTGGTTCTTTATTCCCAATCGTGAGCAAAAATCCCGGAAATGGTCGTTGTCGAATCGCTGTCTCCGTTATCCGAGACAAAGACTCTAGGAATGCCAAACCTCGCATACGATGCATCTCCAAACGAAGCTGCGAACGTTTTTCTCCGTAATTGTGGCTAAAGCTTCAGCTTCCACCCATTTCGTGAAATAGTCGATGCCTACTACCAGGAATTTCAGCCGCCGCATAGCTGTAGGGAATGGTCCCATAATGTCTAATCCCCATTGTGCGAACGGCCATGGGGCTGTCATTGGGGTCAGCTCTTCGATCGGTTGTCTAATAATATTGCTGAACCGTTGGCATTTGTCGCAGCCCCGACATAGGCTTCGGCGTCATACGCATGGTGGGCCAATAATACCCCGCTCGTACAAGCTTGTGTACCAATGATCTGGACCCTGAGTGGTTTCCGCAGATTCCTTCATGTACTTCTCTCATGACGTAGTCTGCTTCTTCCGTACCCAAGCATCTCGGATACGGTCGGGAGAAACCTCTCTTGTATAGGACGTCTTTTATCGGGACGAACCTTGCCGCCTGGACTTTAAGTTTCCTTGCGGCTTCCTTTTCGTCTGGCAAGACCCCGTTTTTTAGGTATGAAACCAACGGCGCTGCCCAGCCATTGTCCGAGCATATTTCCTGCATATTGCTGAGATCTATTAGCGGGAAAAGCTGTACAAAGGAGAGTACATTACCAGGGGCGACCATCCGTTCTGCTGAGGCGGCCTTCGCGAGACGGTCTGCTCGCTCGTTTTCCTCTCTGGGAATCGGGATGATGCTGGCTTCTAGGTCGCTTACTCTTGTCTTTACTTCATCAAGGTACTTCTTCATCTTTTCGCTTTTGCACTCGTAGTCTCCATTTATCTGGTTGGTGATAACCTGTGAATCGCAGTGGACGACTACCCTTGCGGCTCCTGCTGCTTTGGCGAGGTCGAGTCCTGCTATCAGAGCCTCATATTCTGATTCATTGTTGGTGGCGGGAAAGTTTAGACGGACCATACATTCAATGGTGTCTCCTTCAGGTGATAGCAACACGATGCCGCCCTGCGGCTTGCCTGTTGGATGATCCGTCCGTATGTATGCTCCATCGAGGGGACTCTGCTGCCCCCTGGTCCTCGTCATGGGTGAACTCGGCTATGAAGTCGGCGACAGCCTGTCCCTTGATGGCGGTCCGCGGTCGATCACTGAATGTCAAATTCGCTCAGCTCGACGCCCATAATGCCCGGTCGGCCCGCGGCCTCGGGTCTGCTCATTGCTTGCCGTAAAGGTTTGTCGGTCGGGACATTTACCGTATGAGCTTGGAAGTACGGTTTGAGCTTTGGGCTGCCGTAACCAATGCGAAGGCAAGTTTTTCCATCGGCGGGTATCTTTCCTCGGCACCACGAAGCGCTCGGCTTGCGTAGTATACGGGTTTTTGCATTCTTTCTTCTTCTCTCATCAAAATTCTGCGCTAACAGTGCGGGGAGACGGCCAGGTAGAGAAAAGCTCTTCTCCCGGCTGTGACGGGCTCAACAACGGTGGAGAGGAGAGGTAAATCTTCAATTCTTCGAATGCTTGTTGGCATTCGTCGGTCCATTCAAAGGATTTTTTCAATGTCCGGAAGAAGGGCAAACACTTGTCCGTTGCTCTTGACACGAACCTGTTAAGTGCCGCTATTTTTCCATTTAGGCTCATGTACCTCCTTTACACTTCTCGGCGGTGTCATTTCCATAATGGCTCGGATCTTATCCGGGTTCGCCTCGATTCCCCTTTGAGACACCATGAATCCCAAGAATTTTCCTGCCGTTACTCCAAAGGCGCACTTCCCTGGGTTGAGCTTCATATTGTAGGAGCGGAGCGTATCAAATGTTTCTTTGAGATCTCCTAGATGATCTTCCTCCCTCCGGCTCTTAACTAGCATGTCGTCCACGTGACCGGACATTCCTCCCAATCTGTTGCGCGAACATTTTGTTCATGAGCCTTTGGTATGTTGCGCTGCGTTCTTTTAGGCCGAAGGGCATGACCTTGTAATGTAATAGGCCTTGGCTGGTTACTGAACGACGTTTTCTCTGGTCGGCCGTGCATTCGGATTTGGTTGTATCCCGAGAAAGCGTCCATGAAGCTCGATGGCGGTGTCGGGCCGTGGAGTCTACTAAGACATCGACCCTCGGTAGGGGGTAGCTATCCTTGGGGCAGGCTTTGTTAAGGTCGGTGAAGTCTACACACATCCGCCATTTCCCGCTTGCTTTCTTCACCATTACTACATTTGCTAACCAGTCGGGATAGTACACTTCCCTGATGAAGCTTGCTTCCCGTAGTTTTCTGACTTCCTCTGCTATGGCTCGGTCCCGCTCCGGCGCAAATACCCTCTTCTTTTGTCTGACGGGTGAAAAGGCGGGCGACACATTCAACTTGTGCACCATGACTGAAGGATCTATTCCTGGCATATCTTCATGACCCCATGCGAATACGTCTTGATTGCGCCTAAGGAAGGTTATGAGCTCCGACGGATGGCGGGGTTAGTGAGCGTTCCGATTTTGGTCGTTCGGCCAGAATCGGAACTGTCAAGGGGTACCTCTTCTAATTTCTCAACTGGCTCCGTTACCGTCCGGTGCTCTTCTATACTCAAAGCCTGAACCTGATCCTCCATTTCCATCATGGCTATGTAGCACTCGCGTGCGGCCATCTCGCTCCCATGCCTCCCTACTCCGTAGTCGGTTGGGAACTTTATCATCGTGGTAGGTGGAGGTTATTGCCTTCCATGAGTTGAGCGTGGGTCGCCCTAGGATAGCGTTGTAGGCGGACGAGCAATCAACAACCAAGAATGTCACATCCCTGGCTATCTGTTGGGGGTAATCACCTACAATTACGGGTAAGGTGACCGCACCCGGTGGGAATACTCGGCTCACGCCGAAGCCAACAAGCGGGGCATTTGTTGGGATCGATCGCTCCCTCTCGATCCGCATCTGCTGAACGCGGTGTAGTATAAGATATCTCGCTGAATCGCCATTATCGACCAAAGACTCGGTGCATATTGTAATCTCCTACACGTAAAGGCGACGGCGAGTGCGTCGTCATGTGGGTGGTGAAGGCGTCGTGCATCTTCTTCCGAGAATCCGATTCACGGGACCTTCTCTTCGTGTTATCTTGCACGGCTCCCGTCGATTGAACATTTTGTACCATCCGAAGATAGGTCTTGCGGGCCTTCTTGGATGACCGGCGGCGGTCATTCCCCTACGATCATCCTTATATCTCCAATTGGGGGCCTTGGTCGCTCATTGTCCCGTCGGGGTTGTTGGTGTTGCGCGGGGGATCCGCTCTCTCTCTTTGCTAACGAATCTCTGCAGCTTTCCTTGTCCGATAAGGGCTTCAATCTGCTTTGCTTGAGGTCATAGCAATCAGGCGTGTCGTGGCCGTGGTCGCGGTGGAATCGGCGATGATTTATCTCGGGAGCGCTTTGCTTTGGGTCACTCTTGACTTTTCACAGGAATGTCGGCGATTCCTCGTCCTTGATCTGCGCATAAGGACTTGGTCTATCGGGGCTGTTAGTGGAGTGAAGCTCGTAAACCTTCCACCCAGGGGCTTAGGGCGTCTCTCGTCCCTTCGGTCTGCGGTTCTCGCCTTCTTTCGGCCCCCGGTCCCGCCGATTGTCTTCCTGCCGTTCCCTTTTTCTAGGCCTCTCTTCCCGGGCTAACAGTGCATCTTCGGCGTTCATATACTTCGTGGCGCGATAAAGTACTTGACATGGTTTTTGGGTCGTTTTTGTATATGGAGAACAAAAACTTGCCCTTCTTCAAGCCATTGGTAAAGGCTGCGACAAGTATCTTGTCGTCGCCTTCGATCGAGTGCCTCTTTGTTGAAGCGGGAGATGTAGGCTCTAAGAGTTTCGTCTTCTCGCTGCTTCATGCTCATCAAGCAAGCCGTAGACTTCTTGTACCGATGGCCTCCAATAAAGTGTGCGGTAAACTCGGCGCTGAGTTCTTTGAAGGTGTTGATGGAGTTTGGTGCCGATCGACTAAACCAAATTCTTGCTGCGCCCTTCAGCGTTGTAGGGAAGGCCCTACACATGATGGCGTCCGCTACTCCTTGAAGGTGCATTAGGGTTTTGAAGGTCTCCCGGGTGGTCCAGCGGGTCCTTGACCCCGTCAGAATCGTCTATCTCTGCGGCATGCGGAATTTACTTGGTAAGGGGTAGGAGTTGACGGCGGCGGTGAACGGCGAGTCGATTCGGTTGACGAGGTCGTCAAGGTCGCTTGATACTCGTCCCTTAAGAGCATTCATCATGACCTCCATTTGTTCCTTCATGGCTTGCATCTCTGCGAGAACGAGCGGCGGAGTGGTTTCCGCGAGGGAGGGGATGCTCGTGTTCTGTCGTTCAGGTTTGCTCGGGGCGTTGCTGGCCTGGGGTCCTTCCTGGTTTCTCCTGTCGGCGCTGGTTCCTTCCTGTTCTGCTCCTTGGTTGTCGGGAGCCGCATTCTTCTGTCTCAGTTGCTCTTCTAAGTCGTGGTTTTGTTTTGTGAGGCGCTCCACGGCGGCGGCGAGCGTCCTCACCTGTCTTTCAAGCGCAATCGTAGGAGTTTCTTCTTCTTGAACGTCGTTGATGGTTGCCATTGAGCGAGTGAGTACCATGTAACTCTTTTGCCTTGGAAGCGAGAACGTGTTAAACCGCTTCCCACAGACGGCGCCAACCGATGGTACCCGAGATATCCACCGGTGAGTCACGTGTTCCTCGTACGTTCGCCAATGACACCTGCACAACGAAAAGGAATAACCTAGCGGAGCGTACCGGTGTGGTACCGGCCGAATACCCTCCGAAGGTCAAGTTAGAACTATATGCTCACTGCTCTAGAGTGCTAGAGAGGGTAAATTATGCGTACCTCGAGTAACGAGAGTGCTAAGGCTTTTATAGTAGCAAGGGTCATCCCTCTTTTCCGTGGAGTAGAAGTCTTTTCCTTATAGGAGTCTCTTTAGGCGTATTTTCCGGGATCCTTTCCTTATGGGAATCCCTTTGAATATTCCCTAGCGTGGGAAACAAGTCAACTTTATGATCGGTCCGTCATCCTCACTTTATTTCCTTGAGTTTTTAGTCCGTCTGCCATCAAGACCGCCGCACTTAGAGGCCGTCTGTCATGGTTCCGTCTGCTTATGCATGGAAGGTTGCACAGAACCGTCGGTCCGAGGCCGGACTTCTTTTATCCTTATCAATCTTCCTCCCTTCGGCTCTTTACCAACATGTCGTCCACATAGACTTGGACATTCCTCCTAATTTGCTGCGCGAACATTTTGTTCATGAGTTTCTGGTACGTTGCGCCTACGTTCTTCAGGCCGAATGGCATCATCTTGTAACAGAAGAGGCCTTGGCTGGTTACGAACGACGTTTTCTCTTGATCGGCTTCATGCATTCGGATTTGGTTGTACCCCGAGAAAGCGTCCATGAAACTTAGCAGCTGGTGTGTCGAGTCAGAGAGTCTACTAGGACATCGACCCTCGGGAGGGGGCAGCTATCCTTGGGGCAGGCCTTGTTGAGATCGGTGAAGTCCACGCACATCCGCCATTTTCCGCTCACCTTTTTGACTATCACTACGTTTGCTAACCAGTCGGGATAGTACACTTCTCTAATAAAACTTGCTTCTCGTAGCTTTCTGACTTCTTCTGCTATGGCTCGGTCTCGTTCGGGGGCAAACACTCTCTTCTTTTGTCTGATAGGTGGAAAGGCGGGCGATACGTTCAACCTGTGCACCATGACTCAAGGATCTATTTCCGGTATATCTTCATGACCCCACGCGAATACGTCTCGATTGCGTCTGAGGAAGGTTATGAGCTCCTGACGGATCGTGGTGTTAGCGAGCGTTCCAATTTTGGTCGTTCGGCTAGGATCGGAACTGTCAAGGGGTATCTCTTCTAACTTCTCAACCGGCTTTGTTACCGTCCGGCGCTCTTCTATGCTTAAAGCCTGAACCTGATCCTCCATTTCCATCATGGCTATGTAGCATTCGCGTGCGGCCATCGACTCCATGCAGTTCCCCCACTCCGTAGTCGGTTGGGAACTTTATCATTAGGTGGTAGGTGGAAGTTACTGCCTTCCATGAGTTGAGCGTGGGTCGCCCGAGGATAGCGTTGTAGGGCGATGAGCGATCGACTACCAAGAATGTCACGTCCCTGGCTATCTGTTGAAGGTAATCGCCTACAATGACGGATAATGTGATCGCGCCCAATGGGAATACCCGGCTCCCGCCGAAGCCAACAAGCGGGCGTTTGTTGGGATCAATCGCTCCTCGTCGATCCTCATCTGCTGAACGCCGTGTAGTATAAAATATCTCTGAATCGCCATTGTCGACCAGCACCCGGTGCATGTTGTAGTCTCCCACACGCAGGCTGACAACGAGTGCATCGTCATGTGGATGGTGAAGGCGTCGCGCGTCTTCTTCTGAGAATCCGATTACGGGACCTTCTCTTCGTGCTATCTTCGACACGACTCCCGTCAACTAAACATTTTGTACTATCCGAAGATAGGTCTTGCGGGCTTTCTTGGATGACCTGGCGGCAGCCGTTCCTCCTACGATCATCCTTATATCCCCGATCGGAGGCCTCGGTCACTCATTGTCCCGTCGGGGGTGTTGGTCTTGTGCGGGGGGATCCGCTTTCTCCTTGCTAACGAATCTCTGCAGCTTTCCTTGTCTAATAAGGGCCTCAATCTGCTGCTTGAGGTCATAGCAATCAGCCGTGTCGTGGCCGTGGTCACGGTGGAAACGGCAAGACTTATCCCGGGAACGTTTGTTGGGGTCACTTTTCAGTTTTCTAGGGAACGTTAGAGCCTCTTCGTCCTTGATCTGCATAAGGACTTGATCTACCGGGGTCATTAGCGGAGTGAAGCTCGTGAACCTTCCCCCCAAGGGTCTAGGGCGCCTCTCTTCCCTTCGGTCTCCTGTTCTTGTCTTCTTTCGGCCTTGGTCCCGCCGATTGTCTTTTTGCCTTTCTCTTTTCCCGGGCTTCTCCTCCCGAGCTAACAGCGCATCTTCAGCGTTCATATACTTTGTGGCGCGATAAAGTACTTCCGACATGGTCTTTGGGTCGTTTTTGTATAGGGAAAACAAAAACTTGCCCTTCTTCAAGCCATTCGTGAATGCCGCAACAAGTATCTTATCGTCGGCTTCGTCGATCGAGAGTGCCTCTTTGTTGAAGCGGGAGATGTAGGCCCTTAAAGTTTCATCTTCTCGCTGTTTCATACTCATCAAGCAAGCCGTAGACTTCTTGTATCGATGGCCTCCAATGAAGTGTGCGGTAAACTGAGCGCCGAGCTCTTTGAAGGTGCTGATGGAGTTTGGTGTCGGTCAGTGAACCAAATTCTCGCTGCGCCCTTTAGTGTTGTAGGGAAGGCCCTACACATATTGGCGTCCGCTACTCCTTGAAGGTGCATTAGGGTCTTGAAGGTTTCCGGGTGGTCCAGTGGGTCATTGACCCCGTCATAACTGTCTATCTGTGGCATGCGTAACTTACTTGGTAAAGGATAGGAGTTGACGGTGGTGGTGAACGCAGCGGAGTCGATTCGGTTGACAAGGTCGTCCAGGTCGCTTGATACTCGCCCCTTGAAAGCATTCATCATAACCTCCATTTGTTCCTTCATGGCCTGCATCTCCGCGATAACAAGTGGCGGAGTGGTTTCTGCGAGGGAGGGGATGCTTATGTTCTGTCGTTCTGGTTTGCTCGGGGCGTTGCTGGCTTGGGGCCCTTCTTGATTTCTTCTGTCTGCGCTGGTTCCTTCTTGATCTGCTCCTTGGTTGTTGGGAGCTGCATTTTTCTGTTTGAGTTGCTCTTCTAGGTCGTGGTTTTGTTTGGTGAGGCGCTCTACGGCAGCGGCGAGTGTCCTCACCTGTCTTTCAAGCGCAATCGTAGGGGCTTCTTCTTCTTGAACGTCGTTGGTGGTCGCCATTGAGCGAGTGAGTACCATGTAACTCTTTTGTCTAGGAAGCGAGAACGTGCTACGTTTCCCACAGACGGCGCCAACCGATGATGCCGGAAATAATACCACCAAAGAGTCACACGTTCCTCGTACGATCGCTAATGGCACCTGCACAACGAAAAGGAATAACCTAGTAGAGAGTACCGGTGTGGTACCGGCCAAACACCCTCCGAAGGTCAAGTTAGTACTATTCTCACTGCTCTAGAGTGTTAGAGAGGGTAAATTATGCGTACCTTCGTTTGTGAGGGTGCTCGAGTTTTTATAGTAGTAGAGGGTTGACCTCTTTTTCTTGGAGTAGAAGTCTTTTCCTTATAGGAGTCTTCTTGGACGTATTTTACGGGATTCTTTCCATATAGGAGTCCTTAGGTTTCATGAAACGTGGGGAGCAAGTTATATACGTAAACGTGCGGATCAATCATTCCATAGATCGACGCCGTCGCCTTAAGTTCACCCCGTCAGTTTATGTTTACCCTGTCGGCCTCGGGATGTCCAGTTTTATATGCGGAGTTCTTTTTCTTCATATCCCCGTCAGCCTTGAAGGAATGCTGACGGCAAAAACACCTCGTCACCCTTGTCCAGCATATGCCGTCACTCTTGTCTACCTAATTTTATCCTCATCAGAGAGTAACCTTGTCTATATTATTTCATATTACTGGGTAATTTCATATTATTTTATGGGTTAGTTTTAGTGATTGAAGTACGATTGAAAGAAAAAGAAAAAAACAAAATTGAATATATTAATAATTTGGTGGTTGTAATTTTAACTACGCAAATGAAGAGTAGTTTTTCATTTGAACTTATGACATAGTCTGATACTCTCTATAATTATTACTTTCTACCATCTAAATAAGATCAATTGGTTTTAGTGTAAGCTGGTTTTGAATCTAAATCCTTTATTCAAAGATATAAAAAATAAATTTACAAGTTGATCCAATTAAAACCTCCAAGAGTAGTGAAGTTGTGTGAACTTGGATTTTGTTTCTCTAGAGGTTATCTTTTAAGTATTTTTTAAAATAATTATTTTTTCTTTTACTTATGTTTTTAAGAAAATTAATTTGAACTCAGCAATAAGGATATTAATAAAAAAATTTAAAATGAAAAGTGGATATTAAGAATCCTATTCCAAGTATATATATATATATATATATATATATATATACACATAACAATGTGACACTTTGAACAAGTTTATATTTTTTCAATAATTAAAGTTAATGAATTCTAGGAAGGGATTTGTAAGTCAATATTAAGAAAGAACCTTTATAATCTGTTGGCAATTAAGAGATAAGTCATATTGAAAAACACATAAAATATATGATAAAAATAAAAATCACAGCTTCTCCATTAATTTGATTGCTGAAAGTCTTGGTCAAGTTGACTTTGTGGAAAATAAGAGTCACCCTAGAAAAATGGAGTCGGACCTTAGTAAAAGCATCAATTAGCGGACGACAATAAGTCAAGCAAAACTAAGTTGGTCGTCCCTCGGTTTTATTCTTAGGGAGAATTGAAAAATGGAACCATAAATAAGTGAATGGAGAAGATACTTTATCAATCATTGGACAAATTTTTTATCTTACATATATATAACATTGTGATTGAAAAAAAAATATATATATATATATATATATATATATATATATATATATAACATTGTGACACTCTGAACAAGATTATATATATATATATTCTTTTTCTTTTTCAGCAATTAAAGTTAATGAATTCTAGGTAGGGATTAGTAAGTCAATATTAAGAAAGACCTTTATTAATATGTTGGCAATTTATGATAAAAAAAAATCACAACTTCTACATTACGCTGGTTGCTGAAAGTCTTGGTCGGGTTAACTCTGTGGAAAATAGGAGCCACCTTATAGAAAAATGGAGTTGGACCTTAGTAAAAGCATCAATTAGTGGACAAATTTTCTTAGGGAGAATGGAAAGATGGAACCATGGAAAATAAGTGACTGGAGAAGATACTTTATCAATCATTTGGACAAATTTTCAATCTTACGTGTTTGGAAGGAAGGATTTAGGAATGAGAAGTTGGTAATTTGGTGTATATTTCCTTTGATAATAAAGAAAATGGGACGACAAAAGTAGTAGATTTGTAGCAATTTACTATTATATTCTTATTGGGTGAAATTTGGGTACACTATTGTATGTATTGTACATTTAAACACATAGCTGTATTGTATTTAATTTTCCTCGAAGAATGTAATCACTATTTGTATTTTTTTTTGGCTAATACAATTATATATTTGATTTTAGTTGGGGATATAATGTATTGTACCAAAAATATTGTACCTAATGGCCAAGAGCCTTATACCACAATTAATTGACACATTTTTCTTCCCAAAGAAGACATCCAAAGTTTAAATCCTTTTACCACTAACTATCGAATTATAAAATAAAAATAAATAAGTAAATAAAAATAAAAGGATATTGTAAGTAAAGTTGTATTTGATTAGGGTGAAAAGGGAAAGTATGGAGAAAGAAATGATGAAAATGAAGATGAAAAATGAGATTCTCTCCTGTTTGGTTGAAAAGAAAAGGAGGAAGGAAAATGGTGAGATGGGGGGATTTTCCACCTGGGCCTCATTCTTTTTCTCTAAATAGGCAAGAAAATAAGTGAAAAAATGGCCATGAACATGAAATTTTAAAATTACCCTTGCTATCTCATTGTTTCAAATTCCAATAAGGGCATAATAGTAATATATATTTTCCTTCTCACTTTCTCATCATCGCTACCAAACATACACGATGGAAAAATAAAACATTTTGTATCCTCAAACTTTTCTGACCTCCCAACATGTTCTATTATTCCAATTAAAAAAAAGCTAAGTTTACTCATTTTTATTATATAAAATGAGCAAATTTTAACATTACTTTTGAATAAATAAAAAAAGAGATAAAATAGTGATTTTTTTTCTCCTTCATATTTTCCTCCCTCTTTTCTCTCCATTTTGGAGGTATTAAAATTTTTGGCCCATTCCACTTTCTATCCTCTCTATTTTCTCACCTACCAAGCAAGCTTTTCTCTCTCTTTGGACAAGTTTTATATATAACATTGTGACACTCTGAACAAGATTATATTTTTTTTTAAATACTTAAAATTAATGAATTCTAGGTAGGGATTAGTAAGTCAATATTAAGAAGAACCTTTATTAATCTGTTGGCAATTAATGAAAAAAAAAAAATCACAACTTCTACATTATGCTAATTGTTGAAAGTCTTGGTCAAGTTGACTTTGTGGAAAATATGAACCACCTTATAGAAAAATGGAGTCGGTGCTTAGTAAAATCATTAATCAGCGGACAAATTTTCTTAGGGAGAATGGAAAGATGGAACCATGGAAAATAAGTGAATGGAGAAGATACTTTATCAATCATTTGGACAAATTTTCTATCTTACGTGTTTGGAAGGAAGGATTTAGGAATGAGAAATTGGAAATTTGGTGCATATTTCCTTTGATAATAAAGAAAATGGGACAACAAAAGTAGTAGATTCATAGCAATTTACTATTATATTCTTATTGGGTGAAATTTGGGTACACTATTGTATGTATATTGTATAGTACGTTTAGTTCTTAAATTAAATTTAAACACAGTTGTATTGTATTTAATTTTCCTTGGAGAATGTAACACTATTTGTATTTTCTTGGTCAATACAATTATATATTTGATTTTAATTGGGGATATAATGTATTGTACCAAAAATAATGTACCTATTGGCCAAGATTCTCTTACCACAATTAATTGACACATTTATTTTCCCAAAGAAAACATCCAAAGTTTAAACCCTTTTACCACTAACTATCGAATTATTAAAAAAAAAAAAAGGGATATTGTATGTAAGTTGCATTTGATTGAGTTGAAAAGGGGAAGTATGGAGGAAGAAATGATGAAAATGAGATTCTCTCATGTTTGATGGGAAAGAAAAGGAAAATGGTGAGATGGGGGTATTTTTCACCTGGGTCTGTCATTCTTTTTCTCTAAATAGGCAAGAAAATACATGAAAAAATGGCCATGAACATGAAATTTTAAAATTTCCCTTGCTATCTCATTGTTTCAAATTCCAATAAGGGCATATTAGTAATATATATTTTTCTCCCCACTTTTTCATCATCTTTACTAAACATATATGAGGGAAAACTAAAACATTTTGTATCCTCAAACTTTTCTGACCTCCCAATGTGTTCTATTATTCCAACTAAAGCTAAGTTTACTAATTTTTATTACATAAAATGAGTAAATTTTAACATTACTTTTATATAAATAAAAAAGGGAGATAAAATAGTGATTTCCTTTCTCCTTCATATTTTCCTCATCTTTTCTCTCCATTTTGGTGGTATTAAATTTTGTGGCCCATTCCATTTTCTATCCTTTCTATTTTCTCACCTACCAAGCAAGAGAAAATACTTTTTTCTCTCACTTTCCTTCTCCCATCTTTTCCATCTCTCCCAAAATCATTGAAATAAAAAATGGTCAATGAGTAGAAATCTAGGGACTACCACACACTAATTACCAATGAGTGACACTTTACCTCTGGACCACTACTCACGTTTAGTGTTTGCCACCAGGTTTCAAGTTTCTATAGAGGGCGATGTACTTAAGGGCTTTTTTTCCTGCCTTTGTCCATGCAAAAATTTTATATTGGAATTGGACATAAAATATTGGATCCAAACAAATATTAGCCCATTTATTTTTCTTCATAAGTTATTGGACTTTTGACCCACATTACTTCACTATATAGGGTGGCTTATTTTCTTTGCTACATGAGTTGAACTTCAAAAGCCCAATTTTGTAATTGAGCTCACCACCAAAGGAGTGTTCTTGGAATTAGACAAATTGCTCCCTTTAAGTGCTTGATAAACTCATAAGCAAGTTCTATCTCAAGCAGCATAAAACAACCCTATCTTCATCATTAAGATATTGGAGTAAATCAAAATACATGGATCAACCTTATCTTCTTCATTAAGATACTAGAGCACAACCACCGTACACCCTTGGTGCAATGGTCACTTCACAAGTATAAGTGCTTGTAGGGTGTAGAGAGTAAGGATTGGGGTTTAAGTCTCTAGGAGGGAGCTTCACACACATATATACTTAGATTAGGTTAGAGTAAAATTTCTATCTTATATTAAAAAAAGAAAAAAAAAAAAGAACAGTGTGGGTTCCAATTAGCTTAACTGGTAAAATCTCTAATGGTTGAATAAGAGATCTGGTGTTCAATATTTGCTTACACCAAAAACCAATTGGTGTCTTGGTTTAATGATAAATAGGTATTATCGGAAGCGAATACTATAGATTAAAACTCTCTCAAAAATAAAAATCAAAACATTCAAATAACCAGAAATTGGGTAAAAATCAAAACATTCAAATAAAAATTGGGTTTGGTTCATAGTTTTTACTAGACCACTTTAGGGTCTGGTCAAACTCGTCGGTTCGGTCCAATTTTTAAGACCATGCACATAACAACTCTCACAAATTGCTTGACAACTCATAAGCACTTTCCTTACACAATGGATATATGAAATTACATGAAATATTTGAAAATAATAAATTCAAACTACAGGGCTTTTATCTTAAATATAATCTAATAAGAACCAAAAGTGCATGGCTTCATTTCATGCCAAGAGTCTTGGAACTATATTGACACCTAATTTTTCCAATTGAGACATCTGACTCAAATTCCCTCTCTTTCATTGTAATTATCGAATTGAATTTTTATTTTTTAAAAAGAGCTTTATTTCCTAATTACAATAAAATAAAATAATGCAAAAACTATATGGATAAACCTAATATGTGTTCCATAGGTTAACTTTGAAGCATAAGTTATATATAGAGAATGTGTTAGACACTTTTTATTTTTGATAGGAAGAATGTGTTAGACACTTTTTATTTTTGATAGGAAGAATGTGTTAGACACTTATCTTCTCGTCTGTTAAAAATGGAACAATCACCCATATATATACTTGACTTATCCAAATGATCATGTGATGTGCATGTGACCATTTTATTATAAAAATATTCATTTTTAAAATAATAGATAGACAACACATGACCATTTATATTAGTATAGTAAACAGAATTGAGATGAAGGGTCAATTTGCGACTACCCAAACCCCAAGTGTCCTTTAGCATTTTGCACTTCGATTTTCAACCAATCTAAACTTCAGTAAAGCTGTAGAAGGTATAGCATGATTTGCCAATGGTCTTTCATTTATTCATTTATTTATTATTATTATTATTAAAAATTAAGAGTTGATTCAATTAAAACCTCCAAGAGTAGTGAAGTTGTGTGAACTTGGTTTTGTTTCTCCTTAGGCTATCTTTTAAGTATTTTTTAAAAATACTTTTTTCGTCTTTTATTTGTGTTTTTAAGAAAATTAATTTGAACCCGGCAATAAGGACACTAAACAAACAAAAAAAATGAAAAGTGGATAATAATGATCCTATTCCAAGTATGTGTGTGTATATATATATATATATATATATATATATAACATTGTCACACTCTGAACAAGATTATATTTTTTTTCAATAATAAAAATTAATGAATTCTGGGTAGGGATTAGTAAGTCAATATTAAGAAAGAACCTTTATTAATCTGTTGTCAATTAATGATAAAAAAATAATCACAACTTCTACGTTACGCTGATTACTAAAAGTCTTGGTCATGTTGACTTTGGGGAAAATAGGAGCCACCTTATAGAAAAATGGAGTCGGAGCATGGTAAAAGCATCAATCAGTGGACAAATTTTCTTAGGGAGAATGGAAAGATGGAACCATGGGAAATAAGTGAATGGAAAAGATACCTTATCAATCATTTGGAAAATTTTTCTATCTTACGTGCTTGGAAGGAAGGATTGAGGAATAAGAAGTTGGAATTTTGTTTCTCCTTAGGTTATCTTTTAAGTTTTTTATTTTTTTATTTAATTTTTTTATTTTTTATTTAAAAAAATACTTTTTTCGTCTTTTATTTGTGTTTTTAAGAAAATTAATTTGAACTCAGCAATAAGGATACTAAACAAACAAACAGAAAAATGAAAAGTGGATAATAATGATCCTATTCCAAGTATGTGTGTGTGTGTCTATATATATATATAAACATTGTGACACTCTGAACAAGATTATATATATTTTTTTCAATAATTAAAATTAATGAATTCTGAGTAGGGATTAGTAAGTCAATATTAAGAAAGAACCTTTATTAATCTATTGTCAATTAATGATAAAAAAATAATCACAACTTCTACGGTACGCTGACTACTGAAAGTCTTGGTCAAGTTGACTCTGAGGAAAATAGGAGCCACCTTATAGAAAAATGGAGTCGGAGCTTAGTAAAAGCATCAATCAGCGGACAAATTTTATTAGGGAGAATGGAAAGATAGACCCATGGAAAATAGGTGAATGGAAAAGATACTTTATCAATCATGTGGACAAATTTTCTATCTTACGTGCTTGGAAGGAAGGATTGAGGAATGAGAAGTTGGAAATTTGGTACATATTTCATTTGATAATAAAGAAAATGGGACCACAAAAGTAGTAGATTTGTAGAAATTGACTATTATATTTTTACCAACTTGTAAACCCATGCATATGCATTGATACATTTAAAGATATACAATAAGATGCATAATATAATTCCTAAAATATATAATTTAAATATTATTTATAGTCATTTTTATATTTTATTAACTCTTTACAAAATTTTGTAAAGAAATTATGAGGTATAAAATGTAAATTATCCATTTTTATTTTTATTTTTTATACTTCATTTATTCTAAACTCTTTAGTTTTTGTACTTAATAATTTACCTGGATGAATATTTATGATGTCGTCCTACATTTAATTCTAAAATTAAGAAATAAAACTCTTTAAGAATAAATAATTTAGGACACATGGCGCAAAATTAGAACTCTGATTTAGAATTCTAATTTGAATTTCTTTTAGCTTCATCTATTATATATATATATATATATATATATATATTGGGAGAAATTGAGGTACATTATTGTACGTATATTGTATAATACATTTAGTTCCTAAAATTTAAACACATAGTTGTATTGTATTTAATTTTCCTTGGAGAATGTAACACTATTTTGTATTTTCTTGGTCAATATAATTATTTATTTGATTTTTATTGGGATATAATGTATTGTACCTAAACTAATGTACCTAATGGCCAAGAGCCTCATACAACAATTAATTGACAAATTTTTTTTCCCAAAGAAAACATCCAAAGTTTAAATCCTTTTCCCACTGACTATTGAATTATAAAATAAAAATAAAAAGAAAAAAAGGATATTGTCTACAAAGTTACATTTGATTGGGGTGAAAGGAGGAAGTATGGAGAAAGAAATGATGAAAATGAAGATGAAGATGAGATTCTCTCCTGTTTGGTTGGAAAGAAAAAGAGGAAGGAAAATGGTGAGATGGGAGAATTTTCCACCTGGGCCTGTCATTCTTTTTCTCTAAATAGGCAAGAAAATGAGTGAAAAAATGGCCATGAACATGAAATTTTAAAATTACCCTTGCTATCTCATTGTTTAAAATTCCAATATGGGCATAACAGTAATATACATTTTTCTTCCCACTTTTCCATCATCTCTACCAAACATACATGAGGGAAAACTAAAACATTTTGTATCCTCAAACTTTTCTGACCTCCCAATATGTTCTATTATTCCAACTAAACAAAGCTAAGTTTACCCATTTCATTACAAAAAATGAGCAAATTTTAACATTACTTTTAAATAAATAAAAAAAGAGATAAAATATGATTTTCTTTCTTCTTCATATTTTCTTCCCTCTTTTCTCCCTATTTTGGCGGTATTAAATTTTGTGGCCCATTCCATTTTCTATCCTCTCTATTTTCTCACCTACCAATCAAGAGAAAATACTTTTCTCTCTCACTTTTCTTCTCTCATCTTTTTCATCTCTCCTAAAATCATCGAAATAAAAAATAGTCAATGAGTAGAAATCTAGAGACTACCACTCACTAATTACCAATGAGTGACACTTTACCTCTGGAACTTACTCACGTTTAGTGTTTGCCACAAGGTTTCAAGTTTGTATAGAGTGCGATGTACTTAAGGGCCTTTTTTCCTGTCTTTGTCCTTGCAAAACTTTTATATTGGAATTGGACATAAAATATTGGATCCAAACAAATATTAGCCCATTTATTTTTCTTCAAAAGTTTTTGGACTTTTACCCACATCACTTCACTATACAGGGTGGGTTATTTTCTTTGCCACATGAGTTGAACTTCAAAACCCAATTTTGTAATTGAGCTCACCACCAAAGGAGTGCTCTTGGAATTAGACAAATTGCTCCTTTATAGTGCTTGATAAACTCGTAAGCAAGTTCTATCTCAAGCAGTATAAAACAACCCTATCTTCATCATTAAGATATTGGAGTAAATCAAAATACATGGATTAACCTTATCTTCTTCATTAAGATTCTAGAGCACATAACCATGGTTTTAAAAATAAAAAATAGTGTGGGTTCCAATTAACTCAACTGGTAAAATCTCTAATGGTTGAATAAGAGATCTGGGGTTCAATCTCCGCTTACACAAAAATCTGATTGGTATCTTGATCCGACGATAAAGAGCTATTATCGAAAACGAACACTATAGGTTGAAACCGTCTCAAAAATAAAAACATTCAAATAACCAGAAATTGGATTTGGTTCATGGTTTTTACTAGACCACTTTAGGGTTTGGTCAAACTCGTCGGTTTGGTCCAATTTTTAAAACCAAGCACATAACCAACTCTCACAAATTGCTTGACAACTCAAGCACTTCCTTACACAATGGATATATGAAATTGCATGAAATATCTTAAAATAATAAATTCAAACTACATGGCATTTATCTTAAATATAATCTGATGAAAACCAAAAGTGCATGGCTTCATTTCATGCCAAGAGTCTTGTAACTATATTGATACCTAGTTTTTCCAATTTAGACATCTATGACTCATATTCCCTCTCTTTCATTGTAATTATCAAATTAAATTTTTATTTTTTAAAAAAGGCTTTATTTCCTAATTACAATAAAATAAAATAATGCAAAAATTAATTATATGGATAAACCTAATATGTGTTCCATAGGTTAACTTTAAAAGGTAAGTTATATACAGAGAATATGTTAGACACTTTTTATTTTTGATAGGAAGAATGTGTTAGACACTTATCTTCTCGTCTCATTAAAAAATGGTACAATCACACATATAAATACTTTACTTATCCAAATGATCATGTGATACGTATGTGACCATTTTATTATAAAAATATTCATTTTTAAAATAATAGATATACAATACATGACCATTTATATAAGTATAGTTAACAGAATTGAGATGAAGGGTCAATTTGCAACTACCCAAACCCAAGTGTCCTTTAGCATTTTGCACTTCGATTTTCAACCAATCCAAACTTCAGTAAAGCTGTAGAAGGTATAGCATGATTTGCCAATGGTCTTTCATTTGTTCATTTATTTATTATTATTATTATTTTGAGATAAAAAGAAACACTTACAAATCAAATATGCTACACACGATCTTATCAATAAGAATAAATATAAAAATAAAAATATGCTGCTCATAACTCAAACCCATGCGCTCTTCCTGCTCACCAAAGCACAAATACTTGGAAAAGGTATCCAAATGGTGCAGTGGTAATGCTCTTTCAACTTTGTCTTAATGAATAATGACACAAGTACTACCAAAGGTAAATGAGATCATGGTCATCAAGTGCCAATGCGCGTGAGTTTAATTGCCTACAAAAAATGGATGGGTTTCGCTTCTTAGCTCAAGACCTTTGCTACTGACAGTAATGTCCCCCATCTCTCTCTCTCTCTCTCTCTCTGTAACTGATTCTTAGATATTTGAATTTTGCTTTGTCATTTTCATTTTTGATTTTGGATTTTGAATGTGAATTCTAATAAATATGTTTTCTTTGATTAGGTATCTGTGATTTTAGGAAGCAAAACTTGAAGAATTCACATGCAATAAACGGAAAAAACAAAAGCTTGGTGAAAGAGGATATTAGATAATTAACTATAAATAGCTAAACTGCTCCACCACGGGCGGTGGGCTCGTAAACAAAATATAAGCTTCATTACTAACACTGCCTAATCAAGCTAATATTTTATCTCTATGTATAATGAATCCTAATTTTAGAATGGCTAGAAGTTGGATAAAACTTACAATCCTCTTGATTATTTCTCTCACAGAATTTCTGAAAAAGCTCGGAAACTTAAAAGTTAGTTTTACCTTTACACTGCCAAAAGTTATAATTTGATCTTAGATAGGAGTGACTGGTAGCATTGTGTTGGGCAATGAAGCATCTGTTTTGGAAAGCAGAAAAAGACAGTAGAACAGAGTTGTATAATATATGATTCTGATCTTATTATTTCAAAGAGGTAGAAAACACAACAAATATAATTTACATTAATTATATATGACAAACAAACATGAAGTGCAATACATTTATTGTAAAAGAAGAGCTTTCTAAATAGGAATTAGGGATTTCATTCACTGAATCATAGAAATGTGAAAGCTTAAATTACATTGAGAGGTTCTCTGCTATATAATATATATACACGGTGCAAGAGCTGAAGAGGGAAAAAAAACTAACCAACCAACTATCAAAAATATCTAATAACTAACTGACAGCTGTAATCCACTAAGCTAACTAACTGACAGTTGTAATCCACTAAGCTATGATACACGTGCCAATTAATTCTTTTAAGTCCAACGACATATCGTTTTCTTTCAACTTGAATTTCTTCCTTTTGGCAGAACTGCTGTCGTTTATGAGTATTTCCTTTCCTCTGTTATTGCAATCTGAGTCTTCTTCACCTTTATCTGGAGAAGAAATCTGGAGTTGACTCTATGCGGAAAAAATTATATTACTTTGTGTGTTGGTGGAAATCATGCACTTGGACTTTCGCATAAGTATATTTCTTTTGATTCTTATCGTGCATTCCTGGCCGGTATTTGTTTCTTTTGGACAAATAATAACTTAGATCGATCTTTTTTCATTATTTAACAGAGAGGATGTTTTATAAGGAGAATATTTTGGAGTTCCCTTTGCATATAAAATCCATATATCTATCTCTTCCAGGTCCTAGCTAGGTCCCAATTAAATTTTCTTGTAGGAAAAAGTTTGGCTCTAAATAAGTTTAAAGTTATTTTGCTACAATTTACTAGTTACTATTGGTTGCATTTGGTATTGGCAACCAATAGTAACAACTTTAATTACTATTTAGCTTATTTTTGCTACTATTTATAGGTTCCCTTGTGTTTTTTGGTACTATTTATCGATCACACTATATTATTTTAGCTAGTTTTTAGTTTTATTTATAGTACTTTCAGCAAAAAGTTTTTAATTTTAGCTAAATAAGTTGTTCTCAAATAGACACATTATATTGTAATTGAAAAAATTATCTATGTATAGTTTTAATCACATGAATTTTTTTAATGAGTTATGTAATTTGTTTAAATAAAATACATAAATAATCTTATAATTTGTCACGTAATTAGTTAAAAAAGATAGCTTTAAATAGATTTAGAGTATAATTTTGTCATTTCTGCTAAGAGCAAATTAATCACGGAATGCACACTCCAAAACTTTTTATTAAGTGCTTGTTTTTTACGTAGGAATTTAGAATAAGAATAGTATAATTGTTGAGATTTCGTAAAAACAAAATATTGAGAATTATAATTTTCATGAAAATACCAATTTCCATTAAATGAAAAACTCGAACCCAAGCTATGAAATATCAATTCTTACATAGTTTTATTTATAGTACTTTCAGAAAAAAGTTTTTAATTTCAGCTAAATAAGTTGTTCTCAAACAGACACATTATATTGTAATTGAAAAGATTATCTATGTATAGTTTTAATCACATGAATTTTTTTAATGAGTTATGTAATTTGTTTAAATAAAATACATAAATAATCTTATAATTTGTCACGTAATTAGTTAAAAAAGATAGCTTTAAATAGATTTAGAGTATAATTTTGTCATTTCTCGCTAAGAGCAAATTAATCACGGAATGCACACTCCAAAACTTTTTATTAAGTGCTTGTTTTTTACGTAGGAATTTAGAATAAGAATAGTATAATTGTTGAGATTTCGTAAAAACAAAATATTGAGAATTATAATTTTCATGAAAATACCAATTTCCATTAAATGAAAAACTCGAACCCAAGCTATGAAATATCAATTCTTACATATATCGTATGAGTAAGAATTACTTAAATTCATATTTTTTTTTCTTAAAAATAATCGTAAAGAATTAATTTCAAAACAAAAATGTTTAGGGCCTGTTTGGGTAACCTTTTTTCATCACTCAATTTCCGTCACTCAATTTCCATCACTCATCACTCATAACTCATCACTCATTTTTTCACACTCATTTGGCAACATCACTTTTATTTTCATCACTCAATTTTTTCACACTATTCATGGGTCCCACACACTGTCAAAGATAGTGTTTGTTTTTTTTTTTATTTTATTAATACCCAACTCACCGAAAGCTTAAAAAAAAAAAAAAAAAAAAACCGAACAACCAACCTAGGAAAAGAAAAAGAAAAAGAAAAAAAAAAAAAAAAAACAACGCCAACCCAAAAAAGAAAAAAAAAGGAAAAGAAAAAGAAAAGAAAAAAAAAAAACAACGCCAACCCGGAAAAAAAAAAAAAAAAAAAAAAAAAAAGAACAACGCCAACCCAAAAAAAAAAAAAAGGAAAAGAAAAAGAAAAGAAAAAAAAAAAAGAACAACGCCAACCCAGAAAAAAAAAAAAAAAAAAAAAAAAACCTGAACGGCCAACCCAGAAAAGAAAAAGAAAAAAAAAAAAAAAACAGCCAACGCCAACCCAGAAAAAAAAAAAAAAAAAGTCAAAAGGTGGTCAAAAGTTGCGGCTGTGGGTCCCTCATGTGTGTTTATTTACGGAAATGCCATTGAGTTATGAGTTATGGAAACTGAAAACAGCCTTTTGTTGTTTTCGGTTTATAACTCATAACTCAAAAATCAGAGAATTGAGTGATGGAAACAGAGTTATGGAAACAGAGTTATCGTTTGGCCAAACAACCTTTTTACTATGGGTTCCACCATTTTTGAGTTATGAGTTATGGAAACAGAGAATTGAGTTATCAAAAAACTCAATCCAAACGGCCCCTTAATTTCTTCACACCAACAAAAACATTTAAAGGGTGCTTTTATCATTTTTAAAAAATTATAAATAATTGTCAAATTACTGATTCTGTTATTCTTTAATTACTAAATGATATAAGAATATTTTTAAAAAATTAAGACTTATATCATTAAAAGACTTTATTTTTATAATACAACAATTTAAATTAAAATTCTAAGCATATCTAAACAACATAAATAAAAACTCTCAAGAATTTTAATTCTCATGAATTTAAAATGTCAAGAGTTTATAATTATTTAGATTTAAAATTAATAGGCCCTAAGGGGACCTATGACTCTTAGCTGTTGGAAGAGTAAGGCAAATAGCTCTTAATTTATTTCACTTATAGTTAGAGTACGTTGTTACCTGAAAATTAATATAGATTAAGTTCACATTAAAGTAACAAAGAAGTGCCCCGTGGGCGTTGCACTTTTGTTTAATAAAAGTCAATCCAAAAAAAAAAAAAAAAAAAAAAAATTAGAGAGAGATTGCTGCAAATAATAATAATAACAATAACTAGTTGCTAACCCATGCAATGCACGAGATTGTTTTAAATTAAATGTTAACATGTTCAGGTTTAAACATTTCTCAAATTTCAATTATTGAAAACTAAATTTGCTCTAATATAAGATGAAACATGTAATATTATGAAGTAATATTAAAAATGAGATAAATACAAATATTATAAAGTAATATATTACAATAATCATAATGTGCTCTTACATTTGGTTTAATAAGTAATATACAATTGTGCTTACATCTTCAAGCTTTATCCAATACTTTTCAAGAATGTATTTTCTCCCTTTCTTAGGCTCTTCTCTTTTCTCAAATTCTTCAAGTTACTTAATTTTTTTGCCAAATTAGTATCAAGTATAACACCAAATTATACCAATTCATCAAAGATTAATAATGTAAAACCAAACACTCTCAATGTCAATAAATTTTATAAAAACCCCACCCAAACTATTGAATTATTAAAAAAGATCAACATTTCTATAATCTTCGTGAAAATAAGCATTCCATTGGTTTTCATCATGAATTCATAAATAAATTACAAAATAGATTATTCACACACAAAAAAACTTCAATATATCGAAGTTATAAAAAAAAAAATACCAAGATTTAATTGTGCTAAGGTGGAAAATGGTACAATCTTTTGTCATATATAAATACAACATGACCTGAGACCTCAAAAGCTTATGTGAAACATGTTTAAATTGTACTATATGTGTAAGGATTGAAATTGGATTGGACCCAATATAGAATTGGGTTTTAGCCCAAGAAGCCCAAACAATAGATTTATAGAGCGTGGATGAAAGAACTAGATCTACTCTAGAAGAAAAATGATAAAACTTGCTAATTTAAGGTTATTAAACACAAATAAGATAAGGAAATTTGTCCTCGGAGTGGCCTTAGGGGCTCATACTATATTGTCTTGTTGATCAACAAAGTTTTACAAGAGTTCCCAGTGATATCGTAAAAGTTGCTTAATTTCTTTTTTCTTCTCCCCCCTCTTTTTAGTACATCTTCCCATGCTATATACTACAATCTTGGTATTATCCCTACCACACACGTGTAGGTTAGATTCAGGGAACTCCTTCTTGTCCTATCCAACACCTCCCAGAACTATCAACTAGTAGTCGTAAGGCTGATTGACCATTGTTCGGGCATCACCTCCACATTAATGCGGCCAGAGAGTTGGTTGGAAGGCATTTAATACGGAGGTAGTAGCTTTTTGAAGATATTTGTTGCCTTTCTCCTTTCTTAACCCTTGTCCAACGTCGAACTTTTAGTTGTGATGTAACTACGAAGAAGGTCCATGATGATATGACATTCTTACTGACCTCGGACCCTTGTTGCCGAGACGGCTTTTCTCCTCGGACACTTGTTGAACTTATCTCATATTATCTCTACTCTTCTCTTTGCTCCGTTCTCCTTATAATCTTATTTGCACATCCTCGGATGGTCTAATGTCCTCGGATTGGGCCATAGGCCCAGTTAGTATAGTTTTAACAGTACCTCTTGATTAATCGGCCCCACAATAGCCCCTCAAAATCTTGCTTTCCGACTCCGCAAGAGGAAAGGATGATTTTGACGCCCTCAACCCATCTTATTTATGGTCCTGTTCTGCATTTTTGACCTCCTATATGTCTTTTTACTTGCTTAAGGCACGCTCCTGATGCTTCGGCGTCCGGAGCGCGTTATCAATAAATTTTGGCGGCACCCTTGTTCCCCACGTTCAACGATAAGATGTAAATCCAACGGTGGAGGATTTTTCTTGTTTTACAAGCGGAAACTTTCCCGCTTGTAACTCCCACATCACTATAAATAGCTTTTAAAATTAATTCTTTTTCTTACTTTCAACAATCACACAATCCTAGAGCTCATACACTGAACTTGTTTCTCTCTTTCATCTCCCCGTGCGTCTACAAATATTAGAAATTTGTCCGAGGACCCCTTTTTCAAACCTGGAAGTCTTCTTAAAACCTTTTAGCTTTCATTTTAAAGTTGTTAATTTTTCTTCAAAACCTCTTAGAAAAATGGGTAAGTTCAAACGTTTGGTTGAGTCCGAAGAGGGTATGGAAAGTTTTAGGGCTAAGTATAGGATCCCACCAACAGTAGGCATGAGATACACTGCCCAAGGGGAGTGAATCGATGCTAGGAAAACAAGAGAAGTGGTCATTCCCATGATTGCCTTCATAGAAGGGGGGATGACCATTCCCATGGGTACCATTACTAGGAATTACCTTAGGTTTTTTAGATTATCTCCCACATAGTGCGTCCCAAACATGTTTAGGGTCCTAGGGAGTATAGAAGCTTTAAATGAGAGAATGAACCTAAACCTGACCCACCACGATGTGAATTGGGTATACAGCTTGCACCATCTAAAGGGGCAGGGATACTACCTCAAGTCGAGGCATCCCGAAGTAAGGCTAATCCAGTGCCTCCCCACTTCAAACAAAAATTTAAAGGAGGATTTCCTAATCTTTTTCTGGGGATGGCACGATGGCCTACCCCGTGAACTAGGTGGGGGTATAGTCAGAGACTTATGAATTTTGGTTTGCATTTCTCTTTTGTTTCCCAACATCCTTGTTTCTAACGAAACTCTATTCTAATTCAATGAATTTGCAGATAAGCATGCTACTAAACCCCAGCTCAGTTTAGTCAACAAAGAGAGCTTAGATAGGATCTTGCAAGCCGAGGTGTACGTGAACGCAGCCGACGGTCAACTCCGAGCAGCCCACCTAATTCTTGGGTACATACCTCTCTCGCTTGCATTCCAAGCCCCTAGGTGTGTAATCAAAACCCGCGACCCTCGGCTCCACCGTATCAGTGTTGCCTACCAAGGGTTCGTCGTTCCGGAGGGTGTCCCAATTCCTGAAGGTACTCCTCGTACTCAACCACTCTTCATCGCCACTCCTTCGATAGAGGCATCCTCATCCCAACCCGTTCTTGAGGAAGGGAAAGAAAGAAAAGAAGAAGAAGAATAAGAAGAAGAAGAAGAAAAAGGTTTGGAGGGTGTTGTGGACCTAACAAACTCCTCGGACAAATTTAAAATATTCAACCATCCACCATCTCCCGAGAGCATATCGGAAGAAATGGGCATCCGGAGGAAGCCTCAGAAAAGTTTGATGGAGTTGATAGAGGATCAACCTGGGAGAGGTGTACCGGGGAAGTCTACTCAAACTAAACTTCCTCCTCCTCCTCCCAAATCTCCTCTCCCTCCTCCATAACCATCTCTGCCCTCTAGACCCGAACCTGCTGATCCAAAGAGGAAAAGAGAGCAGAAAGGCAAAGACGTGGTGGAGCCCGGGAGAGCTCGTCCAACTCGTGAAGACGAGGCTCAGCGAGTTGCGAAGCAGCAAAAAGTTAGCCACACGTCATAACGAGGCATGGAGAGATCGGATACTCGGCCTCTAGATTCACAGGCTTGGCTCCCAAAGACCATGCACGCCGGTAAGCCCTTGAGGGATGATGCATCACTCAGGAACTTCAACGGGGGCATTGGGTGCCATGTTGCCTCGCCTTGTTACTTCTAAAGGATATGCACGAGCTATGAAGTATGAGGAAGAATGAGGTCTTCCTCAATTGTAAAAGATATTTGGGCATGGTATGGTGTTAACCCTTTTATATATATATATATTTTTACTTATAATTATTATATATAGATACAGATACATACTTTTTATTGGCTATGGTCTTAACCCTTTTCTTTTAGGCTGTCCAAGTCACTTTTAGGCTTGAGGAAATTACCAATTCAACCAACCAACAGTTGGAAGATGAAAGAAAAAGACGGATGGCAACTATGCAAACACTTGTCATTGCTGAAAATAGCAATGTTGAACTCAAGAAAAAAAGTCGCCGAGGAGAAGCATGCTCACCGTAGTGCTGACTCGGCCTTAAATGGCGCGCAAAGGCAAGCCGAGGACCAGAGGAAGCGTCTATGCGAGACCACTAATCAACTAACTACCTCCAGGGAACAGATGGCAGCTCTTAAGAAAAAATTGGAAGAAGCCCAAAGGCTTAAGGATTAGGTCGAAAAAGCAAAGGCCGAGGCGGAGAGAGCGAGAGTAGAGGCCGAGAAGGCGAAAGAAGAGGCTGAATAGCATGGTTACGACATCGGCGTAGCCGAGACCGAGAAGCCCCTCCGGGCAGAGGTCCCCGCCGTATGTCGTGCCTATTGTGCTCGGACTTGGGAGGAAGCTTTCAACCGAGTTGGGGTTAAGGCTTCTTCTAAGTTGAAAAGGCCGAAAAACATCTTTTTCCCCCAAGCCATACAAGCTTCGAACCTCCCTCCCAACCAGGGGGAGGTGGTCTCTGATTCTTGCCATCGCCGAGGAAGCCCGGACTCAAGATCCTCTTCCTCCCAACCAACCGGAGTAGTCCAAAGAGCCTGAAGTTCCTAAAGATACCTCTTCGGACAAGGCTGCAGAGGTTCCTCGGACGGGGCAGCTTCTCAAAGTTTTGAGCAAGATCTAGCTTCAACCACCATACCCGTTGGGGAAGTCCCCAAGGAGAAAGAGAAAGTTGTTCCTCCCGAGGCAGTGATAAAGCCTCCAAGGGCAAGCTCCAAATAAAGTTAAAATCATAACTTTTTATTTTTACATAAGGTAGTTCTTTGTTAATGTAATGAAATTCCTTTTTTTTTTTTTTTTGTTTTTGTTGTTTTTTTTTTTTTAGGACAAGCTTTAATGAGATGTAGATTTCATATTTTCAAACTTACATGTGTTATCACTATTTTATCTTTTATTTATACAATTGTCACTTTGTCTGATCTATGTTCATGTATAACCATAGGCCATAAAAGAATGAAGTTTACTGATATGAGAGAAAACATAGTTTTATATATTTCAACCGAGCATCCGAGTAAATCATGACTGCTGAATCCACAAGACTATCAAGACATGCTCTTAATTTATCAATTCTAATAAGTTTCCACCTTTGAGAAAATATCAAAATGTTTAAATAACAGGCAAGTGCAGGAGACTTCAAAATGCTTCGTGTGATGCTTATGGATTTTAATTTGGCTTGTAAATTTGAACATAATCCACTAAGAGGGGTATTAATTTCAATTAAGTTTATGATCCGAGGTATTTGACATAACTTAATTTTTGTTTAATACTTCAATAGATGTCATAGGGTATTAATTTCCACTAAGTTTGTGGTCCGAGGAACCCGACATAACTTAGTTTCTGTTTAATACTTCAATAGATGTCATAGGGTATTAATTTCCACTAAGTTTGTGGTCCGAGTGAACTAACATAACTTAGTTTAGGGTATTAATTTAATACTTCAATAGATGTCATAGGGTATTAATTTTCACTAAGTTTGTAGTCCAAGGAACCTAACATAATTTAGTTTCTGTTTAATACTTCAATAGATGTTATAGGGTATTAATTTTCACTAAGTTTGTGGTTCGAGGAACCCGACATAACTTAGTTTTTGTTTAATACTTCAACAGATGAGGAAACACATGATATATGATCGGAATAAATTAAGAGGAGACTAAACAGGATTATTTTTATTAATAATAATGCCTCTTTAAATTGTTTACATTCCAAGGGTGGAGTACAGCTTTTTCATCTAAATCTTCCAAATAGTAGGCATCTATTCCTGCCACTCAAGTGATCCGATATGGTCCTTCCCAATCGGACCCTAATTTTCCCTAGGCTGGATTCTTGGTGGTTCCCAAAACTTTCCTCAGTACTAGATCTCTTACAGCCAACGGCCTTAGCTTTACATTGGTATCGTAACCTTGCTTGAGCTTATGCTGGTAGTAAGCCGCTTGGACCATTGCATTCTTCCTTCGCTCTTCGATCAAGTCTAGACTCTTTTCCAACAGCCCATCATTACCGCCTGGGGTAAATGCACTAGTTCTCAACGTTGGGAAACCTGTTTCCCGAGGGATTACGGCCTCGGCTCCATATGTCATTGAGAAGGGGGTCTCTCCTGTTGACCGTCGAGGTGTTGTTCGATACGTCCATAGGACATGTGGTAATTCCTCCACCCATTTTCCCTTTACCTCGTCCAACCTCTTTTTAAGTCCATTCACTATAACCTTGTTGATAGCTTCAGCTTGCCGATTTCCCTGAGGATAGGCCGGAATGGAATATCTATTCTTTATCCCCAAGTCGAAACAATATTGCCTGAAGGCTTTGCTATCAAATTGAAGGCTATTATCCGAGATAAGGGTATGAAGAACCCCGAATCGAGTAACGATATTCATCCAAATAAATCTTTTGACATCTACATCTCGGATATTAGCCAAAGGTTCAGCTTTGACCCACTTAGTAAAATAATCTGTGCCAACTAGCAGATACTTTTTGTTTCCTAGTGCTTTAGGAAATGACCTACAATATCTAAACCCCATTAAGCAAAAGGCCAAGGGCTGGAAAGAGGATTAAGAACTCCTCCTGGCTGGTGGATGTTTGGAGCGAATCTTTGAGACTAGTCACATTTTCTAACATATTCTTGTGCTTCTTTCTGCATATTTGGCCACCAAGATCCTTGAGTAATGGCCCGGTGAGATAGGGATCTTCCCCCCGTGTGACTTCCGCAAATTCCTTCATGTAGTTCCTCTAGGAGTGACTCGATATCTTGGGATGTACACAAAGCAGATATGGCCCAAAAAAAGAACGTTTATACAATTTTTTGTCCTCGACAACCAAAACCGAGGAGCTTTCCTTCGTATTTTCTCGCCTTTTGGTTTCTCCTCGGGCAATATATCTCTTTCGAGGAATAGCAAGATGGGGTCCATCCAGCTCGGCCCCAAGTTGACTTGATGTGTCTAGAGCAAATCTTTCCTCGTTGGGGTGGGGAGGCATAAATCCTCGACAATTATCACTCGGGGTAAATTCCATGCCGAGGAAGTGGCAAGGGTAGCCAAGGAATCTGCATGGATATTTTCACCTCTGGGGATATGTGATAAGTCAAAGGATTCAAATTTTGTTTGCATACGCCTAACTTGACCCAAATATTCTTGCATTCTTGTATCTTGGGCTTCCAGTTCCCCTTTTACCTGGCCTACGATCAGTCTTGAATCTGAGAAAATTTCCACCGCCTTTCCATCCATTTTCCGGACCATAGCCATTCCCATCAACAAGGCTTCATATTCCGCCTCGTTGTTTGTAGCCGAGAATCCCAACCTCAAGGACTTTTCAATGATGATCTTTTTAGGGGATACTAGAACTAGCCCCACTCCTGCTCTCCACTGGTTTGCTGCTCCATCCACATGTACTTTCTAGGATAAGGAGTCTTGTATGGAGATTAGGCCAACCGATTTTTCATCCATGCTATGTTGCTTCACCTCTACTTCTTCCGGAAGTTCAGCAAATTCGGCTACTAGATTGGCGAGGACCTGGCCTTTCACAGAGGTACGAGGCATATATTTGATGTCGAAAGCCCCTAGAATCGTGCCCCATTTAGCAATCCTCCCAGTATAATCTGCACTTTGAAGCATGGACTTGAGCGGTAATTGAGTTAGAACCACCACGGTGTGCACCTGGAAATAATGGGGGAGTTTTCGTGTAGCATGCACTACTGCCAAGATGGCCTTTTTCAGTGATAAGTACTGCACCTCGGCTTCATGAAGTGACTTACTTACGTAATAGACTGGTCTTTAGATGCCACTGTCTTCTCGTATCAAAACAAAACTTACAGCATGAGAGGCCATCGCCAGGTAGGCAAATAGGACCTCGTCCACCTCAGGACTGAACATGATAGGTGGTCGAGATAGGTACTTTCAGTTGCTGAAATGCTATAGCACATTCCTCGATCCATTCAAATCCTTTCCATTTATGCAGTAAAAAGAAGAAGGGTCTACATCTATCAACTGACCTAGAGATAAATCGCTTAAAAAACAGCAGTCATCCCCTGTCGCTTTTGGACCTTCTTGGGGTTCCGAGGTGCTTGTAAGCCGTTGATGGCCTTAATTTGATCCGGGTTCACCTCAATTCCCCCGTGAGTCACCATGTATCCCAAGAACTTTCTGGAGCTTACACCAAATGAACACTTTGAAGCATTTAGACGTAGCTTGTGTTTTCTCAGAATTCCAAAAATGCTCGTAAGATCTTCCACATGCTCGGACACCACTTTTCTCTTTACAACCATATCATCAATATAGACTTCAATGTTCCTACCCAATTGTGGTTTGAACAATTTGGTCATCATCTGTTGATAAGTAGACCCTATAATTTTCAAATCAAAAGGCATCACTTTATAGTGATAGTTTCCAATGGGAGTAACAAAAGCTGTTTTTTCTTGATCGTTCAATGCTAACGGTATTTAGTGATATTCTTGGAAGGCATCCAAAAAACTCATCCGAGGATGACTGACCATTGCATCTACCAACTGATCTATCCGAGGCATAGGGAAAGGGTCCATGAAGTCCACGCACACATACCATTTTCCAATCTTCTTTTTCACCACCACCGTGTTGGCTAACCATTGAGTATAAAAAAATTCCTTAATAGCCTCTACCTGCTTGAGCTTGGTTACTTCATTTCTGACAGCCTCGGCGTGCTCTTTTGACGGACGCCGAGGTGGCTGCCTCTTCTGGGTGATGGAAGGGTTAACACTTAAATGATGACAGATGAAACTTGGGTCTATGCCCGGGGCTTCATACACACTCCATGTAAACACATCAACATTTTCCCCGAGGAACTCAACCAATTACTCTTTCTCTTGCAAAGGCAGTTTAGTTCCAACCTAAAAGAATTTCTCAGGATCATCACTAATGATTACCCTCTCTAGATCTTCACATTTTGCCTCGTCAGTTGGTCCATTGAAGGGTAACACCGGGGTTTCTGAATTGCTATAAACCATTATCGGCGGTGGCCGAGGTCTCCACCTCGGGCCGATGTTGGATAGCCACTACCAGGCATTGCCGGGCTATAATTTGATTTCCTACTATCTCCAAAACCTGATCTCCGGACGGATACTTCATCTTCTGCTAAAGAGTAGAGGAGACGGCCCTTAGGGTGTGAAGCCAGGGTCTACCTATAATGGCCGTGTAGGGAGAGAAAACATCTACGATGATGAAGTCCACTTCCACCACATCCGCGTTGGTTTGCACGGGTAATCTAATCTGACCTTTTGGGACAACCATTTTACCCTCAAAACTCACCAGAGGGGAACCGTAGGGTCATTAAGTTTTCGGGCTTCAAATTTAGCCCCTATACAAAGTCGGGTGCATTATGTCAACAAAGACTTGCCTTGGTCAATCATCACCTTTTTTACATCGTACCCACCAATTCTCAACGTAACTACCAAAGCATCATCATGGGGCTGTATGGTTCTAACTTTGTCCTCATCTGAAAGACCTAACACTAATGGGATGCCCATCTTGGCTCTCTTAGGCATTGAACTAGACTCCTCGGCCGGACAACGGGATACCGACATTACCCTGGAAGGACAAGATCCAGTCCTCCCCAGAGCAGCAAAAATAACATTTATTGTGCCTAGGGGGAGTCCTGAAGAAGCATCTCCCCGAAGCTCCGAGCCCGTTTGGCTTACCCAACCACTAGAATGATGCAAGAGTTGCTTCAATTTTCCTTCTCGGACTAACTGGTCCAAATGGTCCCATAAATTTCTGCAATCCTCAGTTGTGTATCCATGATCCTAATGATAGTGGCAATAAAGGTTCTGGTTGCGTCTCATAGGATCTCCCGCCATCTTGTTTGGCCATTTGAAGAACGACTCATTCTTAATCTTCTCCAATACCTGTTGCATTGGCTCTCGAAACACAACATTAACCACCTGGGTATTGGTGGATCCCGATCGCCCAACAAAGTCTTTCTGAGGTCGGTTATTATTATTGAACCAAATCCGACCTGAAATCCCTCCTCTCCTGTGTGATTACCTTAGCCTTTCCTTTCCCTTGTAGTTGGTCTTCTTCTACTCTTCTGTACTTGTCAATACGATCCATCAATTGGCGTACACTAGTAACAGGTTTACCAGTTAGAGATTTCCTCAAATCATGCTCGGCTAGAAGACCAGCCTTAAAAGGGCTAATGGCCACATCATCGTACTCTCCCTCTATTTCGTTAAACATCTCCCAATATCTATCTAAATAAGCCTTCAGAGTCTCACCCACCCGTATGGACATAGACAATAAGGATCCCAAAGGCCGAGGAACCCCGCTACAAGTAATAAAGCGAGCACTAAAAGCCCGGGTGAGTTTCTTAAAGGAGTCAATAGAGTTCGCCCTTAAACCATTGAACCACCTCATCGCCACCGGGCCCAAACTAGATGGAAAGACCTTACACATCAAGGCCTCATCTTTGGAGTGGACGGCCATCTTTTGATTGAAATGGCTAAAGTGTTCTACCGGGTCTGTTCGACCATTATAAATGGTGAACGTGGGTTGATGAAATCGCCGAGGAAATCTCGCATCTTCAATGTTTCTTTTGAAGGTTGACTTAGAAACTTGACTCAACGCCTTGTTCATGGCATTGTTCCCCAAGCCTTTGCAAGGCGGGCTTTTGTACCTACGTTTATGGTGGTGCTCTTCTTCATAGGAAAAGGTCTTGCTTGGCGGAGTTCTAGATCTCTGTCTATAACTAGCACCATCTGTCTCTTTAGAGGACGGTTCGGAGTCGGGCGATGAACGTTTTCGCTGAGCATGACGCAACTCCCTCTTTAATTCGTCGATTTCACATTGCATGTCTCTGTCATTCTTTGCATGGGAAACATGGCTCTTCCCTCGAGATTGACTTTTGCTGGTGTGAGTTGTGTGCACACTTCCCTTACGGCCCCCTCTCTGTTCAAGGCTCCTACGTGGATTTCTATGCTGAGAACCCCTTGATTTTGCTTGATGCAGATTAACATCTACCTGGTGTGGTCCTGCCTCCTCCATCGTGAATGTTGTAACCGAATCTCCTTTAAACTAGATCAAGCTCTCCCTACAGACGGTGCCAATTGTAAGGATTGAAATTGGATTGGACCCAATATAGGATTGGGTTTTAGCCCAAGAAGTCCAAACAATAGATTTGTAGAGCGTGGATGAAAGAACTAGATCTACTCTAGAAGAAAAATGATAAAACTTGCTAATTTAAGGTTATTAAACACAAGTAAGATAAGGAAATCTGTCCTCGGAGTGGCCTGAGGGGTTTATACTATATTGTCTTGTTGATCAACAAAGTTTTACAAGAGTTCCCAGTCTTATCGTAAAAGTTGCTTAATTTCTTTTTTCTTCTCCCCCCTCTTTTTAGAACATCTTCCCATGCTATATACTACAATTTTGGTATCATCCCTACCACACACGTGTAGGTCAGATTCGAGGAACTCCTTCCTGTCCCATCTAACACCTCCCGAAACTATCAACTAGTAGTCAGTAAGGCCGATTGACCACTGTTCAAGCAACACCTCCACATTAATGTGTCCAGAGAGTTGGTTGGAAGACATTTAATGTGGAGATAGCAGCTTTTTAAAGATATTTGTTGCCCTTCTCCTTTCTTACCCCTTGTCCAACGTCCAACTCTTAGTTGTGATGTAACTTCGAAGAAAGTCCATGATGATATGGCATTCTTACTGACCTTGAACCCTTGTTGCCGAGACAGCTTTTCTCCTCGGACACTCATTGAACTTATCTCATGTTATCTCTACTCTTCTCTTTGCTCCATTCTCCTTCTAATCTTATTTGCACATCCTCGGATGGTCTAATGTCCTTAGATTGGGCCATAGGCTCGCTTAGTACAGCTTTAATAGTACCTCCCGATTAATCGCCCCCACAATATGGTTTTATTCAAACATTAAGAATACAAAAGCCAAAAATCTAGAAATTTATGGCATTTGTTTCAAGTTTATGTCAAACCAAAACTAAAGGCATGCCGAGTGCAGTTCACAAAGGCTTAGTGGCTTGGTAGTGTTGTCAAAATTTGTGCAGTCTTCCAAAAAAAAAAAAAGTCCAAAAGGAAAAAAAAAAGTCAAACCATCTCAAGCAAGGTAGTTCCAACAATTTTCCTGACTTTCTCATGAATCGAGTTGCTAAGATAGGATGGTATTAGACATCCAATTAAATGAGCAAAAACCCAAAATCAATGTCATTGTCAACATGAATTACCAAGAATTAAAAAACTCGCCAAAAAATTAAGATTATTTAAATAGGTAACTAATTTAGTGATATATTCTAAATGCGTTTCCGCTTATGTTCACTTACAGAGAAATTATAATCAACATTAACAGTTGTAAAGACAAAATAATAAACCAAAACTACATCAAATAGAATGGAATGATGCAAGGAAAGCCACGCGCATAAAATTGTAGAGATAGCAATTGATGATCAAGGAGAAATTTGCTCCCATTAGCACCACTTCAAACACAGTTTTTTGAGGCATCAATCAAATAATTTGATTGTGAGAGTAGGCAGTTACCCTCATAAAAAAAATGAGAACTCTTCCTATATATGTTATTTTCTTCAAGAATTAAAGAGATTAGCATAGAAATTCCAATGTTTCTATCCCATGAAAAAACAATCACCTGCATCACCATAGTTGCTGCTGTTAGCTAACTTCAACTCACGTTTTCCATAGTGACCAGTAATTTATAGAGGCAAAGGAACCTAGAAATTAAAAGCAAAAGCCTAAACTAAATCCTCTAATTGATTTAAGAATTCCATTTTGTTTTATGCAGTTACTTTCGTTATAGTCTTGCAGCCTTGTAAGTATTTAAATGTATCTTATCTAATCAATGTGTCAACTGCATCATACCTTGCATGTCCATACGTTCATGTGTTTGAAGACAAAAAATCTGAACAATATTCAAATCTAAAAAACTAAACAACACTGTGCTCACGGGCATTTCTAAAATTTTAACAATGTTAAACTACACTCTACAATTTTCTGTTTGTATTGAAAAATGTTTTAAACACTTGGGTCACATGGGCTACAAAAAATCTACCCACACCAATTTCGCTAAGGTAGCATAGCATCCTCAACATATAAAATTTAGATTGTGTTGTGACACACAATTTGAACAATGTAATGAATGTCTAACCTCAACGTACTCCATACCAATTTCGCTAAGATTATCAAGAATGTTATGTGATGAAAGGAAGTCGATAACTCCACTAGAGCCAAAAACGTACTCCACACAAATTTCGCTCAGTTTCCACTAAACAAATTCAAACCCATAGCTCAGTTTCCACACACAAAAAAAAAAAAAAAAAAAAAAAAAATCAAATTGATTATCACCATTTTAATATCTATTTAAAATATTGAAGATGTGACTCACTTCAAAAAATATTATAGTCAAAACACACTACTAAACTCAATTACAGAGTTCCAAACTCAATTATAGATACAAAGAGAAACATAGCTAAAACTACAATTCAATCAACATTAAGTCCGACTCACAACTTTCTGCTTCTAAAATTTTAACAATGTTAAGCTACACTCTACAATTTTCTGTTTGTGTTGAAAAAGGTTTTTTACACTTGGGTCACATGGCCTACAAAAAATCTACCCACACCAATTTCACTAAGGTAGCATAGCATCCTCAACATATAAAATTTAGATTGTGTTGCAACACACAATCTGAATAATGTAATGAATGTCTAACCTCAACGTAATGAATGTCTACAACATGCATAAAAGAAAATACATATTTTCTAAGCACAACTCAAAAAAAGCTTTAAATCAAGTTCGGTGTAGTTATATCGGTTTTGGCATAAAAAACCACAATCAAGTGAACAAATCAGAAGTTCTCAAAACTTTAAATCAAGGCAGTTAAAAACTAAAAATAGAGTTCATAAAATTTCATGTCCCAAATCATTTCATTAAGCAAAACATTGAAGCCAACCACACAAACATAGAAACCTAGTCACAGAATACAAAACTGACAGAACAATATGAAACACATAGCATTAATTTCAGCGAAGCTTAAATACATACATAGTATGTACACATATACACACAAACAGAACACAACTAAACAAATTGAAACCCATAGCTCGGTTTCCACACCAAAAAAAAAAAAAAAAAAAAAAAATCAAATTGATTATACTAAACTCAATTACAGAGTTCCAAACCCAAAGACTTATCTAAGTGTGTGCACAAACTCAATTATAGATACAAAGAGAAACATAGCTAAAACTACAATACACAGTTTAGTTGCAAAAAGAATGTAATAAACCATTTAAAAACAAAAGCCCAATATAAAATTTTCTCAATTGAGTCTAATTTTAGAAATTTTGAAAACCAAAATGACATAAAAAGCATATTAAGATCCATTTAACAGATAGAAAATCAATTGAAAGATCTAAACTTATATGTATGTATATTATAACTCAAACCCAAATAGACAACAAAAACAGGGTTAGGTATATAAGAGAGAGAATCGGATCAAACACATATTTTCTATTTTGCTTACTTTGAGATTAAATTCCAAGACTGAAACTTAAAATCCAGAATTCCTACAACAAAAACCTCTTTATCTTACAGATTAGAAAATAGAAAATCAAAATTTTTGTATATAAAATCAGAATTTTTGTTTTTTTATAGAGCAGGGTTTTGCTCGCTTACCGTTGTCGGAAAGAGATTGACTTAGATGGGAGTGGCGACCAAGCGGAAGGATTTGCACCTAGGGATTTCAGTTTTGGGGTTTCCTGTGTATTCTCTTGCAGACTCCAATCGTGTTTCCAAGCCGAGTTTGTGTTTGTGTCTAACTTTTTATTTATTTATTTTTATTTTTTTATATATTTTTAAGAAAAGCATCCGGTCGGATGGGAGTGGAGACAAAGAAGAAGGATTTGGGTCTAGGGTTTCGATTTTTGGGGTTTCTGCGTATTCTCTTTTAGACTCTAATTGTGTTTCCAAAGCTGAGTTTGCATCTAACGCTTTTTTTTTTTTTTTTTTTTTTTTTTTAGATAAGCATCCAGTTTTTTTTTTTTTTTTTTTTTTTTTTTAGTGAAAAGAGTTTTTAATTTTATTTTTTAAATTTATCAAAAAAATATTTTTAAATATTGTCTTGACGTGGAAAATTGTGGGAGCTTCAAAGGCTTTGGTTATATATATATATATATTTATAGATAAGGGTTCACATTAAAGTAACTAAGAAGTGCCCCATGGGCATTGCATGCGGCAAAATGAAATTATATTAAGAGAGTTAGCCTAGTAGTCTGTCAACTCCCAATACTCAATTCTACACTTTTGTTTAGTAAAAATCAATCCATAAAAAAAATAAAATAAAATAGAGAGAGATTGCAGCAAATAATAATAATAATAATAATAATAATAATAATAACAATAATAAAGGTTCACATTAAAGTAACTAAGAAGTGCCCCTTGGGTGTTGCAAGCGGCAAAATGAAATCTATATATATAGGCAAAACTAATAGAAAATTCGATTAAATTTCAAATCGAAATTCAATTAGAGTCGAATTTTGTGTGACGTGTCCCATTTAATCTAAGTTTTTAATATTTTGTGCCAAGTGAGTTAATTCAGTATAAAAATTGAATTTCAATTAGAGTTTAATTTTACGCCATGTGTTCCATTTGATCTAATTTTTATTATTATTAATTTTTGCGCCAAATGAATTAATTTAATGTAGAAAGTGAGAAATTTAATATAAATAAACCATAAAAAAAACATAATCATATATAATGGGAAATTTAATTATGGAATAAAATTTAAAATTCAATTAACAAAATGTGATAAGCCAAGATTTTAATAGAAAATTTAAATATAAAATAAAATTTGAATTTAATTTAAATATATATTTATATTTATATAAATTTAAACAATATCATGTAATGTATGGTTTAAAAAAAAAAAAAAAACTAATACTATGTATAATTTGAACTTCTTCTAAGAAAATGTATAATTTGAACTATATAATAATTGTACTCATACATATGCATGGAGTTACACACTAGTTATATTACGAGAGATGATCTGATAGTTTGTCAACTCCCAATGCTCAATTCTGCACTTTTGTTTAATAAAAGTCAATCCATAAAATTTTTAAAAATAAAAAATAAAAAATAATTAAGAGAGAGATTGCAGCAAATAATAATTACAACAATAATAAGGGTACATTTAAGAATTCTTAGAGCATTCACATCAAATGTGCTAAAAATTTAGCTTTTAACACCTCAAAGCTATTTTATCTATTTTACCTCTCCACTTTACTACGGACTCTAAATCAAATCTTTTATTTTTACATACAATCCATTAAAATAATATAAACAACCCAACATATTAAATTATTAATTTCCCTATAACCTTTCTATCTCTCACTTCTCTCTCTTCCTCTCCAACCCATGTAAATAAATGAATTTGTACATTTTTAGACCCCTTAAACACAACCAGATTAACCTAGTTATTTACCCAAATGATTAACTTAAGTAAATTATGCAGATCCAGGTTAACACATATAAATCATATTATTGAAACAATGTGGAAAATAAATAACTCAACGATATGATAATTCAGGAAAACCAAACCGGTAAAAAACTTGGGGAGAATTTAACCTAGCTATCCTCAAGGTAAAGCAAATCCACTATGAAAGAATTCAAGTTTACACAATAGCGACTTAGACCACTAACATCCTATTACTACCTCGAGTAGGAAACTTACTACCATGACCATGTAACAGCTCCAAGTCCACGGACTACTTCTTTCTTGGATTCACAGCATCCACAAGTACTCCCACTTGTGTTTTCTTTAAGCTCTTTATGCAAGAATCGAACCGATCATCAAGTTCTTAACATAATCTTGATTCGTGATAACTCTAAGTATATGTGAAGGCAAACATCTTTTGATCTCACAAGAGATTCACATACACAGCATAAACAACAACCGCAACAACAACAAAAAAGTTGGCTAGAGTTTTTCCTTTTATACTTAAGGCAAAACATAAAACCCTACACATCATACGAGCTTGGGCTGAGTTGGAAAATTCTGCGAGAAAAACAATCTTCACAAACTTCGGTCGATCGAGCTAGGCAGATTTACACAAGAAATCCTATAGTACACTCAATTCCAACTTTACACATAAACATAGTTTGAGCAAGTCTAAAGCAAGACTAAACATTTTGATCATGATTTGCCAACATTACAAAATGAAGTTCTAATACATTTAAACCTAAAGTCTTAGAACCCAACAAACTCCCCCTTTGGCAATCCGTGACAAAACATAAACTAGACAAAGTGCTTAAATTTACAAAAATAGCCCATTACAAAAACATTTTCCAACAAAAACAAATTTAACCTAACTACTATCATTTGCAAGTGTAGACAACAGCACGACTAAATCAACCTGTATATTCCTGTAACACTTAACAAACACATAAACGCATATGTGGAAAATACAAGTAAAACAAAATAAATTCTAGATTTCACATAACATAAACTACAAGACATATATCATGAATAACCTCATAAATATAAATCAATAATCAATGTAGCACAATGTGAAACAAGAAACAGAAATAACACATCATAGTATCTCCCCCTATCATAACAAAATACATCATGAGCCAAAAAATAAATACAAGGTGAAGCACTTGGATACAATCTAAAGCTTCACAACTCCAAAACAACAAAAATCTCCCCCTATGAACGAAATCTCCTATCCATATGTACTTCTCCTTTTTATGACGAATTGTCAAAGGGCAATCACTCATCATTAAAAGGAGGTGGCAGAGGTGATCATCTAAAACTCGCCAAATTTGCTCGTAAGGCCTGAAGCATGGTAAGCATGTCCACCAAAAGCTGACCATGAGTCGCCTGAACGGTCATGACAGTGTCCAAATCATGACGAATGCTAGAAACATTCGAAGCAAAAGGTGAAGGAGCAGAACAAAGAATCGGATCAACAAAGGCATCAATAACTGGATCACCCGTAGAAGGTGAAGGAGGAGAAGGAGGAGGTGCACCTGAAGAGGAAGAATCTATTCTAGGGCGTTAGAGCTAGCTCGCATTTGAGCAGTCCTCCGCCTAAGAAAGGTGGCACCTATAGAAGCTATGATATACACGGGCTCAAAAGTCGAAAAATCCTCTAATCCTAAATGTAATAAAATCCGATGAATAAAAATAGGAAAGAAGAGACCATGGGCAGTAGAACTACTCCTATGAACCTCAACCAAGGATCAGATGAAAAGATGAGAAAAACTCATAGGAGCGTTTATGACAAGAGCATACAAAAATGCACATCTCTCGAGAGGAATACTATGCAAATATGAGATAGGCCGGATAGAATGGCAAGAAATCTGAAACAAAAGATAATGAATCTCGGTCAACTCATGAGAAGTGATCCGAGGATCGTAACCCCACTAGATAGAAGTACCAGTAAGATATGACATAATGTCATCAAGGGGTGGAGACTTATTGTAAGGATAAACAGGATGCTGGACCTTAGCCACCCCAAGAGCAGAGGCCACTACCGTAGGAGTAATGGTGTACTCTTCACCCCTCATCCAACTTCTCTCAAATTGAGTGTTGGAATCATTAGAGTGGACAGAGAGGTTCGAGTAGAACTCTTTGATCAAGGTAGTCGGAGGAGGATGGTTAACATCCAACAAAGGTAACCAGCCCCTATACTCAAAGTTTCTCCTAATCTCCGGATCAAGCTCTGTTAGGTTCTAAGGATTAGGAACTAATGTATTAGAACTCTAATTTGTATTGTTGGCAAATCATGATCAAAACAAGTTTTAGTCTTGTTTAGACTTGCTCAAAGTGTATGCTTTTTATGTAAAGTTGAAATTGAGTTAATGCAGAATTCACTGTACAATTCTGTCTAGCTCGATCGATCGAGAATTAGACTCGATCAATCAAAACTCAGGCAGAATATTTTCCTGCAGAATTCTTACAACTCAGCCTAAGCCCGTTTGACATGTAGGGTTTTATGTTTTGTCTTAAGTATAAAAGGGAAAACCCTAGCCATGTTTTCGGTTGTCCGTTATGCTGTGTGTGTGAATCTTTTATGAGATCAAGAGATGGTTGCCTTCACATATACTTAGGGTTTCCAAGATCCAAGATTCAAGACTATGTCAAGAACTTGGTGATCAATTCAGTTGCTACATTAAAGAGCTTAAAGAAACACAAGCGGGTGTACTTGTATTTGCTGGAAAATCCAAGAAAGAAGGAGTTTGTGGTCTCGGAGCTTGCACGTGGTCGTGCCGATAAGTTTTCTATCGGTGGGTAGCAATAGGATGTTAGTGGTCTAAGTCCTATTGCAAAACTCCGATTCTTTCATAGTGGATTCAGGTTTACCTTGGGGATAGCTAGGTTAAATCCTCCCCAAGTTTTTACCGGTTTGGTTTCCTGGGTCATCATATCTTTGTGTTCTTTATATTCCACATTTTACATTGATATGATTATATGATTGTGTTAACTTAGATTTGAAATTTGGACTAAGTAATCACTTGGCTAGTTTACTAGGTTAATCCAATTATGTTTTTAAGGGGTCTAAAAATGTACAAGCTCATCTAAAAGTACCTTACGCTCAGCCCACACATTCCTATGAATGTTCAACTTCTTAAAAGTTTCCTAGTTTTTTTCACTCAGAAACCTCTCACTATCAAAAGAAGGAGTAGAAGAAGAAGTGGAGGTCCTATGGGATCTAGTCTTCCTAACCATGATGCTAAAGAGCAGAAAGGATAGACAGAAAAGAGACAAAAGACAAAACACAGAAAAACCTAAGGGCGATCGCATCGGACATAGTTAGAGCAAAAAAAATATAGAAAATAACAATCTATATGATGCATGAACAATATCAACACATGATGCATGCTCTAATGTAGTGAGAAAAGTTCAATTACACTTTAAAAATCACATAATTGGCTTGAGCATAGAGTTTATATCAAAAACCCCAAATTTTGAAAACCCACTTTCAAAAATCTCAACAAACTGACCAATTGATCGTTACACAAATTAGATAACAGATTATAATGATCAAATCAATCAATCAAACAAGCCAATTTCATCAATTAATGCTCAATTGAACAAAATCCCCAAATCGGGTAGTTTCAAGCCCTAGAAAATCCAAATTTTCCCAATTCATCAAATTGATCAAATTATATCACAAAGATCAGTTTAATAATATCCTATAACAAAAACCCAATGATCAATTTTGAAAGAATTGATTGAAAACGCCAAAAACCCCAATTTTCCATAGGTTCAAAATTCTCCCCAAAATGCATGAAAAAAAATGCATGAAAGATGTAAATAAATGAAAAATGAAGGGTGGAATAGTCTTATTGGCACAAGAAGACAAAAACCTTGAAGAAATTTCAAGGGAAAAAAAAAATTGGATTGAATTTGGACCGGTCGAAGAGAGAGAGAGAAAAAGTGCCTTTTGAAAAGTTTTGAATAGTGAAGAACACGTGAAAAAATTAATTTTTAAAAACTCTTTGAACGATTTTCGATTGATCAACAAACAAGTTCGATCAATCAAAAATTACATTCGATTGATCTAGCATCAATCGAGCATCGATCAAACCAGGCAGATTTAAACCAAATTTTTAATTGCAATTTCGATCGGTCGAGCAACAAGTTCAATCGATCGAAAATCTAGAGAAATCAAATTTTTGAAAAACATAGCATTTTAATGTAGAAACTCCTCAAAGCACAATATTTTATGAATAAAATGCATGAGTATGAGATGAAAAGTTTTTCAGCAACCCTTGAATTTTCCCCAGATATTCGAAAAACAAGATTTTCAATCAATTTATCCTCAAATCTCAAAGATTAAACATATTTTGCATTAAAATCAAGGAATTTTCAATTTTGGATGGCCACAACAAAATTACACACAATAACATGTACAAAGTTTACAAAGAGCAACTCGTGTAGTGTGTGCAATTAACAAAAGCTTAAGATACATGTGAGGTGATATGTGAATAGTAATCAAGCACAATTTCTACAAAAATCATCGCATAAATTTGAAAGAGACTATCACCTAAAGAGTTACATCATATAACTCCCACATCTCCTAGAATAAAAGCTTGCAATCATGCAAGTTTCTTGATTTGCCTTATAATGTACACACCAATTTTATTTGATTTGAAACTTATTAAAATAGTTAGGATAATGTACACACCAATTTTATTTGATTGTGAAGTAATTATAGCCCAATAATGAACACACCAATTTTAACATTTAATCTGAGGCTACACCTTATGTTCTTTTTGTGCATGTGCTATACTGTTTTGAGCACAAAATCTTATGATATGCACTAAGGTGTTCACGATTGGCTAGTAAATAGTGGTGAAATGGTTATTTATGCCTTTCTCAATAAGTTCAAGTCCAACAATCAGAGGTATGTGACTTCAAGATCAAGACAAAGTGATCAAAAACTATAAACATCTTCCTAAACAACATGCATTACAAAGCTCAAACTGGTAAAGTGCAATAAATAAGCTCATCCAAGCTAAACAAGGAACATAAACATGTTATGTAAAGATAATATGGTCAACCTTGATTTCAAATCTAGGAAAAATAATGCAAAACACATTTTGCTTCCCTTTTTCTCTTTCTCTTTTTTTTTTTTTTTGGAAAAGAAATAACAAAAACAACCTAGAATGAAATGCATGAATTTTATGTAATGAAAATTCTAGAAAAACAAAGAAAACAAAAACAACAAAGAAGAATGGTCACAAAGAGTAGAGTGATATAGCACAAGGACCATGTTAGAAGGACTCAATTAAATTGAGCCTTTTGCATCCAAAACTTTTTAGATGCAACTCTAGTATTGCAGTTGTTCTTCAAATTAGAATTCTGAGCAACTCCAAGATTGGAATAAAGGTTTAAAACCTTTACCAATTCAACAATAAGTACCATAGGATCTTGTGCTTGAGGCACGTGTACTCTTGGTTTATTTGCTCGCGTAGAAGCTTGTAACTTGAAACAATTTGGACGAATGCGCCTAGAATTTCCACAAAAATGACAAACCCATGCAGGTATATCATGCAACTTGCCCTTAGAAGGGTTAGGAGTCTTAGGTTTAGACTCTTGAAGATTAACACTAATCTTCCTAGGAGGTGTAACTTCTGCAGGTTTGACAATCTCACACACGGGGGGCTCAGAAGAAGGAACAAATTTTGTGGAATGAGTTTCAGGCACAGAGATGTTTTCTACAAAACCTATACCTGTTTTGTTTGAGGGAGACTTTTGAACACTTATCATGTAATCAAGTTTGGAGCGTCCAGACCTATTTGTTTGTTCTCTAGCAACAGATAATTCAAGTTCCAAATTTTTAACTTTATCATGCAAAAACATATTCTCGGTCTTCACATTATTCAAAAATTCATTAGCATCAAACAATTTCAAAAGCAAAATTAGTTCAAGAGATGCAATTTTCTTTAAGCCTAAATCAACACTCATAGCATCCTTTGCAGCAACTTTGCAAAGCTAATTATAGGCTTCTTGTAAATCTACATCCTCAGAGAGTTCCCCATCGGAAGGGTTCTCTTCAACAACAGCACTTTCATCAACTACGGTGAGTAGTCATGTGAAAACAAAGCAGTGAAGTTTCCATCCTTATCACTACCGGACTCATTGTTAGAAACTTCATCATCACTAAGGGTTACAACCATAGCCTTACCCTTAGACCTTAAGAATGTAGGACATTCTGATTTCATATGACCATATCCTTAACAACCAAAACATTGTTGACCCATAGAATTATTAGAAGGTTGACCTACTTTCTCTTTAGGTTTTTAAGTGTTATTCAACTTAGTGGGATCATTCCTTCTAAAATTTCTAGGTTCAGCATTGTTTTTACCTCTTGCCCTTCTATTGTTGTTCCTAAGAAAATTTCTAAAGTTCTTGGCAAGATAAGCAATCAGAGCAGAGAGTTCATCATCAAATCCATTCACATCAACATCATCAACAGACTTAAGAGCCCTTGATTTGGATTTTCTTGTCTTAGGTAGGTCCAACTCATAGGATTGAAGAGATCCTACAAGTTCATCAACAGGGATGGAGTCCACATCCTTGCTTTTAGTGATGGCAGTCACTTTGGGTCTAAAGTCCTCAGTCAAAGATCTAAGAATTTTCGTAACAATTCTAGGTTGATCATAGATTTCACCCAAATTATAAGCAAACTTAACAATATCATTCAGTTTAGCATAAAATTCATCAAACTTTCATTATCGGACATTCTAATACTTTCAAACCTAGTAGTTAACTGCTGTAGTTTGTTAATCTTAATTGCCTTTGTGCCTTCATGTACAGTCTGGAGAATATTCCAAGCAAAATGAACAACCTTAATATTAGAGATTCTCTTGAATTCCTCCATAGAAACAGCATTATAAATAGCATTCATAACTTTACTATTAAAAACGGCTGCTTCTTTTTGAGAAGTTTGCCACTCACTCATTGGAGTAGTGGGCTTCTCCCATCCATATTCAATGGAGTTCCGGACTCTCTCATCAATAGATTTCAGGAATGTTTTCATCCTTACTTTCCAGTAAGTATAGTTATTCCATTCAAAGTGAGGTGGGATCACAAGAGAGTGGCCGTGTTCCATGACAACAGGAGTCAAGGATCAACTCTTAGATCAAAGGATCTAAACACTAGAGCTAACTCGCTCTAATACCACTTGTACGTTTTTAGACCCCTCAAACACAACCAGATTAACCTAGTTATTTAACCAAGTGATTAATTTAGGTAAATTATGCAGATCTAGGTTAACACATATAAATCATATCATTGAAACAGTGTGGAAAATAAATAATACAACAATATGATAACCTAAGAAAACCAAACCGGAAAAAAAAAGCGGGAGGATTTACCCTTGTTATCCTTAAGGTAAAACAGATCCACTATGAAAGAATTGAAGTTTACACAATAGCGAATTAGACCACTAACATCCTATTGCTACCTCGAGTAGGAAACTTACTACCACGACCACGTGACAGCTCCGAGTCCACGGACTACTTCTTTTTTGGATTCATAGCATCCACAAGTACTCCCACTTGTGTTTTCTTTAAGCTCTTTATGCAAAGAATCCGAACTGATCATCAAGTTCTTGATATAATCATGATTCTTGATAACCCTAAGTATATGTGAAGGCAAACGACTCTAGATCTCACAAGAGATTCACATACACAGCATAAACAACAACTACAACAACAGTAAAACGTGGCTAGAGTTTTTCCTTTTATACTTGAGGCAAAACATAAAACCCTACGCGTCATACGGGCTTGGGCTGAGTTGGAAAATTATGCAGAAAAACAATCTGCATAAACTTCAATTGATCAAGTCTAATTTTCGATCGATCGAGATAGGCAGATTTACATAGTAAATCCTGTAATACACTCAATTCCAACTTTACACATAAACATAATTTGAGCAAGTCTAAAACAAGGCTAAACGTTTTGATCATGGTTTGCCAACATTACAAAATGAAGTTCTAATACATTTAAACCTAAAGTCTTATAACCCAACAGAATTAAATAATAGTAGCGCAACATGCTACAATGGTTGACTATTAGTAGTTGATTACGGTAGCATGTTGCTAAATTTTTTTAGCTTTAGCACCTTTGATATAGCATGTATTTTGGTGTTTAAAGTGCTAAAAATAGCTTTTTAGTGGTTTTACAACCACCAATATGAATGCTCTAGTTGTATAAGTTAAAGATTGATAAACTCTCAATTATGAGAGAGAACTTATTGATTCATGCTTATAAATTTTTGGAATTTTTTTTTCTTATTTGTTGCATACTTCTTCATTTTTTAACTTATGAGAAAGGCTAATAAAGATTTAGTCTTTGGAAATTGTCATTTAAAAAATTAACGTGTTTTCATCTTAAAAAAAAAAAAAAAAAAAAAAAAAGACAAAAAAACTTGCTCATTGTTAAGTAAAAATATTGTTAACATCATTTTTTTTTTCCAATATGGGACTAGTTTTATTGTAAGAAAGACTTGAGATAATTTGATTATTAGGATAACTAGTCGCTAACCCGTGCGATGCACGGGAAATGTATTGAGTACAATATATAATTTAATCTTCGTTTATTTTACTACAACACCAAAATTGAATTTGTAAAATAAAATCATATAGCTAAAACATTTGTTAACAGCTATACATTTCAGACATTTATTAAACTATATTATTATTATTATTATTATTATTATCAACTTAACAGTATTTTAATATATGATACCAACATGCTTCAAGAAAATGTCCAACACTCAAAAACAATTTCAAAACAAACTCAACTAAACAGTTTGATGAATAAATATATTACAATCTATAATATAAGTCAAGAAATAAACTTTGAAACCAATATGAACAAAATCCACGTCAAACAAAACCATTTCGATCATTAAGAATATGACTCACTAAAGTCATGAAAAACACAGGATTCATTACCAAAATATATATATATATATATATATATATATATATATTACTCACACAAAAAGAGACATAAACACGGACAATTAAAGAAAAAAAAAGAAAAACAAAAGAGATGTAAACACGGACAATTAAAGAAAAAATATAGGAAAAAAAAGTTAGGAATAGAAATATAAGATAAAGATGGGTTACCCTCAAAAAGAATAATCCATGGATATTCATTGAAATCTTCTAGATAATTTCTGATAATAGAAAAAATAAAACCCAAAAGTTATGATGTTAAAACTTCCAAAAGGCCAAAAAAAAAAAAAAAATTTAAAAAAATCAGAAGATTCAAAGCTTCAAAAGTATTGAAATAAAACAAAATATATATATATATATATATATATATATATATATATATATATATATATATATATATATATAATTACGCAATAGAGAAATACAATAGAAAGAAGGGAATCCATGATTATAGCTTTTCCACTTATGTATTGGACTCCTCTCCTTCTTCGGTCAATGCATCAAGGTTAGGGTTATTTGATTTGTTCAATAAAAATTTGAAAATTTAATTAAAAGATTCAGGCCCAAAATTAAATAAACAAAACAACAATTGACAAACTTATAAGAAAAAACAACAAATCTATAATTTTTATTGAACAAATCAAATAACCCTAACCTTGATGCATTGACCGAAGAAGGAGAGGAGTGCAATACATAAGTGGAATATGTGAATTGTGAAGCATGAGCCGCCCTCAAAAAAGGTCTTGAAGAAAAATAAGTTTTAAGGAGAAAATTGTGTTGCGACAAAAATAAGTTTTTGGGGCTTAGGTTTTCTATGCAAGCAATTCTTAAATAGGAGAGAGTAGAGGCGGTGGGAGAGTGTTCTTATTTAGCTAGAAGTCTAATTTGCATTGAAAAAGGAAAACAGTGATGAGGTGGAAAATTTAATTTAATTTAAATATTGTGCTGACGTGGAAAATTGTGGAAGTTTCAAAAGTTTTGGTTTTATATATATATATAGATGAAAGTTTGAATCTTGGATGTCTTTATTGAAAACATTAGAATGTGTCAGTCAAGCTACAAGGCTTTTGACTTGTCGAAAGTCATATATTGGAAAAATAAAATGAACTTTATATTTCTTTCTCTATGAATACACTTGTACAAAGTCCCAATAAAGGAGGATGTTATGCTTGTTGTCTTTAAAGAAGAAACATTCATTGTTGTCTTCATCTTCTCTTTGTTTTAAAATTCTCTTGCAAGCTCTTCTTCTTCAGCAGTCCAATCGCCACCTATGTCTTCTCTCACAAAGCTCGACTTCGACGTGATTCATGCAATCATGTTGAGGCTGAATTGACGTTTATGTACTTAAAAGATCATATTGGAGTGTGAATTCTAGCCCAAACCTTCTTAATCTACAAGCACGAGCACCGAGAGAGAGAGAGAGAGAGAGAGAGATTTAAAAAAAATGAAATATTGAGCTAAAATATCTCAATTCATGTATTGTGTTATTGTTCATAAATTACCTTTTGTCTAAAGGCTATTGAACTTCACGAAAAAGTGTTTTAATCAAGTTTCACTATGTTGAGCCTAATGTGAGTGCTCTAAGTGGTGAAGAATTTCATTGTAGAACGTAAAGTTATCTTCGCTATCAGGCAAGAAAAAAACAACATCAACCCCAAATGGCATCGTGGTAGTTTTTGAGGATCACGATTTAAGGAGCTGGTGACAACCATATATCCAATGAACTTGACTCAAGTCTTTAGAGGAGAAAATGCAAATACCAAAGTTGTAATAATGGTCAATTTTGGTATCAATAGTTTAGGAACATGCACTTTTCTTTACAAACATTTCTAATCGAAAATTAAATTTTCCATTAAATTTGATGGAAATCTTAGTGTGCAAATTGTTTATTACCCATAGTTAAGGAGGGAAATAGCTAATTTTTTTAGTTTTGTGTGACAACTACATCATAGTTAGGGAAACTACAATTTTCAATTTTTGTGTAATTTGTTTAACTAATTTAATGCAAAAATATAAAACTTACCCTCTAGGCTTGAGCAAAATTCATTTCAATCTTCTAAGTTTACTTTCGTTCAATTAAGTCTTCTAAATTTCAAATTTGTTCAGTCTATACTTTCCATCCACTACATTAACTGGTTATAACCGTTATCTGTCCAAATTTGATTTTTTTTTGAGTACTTTTTTTTTAAAAATTTAAGAAATGATATTTTGAGGAAAAAAAGAAAAAAAAGGAACAGACCAGGTTGCCTAGATCGGTGTGAATGAAGCAACACTATCGGCAACACAACCCAATTAGCAACACAATCACTTTTGGTCTCACCATCTCCTCTAGTAAAAAGTATTTTATATCAAATTTTACCATGTCATCCAAATCAAAACCTAATAAATGAGAGACATATGTGCAAAAATAACTAACTACTAACACATGTTTTTCAATTATTGGTGGGTTAGTTATTTTTTACTAACATATTTCACACTTATTGAATTTTGATACCATTGACATGGTATCATTTGATACCAAATACCTTCTCCTTGTAGAGAGTACCTGGCTTTAGTAATTTGTATAGAGATTCAGGCCATGACTGTGAGAAGGTAAATTCACATGTAGCAAAACTGAAATCCAACATCACAGTAGGAAATTAGATTTGATCGTCTCCAATGAGGGACACCTATGCTTCTACGCAAATTACTAAATTCATTGACTCATGATGAGTCCAGAAAAATCATTAAGGTCGTCCATTAATATGGACGACCTTGCATTAATAGTAGACCATCAAAGATAACCGCTTAACACATACAATAATGACCATTAAAGGTCTTAAATGCTCATCAAGACAAAAAATATTACAATCAAAGTAATAATCACCCTAATTTATGTACAATAACTACCTAAGTCACCTATAAAAGGGACAATCGGTCTCACTAGCTAAGGTATGTCAAAAACCACTACAAAAATGCTATATATATACAAAAGATATGGGCTGATACTAACTTAAGCATCGAAGGCTCCCTCACAGGGCATAATCCGGTGGTCTCTTGATCAACTCTCTTTATCTTGCAGGTCCTACAAGATCGTCTAAAGTTTCGGATTGGACAAGTGATCCAACCGACGATTTTGGCATCATCGCTTTAGCGTCGTCTGTGGGGAAGAGACTAGTTTGGCATCATCAGTTTGGCGCCATTTGGACCAAGAGCATCTCATAGGATGATACCCTTTGATCATCTCTTCAATTTGCACATTCTCATTTCTTCCACCACTTTCGCAATATAAGATTGGGTTGAGATGGAGGAGACAAAGAGATATCACTGACACACCATCTTCGTCAAAGCATGACTTTGTCGTCCAATTAAGTAGATGATGATGCGAGAACCCAAATCCAAGGTCTCAAACCCTATGGCCTCTACCTTGATTCCTTGAGGGTCCACACCACCGAAGTAGAGAAACAAAGCACACATTCGGGTCTTATGGTGTAGAGGAGATTAAATGGGTGGTTTGTTCATTATAAGGCATGGACTGAACGCTGAATGACCACAAAATTCAAGCGACCTTGACAGACCTTAAGGATATGGCCCAGTTCAAAGAACACATTATGGTCTAAAATCGAAAGGTCAGATTTACGCATTTTCTCCTTTTCTACTCTCCAAGTATTTGCAAATAATATTTAATCTTCTTTCACGCTACACTAATCTCAAAAGACACATGTGGGTGAAGAAATTAATAACTATAATACTTTTCCATCCTTGAATGCAAAACGTTAGACAATATTATAATTCTCAAGTTCTATGCTAAGCATTGATGGAAAATGCCATAATATAGTTAGAAGACCGTGAATTCATGGTAATAAATATATATGGTCTAGAGATATTTCAAGAAAGATATCCAATTTTATACCATCTTTTTGAGGTAAAATAGGTAGAAACTTTTATTTAGTAAAACTGTAAGTACAAGGGAATATATACCCTGTTTCAACAAACCAAAAACAGGGGATAAAAAGGACATCAAAATTTTATACCAGCTTTGGAATAGCCTTGATTGTTGCCAAGCCAAAATTTAAGATTCCAATTTTGAGTTTGAATTGTTGTATAACAGCGAGGCTTTAAAGTTACAGCCAACACACATTCAAAAATTAAACGGATTGGTCACTGGCAAATTTTATGGCCTTGATATCCTAATTATGACTTTTTATATCACTACTTTTCTTTCCTAATGCATCTTGATAAGATTGGAAATAAGGAAGTTAAATATTATTGCGCAAGATAGTATATCATAACTTTCGGCATTTAAGAAAAATGAAGCCGAAACGTTTTGTTATCTTACCAAAGTTATATCATCATTTTAGACATTAAAGAGGCTACAGTCATATTTTACTGTCTTACCAAATTTAGAAACACTAAATTTGGATATAGGAGAAAGTCCAATAAGCATGGTCAAGCCTAATTAGAATTAGGTATAAAAAAAAAAATCCAAAACAAAGAAAGCTTTAGAAATAAAATGCAAGAATGGCCTATTTGGCCTTGCACAGATAATAATTTTCAAAGTGAATGCAAGGTGGGTCTAAGGTTGAAAGACCCCAAAGAATTATAAAATTCAATCATTACAGAAACATGACAATTGCTAAAGCAAATTTTTTTTTTTTTTTTAAATATTATTATAAGATTTTATACCTTGAACGTTCCATCATAGAGGACGAAAAATCTATTGTTCAAAATTTCCCATGTATAAATACATGTTGCTTTGACTTTTAAAACAGAGCACAAAAATTGTTCCATTTATTCACAAATCCACCACATGGTTTCATGAAAACTTTAGTGGTCTCTATATGTTTGAGCGTCATACTTTCACAAATTGAGCCATTATTTTAGTGCTCAGTATGAATTAAATTACATTTTCTTTATGTTATGCACATACATATTTGTGTTATGGACTATGTTATGGATGCATCAACTGCCTGTAAGCCACAAATTTTTTTTTTTTTTTATATATTTGTGGTAAATAACATTTGTGAATTTTATACTTGACAATGCTACTCCAAGTCTAACACTTTGCACAATAAAAGTACTAGACTATCTAAAGGACCTATATTCTTAAGTTTATAAGCTTTGGAATGAGAACTTGTCAAAAAGAAACAACTAAGAAAGAGATCAAAAAGTCTTAAGTGGAAGAGGGGAATACAACCAAAGATTGTTAAAATTTCCTTGACATCACAAATGGAGAGTCAAGCCCCAGTAGCTTTGAAGCCAACAAAGAAGAGCTTGTTGAAAAGAAACCAGCTTAGAAGGGTACTAAAAGTATCACACACGTATCTAAATCACTCATTATGTGAGCTAAGTGGTTCCAAGCCAAGCATGAATGTTCTTACATCCTTGCAAAGGTGGGCTCGGATATTCAATTTCTAAAAAAGTCTCCAAGGCTGACAGGTAATTAAAACCTTACTCTTTCTCCTATTAATTTTATAAAACTTAATTGTCAAGTGTAACATATATAGTTTACATTTAAGGCATTGCATAAATTACCAATTAAATACAAAAGTAATCTTTGGCATCATCACTCTAAATACCATAATAATATATGGATGTTAAGAAAAAGAAGCCAAATCCTAAGATGACTATTGGTTGTGCTCAAAAGCGGAAAGTGATGGATTGTGCTATTTAATAATTCATCTCTTTTTACCTTTTAATATTTGCAATTCTGTGTTATTTTTGAAAGTTAACTACCTGTTGAGCAAGGTTAAAAAGGAGTATATATATCTACCCTCATATAGATTCAAACAAAACGTGCATGAAAGGTTCGACCAATTGGTTGAATTACCTCAAACACCGGTGAACTATCAAGTTTACTAGTAATCTTATGACAAAGGTCAACTACGTGGAAAATAGCCTTATAAAGATTGCTAAATGTGAGTCTACCAAAGAAAAAATTTGTAAAAATAAAGAGAAACCTGTTGAGAATAGGAGTATCCAAAATAATTGACGATCTCTACTTTAGTCTCGACACTTTAAAGAAGCATATAGTCAATAGCTTTATTTTTTATACATTATATAATAATTCTCTATGATTCACATTTAGTTCACTTCGTCAAAGGATATCTATTATAGTTCAACATGCAATTTGCCTATTTGGATATTGTCATTCCTAACAAAATGCAGCAAGCATTAGTGAGGTGACTCATTTTGAGTACACAATTAAAGATAAGATTAAGCCCCAAGAAAGAAATATACGGGTTCAAACCATGACAAATTATTCATTTGGTTATCATCAAACAAAGGACTACACCCTTCATGTTTGAACAGGGGCAAACCCTTTGGTCATCTTTAGATACTATGGACAACAACGATAAACGAACTCAAGATGACCTTCGTCCTTTGATAAATGAAATATAGCCTTGGAACGACCTCGACGAATTACCACAATGTGGCCTAGTTCTCATCCCTTCAAATGAATGAAGCAAGAGAGAACTAGGCCCTTAACATGAAATATCATGTTAAGCTTAACAAAAAAGATCTCAAAGGAGGAGAACTCAGCAAGGAGACTCCGATAGTAAAAAGAACAATGTACGTGTCAAAATAATTCATCAAGAAGACTACAACAATGAAAAGATTAAGGTATGTACACATTAGTATTGTAATTTAAGGTCTCTTGTCGAGGTAACTCATTTATTTATTTCTTTTTAATTAGCCATGCCATATATTAGCTTATTTTAACTAAGTGCAAATCAAACTTGCATGATTATCTACAGATATGTATATATAGAACATGTTGAAAATATTGCTATAAAATTATTACAAATATCACAATTAATATGGCTATATATATTATTAGTAGCAAATGTTTCATCGTCATGAGTCTAAGAGGTTCTATCAAGTCTCCTAAACTTAAAATGCTAGATGATTGTGTTCACAATATGGTCATGATTTTAAGTCTCAATAAATTTCTGCTATCTCTGTCAACTCACCAAAATCTTTTTAAATTGCTTTAAAAATTATATACGGTGTAAGCAATTAACAAAGACCAGCTTAAGAAGCATGTAGTCAAATAGCTTCAATTCATTTTATATCATAGAATACTTCTCTATGATTCATATAGAATGAACTTTGTCAAATGACATCCATAATTGTATAGCATGCAATTGCATATTCGTACATTGTCATTCCTAACAAAATGCAGCTAGCACTTTTGAAGTGACTTAACCGTACAATTAAAGAAGGAAGAGGAAATTGCTATTACAAACAGCAATGGCCATAGTTGTCAAAGCACCCAAAAAAAATTTTGAAACAAAAGAGATCTAGGCCTTAGACATGAAGTATCATGTTGAGCTTAAAAAACCTTGAAAAGAGAAGAGCTCATCATCTTAAAAAAGGAAGAGCTAGTCAAGAAGATCCCAGCAATAAAATAATCGGGGTATGTGACAAAATAATATCGTCATTTAAGGTAACACATTTATCTTTGTATCTTTTATATTCGTTTATAAAAATTTACACCTAGTAAGGTTTCATGCAAAAATATATGCATTACTAGACATCATGAAAGAGGTAAAACTCTAAGATTACAAGGAAATAAGAAAAAGGTCCACCTAGGCTATTGGTAACTTATTATTTATATATGAATTGTTCTAAAATTTTTGTTTAACCAAGTCTTGGCAAGTGCATGTGCTACTTAATGCAAATTTCAACATGGCCTCAAGAAGGTCCAAAACAATGTAGCATCAAGGAATCTTTCCAGCAACAAGGAATCTTTCCAGCAACAAGTGACAAGATTCCTTAAATGGATGTAAGTCACCAAAAAATGGTTAAGTGATAAGATTCCGCCAAGACGGATGTAAATCACTGACGAAGCCTAAGTGATAAGATTCCTTAAATGGATGTAAGTCACCAAAAAATGGCTGAGTGATAAGATTTCGCCAAGATAGATGTAAATCACCGATGAAGCCTAAGTGACAAGATTCCTTAAATGGATGTAAGTCGCCAAAAAATGGCTAAATGATAAGATTCCACCAAGACAGATGTAAATCACCGACAAAGCCTAAGTGACAAGATTCCTTAAATAGATGTAAGTCACCAAAAAAAAAAAGGACAAGATTCCGCTAGACCGATGTAAATCGCTAACGAAGTCTCAATGGCAAAGCTGTAAATCGGATGTAAGTCACCTAAAAGTGGCTAAGTGACTAAAATTCCCTTAGACGAGTGACAGCCAGAAAATGAATGAAAGAAGAAGCATCGAAGTGATAAAAAATGGTCGTCCAAAGAAATCACCTCGTTCTTTAGCAATGATAAAAAACGGTCATCCAAAGAAATCACCTTAGCCTTCAGCGATGATAGAAAATGGTCGTCCAAAGAATAGCAGTGATAAAAAACGATCGTCCAAAGAAATCACCTTACCATTCAGCGGTGATAAAAAATGGTTGTCCAAAGAAATTAGCTTGCCCTTTAGCAGTGATAAAAAATGATCGTCCAAAGAAATTAGCTCACTTTCAAGATCAAGCTATGATCCCTCGAACGTCCAAATAGACCTTCAAAAGGCAGATATTAAGAAGTCGTCGCAAAAATACTACCATTCTTGAAGAAGAAAGTAGTTGAAGATAAAGAAGCTTGAATCTAAACAAGTCAAGAATATTCCCTAAACCTGACTAGCATAAAGCAAAATCAAACTTGGGAATGGGGGCAACTGATTAGTCTAGAAAAATCATTAAGGTCGTCCATTAATATGGACGACCTTGCATCATTAGTAGACCATCAAAGATAACCACTCAACACATTCAATAACAACCATCAAAGGTCTTAAACTCTCATCAAGACAAAAAATGTTACAATCAAGGTAATAATCACCCTAATATATGTACAATGACTACCTAAGTTACCTATAAAAGGGACAATCAGTCTCACTAGCTAAGGTATGTCAAAAACCACTACAAAATGCTATCTATATATAAAAGATATGGGTTGATACTAACTTAAGCATTGAAGGCTACCCCACCGGGCACAATTCGGTGGTCTCTTCGATCAACTCTCTTTATCTTGCAGGTCCTACAAGATCGTCTAAAGTTCCGGATTGGACGAGTGATCCAACTGACGATTTTGGCATCATCAACTCATAATGCATTCCAAGTGGGAACATAGCAAAGGATTAAACCACCTCTCTTTTGGCCTCATCATTGTTAAAAATTAAAACTATAAAAGCACCCTCTCCTAGCAACGATGAGACCATATTTTACCCAACACTCTAGCCATGACAACCAGCATGATCGACCTCAACACCCATTGATGCCACACCCACTGCACACTTCAATTAACCATATTTTCTTTTCCTTTCTTTTCTTTTTCTTTTCAAAATTTTTTTTATTATTTTTTTGAATTTTTAATTAAAGAAGATTTTTAGAAAATTCAAAATTAAATACTTTACAAAAAGTAGCTAACATAAGTGCATGGAAGAACTTAATTGAATAAGTTTGAAACTTAGGGAGCTCAATTAAAAGAAAGTAAATTTAGAAGACTGAATTGTAATTTAAAGGGTGAGCTTTGTATTTTTTTTTTTCCTTAATTTAATTATAAGAACTTATAAATAGTATTTAAGGTCCAAAATTGTTGAGCTAATGTAGGCTCGTTTTCTGCCCGTCAAGTCTATTGAAAGGCCTCAATGATTTTCAACTTAACAAGTCTTCGCCCAAAGATTCTAACATTTTAATTAGTTTATGGGCTATGCATCCGACCATGACATTGTTGGAAAAATGCATGTGCGTAGCGGAAAAATAATGGATCTATTTCATTCGCAATAGATAACATGTGCTATGTAAGTTTCAGAATTTGAGAACAAGAATGCGTACCTTGGTGTGGTGAAATTCAAAACCGAAGATCAGAAGTTCTTGAGAAGACTTTTAATCTTCACTCCAATTCCACTTGATGCCCAAGATGTGTGGTCTCTCAATCAATTTCCAAGGAGAGAATAAAGAGTGTCCAACACTCACATACAAACCATTTCATTCTTTGTATGATCTTAATGAAAGACCTTATGAAAGTTGTAAGGTTGAATTTATTCAACCATCTAATTGGCTTTATTCCGTGCCAAATTTGCTTGTAATTCAGCATTTAGTAACCCCGTATTTAGGTGGGTTTATTGTAAGGGTAGTGAGTGAGATAGAGTGAAGTTTGCTCAAGAGTGTGCAAGAAAATAGAGACTCGCGACTTGGCCTCGCGGGTGACTCGCGGCTTGGCCTCGCGGGTGACTCGCGGCTACAGGACAAAACAGGACAATCGGCCATACGGTTATCTCGCGACTGGATCTCGCGACTTAGTCAAGCCGCGAGGTCAAGTCGCGAGCCACCCCTGTTTTGTAAATTCTAACGTTTCACATTCCTCTCCCACTCCAGTATAAATACCCTTTTTACCCACAAATGTAAGAGAGCTTCCAGAGAGATTTTTGAGAGAGAAACCCTAAAGAAAAACAAGATTGATTCACCAACAATCTATACATTAGAGTCTCTTCAAATTCCTCACCTCTCTTCCTCTCCATTGTCAAATCCTTGAGAGGCATTTTACCAAACCTTGTTCTCACCATTATCATCACCGTGAGAGAGCTGTTTGGATTTAAGGGGAAGCGATTAGGAAGGAACCAATCTTCATTGGTTGATGCTACGGTCTAGTAGCGGAATCCGGGAAGCTAGAAAAGAAAAAGGTTCGGCGCAACCTCGTTGGAGCAAGAAGCTTGGAGGGCTTAGGTGCATTAGGTAGATTAGGTTTGGAGGGTCTATTACTATCCTTGTATCCCAACTACATTTTCTAGTGGATTGTTTACCGCTTGGAGGGCGGCGGAGAGGTTTTACGCCGAGGGTTTCGGTTTCCTCTTCGATAACACATCGCGTGTTGTCTTTGTGTTTGCATCTTCCTTCCTTTCTATCTTTGCGTTTTTATTATCTGATGTGGGTTGTGATTTTAATTTGGCTTAGATAGTTTTACCAATTCCATATTATAGTTTATGTTAATTTTCCGCACACTAGTTGTTTGACATAATGCTTGAATTGGTTAAGTTGTAATTTGGGGGTCTAAACGTTCAAGGGTGTTTTTACACATATTTGAACTTTCAAAAGTCTCATCAAAATCCTTATGAAAGTCTCTTATGAAAAACCCTTAATGAAATTTTGTATGTTTCTCTCCTTATATACAACTAATTATCTAATTGGGCTAGCCTTTTGGGCCATTCCAATTGGGCTCTAGTATGTGGCTTGGAGTGGGACCAAAATGGACCAATAAGACACTAGCTCCAATGGGCCTTGGGCTTTTCTATCAACTCTTGACAAGTGCAAAGTTACCATTAACTATATTTAATACCATTTTATAAATATAGTTGCACTCTAGGCCTTATCTATAAATTATATCCCAAGACTTTATTGTATATGCAACCCCTTCATTAAAATATTCGTAGTAATATAAAGTCATGAAATAGACTGCCACTTTGAAGATTACTACATCTTAATCCTTGAGTACCCGGTTTAATCCTTTATGTTATTCAATATATATTTATGAAATCTGTAAGGTTGAATTTAATCAACCATGTGTTGACTTTATTCCGTGACAACTTTGCTTGTAATACTGCACTTAGAAACCTTGTATTTAGATGGGAATCATGTAAGGGTAGTGTGTGAGAGAGTGTGAAGAAATGCTCAAGACAGTGCGGTGAAGCAGAGACTCGCGGCTAGGACTCGCGGGTGGCTTGCGGCTTGCAAGCCGCCAAAAGTTGCACACGTGCGAGCGCGTGCGGGGAGCTGAATACAGTCATGCCACCGGAGCACTACAGACAAAAATCCAGATCGGCCATTTAGCTAGCTCGCGGCTTGAACTCGCGACTCGATTAAGTCGCGAAGTCAAGTCGCCACCAACCCCTGTTTTTGGAAAAACTGACTCTTTGCATTCTATTCTCACACCAGTATAAATACCCCTCATTCCCACAAAATATGTGTGGCTATTCGTAAAGAAAAACCCTAAGAGAGGTTTCTTCAAAACACCCACCCAATTAGAGAGAGCTACTCATTCTTAGAGAGAAATCTTTGTAGTCTCTTCTCATTTCCTCTCTCATTGTCATACCTATTGAGAGGAGATTTCTATCTAAACACTACCCACACCCATTTAGAGTGTTGAGTGTTTTTGGAGTTTTGGGAAGTATTGGAAGATGCCAAGGATGGCGGATGCTATGGTCTAGTAGCGGAATTCGGTAAGCTAGAAAAGAAAAAGGTTCGGCGCAACCTCATTAGAGCAAGAAGCTTGGAGGGCTTAGGTACATCGGGTAGATTAGGCTTGGAGGGTCTATTGCTGTTCATGTATCCCAACTATATTTTCTAGTGGATTATTGACCGCTTGGAGGGCGGCGGAGAGGTTTTACGCCGAGGGCTTCGGTTTCCTCTTCGATAACACATCGTGTGTTGTCCTTGTGTTTGCATTTCTCTTCCCTTTATCTTTGCCTTTTATTTTCTGCTATGGATGTGATTTATAATTGGCTTAGATTGATTTCCAATTCTGTTTATAGTTTATGTTCATTTTCTGCACACTAGTTGTTTGACATAAAACTTGAATTGGTTATTTTGTATTTGGGGGTCTAAACGTTCAAGGGTGTTTTATACACATATTTGAACTTTCAATTGGTATCAGAGCGGGTACACTTGTTGTGGTTTAAATACCTAAGTGTGATCCTTGACCCCTTGTGTTTATTTGCCATGGATTGTGCTTTGTATGCCTCTTTGCATGATTTGGTTGGTGATGAATGTAACATGCCACGTGTTTGTGAAAATGCCTCTATGAGTGTTAATCCTCATAAGTGTGATGACATGTTATTTGAATCTATGGGTGTTGTTGACAAACTCTTGAAGAAAAATGCTAAGAAGTTTCAAAAGAATTTAAGCAAGTTATTTTGTGAAAAGGATGATTTGATTGCTAAGCTCAATGAATCCAACAAATTGGTTGAGAAATATAAAAAACTTGCTAAAATTTCTCTTGAAAAGCTGAAAGAGTTTGAATGTTTGAATATGGACTTGGATGCTAAACTTGAATTGTCTAACAAACTTGTTGATGATCTTAAATGTGAAAATGAATATCTTAAGATGCATGCCAAGTGTTTGATTGCTGAACCTACTGTTAAAAAGGATGAAAATATTTGTTGCAATCATGTTGTGGTACCCGATTTTGTGCCTAGTGTGTGTTCTACCTTAAAGGACAAATCGGTGTACATTCCTCCACATAAAAGAAATCAAAAGGTGGAGAGAAAGGTTGTTAAGTCAAAGCCTTCGTTTAAGTCTCAACCTAAGGTTTTGAATGGATCTAAGTTTGTTCCAACTTGCCACCACTACGGTGTGATTGGTCATATAAGACCTCAATGTCATAAGTTGAAGAGGGAACAAAACCATGTTGCTAGATCTCTTCCCAAAAAGCCTAGTGGACCTAAACACATTGTTTGTCACCATTGTGGTGCCTTTGGTCATCTAAGACCTCAATGCTCTAAGTTTCATGCTTTTAAAAGAATTAAAAGAAAAGAAAAACTTGAGCTTTTTGGAAGTTGTGCTAAAAAGAGTAAACCGGTTTTGAGTGAAAATAGCATGTTGTTAAAGAAAATGTTTAATGCTTTTAACTCCTTGACTATGTGCATCTCCGGTTCTCATTCTTCCAACCCTCATCTTGCTTCTCTTGAGACACTCATTCCAAACAATCGTTTCGTTTGGATGAGGAAGGGTTCCTATGGTTGAGCTTTTGCTCTTTTGGTCCTTGATCTAATTCTTTCGATCTTTGTAGGACCCTTCATGCATTAAATGTCATATTTTCATGCATTTTGTGCATCTTGCATTTTTTTTTTGCATTTTTTTGTTTTTGATCTTACTTTTATATTTCAGTTTTGTGTGAGTAAAAAAAAAAAAAAATCCAAAACCACATAAAAAGTGAAAAATTCAAAAAGTTTGATCGTATATGTTTGAGCACATATCACATGTGAGTTTGGCCTTATACCTTTGTACAAATGGCTTTGTGCATTTACGAGCTTAGCTTGTTATTTTTGCACTTATATCTTTGTGGGAAAAATCTTGACATCTTTGTATGATTGTTGTAAATCGATCTTCAAGCTTGTCATGAATGATTAGTCAATAGTCATGTTGGTTTTGATACATGCGTAGACTTGTGCTTATATCTCTTCCCACTTTTTTATTTTTATTGCTTAAAAGAGCTCAATAAATGTAAATCTCAAAATGAAAAGAGATAATGAGCTGTAAAAGCCGTCGCACATACTAGTATTTGACTAGGAAAAAGGGAAAGCGACTTATATGAAAATGTATGATGCCCAAAAGCCAAAGGCGTGTTCATCAAATTGAAATATCAAAAATTTCAAGCATCAATCTCAAAAATAAGATGTATTGCTCAAAATGAGTTGTATTGATTCAAAATGATCAAATGATATGAATTGTAAGAAGCCAAATGAAAAGCTTCAATCTTATGTAATCATTTTCTTGTGGGAGGTCATATATGTTCATTTCTATAATTGAGATAGATCACTTGACTTAGTACTAGTTGTGTATGACTTGATTGAATTGATCATTGAAGCTTCACTCTAGACTAAGGACTATACCACATTTGATACACACACACAACACACTTGTCTAATGTTCAATGAATGTCTTATTCATTTGTTAGATTGTACTTGTCTAAATGTGATGTGTGTGTGCTCAATCTTATATGGATTAATCCAAAAATATTTTTGATCATTTTATATGTTTTTGGAATTAATTTTTATAACTTTTTGTGTTTATGGTTAGTGCTTACTTTGTTTTTCAATGTTTAAACATGTTCTGTTTTGAAAAACAAGTGTCAGAATTTTTGGCCACTCATTTTGGCTACTTGCGTGAGTCGCCAAAGAAGCTCGCCAGTTTTGGCTACTCGGTTTGGCGGCTTGCAAGCCGCGAGTTCAAGCTGCGAGTTCATATAGAGGGGTTTCGCAGCTCACTCGTGACTCGGCTCGCGACTCGCCAACATGAAGCGCGCAGAATTAGCTTTTTAAAGAGCTTTTTCGTGGGAAACTTGTTTTAAACCTCTCCCATCCTCTCTAAAACCCCTCTTTCAATATTTTTACATCAAAACCCAACCAATTTGAATGGTTTTTCATTCCCTTAACATCTCTATGGTTATTATAAACTCTTTTCATTAATTTTGACTCTTAGATTATGTTTTGGAGAGTTTTGTGCTCTTGGTTGGGATTTTCATCATAGGGGTTGGGAAAACTTAATTTTTGTCAAATTTTTTCATGGGATTGGTTTCTTTTGTTGATTTGCATTGGATGTTGGCCCCTTGTGGCAAAAAGAACATGTATTAAGGGTGGATTTCTTGATTTTCATGCATTGTTTCACATTATTGTTCATAGTGTGCATGCTAGGTGTTTGATAAAATGCCTCTTAGACATTTTCTGGCTTGTTTGGACTCCGATGAGTACCAAACTTTGGGGTTTCTCATGTTTCCTCATTAGGAACATGTTTGGTTCATTGGTTGTGTATTTAACACACCTTGCCCCACATGTGCATTTTTCATGCATTGGTCATGCATTGCACTTAGCCACCTCTTGCACACACCTTTGCTACCCTTGTCATGCATTGGTCTTTACCTTATTTCTTCATCCTAGCATGTCATGCTTACCTTATGCTTTGTAGCATGTTACTTTGTCTTAGGATTGAGCTTCATTTTCTCATTCATCTTGCACCCTTCATGCATCATTATCATTGTTCGTTCATTCATCTCTTGCCCTCTTTTCTCCTTGACCCTTTGTCTATTCTTGACAAAAAGGGGGAGAGTATACTCTAGAGAGTATATCAGAGTGTTTTGTCATTTCTATATGACTCTTGTTATGACTCTTGTGCACATCCTTAGGGGGAGAAATTCTATTTCTCGTGCACATTTGTAGGGGGAGAGATTTTCCATAGTGGAGATGCATATACCAAGGGGGAGAAGACTTTGTGGTAACTAGAAAACTTTGTTCTATTTGTTTTCTTGTTGGCTTTATGCTGTTTTGAGTTATGCTTTGTTGTTCTCATTGCATCATGTTTGTGCTTTGGACATGCATATATCCCTATGCTATTGTGCTTCCTTGAATGCATGTTCGGATGATCATTTGCTCTGCTATGTGATCATTGTAGTCATTTCTCTATGACTGTTTTGGTGTATGATCAAGTTGCTCACATGTTTCAATTTACTTGTTACATTATACTTGTCCTTTTATTACTTGCTTTACCTTGAGGGTCTAATGTGTTTTGTGCAAGTGTTTCAGGTTACAAGTATATATGTTCCTAATGCATCACAGCTTCTCATCATTTTGAAGGGGAGAAACTTTAAGCACTTTTAGTTTATATTGTTTAAGTTTTTATTCAATATAATGTACTTCGTACCCATGTTGCTTTTGTAAGCTTTTAGGGTTTATACTTGTAGGATTTATGGTTTGTACCATGCTTTATGCAGCCTCTATGATTTTGTTAAATCAGTACTTCTATCCAAATGTCATGCATTTTCTGGTTAAGTCTTGTCACTCTTGTGCCCTTATAGGATTGTTCCTAGATGCATATACTTAGTGTATTGTGCATTGGTTGAGTGTAGAACATGCAAGTGACTTGCATTGAGCTTGTTTAGTTGTTTGTTCAAGTGTTCATTCCAAGTGTGAATGAGCATTGTGGTCACTACCTTGTAGTGATTACTTTGTTGATCTAGCCATGGTTTGTTTCTTAACTCCATCTTTACTTGATCACATATTGCCTGTTTCATATGCATTTCATGCTTTTCTGCATACAATGATCATGGTGTATTGTTGTGTTTCAGGAGATTCATGTTCATATGATTCAAGAGCTGCACATCTTCTAGATTTAGGTGTGAGTGAGTTTTGCCATTGTTCCCAAACTCACGTTTAAGTCTAGAGTCTGTTTTAGGGTGTTTTGTCACGGAATAGCCAAAGGGGGAGATTGTAAGGTTGAATTTAATCAACCATGTGTTGACTTTATTTCGTGACAACTTTGCTTGTAATACAACACTTAGAAACCCCGTATTTAGATGGGAATCATGTAAGGGTAGTGTGTGAGAGAGTGTGAAGAAATGCTCAAGACAGTGCGGTGAAGCAGAGACTCGCGGCTAGGACTCGTGGGTGGCTCGCGGCTTGCAAGCCGCCAAAAGTTGCACACGTGCGGAGCGTGCAAGGGAGCTGAGCAGTCATGCCACCTGGAGCACTACAGGACAAAAATCCAGATCGGCCATTTAGCTAGCTCGCGGCTTGAACTCGCGACTCGATTAAGTCGCGAAGTCAAGTCGCCCGACCAACCCCGTTTTTGAAAAAACTGACTCTTTGCATTCTATTCTCACACCAGTATAAATACCCCTCATTTCCACAAAATATGTGTGGCTATTCAGAAAGAAAAACCCTAAGAGAAGTTTCTTCAAAACACCCACCCAATTAGAGAGAGCTACTCATTCTTAGAGAGAAATCTTTGTAGTCTCTTCTCATTTCCTCTCTCATTGTCATACTTATTGAGAGGAGATTTCTATCCAAACACTACCCACACCCATTTAGAGTGTTGAGTGTTTTTGGAGTTTTGGGAAGCATTGGAAGATGCCAAGGATGGCGGATGCTATGGTCTAGTAGCGGAATCCGGTAAGCTAGAAAAGAAAAAGGTTCGGCGCAACCTCGTTGGAGCAAGAAGCTTGGAGGGCTTAGGTACATCGGGTAGATTAGGCTTGGAGGGTCTATTGCTATTCATGTATCCCAACTATATTTTCTAGTAGATTATTGACCGCTTGGAGGGCGGGAGAGGGTTTTACGCCGAGGGCTTCGGTTTCCTCTTCGATAACACATCGTGTGTTGTCCTTGTGTTTGCATCTCTCTTCCCTTTATCTTTGCCTTTTATTTTCTGCTATGGATGTGATTTATAATTGGCTTAGATTGATTTCCAATTCTGTTTATAGCTTATGTTAATTTTCCGCACACTAGTTGTTTGACATAAAACTTGAATTGGTTATTTTGTATTTGGGGGTCTAAACGTTCAAGGGTGTTTTATACACATATTTGAACTTTTAAAATCCAATTTCATAAATATATATATATATATATATATATATATATATATATACACCTTAGTAACTCCTTACTAAAGTGGTTGGACCCAACACTCTGAATAACCAAACCCATTAAATTTATCTCAAGGGAATATTTTGCATCTCCGTTAAGAAATTATGAATTCCATCTTGAGAATATATGTTCCATCAACATTAAATGCGGCTGCCCAACATACTGAGGTTTTGACCCTAACTTATAGATCTCACTCCTGATATATCAAAGCAACCTACATCTTATGATAATGTCCATTATTCTCTCGGGATTTAGAGTTGATGTAAATAGAAGTCGTGAGATTTATTATTCATTTGACAAAGGTTAGGAGAATAATAAATCTCACAAATGTCCAATTCAATATGTCTTAACTCTTAAAACATATCAACATACCAACTAGAAGTCTCCACTTCGATGATCAAGACAAATCATCGTAGTAGATATGTTAAAGTCTTCGCAAATGAAACGCCCAATTTCATCACCGACTATGAACTAAAATTCTGAATTTACAAAGAATTTCTAATTTATATCTTCTGTGACTTTTCACATAAATCACATACTATGCATCTCATGGAGTAAGATAATGTCCCATTAGTTCATTAATAAATAGTCTCATATAATTAAACAATTTAATTATTTATGTCATGCCATGAAATTGGATTTTAGGGCATAAACCCCAACAGACATACACTACCAAGCCTAAACTCAGGCTTCCACTCTACCCAAGCTCTCAACAAGAACTAATAAACATAGTATTTAAGGCCCAAAATTAATTAGTTCAGCGATTTTGCGTTCTTTGTGATCTTCTTCTTAATTCACCAAAAAAATCATGGACCTTCCTCAGGTGAAATGTCACTTTTTTGAATTCTAAATTTTTTTTTTTTTTAGGATTTTGAATTCTAATTGATTAGTCATTTAGTGTTTTTTTTATTGGTATTACTATATGTTTATGGAGTGAATAGAATTGGTTATAGAAGTTTCAGGAACACACAATGTTTGCATTGAGAAAAATATGTGAGAAAATGTCCATATATTTTTTACTTTTTTTATATTTATTCTTCTTATAATTTCATTCATCCCACTTTTCTATCCTCTTAAAGGATATCATAGAAAGCGCCCTGTAATAACTAGCTGTGTCCAAGTATTCTACTTCTATGACTCTGTAGCTTACCCATTTTAGTAACTGGTTTACATAATCAACCACTACGCCCATTTCCTCCTGACATGCTTGTGAACTATATATCATCTTTAACAAAATGGTGCCCGTTATTCCAAGCAGGTTCTAAAGAGGAAGTATATTTTGATATGCAGTCTAGTTTAGAATCTGATTGTGAAGATTTCTTATGTGTCAATGGTGGTGAGAGTTGTTTTCAATTTGTTTCAGAATTTCGCTTATGTGTGTGTGTCTATATATATATATATATATATATATATTCCTAGTTAACTTCTGTAATTCCTTGAAATGTATAGACTCTTTTTAAAAAATAAAAATAATATTGGGAGACTAGTTTGTATATGAATCTTAGATTTTTACTAGCTTGTGATTTCAGCTAGTGGAAACACATTATCTCGTGGAAACACACCATTGCAGCTTCAAAGAAACTCCTCACTACGGAAAACCAGTTTATATGGACAGTAGATCCAGTCCCTTTCTTGAACCCACTGCAACAGATATGAAAAAACAATTAATTGAGCTTACATATTGTAGACTAAACGGAGGAATCTAGTCACATGTCACATTGAAAACTAAACGGTACCTAGGTGATAACAAAGAAAACTCATACCAATTTGTAAGATTTTGGAAATAAGTTCCAGTCATGATACCTTGCCAATAATTCCTTTAGAGATGTCGCACTCTCAAGTCTCAACTCAGAAAGCTGTCCAATTAATTCTGAGATGGTTCTATTCATCATATTGACATTGAGGTCCAGTATCTCCAAATGGGATAAATTTTGTATTGATAATGGAATTGAACTGGAGAATGTGTTGCTGTAAAGTTTAAGGTTTCTCAAACGTTTTATATACCCCAAAGAATGAGGCATGTTCCCAATGAGTTGGTTCAAGCTCAAATTTAAATGCCCTAGGCTACGGTTACTACATTCCAAAAAGGCCTGGAAAAATTCCGTTTTTTTGCCACTTCAATGATTAACTGATAAATCTAAAGTCTGTAAATTGCATAGGTTCCCTTTTGCAATCTTAGGGATGGAGCCTAAGATAAAAATTTCCAAGTTTGAGATCTGTGAGGGAAGTGATATTGAACACTAATTGAGGAATTGAAGAGTTGAAGTCATTATCAGAGATATCAAGTTTTGAAAGTGATGAAAAGTTGATAGAGGGAAAACTTTGAGGGAGATAGTGAAGTAGACAAAAGGATAAGCGCAACTCCAACAGAGAAGGGAGTAGATTAATCGTTTGCAGCCAATCGGTTTTTGCTTCGGAAAAGTTCAAGCCATTCAAACTGAGGTATTTTAGAGAAGCGAGACCAGAAAGCCAATTTAAATTTGAAATTGGTGGTGTTAGTGGACATGCAAACATAGAGAGATCAAGATAAAACAAAGGATGTGTGGTCTCCAAACCTGTGAGAGCTGATGTCTTGGACAAAGGACTTGGGCCCCCAATTTATTTATTAGTGGGTTTCCTAACAATCCTACTAGAAATGGCTTCAAACACAAACTGGACAGTCCAATTTCTATTATCTTTGTGAGTTTTTTAGACCTACACGCCTTCCCCTCTGATTGTTCTTCTCCCTTCTTACTCGCATTCCCTCTCTCTTTGTTTTCTCTCTTTCCCTCTTTTTCTAGTTTTTCTCACCCCCTTCTTGTTTGCCTTCCATCTCTTTATATAGTCTCTCCTTATTGTGGTTCTAATCATTATTGTTTCACTAGTTTCCATGCATTTCCACTTTCACCAAAATCCCTAGAAACCATCATGCCTTCCGAGGATTCTCTTAAAACTCGTTCCAGGCGCCAAATAGCATTCGGCAGCGAGCTCCCCAAAGGAACTAACAACTCTTGGCAACCGACTTGAATTTAATCATTTCTTCATCGATTTCCCACCACCTCATCAGTTGGTAGTGGGCTGAACATTATGGGATTCCCCCGAACGATGATTTCTAAGTCCCAACATACATATCGTCGAGCTGGGCTCACTCCAACCAGGTTTGGGTCCACTTCCATCTTATGGGCTGGCTTTGGCTACTCAAGCCGATCTTGGGCCTTAGTTAAGTGGGCTGGTATTGATTTTCTAAGCCTAAGCCCCCCATAATAGCCCCCCACGATCCTATTTTCACAAAGTGGGGATAGGATCGGGGATTCCTGCTTCGGCGCTTGGCTAAGCTTCTCAAAAACAATGGTTATACCTCGGGAAGACAAAACATCGCTCTATTAATACAGCAGACATGACATCTTGATCTTTATGAGCGCATGACAACATCTATTACATTGAATGGTCAAGATGATCTGATGCTTTGATTACCAAGGCACGCGTGAGTAGAAACAATGGTAAGTATTGATTAGTTGTTTGTAGTTACATTAAATGATCTTTTTCCCTATAAATACTATCATCCTACTTGTTTATAATTTTCTTTAGTTTCTTTCAAATTTAGAATCCCTCTTATTCTTTCTTCTCGAGCCCTTAAATCTTTCTTGAAACCACCCCTTCCATCAAGAAGTTACTCAGTAAGTCTTCGTTCTCATGTTTCTTTCATTCTCATTCTTCCATTGTTATCTTAATAGGAAAAGATGAGTTTTTCATACCTTTTAAACACAAATGCAGACATAGAGTCCTTCAAGACTAGGTTTAATAACCCTCGTGATGTGAATATATTATACTATCACAAGGGAGATATAGAAGACCAAAGATTGCCTCATGTGGTCCTTTTTCCTTTAATGTTTATACTAGAGGGTGGAGTTAGATTTCTAGTAGATCCCCTTTTACTTAGAACTCTCGGTTTTTACGGGCTCAACCCCTACCAATGTTTACCCAATTTTTATAGGGTAGTAAACTGTGTGGGGCGTCTTAACCAACTATACGGCCTAAACCTTACACACCATGATATTAACTTCCTATACACTATTCAGGGAAGCCTAAGGAATGGGTACTACCTTCAAACCCGAAATATCATGGTTAGGTTGATATCTTGTCTCCCCGACTTCAATAGGAACTTTGCCGGGGAGTTTGTGAGATTGAGCGAGAATTGGCTCAACAGAGAACTAACCTACCCGACCTCTGCCCGCTAGATAAGTCGGTACCCTCTTTTCCGATTCTTTAGTATGACCCTGCAGTGCACATTTTTACTTTAAGTTTTCTTTTCTCCTTTTTTTTTTTTTTGGTGTTTGTACGTTTGATCTGTTACTATTTCCATATATATTTTTGTTAACTTTGTTCGTTGTTGCTCATTGTAGACTCCAAAAGGTTCCAACCTGACTTGAGTGTCGTGCAGCCGAACTTCATCTTGCGCTCAGAAATTTTTGTGCACTGCAATGGGCAAATGAGAGCCTCTCACTTGATTCTTAGTTGCGTACCTTCGTACACTAGCTACCAAGACCCTTCAAGAGCTTTAACAGTCGGAAGCCCCTTTTTGTTCTATCTTGACATTTGGTTGCCTGGATTTTTGCCACACGGGCTTACCGGTGGTGAAGCTAGACACCAAGGGCCCGTAATAGTCCGAGAAAGCTCACTTGAACTGGTTCATGATGGTTCGGGCAACATGGTTTATCACGGTCGGGTGGTACATATTTCGATTGAAGTCCCCACTACAGAAGCTCCGGTTCCCCTAATCTGATCGTAGGGATGGTTCATGACGCAATAGGAAAAGATGGGTTTTTTCGTGCGTTTTAAACACAAATGCGGACATAGAATCCTTAAAGACTAGGTTAAATATCCCTCGTGATGTGAATATATCATACTATCACGAGGGAGATATAGAAGACGAAAGATTGCCTCATGTGGTCCTTTTTCCTTTAATGTCTACACTAGAGGGTGGAGTTAGATTTCCAGTAGATCCCTTTTTACTTAGAACTCTCGGTTTTTACAGGCTCAGCCCCGACCAATGTCTACCCAACTTTTATAGGGTAGTAAACTGTGTGGGACTGACTATACGGCCTAAACCTTACACACTATTAGGTTTTAGATTCCTGTAAATTAGATTGTTTAACCTAATTAATTAACCAAGTGAATATTTAGGTTTATTATTCAGATCTAGGTTAAAACAATAAATTCATATCATGTAAAGCAACGGAAAATATAAAGAACACAACGATATGATGATCCAGGAAAACCAAACTGATAAAAAACATAGGGAGGATTTAACCTAGCTATCCTCAAGGTAAAAACCAAATCCACTAGAAAGAATTGAAATTTACAATAAGACTTAAAGCACTAACATCCTATTGCTATTACATGTAGAACTTACTACCACGACCCCATGATAGCTTCGAGTCCACGAACTACTTCTTTCCTTGGCCTTTACAACATAAGCACCCATACTTGTGACTATCAACACAAACTCTCCTGTTTGTAACTCCAAGACCATCCTTGAAGGTTTAGATCTTTAGCTATTGTTGATCTTCATGCAGCAACTTCAGATCTACCGGTTCTAAAGATATGAGAGTGATATCCGATAGTGACTTTGATAGAGGAAGGCACAGAACCTTTTAGATCTCACAAGAGTACCTCCAAAATCATAAAAAAATGCCTAGGGTTTCCTTTATATACTAGAAGAATTAGATCTAAAACCCTAATCCTTTTTGGGCTTGAACTGTTGTTGGGCCGAACTTAAAATTCTACAGACCTGTATTTCGATCGGTCGAGCTTGTTTCTCAATCGGTCGAACTAGGTAGATTACAAAATCTTCTTCCCGTAGCTTGTGTGTTCTTGAATCTTGACTCATATCAACATGAGAATTGTCTAATAATACCTATAGACTCTAGGATCTATATCTAAAAAAGTTTGTGTTCACGGTTTGCCAATTGTTCTAAACTTTTAGAACCTAACACACACCATGATATTAACTTCCTATATGATATTCGAGGAAGCCTAAGGAATGGGTATTACCTTCAAACCTGAAATACCATGGTTAGGTTGATACCTTGTCTCCCCAACTCCAACAGGAACTCCACGAGGGAGTTTGTGAGAGTGAGCAAGAATTGGCTCAATAGAGAACTCACTGTCTGATCTCTCCCCACCATATAGGTTGGTTCCCTTTTTTCCGATTCTTTAGTATGACCTTGCAGTGCACATTTTTACTTTAAGTTTTCTTTTCTCCTTTTTGTGTGTGTGTGTGTGTGTGTGTGTGTGTGTGTGTGTGTGTTTGTAAGTTTGATCTGTTACTATTGCCATATATAGTTTTGTTAACTTTGTTCGTTGTTTCTCATTGTAGGCTCCAAAAGGTTCCAACTTGACTTGAGTGTTGTATGAGTTGAAATTTGTCTTGCACTCGAAAATTTTTGTGCACTACGACGAGAAACTAAGAGCCTCTCACTTGATTCTCGCTTGCATGCCTTCGTACACTAGCTACCAAGACTCTTCGGGAGCTTTAACAATCAGAAGCCTCTTTTTGTCCTATCTTGACGTTTGGTTGCCTGGATTTTTGCCGCATGGGCTTACCAAAGGTGAAGCTAGACACCAAGGGCCCAGAATAGTAAGAGAAACCTCACTTGAATCGATTCGTGATGGTTCGGGTGACATGGTTTTTCACGATTGGGTGGTACATATTTCGATTGAAGTCCCCACTACAAACTCTCCAGTTCCCCCTAATCTGACCGCAGGGATGCTTCAATGACACAATATGGCTCTCGAATGTTGGTCCCAAGAGCATAGTCGGTCGGGGGCCATTTTGCCCCTTAACCGACTCCTCTGCAAGCCAATCCCCCCTGTGCCACATCAACACAGGAAGAGGAAGAGGGTAGCCGAAGACCCCACTATTGAGTCTGGTACCTATCCCGCCGACCAGCCCCCCACTACTACTATGGGTGCTGTAATGACTCCACAACCCAAGGAAACCCCTCAAGGGGTTAGGCCCACCGGTCAACTTGCTATGATCGGATCCCGTGTAGCCTCCACTTCTTCAACTTCCACTTCCGGATGGAATGCAACTTTTAGTCAAGTGATAAATTTCTGCCTAATGACTCCAGTGTTTGGACTTGGAGGAATGGCCTCGGGGAAAAAGTCTTCGACAGCCTTGGTAAGGCTCTACTATTGCTTGCCGACCTCGGCCATTACTTGGACTATTGGGACGAAGACATTGTCCTGAAGTTGAAGTGGCATACCAAAGCCGTGAGTATACCTACTCCCAATTGTCATTATCTTCTTATTATTATATCTTTACATCCCCCAATTTTATAAGTGCTAATACTCTCATTACACTGATTCCCCTATCATCTCTTTTACCGTCTCGGGTTGCCCAACCGAGCCATGTTGTGGAAGGTTAGTTATAGGGCATGATGGAGGAAGCCAACAAGGAGAAGGCTCAGAAGCAAGTTGCCAGGCCAGCTTAAACGAGAAAACCCTAGAGCTGAATGCGGTAGAGCGACAGGCAACCACTGCGGAAAGGGCTCAAGAGTTGGCCGAGCAAAGAGCTAAGGACTTATAGGGGAAGCTTGGCGAGGCCAAAGTCAAACTTGCCGAAGTTGCGAGCATTGTCTTCACCCGCGACAAAGAACTTGCCGACTTAAAGGAGACAATGAAGAATTGTGAGCAAGTCTTTTATAACATGGGATTCAAGGATGCTGAAAACTTGGCGAGGGTAGTAGTCTTTCAAGCTAGGAAATTCGAGTTTACGAAGGGTTGAATGGCGGCGGTGAACACGATTAGTCTCCCGGACACCTCCCCTTTTAGAGATGCTAATCAAATTCCCTTACTCGATGATTCGCTCATAGAGGTCCAAGCTAAAGATAAATCTAAGGACGCTAATGAAGGGGGGAGGGGGGGACAGCCTTGGCATATGCAGGTGCTCCCTAATCAACCCTTTTATGATGTTCCCTCACAACCTCTATCAAAACCGTCAAAATTTTATGATTCATGATAAAATATTTGTGATCAAATTAATCTCCAATTGATGAGGTGGACGATCAACAAATGAAATCAAGCCACGTGGCAACATCAAATAAGAAAGCCATATGGCAATGTCGGAAGAAAAGACCTATATGGAAAGTTCTTATTAAATGGGAGACTAAATTAAATCCATAATTAGCTCTCAATAAATGCTGAGAGAAAATTCCAAATTAAATATGATTGAGTTGCCTATAAATAGAGGCTTCTCATATGAGAAAAAGGAGAACACTTAGAGAAAAAAAAACACTACCGACACTCTGCCAAAATAGAGAGTCATCTCTAAGTTCACAAGAAGTCCATTGTTCATCAAGGCCTATTCCTACTTCTTCAAATCAAAGTGGGGATTCTCCTTTAACCTAATTCGAGATCAAGCCAACGGCCCTCGCATCAAATCAAGCACGTTCGACTATTCATTCAACTTGGAGACATCACATCACGATTCAAGATCAAGCTTCATAGCCCCTTTGGATCGTAACGTTTCTTGGAGATCGAATCGAGAGGAATTTATTGTATTCTTTCATTGTAAAGATTCATACAGAGAATTGTACTCACACACATATATACAAATCAAATACAAGTTGATTATTTGTTACACTATTTCGTGATCGTGTGATTTATCTTTTACGAAAATTGTGTGTACAAATTTCTCAGCACGCCGGTGGGACATCTCTCCTCTCATCTCTTTCTCCATCCTAGAAATCTTCAAGTCTCCAATCCACCAAGATCAATGGCCTCGAAGAAGTCTCGGATGCCCAAGAATGCTACCAAGAGCGTTGGAGGGTCAACAAGCGGCAGATACTTCCACAGTCCCATGACTCGAAACAAAACCAAGGCAATGAGGCTCCTCACATCACAAGAAGTTGAGGAAAAGGCTCCTGTCACCAAACTCACAAGTGCCCCACCCAAGCAAAGACTGTCATCTCCTTGAACACTTTGAGGACAAGCAAGTATATTTCCTCTAGAAGGGGAGATTCAGCATTTGCTCCGGAGGACTCAACAATAGGGAGCGAATATCACTATTCTGCATCGAGATCTTTGGGTCGAGTACCCCTTCACAGCAGTTCTTCCCAAGGATCCCCCGAGAAGTCACTTCATCTATCTTCTCGAGAGAATTCTTCTCGTACAATAGCTATGGCGGCCATGATGACGGAGACTGCCCACCATTGATGAAAAGATTGCTTTGAGATGGGACATGCCATAGCTAAGCTTACCAAGACTCGTGGAGGAGAAAGACCTCCAAATTGCCACGCTTATGAACAAGCTCGAGGTTCGAGAATCGAGGGGAGTCCAAAGAAAGATCATTCTCACACGCATCAACATACATCCCAAGGAGCTCATACATCTTCTCTCGAAGAAGGCCGATGGTCCACAAGGGAGCTCCACCTCAATTTCATCTTTATCGGTCCAACGGTTGCGGGACATGATAACGAACACCATTCGAGCTCAATATGGTGGGGCACCACAAAGCTCTCGATGTATTCAAAACCATACACCAAGAGAATTGACATTTTACGATGCTGCGGGTTACCAACCTCCTAAGTTTCAAATGATTCGACGGGAAAGGGAATCCAAAGCAACATATCGCTCATTTCATTGAGACTTGCAATAACGCTGGTACGGATGGAGACTTGCTCACTAAGCAATTCGTGCGTACTCTTCAAGGAAATGCCTTTGATTGGTACACGGATCTCGAGCCTAAGTCTATTGATAGTTGGGAGCAAATGGAAAGGGAATTCTTGAATCGTTTCTACGATGCCGACGTCTTCGTAAGCATCTTTGGAATTAACCAACACGAAGCAATGGAAAGATGAACCAGTGGTAGACTACATCAATCGTTGGCGCTCATTAAGTCTCGACCGCAAAGATCGCCTTTCTGAGTCCTCAAGAGTGGCAATGTGCATCCAAGGTATGCATTGGGGGTTGCTTTACATCCTCCAAGGAATCAAACCTCACACCTTTGAGGAGCTTGCTACCCGAGCCCATGACATGGAGCTTAGTCTGTCTAGCCATGGAGAAAAGGGCTTGCCTGTTGACCAGCAGCGTAAAGAGAAGAAAGATACGAGGAGGGGGGATAAGTCTTCCAGACCCATGGTTAAAGAATCCATGGCCGTTCTTTGTGGAGCCTGTGAAGATCTCCAGTAAAGAGAATAAGAGAATGGAGAAAAGGGCCGGTCCAATGCAAGAACGAGAGAAGCGTCGATTGACTTTGAAGGAGATGGAAGAAAAGACATATCCATTTCCAGATGCTGACGTTCGAGGCATGCTCGAGGACTTATTAGAGAAGAATGTGATCAAGCTTCCAGAATGCAAGCGTCCGGAGGAAATAGGGCGTACCAACGACCCAAAATACTGCGTATACCATCGAGTTGTAAGTCACCCTGTGGAAAAATGTTTTGTTCTAAAAGACCTTATCTTAAGGCTTGCAAAGGATGGTAAAATTCTCTTAGACCTAGATGAAACTATGAGGCAAATCATGCTACATTCGCTATTGGATCCCCAATCTCTGTGAAGTCACTAACTCCAACGGAAGTGCGGTCCACCTTGCCATCAACACCAAAGGCATATTGCAAGCACATCCAATTTGGAACACTTGAGCCTATGCACACGTCATGCTTCAACCCTCAAGATGATGATAGAGTCATCGACGAATTGGTAGGAGACGAAGAGGGTTGGACTTTTGTGACCTACAAGAGACTTCTTCGAAAAACAGCGTAACCCAAAGCCCCATGTTCCTTGCAAGGAAAGGGAACTTGAGCAAGCAATTCAAAAGTTGCTCCCAAGAGAAAGGGAACAAATGGTCCGAATAAACAAAGAAAGGGAGCCCGTCCGAATGAAGGCCCCCCAGTCGGTCACGTTGCATGAGTTTTTCCCTAAAGGCTTTCTTACGAGAGCCTAATGACAACCACTTACATGGTCTCTTGCCACGATGCTGATGATCAAGAAGACCTCACCGAAAAAGGGGAAAGTGGACCTTGAAGAAACAAGAGGAGCAAAGGAAGAGGAAAGTGAGACCCATGCCTCGGAAGAAACAGTTTGCTACATGCGCTCACCGCCGCGACAAGATGACGTTTGCTTGATGAGGATCTCTTATTGGGCTCCAAACCCCACAATCGACCACTTTTTGTCTCGGGTTACACACGAGGGGAAAGAGTAAGCCGCATCCTCATAGACGACGGGTCTGCAGTCAACATAATGCCCAAAGGAACAATGAAGCGCCTAGGCATATCTATGGAAGAGTTATCCAAAAGTCGACTCGTCATCCAAGGCTTTAACCAAGAAGGACAAAGGGCAATCGGCATGATTCGGTTAGATGTGACTATTGATGAGTTGAGAGCAAGACCTCTCTTCCATGTGATCGATTCAAAGACCTCTTATAACCTTTGTTGTTAGGAAGACCATGGATTCATGGGAATGGTGTTGTACCTTCTACATTGCATCAATGCTTCAAGTATTGCGATGGCAAGCAAATAAAGGTGGTGACAGCAGATTTGCAACCATTTACAGCGGCGAATCTCACTTTGCGGACGCTAAGTTTTACTTGGATCTGCGACACAACCTACGATGTACCACAAGAAGAGTCTGAGAAAAAGAAGAAGGCAAAACGTAAGGAAGGAGGCGAGCCCCTCACGGAAGGTCCAAAACCTAACTCAAGTAAGACAGAAAGTTCGTGAAGAGAAGAAAGAGGCACCCATGGTCTTACGATATGTGCCCGCGTCTAAACGGAAGGAAGGGCAATCCCCATTTGGGTTGATGATGGAGACTAAGGATAAGCACAAAAACCCTCTCCAAGAGGAAGATATCGCTATCCTTAAAAGTGATTTCACCTTGCCATTACCAAAGTTAGACCAAGTGGCTTCAACAAAACCCCCACTCAAGGGTTTCACTAGAGCTACACGTAGCCTTATTGAAGAAGATTCATTGCCAGTCAAAAGAACAGAAGAGGGTTTTGACCCTAAAGCGTATAAACTTTTGGCAAAATCAGGCTATGATTTCAAAAATCCTCCACAATTGGGGCAACTTTACTCAGATTATGTGGAAGAGAAGTCTCATGGGCTTAACTCGACCCAAAGCAAATTGAAGCAACAAGGCTATGCGATCGAGATTCCTAGAACTGGGCTGGGGTATTCATCACAAGAGCCAGTTTGAATCTCGGCCAAAGGAAAAGGAAAAAAGGCGACGTCTCAACACATCACCTTTGAAGTTGAGGAGGAGGGGAAGCCGGAGCCCGTGTCAAGATCTTCTGTATTTGACCGTCTAGGAACATTTACTCCTCGAGAGTCGGTATTCAATAGATTAAGCATTTCTCTCCCCACAAAGGAAGGAACCTCACGTACACGTAGGTCGGCATTTGATAGGCTTGGGTCTACAAGTAGCTCAACCGACACCCCACGACCCAAGGAAGGGAAAAGTGATCTACAAAAGAGAAATGGCACCGAAGCTTACAGCCTTGTCCCTTCACGCATGAAACGTGAGTTGATTGTAGAAGTTAGTACAGGAAACTCCCTTAAAGTGAAGCGGCGAACTATTGTGCATACAAGAGAGCTCGAGAAGCAAGTTGATGATGGGGAAGAGGACCACGAGGCACTAGTCCTTCCTTCTTGCCACGTGACAACGAAAACCGATTCGAATCGGGTGCATCGATGATGAACCGAATGAAGCTCCTCGGGCAATAGAAGACGGGGGCAAGCAACTCGTAGATGAGCTCAAAGAATTAAACTTAGGGATTGATGAGGAACCTCGCCCAATCTACGTGAGTTCGCTTGACGCCGGAGGAAGAAAGTAAATACTTTGAGCTTTTAATGGAGTACAAAGATGTGTTCGCCTGGACGTACAAGGAGATGCCAGGTTTAGACCCAACAATTGCAGTTCACCGGTTGGCAATAAAGCAAGGAGTGCGCCCAATCAAGCAAGCCCAACGTCGCTTTCGACCCGAACTCCTCCCACAAATTGAGGCGAGAAGTTAACAAACTCGAGCAGGCGGGATTCATCCGAGAGGTACAATTCCCGAAGTGGATTGCAAACATTGTCCCTGTCAAAAAGAAGAATGGACAAATTCAAGTCTGTGTTGATTTTCGAGACTTGAATAAAGCGTGCCCAAAGGATGACTTCCCACTCCCAAATACAGAGCTTATGGTTGATGCAACTATTGGTCATGAAGCATTATCATTCATGGATGGCTCATCGAGGATACAACCAAATTCGAATGGCACCCGAAGATGAAGAGCTCACCGCTTTTCGAACTCCAAAGGGGATCTACTTTGTTATAAGGTGATGCCTTTTGGGCTCAAGAATGCTTTGGTGCTACATATCAACGGGCAATGCAACGAATTTTCGATGACATACTCCAAAAAATTGTGCAATGTTATGTTGACGATTTAGTTGTTAAGACAAAGAAAAGAGGGGATCATTTACGGGACTTGCGCATCGTATTTAATCGACTAAGGAAATATCAACTCAAAATGAATCCTCTCAAATGCGCGTTTGGCGTCACGTCTGGGAAGTTTCTAGGCTTTATTGTTCGACATCGAGGTATTGAAGTGGATCAATCTAAAATAGATGCTATCCAAAGGATGCCCGAACCAAAGAACCTCCGCGAGAACTTGAAGCTTACAAGGCCATCTTGCATACATTCGACGTTTCATATCGAATCTAGCAGACGGTGTCAACCATTCATCGATTGATGAGGAAGGATGCCACCTTTGAATGGGATGAGGCTTGCAGGGAATGCATTTGAGAGCATTAAAAGGTATTTGCTTAACCCACTGTCTTAGGAGTGCCTATGCCAGAAAACCTCTAGTGCTCTACATTGCTGCACAAGAACAATCACTTGGGGCCCTCTTAGCTCGAAAAAAATGAAGAAGAGAAAGAGAAAGCATTGTATTACCTTAGTCGAAAGCTAATCTGGGGCAGAATTGAGGTATTCTCCAATAGAGAAGATGTGTCTTGTGCTTTTCTTCTCCATTCAAAAATTAAGGCATTACATGCAAGCACACGTAATACACTTGGTTGCAAAGATAGATCCAAGAAAATATGTCTTGTCTAGGGCAATCATGTCCGGTCGGTTGGCAAAATGGGTCTGTGGCCTTTCAAGAGTTTGAAATCACGTATGTGCCCAAAAAGCCATCAAAGGGCAAGCATTAGCAAATTTCCTTGCCGATCATCCTATTCCCGCCGATTGGGAGCTCTCGATGACTTTCCGATGATGAAGATGTATTGTACACTCAAGTCCTCCCACCTTGGATGATGTTCTTCGATGGGGCCGCGACGAGAAGAATCCGGTCTTTGGAGTTGTTTTTGTTTCGCCACGAAAACAAGTGTTACCATTCGCCTTCGTGCTTAGTGAATCATGTTCAAACAACGTTCTTTGAGTATCAAGCCCTTATTGCCGGCCTCCAAATGGCCCTTGATATGAAGATCTCATACTTAGAAGTCTACGGCGATTCCAAGTTGGTAATCAATCAACTTTTGACACACTATGAAGTGAAACATGAAGGGTTGATTCCTTACTTCCGGATGGCTACGCGACTAATTGAGAAGTTCGACGAAGTTTCCTTGGAGCATATCCCCGAAACGAGAATAGGATGGCGGATGCTCTAGCCAACCTAGCCACCACGTTGGCTCTGTCGGAGGGTGAAAAGGCAAATGTCCATGTTTGCAACCGTTGGGTGCTCTCTTACACGGAAGAATACGCGAGTGCAACGAACACCATATCCATATCTATAGTGGAGGATGAGGATTGGCGCCAACCTCTAATTGATTACTTGGAACATGGTAAGCTACCCGAAGATCCCCGCCACAAGACCGAGGTACGGCGGAGGGCGCCTCGTTTCATACACTACAAGGGCACATTGTATAGGAGATCTTTTGACGGTCTATTCTTACGATGTCTTGGCAAGGAAGAAGGTGATCAAGCCATGGAAGAAGCTCATTCGGGAGTGTGTGGTGCCCATCGATCCCGGCCCCAAACTCAGTATCATCGGATAAAACGAATGGGTTATTATTGGCCCACTATGGTCAAAGATTGTATGGACTATGCAAAGACATGTGAAGCATGCCACTCCATGCGAACTACATCCATCACCCACCGGAGCCCCTACACCCTACAATCGCATCCTGGCCTTTTGATGCATGGGGACTCGATGTTGTAGGGCCATTGCCTAAGTCATCGGGGGTCACCTGTACATATTAGTCATGACCGACTATTTTTCTAAATGGGCGGAAGCCGTACCCCTCGGGGAAGTAAAAAGGAAAATGTTGTGAACTTCATCCGGACCCATTTGATCTATCGGTATGGTGTCCCTCGCTATATCATCACGGATAACGGTAAGCCATTCTACAATAGTTTGGTGACCCAACTATGCGAGAAGTTCGAGTTCAAGCAATACAAGTCGTCCATGTATAACGCGCCGCCAACGGTCTTCTTGAGGCTTTCAACAAGACGCTTTGCAATTTGTTGAAAAAGGTAGTAGAGCGCTCGAAGAGGGATTGGCATGAAAAGATTGGAGAAGCTTTATGGGCGTACGGGACAACATATAGGACACCCACACAAGCCACTCCATATTCGTTAGTATATGGTGTCGAAGCGATCCTACCTTTGGAGCGACAAATTCCATCACTTGAATTGCCATCCAAGAAGGGCTCACAAATGAAGAAAATGCGCGATTAAGACTCAAGAGTTGGAAGCACTTGATGAAAAGAGATTGGAAGCTCAACAACGTCTTGAATGCTACCAAGCGCGGCTTTCGCGAGCGTTCAACAAGAGAGTACGACCTCGATCTTTCCAAGTAGGGGACCTAGTACTTGCAATGCGAAGACCCATCAATATCTCTCACAAGACTGGGAACAAGTTCACATCAAAATGGGATGGTCCCTATGTCGTGCGGGAGGTCTACACTAATGGTGCTTACAAGATAGTCGACAGAGATGGCCTCGAGGGTAGGTCCCATAAATGCAAAGTTCCTAAAGCGATACTATGCATGAAGTTTTGAGGTTGCTCCTGAGTAAGAGCTTAAACTACCCATTTAAAAAAAAAAAAAAAAAAAAAAATCATCCCATTTAAAAAAAAAAAAAAAAAAAAAAAAAAAAAAAAAAAAATCCGCTAAAAACCTTGAAAGAGGCGGCCTAGGCAAAAGTTAGGGACAAAAAAAAAAAAAAAAAAAAAAAAAAAAAAGTTAGGGACAAAAAAAAAAAAAAAAATCATCCCGCTAGGTTGAAAACCTTGAAAGAAAAGGCAAAAGTTAGGGACAAAAAAAAAAAAAAAAAAAAAAAAAAACCTTGAAAGAGGCGGCCTAGGCAAAAGTTAACAAAAAAAAAAAAAAATCCCGCTAGGTTGAAAACCTTGAAAGAGGTGGCCTAGGCAAAAGTTAGGGACAAAAAAAAAAAAAAAAAAAAAAAAAAAAATCCGCTAGGTTGAAAACCTTGAAAAAAAAAAACAAAAAAAAAAAAAAAAAAAAAAATCATCCCGCTAGGTTGAAAACCTTGAAAGAGGCGGCCTAGGCAAAAGTTAGGGACAAAAAAAAAAAAAAAATCCCGCTAGAAAAGAGGCGGCCTAGGCAAAAAACAAAAAAAAAAAAAAAAAAAAAAAAGAAGTCCTTTGAACTACGTTATGACTTGATCCCTTTTGGCACGTAGGCGACTTGGTATTCGTTACTAAGTTCAGTCACATATGTACTTAAAAAAAAAATATATATATATATATACTTTAAAATATATATATATATATATATATATTTCCTTTGAACTACGTTATGACTTGATCCCTTTATGACTTGATCCCTTTTTTGGGTACGTAGGCAACTTGGTATTCATTACTAAGTTCAGTCACATATGTACTTAAAAAAAAAAAAAAAAAAATGATAATAAAAAAAAAAAAAAAAAAAAGGAGCAAGGAAGAAGCAAACATTGATCCAGAGATAAATGAATTTTTATTAATAAAGAGATAGGTGTCATTACATTGTAATGACTACATCAATAAAAAAAAAAAAAAAAAAAAAAATTAACCTATCCAATCTAAATGCCTCAACTCCTCTTTACTAGTCTCTAGTAATTCTTGTAGCCCTCTAAGTTTTGCATCATCGAGAAGCTTCTAAAGTTGGAGTAGCCTCAATCTTGGAAACCTCCCCTTGATTTGAGAAATGATCACTTGTTGTTGGGCTAGCTCAATCACAATGGTGCTCGACGCTGTAAGTTCTGCGCTTTTTGCACCGAAAGTAGCTCAAGTTCCTTCTTCAATTCAACCTCTCTAGCCAAGGCCTTGTCTAAGTTCACCTTGATTGCAACTTTTTGATTGCTCTTAATGGCTTCCGAGTCGAGGGCGAGAGCGAGACGATGTCGAGCGTCGGTGAGCTTTTGTTCCTTGTCTTCAAGCATGATGCCTTGTGAAAGAGCATGATGGAGGGAAGAATATCGGTCCGCATCATCCATGTATTTCGAAATACGCTCTCTTAAAGGCATTGCATCCACAACTTTTATTTGTGCGATAACTTGGAGAATCTTCTCGACTCCATCCCCGAGTGAAGTTATCAAAGTGAAAGGGGTTTTGACAACCTTCTCAATTAGGTCCCCTCCTAATGTTTTTGCACGCTGTCGATCGGCCTTTGAAATCAAATCATCGGGTTCAAACTTTGTGATAGTTGAAGTGGTAGGGATGCTTGAACTACACATAATGGATTTATTTCGAGTCACGTCCCTTGAAGGCATGTGAATAGGGTCAAAAGAAGGAGTGGCGTTAGTCTTCCCCGAACGTGATGGGTCAATTGCTTTAGTAGCCAAATCAAAAGTCATCGGACCTTGAATGGAAAACTCGCTCGTAGAAGGGCTAGTGGCAACTGGTGTACACTTCTCCCCGCTCTTTTCGAAGGATAATTGTCATCCTGCATTGGAAGAATACCAAGATTGTCATTCTCAAAAAGTTCTTGGATACCGAAATAGCTTCAAGGTCATCATGAAGGAAACAAAGGTCTTTAATGGGTTCGGGATCAAAATCATCAAAAAGAGAATTAAGACTCACTTGTGCATCCACCTGAAGGATCGGAAATGAATCCATATCGACACCACGGTCGATCGCTGGGTGACCCCCTCACGATCCAAGTTCTTGCTGGGATTATCTCTCCGCCTTTTACGTCTCCAATGAGAATCTGAGTTGCCACTATTCTGCTCAGAACCCGACGCATCCCTACCCTTGGTCGTCTCCACGTCTTGAGGTATTGAGACCATGCAAGAAGGCCCACGCTTAGGAGAATGTGCCTTATCCACGCATACTCCTTCTAAAGACTCATCGGTAGCCTCCGAAATCCCAAAAGAGGGCTTCCCATCGCTTCGGCGCTTCACGGGCTCAACTACTTCATTGGGCTGTTTTATTTTGAGTCTTATCTTGCTTGGATTAACATTCCCAATTGGTTGCTCAGTCTTACTAGAAAAGAAACCATCAGATCTTCTAGCCCACCAATTCATATAGTCCTTCGTGCACGAAGCCCCGTGCTCGAGATGGGCGGCGGGGATCAAGAATTTCGAATTGGTAGCAAGACGAAGACATTGGCGCTAGAAGCATACCACTTGCTCTAAGGTGACGGTGCGAAAGTCCTCATTAAGCTCCCCAGGGGATGTGTTGATTGAAACCAAACCGTCGACCAAAGCGGTGAGGGCTATATGGTTCAACTATACATACACTTCCACGACGAGAGGCCAAGTAGCTGGAGCGTTGGGCGATGAAGTAATCTGCATAAGAGCTAGGTAGCTTGTCATCATCCACCGTAGAATCTCTCGATGGCCTTTGAAAAGGCCCAAACGGTGAAACTTGAAGCTACGACAAAAGATGAAATAGCTTACGGGCCGTAACCTCGTCATAATGCTTGGCTGCACCTTCTCCGGAGTATCTAAACATGCGCGGAACAGCCTTGGAGCGAGACCCTTCAAGTTCAAAGTGAGTGTCGAAGTATTCGGCCAACCAAGCATTCAAGTAGTGCGCAGGAAAAGTGGCATCACACTTACTTGGAGTCTTAGAAGACACAATTTCATTCAAGCCCCTATAAATGTTGGCCAGGACTGGGGCCGCAAGACAGTATCTCCTACCACGAGCCATCGCACTTGCGCTCTTGAAAACACCAGGCCTGATTAAGTTTGGTCCCCCGTTGGGAAGAGCGAACTCACACAGCCAACATGAGATCAAGGCAGCTAACCAAGTCTCTTCTATAAGCCTTCTCTCCACTTTGAGCATATTGAAGGGAGCCTCGTCTTCTTTAGTCGAACTGCAGGGGCATCGATTTTACCGGAGGGGTTATGAGATTGCTTGCCTCTTGACTTCCTCTCGTATTGACCTCCTAGTCGGCGGCTTCGATATTTAGACTCACCACGGAACCAAAACTTCACCCATGCAGCCGTAGTGACCAAGTGCGAACCACCCAACTCAAGACTCAAATGATGAAAGGCAGCAAATAGATGATGACAACAGGAGAGGGAAGCGATGATAAGTCTTTTGAATTTGGAATGACCTCTTCGTAGAATGAACCATACACAGAAGCCCACCGATTGAATGTAGGTCCCATAAGCTAATGGAGACCTCTCCTACGACGTGTGTAATGTGTTTTGTAGCCGCACACCAACATTCTAGGAAGGCTTGCAGGGACATGGGCGTTCGATCGTATGTGAATAATGATGCAAGCGGAGAGGCTCGTAAAGGTTGGCATCGCTCAAGACTTTAGTATTGCGGCTCAATACGTCTTCTAGCCACTCCCAATATTTAGGAGGAAAAAAACTCACCCCTATATTGGAGTGGAGGGTCTTGGAGGAAGGTAGGGCCCATTGTACTTCTCCCGCACTTATCCGACGGCCAAGGAGAGGAAATGGATCAACATGGTCCATGGGCCGAGTGAAGGTTGGAGGCTAGAGTAAACGTCCTCGAAATGACATGCGAACCCTTTCTAGTCGGGTCGTGTAGCTCGTGAGATGCCTCGACCCACCATTGAGATAGACTTGGAGAACGAGGAATGGTAGTAGACGAAGATGAAGGTATGCTGCTACCAAGTGGATGGACTTTCAAGACGACGCCTTTCTCTAGGGGTTCGTTCGAAGATCGCAAGAGAGTGACAGATTGATCATTGAGAGTCCTCGATGAGTCGTAAAGATGACCATGATGAAGCACACTTGATGGCAGCCACTTGGAGAAGAAGAAGCTCGTAGAGGTCACGACTTGAGCAACGTATAAGAGTCACAAAGTCGAGCAAAGGGTTGGCAAGCCTAAATCACCCGACACACCCGACAAAGAAACCAAAGAAAAGGATGAATAACTTATTCATTCAAATGCCCTTTACTAATAAATTGATATAAAAAAAAATAAATAATAATAATATAATAAAATAAATAATTAAAAGAGAGGCACGTGACATTGAGATTCAAAACTATATGCAAGCTATTCATTCCACATCAACATTCAAGTGCTTAAACATCTTAGGTATATGCCATACAAGACTATATATGCATGTAAAGATTTGACAAGTGGAAGCCTGCATGTTGCCCATCAAGTGCAAAGATTATGTGTGTAAATCAAAAGATGCCACCATGCTTCTAGTGAATTTAAGACTGGGGACGTGTCAATAATATGGCATAAATCGTACATGCAAAACAATAAAAATGCGAAAGTGGGGCGTTCTCCCTTGTGGAAGCAGGATCAATGGACAAGCCAATATTTCTTGACCAAGCGCGACACATAGAACTAATATATATTCGTCGCTTTTGGGAGTGTCAAAGACATCGCGCCAATTGTTTAAGCCTAGAAAATACAAGCGTCATGGCCATAAAGCAACCGCTAAGGATGGAGTTGGAGTACCCAAAGTGCGTTGAAGGCCGTAAGGTAAGGGCAGTGAGAAGGAGGTGCTGACGGAACTCTCGCGTCGATGGTTGCAAGGCAAAGGAAGTGAGGAAGATGCGCTGACGGAACTCTCGGGTCGATGGCTGCAAAGCAAAGGCAGTGAGGAGGATGCGCTGACGGAACTCTCGCGTCGATGGTTGCAAGACAAAGGCAGTGGCAAAGGCAGTGAAGAGGATGTGCTGACGGAACTCTCGGGTCGATGGCTGCAAAGAAAAGGCAGTGAGGAGGATGCGCTGACGGAACTCTCGCGTCGATGGTTGCAAGACAAAGGCAGTGGCAAAGGCAGTGAAGAGGATGTGCTGACGGAACTCTCGCGTCGATGGTTGCAAGATAAAGGCAGTGGCCAAGGCAGTCAGAAGAATGCACTGGCGAAGCTCGCTTTTGGACACAGGAATGAAAGGCACACCGACGAAGCTCTCGCACTGATAGTCGCAAGACGACGGCAGTGGGAAGGTGGCACAGATGAAAAACTCACACCAATGGTCACGAGACAAAGGGCAGTGGAATGGATGCGCTGCTGAAACTTACACCCCGTGTCCGAGGAAGGCAAGAAGACTGCTGTGCTCAAATCCGTCGAACGCCAAGATAAGAAGGACAAGATGGTAGACTCAAAAAACTGAGGCTTTTAGGCTCTCGCAGTAAAGTGGTTATGACCTTGGCTCACGTAGTGCCAACTTTATGACCTGCACAGAGTAAATCAAGGTTCAAACAAAAAAAAAAAAAAAAAAAAAAAAAAAGACAAAGACAAGCATAAGAAAGAATGAGAAAGAGAGAAGATTGCCTGCTAAACAAAAAAAAAAAAAAAAATTCAAGAAGGGGAAAACAGCGGCAACAATGCCTCTAACCCAGAAAACATCACCCCCTTTTATAGAGCCTGTGGTACTCAAAAGAAAGACCTAGTGATTCAAGCAAGAGTGCGTCAAGTAAAGAAAAAAAAAAATGCTTGCTGATGCAAAAGACAATTGCAGCACCGACCATGGAAAACAAAACTAAGGTGGGCTTGCACTCCAAATAGATGTCCCATTGTGTTACCAGGCCCGTGAAAGTGAAACCCAATGTTCAAAAAAAAAAAAAACCTTGCTGAGCAAGACAACTTCAACACTAAGTCTACTAAGGAGACCAACGTGGGCTTGTTTTTAAAAAAAAAAAAAAAAAGGAAAAAAAAAAAAAAAAAAAAAAAAAAAAAAAAAGAAAAGGGGTCTCTTGTGCAATCAAGCCCACAAGGCCTCAACTGTCCTTAAAAAAAAAAAAAAAAAAAAAAAAAAAAAAAAAAAAAAAAAAAAAAAAAAAAGAGAGACAAGTTGAAATCCTTCTTATACGTGGATGAACTACCAACTGTTTAAATCCTTCATGTACATGGATGAAGGTTATGCTTTCCGTGAACTTAGTCCAAATTGAGATTAATAAAATACTTCAAGCCTCGTCTTCCTTGCATCAGAAAGACGCAAAGTCGAATCTTGAAGTGGGGGCATTTGTAGACATCAAAATTTTATGATGTACTCACAACCGTCCGATTGTTCATGATAAAATATTTGTGATCAAATTAATCTCCAATTGATGAGGTGGACGATCAACAAATGAAATCAAGCCACGTGGCAACATCAAATAAGAAAGCCATATGGCAATGTCGGAAAAAAGACCTATATGGAAAGTTCTTATTAAATGGGAGACTAAATTAAATCCATAATTAGCTCTCAATAAATGCTGAGAGAAAATTCCAAATTAAATATGATTGAGTTGCCTATAAATAGAGGCTTCTCATATGAGAAAGGGGAGAACACTTAGAGAAAAAAAAACACTACCGACACTCGCCAAAATAGAGAGTCATCTCTAAGTTCACAAGAAGTCCATTGTTCATCAAGGCCTATTCCTACTTCTTCAAATCAAAGTGGGGATTCTCCTTTAACCTAATTCGAGATCAAGCCAACGGCCCTCGCATCAAATCAAGCACGTTCGACTATTCATTCAACTTGGAGACATCACATCACGATTCAAGATCAAGCTCAAGATTGGATCGTAAGCTTTCTTGGAGAGCCCCTTTGTAAAGATTCATATAGTACTCACACATTTACAAATCAAATACAAGTTGATTAGATCTAATTTCGTGATCGTGGAATTTATTGTATTCTTTCATTGACTAAAACCATTTTCATTTTTTTTTTTTTTTTTTTTTCCTTTAGGGATAATCAGTACTTTTCACACACATATATTTTATTTGTGTAAATCAAATTTAAATACTGAATGTTGATTATTTGTTATTACATTTTATTTCTTTATTTTCAATCTATTTTTCACACTGTTGTAACACTCCAATTAGAGCATGATTGCAATTCATTATGGTTTCCACATAGTCAGCGACTAGAGTCAAGTCGAGGCTAGGTTTTTGTCTTTAGGAGAATTTATTAAGGTTTCCACCTGGTCAATGACCGAAGTCAGGCCAAGGCTAGGTTTATGTCCTTAGGAGAATTTATTAAATTGTTTAACAACTCAAAATGTAATAACTGAATTCTTTCCACATTCTCTATTCAAGCTCATTTACAACCTCAAACATATCTTACAACTTTCCTTCCACACTTACGGGTAACACTTTTTCAGATTACAAATGTTCCACGACCGGGATAAAGGTCTTTCTTCCATATCCTCCAAAAAATAAGCCCCTATTCTAGCTACAAATGTCACCCGGTAGGGCACTTTCCAATTCAAGGCGAATTTCCCTGCACTCTGATCTTTCATATTCCCCACCATTTTCCGTAAAACAAGGTCTCCTACTAGAAACTCCCTGGGCTTTGCATTCTTGTTATACCCTTGGGCCAACTTCCACCGATAATCGAAAGTCAAATAGATACCATGTCTCATCTTTCCTCCAAAAAGTCTAAATTCCCGATCATTTGAGTGTCATTATTACTTTGTGAGAAGTCTACAACTCTCATGCTTGACAAGTTAATCTCGATTGGTATTACCACTTACGTCATGGAGAAAGGAGTCTCACCTATTGACCTCTTCGGTGTGGTTCGGTAGGCCCATAAAACATTCTCCCCTTCCAGCCTTTTCTTCAAGCCATTAACTATTGTCTTATTTATTGTTTCCGCCTATCCATTGTCTGCCTATCCATTGCTATGGGGATATGTTGGTGACGAATACCTGATAATTATTCCTAGATTACTACATTACTCTCGAAAGGCTTTATTGTCAAATTGCAATCTATTATCCAAAATCGATGCACTGGGTACCCTAAACCTTGTAACGATATTCCTCCACACAAATTTCTTTACATCCACATCCCTAATGTTCGCCAAGGCTTTGGCTTCCACCCATTTTTTGAAATAATTAGTAGCAACCAACACAAACCTTATGTTTCCCGTCACCCGAGGGAACGGTCCAATTATATCCGGACCCCATTGTGTGAAAGGCTAAAGGCTAGTGACCAGGTTTAGGTTTCCACCCAGTTGATGAATGATTGGGCATGTCTCTAGCATTGGTCACATTTTTTAACCTAGTCAACCGTGTCCCACCGCATACTCGGCCACCAAAATCCCCGAGTCATAGCTTAGCTAGAAGTTCAGTGACTTTTTTTGGATGGAGACATAACAAATAAGGACCTCCAAATGAATGTCGATATAACTTTTTGTCCTTGGATAGCCAAAAATGAGTCGACATTCTCCGTACTTTCTCTGACTCTTTCAAATCAGTTGGCAAAGATCATCAAATAAGAAAGAAATATAAGGATCCATCCAGCTTAATTCGATAATCGTAGTTGATGCTACAATTGCACGATGCTCTATACTGATTTGCTCCAATAACTCTACAGAGATCATTCGGGGAATACATTCATCGGACGACGAAGCCAAAGTGGCCAATGAATCAACATGACTATTCTAAGTTCTTAGTATCCTAACCATGCTTACTTTTTAAAAAGTTGCTTGTAGGGCCCTAAACAACTTCAAGTATTGCGACATACGGGCATCCTTTGCCTTAAAGCTCCCCTTAATTTGGCTTACCAACAATTTTGAGTCCGAGAATACCTCAACTTCCTCGGCACCAAGCTTCTGAACCACCCCGAGATCGGCAATGAGAGCTTCATACTTGGCTTCGTTGTTTGAAGCATTGAAACTCAATCTTAGTGATTTTTCTAATCGTAACCCCTCGGGAGATATCATTACAACCCGATCCAAAATCCTCTTGTATTAGACACACCGTCCATATACACTCGCCATTTCTTAACCATAACCTGGTATATCCTAACAAGAACTCCTGGTATGGCGGTAAATTTGGCTACAAAGTCTGCTAACACCTGACCTTTAATAGGATTCCTCGGCTTGTATTGTATGTCAAACATCCTAAGTCTTGTTCCCCATTTAGCTATCCTTCCAGTGAAATCTGACCTTCTCAAAAGTGACTATAGGGGGTACTAGGTCAACACCCACATCGTGTGGTCTTGAAAATAATGTGGCAACTTCCTTGTAGCATGCACCAACGCTAATGCCATTTTTTCTAACGGCAAATACCGAGTTTCTACATCCATCAACGTTTTTCTGAGATAATATACCGGTCTTTGGATCCCCTCCCGATGTCTTAGCAATACCGAGCTTACCACATGGTCGAAAACTGCCAAGTACATATACAAATCTTCTTCAAGCTCAGGTCGATATAAAACAGGCAAGCTAGCCAAGTAAGACTTCAAGTCTCTAAATGCTGTACCACATTCCTCCATCCACTGAAAACCCTTCAACTTCTTCAACAATCAAAAGAATGGTCTACATTTATCCGCTGACCTTGAAACGAACCTATTCAGGGCGGTAATCATCCCAGTGAGTTTTTGCACTTCTTTAGGGTTAGTGGGTTGGTTGAGCTGTTGAATTGTCGTAATCTGAATGGGGTTGACCTCTATTCCTCGTGTAGTTATCATGTAACCCAAGAACTTACCCGAACCCATGCCGAAGACACATTTGTCTACGTTGAGGCATAAATTATGTTGCCTCAATATTTTAGAAACTTCTACCAAATTAGGCACATGCTCTTCGTTTCTTCTATTCGTCACCACCATGTCGTCAATATAAACTTCTACCATTTCCTTGATCTGCTCCTTGAACACCTGAGTAACCATTTGTAGGTATGTAACCCCTACATTCTTTAACCCAAAAGGCATCACTATGTAATGGTAATTACCCTCGGGTGTAATGAAAGAGGTTTTCTCTTGATCCTCAGGTGCTAAAGTGATCTGATGATAACCTTGAAAGGCATCTGAAAAGCACATTCTCTAGTGTCCGACTCGTCTGGTTTACCAACCGATCTATCTTCGATATAGGGAATGGGTCATTTGGGCACACTCGGTTGAGATCAATAAATCAACACAAACTCTCCATTTCCCATTTTTCTTCTTCACTACCACCGTATTAGATAACCACTTGAGGAAAAACACCTCCTTTATGGCCCAGTGCCTACTTCATTTTCTTCACTTCCTCTTTCACCGCCTCCACGTGTGGTTTTGCCAATCTCCTCGGTTTTACGCTTTTTTTTTGGCATGACCGGAGGATCTACATTCAACTAATGTGTAATGAAAGTTAGGTCTACCATGGGCACTTCGTATGGATTCCATGCAAACACATCCAAATTTTGTATTAATGACAGAAGAACTTCTACCCGATCTTCTACTCGCAAACTTTTCCCTATCCGAAAGTACCGTTAGTGTAAGGCAATATTCGTACTTGAACCAATTCCTCCGCACTATCTACCCCTGATAGGCTCTCGGCACCCTATAATTGCTATAATTGATCCGTTTCAACTTGCTCCTTTTGCTTAATCTCGTGATTTAACGTGGCCACCAAGCACTGTCTTACTACCTTTTGGTTGGCTCGGACCATAGCAACCCCATCTTGATGAGGGAATTTGTTTTTCTGGTGCAACATATAAGGTACTACCCCCATAGCATGAATCCAAGGCTGTCCTAAAATCACAATGTATGGTGAAAAGGCATTAACCACTATGAAATTTACTTCAACCTCTTTTCTCTTAGTTACTACCAAGAGTTTTATCTGCCCCTCGGACATTACTACTTTCCCATCAATTCCCACTAACGGTGTGTCATACTTACTCAAATCCTCTAGTTTCAACCCTAGCCCCTTATATAGATCGGGGTACATGATCTCGGCTCCACTCCCTTGATCTATCATGACTCTCTTCACTAAGAACCCACCAATTAGCGAAGTCACCACCAAGGCATCATCATGTGGGTGAGACGTTCCTTCCAAGTCTACTTCACCAAAAGTGATCGAGACCAAAGTCCTCCCGAGTTTCTTCTCGGGTTGGTCTGTGGCCTCTATCTCAGGTGGGATCATTACACTCAGTATGCCTCCCCGATGGCTCACACTTACTCCAATGGAAGTTGCATGAATGACCTCAACAATTCCGGGGGTGGGGGAAGTGCATTGTTACTTCGGCTTCCTAAGCCCTAGTCTGCACTTACCCCTCTTTGGCCAACCACAAATTCCATCAAATGCCCTACCTCTACAGTTTGCTATAAGTGGCCCTTTAACATATGGCATTGCCCGGTAGTATGACCTTTCTCTCTATGGTAAGTACAATACAAGCTCTGATTCCTTCTAACCGGGTCCCCGCCCATCTTCCCCAGCCATTAAAAGTAAGGTTCATTCTTGATGCACTCAAGGATCTTATAGACAGGCTCCTTAAACATCACATTAACTCCCTTGGTTTGCTACGCCAAGTCCATACTCAGGACCCTTGGCTCCCTCCTAGTTCTCTCTTGAAATCTCTCGGGACAATAGTCTTTGTTGTATTGTGAAAAGGTCGGGCTTTGCCTTTGCCTTGTAGCCTATCATCTTCCAATCTCTTATACTCCTCAATCCTTCTCATAAGCTAGTGCATGTTCTCGGGAGGATGCATAGTTAGAAAGTCCCTCAATTCTGACTCCTAGGGGAGCCTAAGCTCGAAGGTACTAGCGGCCACCTGCTCATTCCCACTCCTATTTCATTATATAACTCCTAGTACCTATTTGCATAAGATTGGAGGGTTTCCCCACTCCTTATCCTCATGGACAACAATACATCGATCAGTTAGGGGACCTTGCTGCATATTATGAATCGCGCTCCGAATGCCTGCATCAACTCCTTGAAATTGCGAAGAGAGCATTTTCTTAAACCATTAAAGTGTTAGGATTAGTGCCCTTAAATCCTATTGTATGATGCTATGTATGATATTATGTATAACTTAATGTTGTGATTAATAAAGTTGTTTTAGTATTATCTAAAATAAAGGTAACATGAATATTTGGATATTATCATATAGTCCATAAGATGCATAATTTGTGATTTATGTGATTTATTCACAGAAAATATAAGTCACAAGTTCTTTGTAAACTTAGAATTTTAGTTCGTAGTCGGTGATGAAATTGGGCATTTCATCTACGAAGACTATAACATATCAATTAAGATTATTTGTCTTGATCATGGAAGTGGAGACTTTTAGTAGATATTCAGAATGTTAGGCCTAACTACTTTGGTAAGGAGTTACTAAAGAATATATTTATGAAATTGGATTTCATAAATATATGATGAATTACTTAAAGGATTAAATCGGGTACTCAAGGATTAAGATGTAGTAATCTTCAAAGTGGCAGTCAACCTACATGACTTTGTATTACTACGAATATTTTATGAAAGGGTTGTATGTATAATAAAGTCTTGGGATATAATTTATTAATAAGGCCTAGAGTGCAATTATATTTATATAATGGTATTAAATATAATTAATGGTAACTTTGGACTTATCAAGAGTTGACAAAAAAGCCCAAGGCCCATTAGAGCTAGTGTCTTATTTGTTCCCTTTTGGTCCCACTCTAAGCCACATACTAAAGCCCAATTGGAATAACCCTGTTAGGACATATGTGATTTGATGTTAGGAACATATGTCAATATTTTATGTAATTGGCTAATCCTGTGACAAAACGCATTTGTATTTGGGTAGATTTAGGATATGTTTTGATAATTTTTAGACCCCTTAAAACAATTGATTTAACCTAGGTAATTAGCCAAGTTGTTACTTAGTCCAATTAAACAAGTCTAGGTTATCACAATAACAAAGATCAAATCATGCAAAGCAGCAGAAAATAAATAACACAAGATATGATCACCTAGGAAACCAAACCGGTAAAAACCTAGGGAGAATTTGACCTAGTTATCCTCAAGGTAAACTTGAATCCACTATCTTGAAAGAATCAAAGTTCATACAATAAGACTTATTAGCCCCCACGCTCGACTTCTTATTGCTACCAACCAGTAGAACTTACTAACACGACTACGTGCAAGCTCCGAATCCACGGACTCTTTCTTTCTTTGGATTCACTACCAGATACAAGCACACCCGCTTGTGTTTTCTTTAAACTTCAATGGAAGCAACTAAATTGATCATCAAGGTGTAGATAAATCTTCTCCTTGAAGACCCTAAGTTTGTGTAAAGGAAAGCTCATCTAGATCTCATAAGAGATTTACACAAACTGCAATAATGAGCAACCCTAAAACGTGGCTAGGGTTTGCCTTTTATACTTAGGACAAATAAGAAACCCTAAAAACATTTTAAAACACTTAGGGCTGAGTTGGAAAAATCTGCAGAAAATCATTCTGCCCGAGCTTTAATCGATCGAGCCAGGTCGAAAGGCACAATGCTTTCCTACTTTAACTCGATTCCAACTTTACATAAATGCACAACTTTGAGCTAGTCTAAAACACTTCTAAACACATTGTTTTGATCATGGTTTGCCAACAATACAAATTATAGTTCTAAATAGATAAAATCCTAAGACTTTAGAACCTAACAAACTCCCCCTTTGGTAATCCGTGACAAAACACAACTAGAAGCTCAAAGTTTACAAAATAAAAAGCCCTTTACAAAATAATGCTTATAAAACAAATTCAATTCTAACTACTATCCATTAGTTGCAAGTGTAGACAACAGCTCAATTGAATCAAAATGTATAACCGCATGTCCGGAAACAATACAAGTAAACAAATTAACTTCTTGATTTCAAATAACACATAATAAAGACATATATCAATGAATAACTCATAAATATAAATCAATAAGCAGTTTAAAACAAGAAACATATAAAGTACCAACAAAACATAATACTCCCCCTAATATGAATATCCCATCAAAAAACATGGCAAGAGCTAAAAATGTAAAGTACAAAGTGAAGCACCTAGATACAATCTAAACTCCACAAGCTCAAACCAAAATAAATAAACTCCCCCTGAAAGCAAAAACCCTACAAAGTACTCACCCTTTTTGTGACGGAATGCCAAAGGGCAAGCAAAAATCCATCATCAAAAGGGAGGTGGTCTAAATCGCACCAACTCCACACACAAGGCACGGATCTCATCGTGCATGTTCCCAAAAATCTGTCCATGAGCCGCCTGAACGGTCAAGACATGATCCAACGTACGACAAATGTCTGAATCATCCGAAACAGTCGGTGGAGGAACATCAAGCATCAACAAAGCAGCACCCGATGTCTCAACAAAGATCGATTACTTGTAGAAGAGGGAGGAAGGGGAACACCACTAGATGACGCACCTCTAGGACGTGAAGGAGCAACTCTCAAGTGAGCAGCCCTCTGTCGAAGAAAAGTGGCACCTATGGGAGCAACAAAATGCACAGGCTCACCGGACGGAAAACCATCTAGACCTAAAAAGAGCAAAATCCTATGAATGAAAATAGGATGAATAAGCGCATGCCCTACGGCAGAACTCCTATGAACCTCGTTCAAAGAACGAAGGAATAAATGAGGAAAACTGATAGACGCTCCAAAAACAAAGGTATACAAAAACACACATCGCTCTAAAGGGATGATGTGGAAGTGAGAAATAGGCCACAACAAATGACACGTTATCCTAAAGAAAAGATAGGCAATCTCGGTAAGCTCGGCGGACGTGATCCAAGGATTAGAACCCCACTGGATAGATGACCCGGTGATGTATGACATGACTACATCTAAAGAGGGTGACTCATCATGGGGATAGACAAGCTCCCGAACAACCGGCACCCCAAGAGCCTCAGCCACTACCCTAGGGGTAATGGTGAACTCAACACCTCGTATCCAACTCCTAACAAGGGTGTTGGAATCATAGACGTGGCAAGAGAGGTTCGAGAAGAACTCTCTAATCAGGGCGGTCGGGGGTGGATGATCTATCTCTAAGAGAGGTAACCAACCTCTAGACTCAAAATTGGCCTTAATGGCCGGATCAAGCTCATCTAAGACTACAGCTCGCTCAGCCCAAATCTTACGCTTACTATTCAAGGTCTCAAGGGCTTCTCGGCTTCTATCATTCCTAAACACCTCACTCCTAGAGGGAGACTCGGAGGAAGTGGAAGGGGTCCTATGGGCTCTAGTTTTCCTAGGCATAGTGCTAGGATAAGGACCAAAACACAGAGCAAAAGAACAAAACACAAAACCAAGGGCAGACTGCAAGTTAGCAAAAAAAAAAAAAAATAGAATTAAAATCTATATGATGCATGACAAATTGAAATGGTATGATGCATGTTCTAATGCAGTGAATTAAGTCCAAAAAGTTCAAATTCACAAAATTGGCTTGAACATATAGGAATTAACACAAAAACCCCAAAATTTGGAAAACCACGTGATCAATTTGAAAATTATTGATGAATTGATCATCACACATGATAGAATTCAAAAATTAATGACCAAATACATCAATTTGACAAGCCAATTTCATCAATTTAACCCAATTAGACAAAATCCCCAATTCGGAACAATTTCAAACCCTAGAATTTTCAATTTTTCAAAAACCACAAAATTGATCAAATTAAACTACAAGAATCATGATTATAACATCTTAGAACAAAAACCCATTGATCAATTTTACCAAAACAGGTTTGAATCATCAAAAACCCCAAAATATAGAAAGTGCCAAAAATACCCAATACAATGCATGAAAAATGCATGAAAACATGAAATAAAATGCAAAGGGAAGGGCAAAAGAGACTTACCGACCTAGAAGGACAAAAACCTTGCAAAACTCTCGGAAGAAAACTACAAAAAATCTTTGGTGGAGCCTTAGCCAAGTCGGAGAGAGAGAAAAGGTTGAAATTTTTTGAAAAAGTACCTTTTGAAAAAGATATTCTGACCTTTAAAAAAAACATGTTTTACGAGTTTCGATCGATCGAAAAACAGCCTCGATCGATCAAAACAGATAGAGACTCTATCAAAACAATTTGAAAGGAGTTCGATCGATCGAAACAGACAGAGGCTCTCTCTAACATAATTAAAAATTTTCGATTGATCGTAAACAGAATGGATCGATCGAAATGGGCAAAGGCTTACCAAATTTGAGGAAAAAAACAGGTTTTTGAAAAAAACATTTAGAATCAACTCAAAGAATTGAAATTTAAGAACAAAATGCATGAGTATGAGATGATATGATTTTCAAAACAAGAATTTTAAGCCCAAATTCCCAAAAACAAAATTTATTGCATTCTCCACAAATTTTCAAGCAACAAATTAATTTTGCACAAAATTCAAAGTATTTGCAAAACTTGGTTGGTCGGACCATAAACACACACAATAACATGTACAAAGTTTAGCAAAGAGTAACTCGTGTAGTGTGTGCAACTAGCAAAAGTTTGAGATACATGTGAGGTGATATGTGAATAGCAATCAATCACAAAGTCTACAAAATTTATCACAAAGAATTTAAAAGAGACTATCACCTAAAGAGTTACATCATATAACTCCCACATCTCCTAGATCATAAGCTTGCAATCATGTAAGTTTCTTGAATTTATGCCTCATAATATACATATCAATTTTAAGTCATGTGAGTTTGGCATCAAGCCTAATAGTATACACCAATTTTGATTTTAAGAATTAAGTAATTTAACCCGAGGCTTCACCTTATGTTCTTTTTGTGCATGTGCTACACTTTCTCGAGCACAAAATCTTATGATATGCACTAAGGTGTTCATGATTGGCTAGTGAACAGTGGTGAGATGGTTATTTATGCCTTTCTCTAAAAGTTCAAGTCCAACATTCAAAAACATGTGATTTCAAGATTAAGACAGTGTAATAAAAAACCATAAACATCTTTCCCACACAACATACACTACAAAGCTTCAACTAGTAAAGTGCAATAAGTAAGCTCATCAAAGCTAAACAAGGTACAAAAGATATGTTATGTAAAAATAAATTGACCAACCTTGTTCTCAAAAACCAAGAAAAATAGTACAAAAAAAAAATTTGCTTCCTTTTTCTTTTTCTTTTTTTTTTTTTTTTTTAATAAAAAAAACTTAGAATGAAATGCATGAATGTTATGCAATGCAAATCTTAGAAAACAAAAACACAACAAAACCAAAGAACAATGGTCACAAAGGGTAGAGCAATGAAGTACAAGGACCATGTCAGAAAGACTCATTTAGTTCGAGTCTTTTGCATCCAAAACCTTTTAGATGCACCATGAGCATTGGAGTTCTTATTCACATGAGAATAATTACCAACTCCAGAATTGGAATAAAGGTTTAAAGCCTTTACTAATTCACCAATAAGTACCATAGGATCTTGTGCTTGAGGCACAGGTACTTTTGGTTTGTTTGCTCTTTTTGCAGCTTGTAATTTTGAGCGAATGTGTCCAGACTTTCCACAAAAGTGACAAACCCATGCAGGCTTATTATGTGTCTTGTCCTTAGATAGGGTAGGCTTCTTAGACTTAGACTCTTTCAGATCAACTCTAATCTTCCTAGATGATGAACCTTCTATGGGTTTAACAACCACACTCACAGGGGGTTTGACAGTTTCACTCACTATCTCACTCACGGAAGGTTCAGAAGAAGAAGATGAAGGAACAAACTTTGTGGAATGGGAGCGGACACGAGATGCTTTCAACATAACCTAATCCAGTTTTGTCGAAGAAGACTTTTGAACACTCAGATTTGATCAAGTTTAGAACCAAAGGATCTAGCAACAGATAAATCAAGTTCCAAAGATTTAACTTTATCAAACAAAAGCATATTCTCGATTTTCACATTGTTCAAAAGTTCATTAGTATCAAACAGTTTAACAAGCAAACTTTTCTTTTCAAGCTCAAGAGATTCAATTTTCTTCAGGCCATGTTCAACATTCATGGCATCCTTTGCAAAGCACTTTTGCAAAGTTTGTTATAGGCCTCTTGAAGATCTGCATTTTCAGAGAAATCCCCATCAAAAGGGTTCTCTTCAACAGATATGCTCTCATCGACTACAGTAGTAGCGGTGAAAGCAATGAAGTTTCCATCCTCATCACAATCAGACTCATTATCAGAAACTTCACCATCACTAAGGGTTACAACCATAGCCTTACCCTTACACTTCAAATAGGTAGGACATTCAGATTTCATATGTCCATACCCTTGACATCCAAAACACTGAAAGCCCAAGGAATTATTGGAAGATTGACCTACTTTTTCTCTAGGTTTATCATTATTGTTAACCTTAGTGGGATCATGCTTCCTAAAGTTTCTAGGTTCAACAGTGTTTGTGCCTCTTGCCTTTCTATTACTATTCCCGAGAAAGTTTCTAAAGTTCTTGGCAATGTAGTAAATCTCTGTAGCAGAGTGCTCATCATCAAATCCACCACTTTCAACATCATCAACTGACTTAAGAGCCATTGATTTGGATTTGGTAGTTTTGGGTAGATCCAACTCATAAGATTGAAGAGATCCTACAAGTTCATCAATAGGGATGAAGTCCACATCCTTGCTTTCAGTAATGGCAATCACCTTGGGTCTAAAGTCTTGAGTTAAAGATCTAAGAATCTTCCTAACAATTTTAGGTTGATCATAGATTTCACCCAAGTTAAAAGCAAAATTAACAATATCATTCAATTTGGCATAGAATTCATCAAAAGATTCATTATCAGATATCCTAATGCTTTCAAATTTAGAAGTCAATTGCTACAATTTATTGATTTTGACAGCCTTTGTGCCTTCATGCACAGTCTGGAGGATTCAAGCAGTATGAGCAACCTCAACATTAGAGATTCTCTTAAATTCCTCCATAGAAACAGCGTTAAAGATCGCATTAATAGCCTTGCTATTAAACGCAGCTGCTTCTTTTTTAGAAGTTTCCCACTCACTAACAGGAGTAGTGGGCTTCTCCCATTCGTATTCAATGGAGTTCCACACTCTCTCATCAATGGATTTTAGGAATACTTTTATCCTTACTTTCTAATAAGCATAATTATTCAGATCAAAGTGAGAAGGAATAACTAGAGAGTGTCTGTGTTCCATGACAACAGGGGTCAAGGATCACCGGTGATCAAAGGATCAACAACAAAAGAGCTACCTGCTCTGATACCACTTGATAGTTTTTAGACCCCTTAAAACAATTGATTTAACCTAGATAATTAGCCAAGTTGTTACTTAGTCCAATTAAACAAGTCTAGGTTATCACAATAACAAAGATCAAATCATGCAATACAAATGGAAAATAAATAACACAAGATATGATCACCCAGGAAACCAAACTGGTAAAAACTTGGGGAGGATTTGACCTAGCTATCCTCAAGGTAAACTTGAATCCACTATCTTGAAAGAATCGAAGTTCATACAATAAGACTTACAAGCTCCCACGCTTGACTTCTTATTACTACCAACCAGTAGAACTTACTGACACGACCACGTGCAAGCTCTGAATCTACGGATTCCTTCTTTTTTTGGATTCACCACCAGATACAAGCACACTTGCTTGTGTTTTCTTTAAACTTCAATAGCAGCAACTGAATTGATCATCAAGGTGTAGATAAATCTTCTCCTTGAAAACCGTAAGTTTGTGTAAAGGAAAGCTCCTCTAGATCTCACAAGAGATTTACACAAACCGCAATAATGAGCAACCCTAAAACATGATTAGGGTTTGCCTTTTATACTTAGGACAAATAAGAAACCCTAAAAACGTTTTAAAACACTTAAAGCTGAGTTGGAAAAATCTGCAGAAAATCATTCTGCTCGAGCTTCGATCGATCGAGCCTATCTTTCGATCGATCGAGCCAGGCCAAAAGGCACAATGCTTTCCTGCTTTAACTCGATTCCAACTTTACATAAATGCACAACTTTGAGCTAGTCTAAAACACTTCTAAACACATTGTTTTGATCATGGTTTGCCAACAATACATATTAAAGTTCTAAATACATAAAATCCTAAGACTTTAGAACCTAACATGTTTAATACTTCAAAGAATAAGAGTTGAAGTCTAATATTGAAGTCATGCAAATATGTCCAAGAAACAAGTGAAGAAGGGTTGTTCATTAAAGTTGGACAAATTCTTGATAGGTAGCTATCTATTGAGCTCGATAGATACTATCTATCGAGGTATCTATCGAGAATTACGAAAATCGGTTTTTGAAATCTGATTTTCGGCCCATGTTTATGTATTTGTGTAGGGTCTCTTTTCTCACAACCCTAGACATATGCAAGGCTTATTTTAAAGGTTGTCACATAAGAGAATACAAGGAGAACACATGCAAAAAGTGAGCGATGACTTATTCTCTCTGAAAGAAGCTACTGCGTCTTTTACGCCTTAGGGTTTTGTAACCAAGTGCTTCTTGATCTTCATTATTGATAAAGTGAAGAACTTTGCAACCAACATCTTTTTCAAGTTGGTGAGTTAGTCACGTCTTGGGAGCCATGTATCATTGATTAGTCACGTAATGGGATCCGTGCAAAAAGGGTGGCGTTCATATATTAAAGAGTTCGAAGGTTCTAAAGCGTTAGAAGGTTTCTACTGTAAGTTTATCTATAGGAATTGTAGAGTCTAGGGACAAAGGTTTTGTACTAGATCTAAAACTTCTCTTTACTATAGTGAATTGCTTTTCGGGAAGGTTTCCCCCCAGGTTTTTTTACTATGAAATTAGTTTGTTTCATTGGTTTTCCGGGTCATCATATCTTGTCTTATTTACTTTTCCGCTGCATTATTTTGACACTCTGATTGGATTAATTTCCTAAGTGTTATCCTTGACCCCCATTGTCATGGATCGTGGACAATCTCTTTTGATTCCTACTTTATTTGATGGCACTAATTATGCATACTAGAAAGTATGTATGAAAGTTTTTTTTTTTTTTTTGCAAGCTTTAGGTGAACAGGTATGGCAAGCTGTTGAAGTTGGTTGGATTAAGCCAAAGGAAGTGTCAGTTGATTAGGATGAAGCAACAATCAATGCGGCAAATTTCAATAGTAAGGCCTTGAATGCTTTGTTTTATGGGGTGACCAATGAGGAATTCAAGAGAATATCATCCACAGAAGTTGCCAAGGAATTATGAACTATTCTTGAGACCACCTATAAAGGTACCAAGGCAAGAAAAGATCGTGAAGCTTCAAAGACTCACTAGTAGTTTTGAAGAAATAAGGATGAAGGAGGATGAGACCTTTGATGAGTTCTATGCTAAACTCAAGGATATTGTGAATTCTGCCTTCAACCTTGGAGAATCTATAGCAAAATCCAAAATTGTTAGGAAAATCCTTAGGTCCTTATCGGAAAGATTCCATGCCAAGACCACTGCCATTAAAGAAGTAAAGGACATTGATCAAATTCCTTTGATTGAGCTTGTAGGGAACCTTTAAACCTATGAGATGGGATTAGGTTTAATGGGAAAAGATGGAAAGAGTAGAAACTTGTCTCTTAAGGTATAGAGGAAGAGATTGAGGACTCTGAAGATGAAGATGAAAATGAAGATGATGATGAAGATGAAGATCTAACCTTCATAATTGATGAGATTATCAAGCTTCTTCAATTTAGGAAAAATGATAAGGGCAAACCTCCTAGGAAATCTAAATCCTCAAAGAAGGGCAAGAATGAGAAACCCTTCATCCAATGCCAGGAGTGCAAAGGTTTTGATCATATGAGGATAGAGTGCCCAAACTACCTTATGAAGGAAAATACCAAGAAGTCAAAAGATAAAGGGTTGGTTGCTACTTGGAGTGATATTGAGAATGACTCTTCTAATGAATATGTGGATGAAAGTGGTCACTTTATGGCTTTTGTTGCCACAACCGATAAAGTGATTGTGGAGAGCGCTAGTGACAGTGAGGATTCTTTTGATGATGAAGTACCCAAGAAGATGACCCTTTAGGAAGCCTATGATAAGCTATGCACTGAGTTTATAAAATCTAAAAAGACTTATCTTCATTTTAGAAAAGAGCTTAATGAGGTAAAAACTGAAAAACCTGATCTATTAGTCAAATTAGATGAGACTACAAGGTTGGTTGAGACTCTTGTTGTGGAGAACACCTCATTGGAAGAGAAGGTCATGAATCTTGAGGTTGAGCTTAGTCAAGCTAGAACTCAAATAGAGAGGATGTCTAGTGCAAAGCTTGATGAGGTATTGAGTGCTCAAAAGCCTAGTTCTGATAAGACTGGCTTAGGATATGTTGTTTCCTCCGGCCCCTCCTCTTCCACAGCTTCTGGATCAAGGACTATTTTTGTGCCCCAATCTGAGAAAGGTAATAAAGGTATGAAATCCATAACTAATTTATCTAATTCTAAATCCTTTGTTAGACCTCGGGTTTGTCATCATTGTGGTATTTCTGGACACATTCGTCCTAATTGCTTATGTTGTATCCTCAAAAGCAAGTGTCCAAATGGTCACGAGTTTCCTCTCAAGGACCTACACCTTTGTTTGGAGAGTTATTAAAAGTCTTGAACTTTTTAACTCAATTTCAGGAGAATTATAATTTTTCTATGTCTTTTAGTAAACATACTAGGACACGTGCCTTTTCATCTTCACGGCTAAAGACTCGTGCTGTATGGGTGAAAAATGAGCCTAAGACTTAATTGTCTTCTCTGTTTTTCCTCTACTTTAATTCTTTTTACCTAAAGTAGGAATATCTTTGCTTGATTTCTGTTAGGACATATGTGTTTCGCATGTTAGGAACATATGTCACTATTTTATGTAATTGGCTAATCCTTTGACAAAACGCACTTTACTTGTATTTAGGTATATCTAGGATGTGTTTAATGCTTCAAGAAATAAGGTTTCAAGTTTAAGTGTTAAAGCCATGCAAGTCTGTCCAAGAATCAAGTCAAAAAGTGTTGTTCATTAAAGCTCGACTACTAGCATCTATCGAGACTTAGAGCTATTTGAATCCCGTGGCTCGATGCAAAGAACTCGACAAATAGGGTATTTGTCGAGGTTTATGAAACTCAGTTTTTCGGGATTGTTTTTCATCCAATTCATGATTATATTTCTCACAACCCTAGAAATATATAAGGATTATTTTAAGGGCCGCCAAAGGTGACACGAGTTGCATAAGTGTTGAGCAAAGTTTTGTTCAAGCAAATTGTGACCAGAGACAGAATTCGCCTTAGTTCATATTTCTTGTGAAGAAGCTACTGTGTTTGTACACTGTAGGGTTTTGTGACCAAGGAGCTTCTTGATCTTCATCGTGTGATGAACTCAAGAACTTTGCAGCCAATTACCTTCTCTAGTTGGTGATTGAAGTCGCATCTTGGGATCTGCACAATTGGTTAGTCACGTACTAGGAGTCGTGCATTGAAAAGGAGAGATTGTCACTATAGAACAAGTCCAATTGGGTATTGGGGTAAATGTTCAATTGTAGGTTGGTATAAGGTACTGGGATTCCTTTACTTATAACCGCTTGTTTTGATAATAGTGGATTCTTGGGAGTTGTGACCATAAAATCACCCGGTGGGACTTTTGTCGTGTAGGTTTTCCCCATTCATAAACAAATCACTGTGTCAATTTTATTTCTACTGCATACTTAGTTTAATTGGTAATTTGTTTGTGCTACCACGTACATTGCATATTAATTTGATTAATTAATAAACTTGGCTAATTAATCAAGTAATTTATCACAAGGGATCAATACATTCTTAGCCTAAGACTTAATTGTCTTTTCCATTTGTCCTCTACTTTAATTCTTTCTATCTAAAGTAGGACTCTCTTTGCTTGATTTCTTATCTGTTTTTAGAATCATGCTTTCATGCATCTGCACTTTTCTATCATCCCTTCATGCATATGCATCTTTCATTTCATGCTTTTATATTGTTTGTCTATTTTTGTTTGGTTGTTTAATTTTTATTTTGTTTTTTTTTCAAAATAAAAATAAAAAGGATAAATCAAAAAAATATAAAAACAGTGTGTGTTTGTGTACATTGGTACTTGTGTACCTTTGATGGCCAATGAAATAAAGTTTTCTAAACTTTGTATCTTTTGTAGCTTAGATGAGCATCTCTATGCACAACTAAACAAGTGAGATTTATGCCTCGTGTTTGTGATGAGTAAGTTTAAGTGATCTCTTATACTTAACACTCATATTACTCTTTTTGATGGGAAGGATTAGAAAATCCTAAGAGAAAGGCATAAATAACCATCTCATCACTGTTGCCCGCCAATCATGAAATGACATCTGTATGCTTCGGCATAGCAAAAGTGCAATGTCAAAAGCTTAACATCATTGGGTATTTCTTTTCTCTCTCCTATATGCCCATGTATGATGATATGCTTATTAAAAGAAAAATATGCAAAGAAAATAAAAGAAAAAAAAATAAATATGCTTTATATATGATTGTAAGCATGTATTCTAGGAGATGTGGGAGTTATAGGATGTACCTCAAAGGTGATAGTCTCCATCAAACAATTATGATTGTGTGTGAGTTAAAGTGATTTTCTCATATCTCAAATCGTCATACCATGTAGACACTTATGCAATGTAGCAATATTTTTCACACACAATACGCAATATTCTTTACTACTTTTGATACATGTACAGGTACAATGTGATTTGGTCATCACACCATCACAAGGAATACATGTGTTAATGTATGCTCACTAAACTGTCTTAACTTGTTTTTGAAATATAAAATTGGTTAGACTTGGTGTGTGTGTGTGTGTGTGTGTGTGTGTGTGTGTGTTTTGGATCTTTGTGCTTAACATTTTTCGTGTTGAGAGATGTTTTTAAGAGCTTAAAATATTGTTTGGATCTCTGGTTGAGTAGCATACTTGATTGCATTTATATCCATGTTTTTCTCTCCTTTGAAAAATTGTTTTTAAGCAATCTCAATAGCTTCTTGATAGCTCTCAACAAATAAGCTACCTATTGAGGCCCTTCAGCTACTTCTTATCACATTCTCGATAGCTCTCGATAGCTAGTTCGATCCATAAAGAAACTTTATGTCTCCTCGATAGGTGTTCGATCCATCGAGGTTGGCTTCTGCTCGATAGCTGCTCGACAGCTTCTCAATCTGTCAAGATCCTTTTGCATGCATTATTGTTCACATGTTTTGCATCTTTCTTTTATCTTGTCATCCATAGCATCTTGTTTCATTACATTTATGCATTTATATGGATTCCTTGTGCCCCCTTGATTATCCTTGATTATCTTTATGTTTCTTGAGTGAAGCTTTCTAGCTTCTTGTACCCTTTGTCAATCATGACAAAAAGGGGGAGAAATTGTGGAATATATGTGGTTTCTTTTTTAAGATTCTACATTCTATATGTTAGGGGGAGAAATACATGCCTTTGTAAGGGGGGGATGTGTTTCATCTTCTTAGGGGGAGTGTTTACCTCCTTCTTCTTGTACACCGTGTGACCACTTGACATACATTGTACTTATATTTGGTTTATATATATTTTGATGTATGTTATTTCACCTATCTCTACATGTGTTGTTTCTTTTCTTTTTTAATACACATGTTTCTTATTTATTGTATGCAATTTATTATTTCTATTTCACACTAAGATGCCGTGATGAGTTTTGTTTAAAGTGTTTCAGAAATACAAGTTGTCAAAGTCTACTTGCCATAAACTCTCTTCTTGTAAAGTTTTTCAAGAGTTTGTGTTAGGATAGATTTTAATGTATTCAACAAGTAAATATGAGTTGAGAGATTTATAACTTCTCACACATCTCATTTGTTTGTTGTGATTTTGTCATGGATTGCAAAGGGGAAGACTGTTAGGACATATGTAATTTGATGTTAAGAACATATGTCCAATATTTTATGTAATTGACTAATCCCTTGACAAAATGCAATTGATTTGTATTTGGGTAGATCTAGGATGTGTTTAATACTTCAAAGAACAAAAGTTCAAGTCTAATATTGAAGCCATGCAAATCTGTCCAAGAAATAAGTGAAGAAGGGTTATTCACTAAAGTTGGACAGATTCCTGACAGATAGCTATCTATCGAGCTTGACAGCTGCTTGACAGATACTATCTATCGAGGTCTTGGATGAGATACTATCTATCGAGGTATCTATTGAGAATTACGAAAATCAGTTTTTCAAATCTGATTTTTGGCCCATGCTTATGTATTTGTGTAGGGTTTCTTTTCTCACAACCCTAGACATATACAAGGCATATTTTAAAGGCCGCCAAGAGAATACAAGGATAACACATGCAAAAAGTGACTGATGCCTTATTCTCTCTGAAAGAAGCTACTGCGTCTTTTGCGCCTTAGGGTTTTGTAACCAAGTGCTTCTTGATTTTCATTGTTAATGAAGTGAAGAACTTTGCAGCCAACATCTTCTTCAAGTTGGTGAGTTAGTCACATACTGGGAGTCGTGCATCATTGGTTAGTCACGTCTTCGAAGCCGTGCATCATTGGTTAGTTACGTCATCGGGATCCGTGCAAAAAGGGTGGCATTCATATATTGAAGAGTTCAAAGGTTCTGAAGCGGTAGGAGGTTTCTGCTGTGGTAGGAGGTTTCTGCTGTAAGTTCATCTATGGGGATTGTAGAGTTTAGGGACAAAGGTTTTGTACTAGATCTAAAACTTCTCTTTACTATAATGAATTGTTTTTTGAGAAGGTTTCCTCCTAGGTTTTTTACTGTGAAACTAGTTTGTTTCATTGATTTTCCCGGGTCATCATATCTTGTCTTATTTACTTTTCTACTGCATTATTTTGACATGATATTGATGTTTGTTTGTTTTAACAAGTTTTATTCATAATAAATCTAATTAACAACTTGGGTTTAAAACTTGTTAATTCTATCAACTGGGGTTTAAATTTCCCATCAAACCCAAAGGGCTAGCCTAATTAGATTATCGATTATGAGGAGAGAAACATATAAAATTTTGGAAGTAAATGAAATGGTTTGTATGTGAGTATAGGACACTCATTTTTATTCTCCCTTGAACACATACATATAAACTGATTGAGAGACCACACTTCTTAGGTATCAAGTGAAATTGGAGTGAAGATTAAAAATGTTCCCAAGTACTTTTAATCTTTGGTTTTGAATTTCACCGCACCAAGGTACATTCTCTTCTTCTTATATTCTGAAATTTACATAGTACATGTTATCAATTACGAATGAAGTAGATTTGTTAATTTTCCGTTGTGTAAGTTTTGTAGGCAATACAAACATGTATTTTTCCTACATAAAGCATTTCATTGCCATTGGTCCGAGGATGGACAGGAACACCTTGCACATCAAACCATCGGTCTAGGAACAAAGCAACATCATCTGAATATAATGACTTACATGCTCCATTGGATTGGTTTTTCAGTCATAAATGGTAAATAGAGGGCAGGTGAAATGCCTCGGCATTTCTGAATGCTTTATTTCATCGGAAAAGGGTGAATGGGCACTTCTCCTCAACGTCCGGCTCATGGAATCCAACACAATATTATGATGCCTGTGCCTATCATGATTGGGAGAATCATGACGACACCCTACGGTTTTGTGAGATTTGTCCCTCAACTGACACAAATCGCTACCACGAGATGACTCTCCCCTGTGTAGTCGGGGTCATCAAACCAGTCCTCATGGTCCCTCCTACAGCGCCAGCCTCTCAACTCAATTTCCAAGTCCTTAACTTGCTTTCGTAATTCTTCAACTCTCATTCCCGGTTGCTGTGATGAGATCACTTGGGGATATACGACACCGTTCATTCCCCTTATGAAGACCCCTCGTTAGAATCAAGTCCGGTCTGATACTCTTCTTGCATGTCTTCTTTGTTTTTCCTTTTACGCTCCCTTTCCAACCTCCTACGACCCCTTGAGAAAGCCCTTGAATGATTTCCTTCAACTAAGCCTTCATTAGCATGCATACCCTCCATATTTAGATGATATCAAGCTAGCTTGAAGTCTTTGGTTGAGTAAGATTCCCACAAACGACACCAATTGCGGTCTCCAAACTTGTGAGAGCTAATGTCCTGGACAAAGGATTTGGGCCCCCAATTTATGTATTAGTCGGTTTCCTAACAATCCTTTAGGAAACGGCTTCAAACACAAACTGGACAGTCCAATTTCTATTATCTCTATGAGTTTTTAGACCTACACCCCCTTTCCCCTCTGATTGTTCTTCTCTCTTCTTTACTTGCACTCCCTTTCTCTCTGTTTTCTCTCCTTCCTTCTTTTTTCCAATTTTTCCCACCCCCTTCTTGTTTGCCTTCCATCTCCTTGTATAGTCTCTCCTTAATGGGGTTCTAATCATTATTGTTTCACCAATTTCCATGCTTCTCCACTTTCACCAGCATCCCAAGAAACCATTATGCCTTTTGAGGATTCTCTTGAAACTTGTTCCAAATGCCAAATAGTGTTCGGTAGCAAGCTCCCCAAAGACACTAACAACTCTTGGCAATCGACTTGAATTTAATCATTTCTTCATCGATTTCCCACCACCTCATCGATCGATAGTGGGCCGAACACTATGGGATTCCCTCGAACGATAATTTCTAAGTCCCATCATACGTATCATCGAGCTGGGCTTACTTCAATTGAGTTTGGGTCCAATTCCATCTTATGGACTGGCTTTGGCTACTTAGGTTGATCTTGGGCCTTCGTTAAGTGGGCTAGTACTGATTTTCTGAGCCCAAGCCCCCTATAGGATGCATAAAAGAGATTAAGGTAACTTGACTTATTGAGAGAACCAATGAAATTTGATATGGGAATTCCGTGAAATTAATTTATTGTTGCTCGGGTCCAAGTAATTTAGATATTTTCAATCAAGCAAAGAAGGAGATAAAACACCTATTGAAGTATCACCAGACATTAGATCACAGAAATATGGCCTTTTGAGGTCGAGTTTTATGATGTTACCTGTTTGATTGCTAAAGCCCACTCCCCACCACTTGTAGCAATCTTCGCTAACCCAGGAAGAAAGACTTCTTGAAGGATCTTCAAGTCCTTCTTCAAACTTGCCTTTTCTGATCTTCAAACCCACCATATTCTACATAATTATCAACTTGTCTTTTCTAATCTTATATGTTTGCATTGTTGTAATAATGATGGTTCTTTTTTTCTTTGATAGCATATGATCCATGACAGTATGACTTGAAGTTTTGTAGATTCTGTCTTTTTTTTTTTTTTTGAAAATTATTTTGATTTGGTTCAAATAACTTGATTTGTTGATGAGGATGATGTATTATTTTAGCTTGAATCTACAAAAATTATGTGACAGTTTTGGTGGCTGCTTAGTCCTTCATCATATTGGTTTGGTACACTTGTCCTCCGAAATGCTACTTGGATTTTTTTGTTTTTGTTTTTTGTTTTTGTTTTCCTTTTCTACAACGTGGTCTAGTATTATTTTACGCATTCGTTAGATCTCTTGGCACTTGCAGGGTAAACAATAATTAGTTTGATGTTTTAGCACATTGACTGTTGAATTACCTTCTTTAAATGAAGGCAAATCATCTTTTGACTTTGAAGAGTGAATGTCTACATGCAAATGGTGACATTCTAAGGGGAAAAAAAGATAAAATTGCAGTGTTGGAGGGGGAAGGAAGCTGTAATATAGTAATAATGTCTGATAAAATAAATTTTATTGTATGTCTATTAGGTTGTGAAATTTTGTAACTTTTCAGTAGTGTGGTAGAAGCCAAAGGAGATGATTATAAATAGCTATTTCTATGACCTTCATTGTACAGCAAGGTTGTTGGGTTGGGACTGTTGGGTGTCTTTTAAACATTCAAAAGTGCATTTGGTTAGGTGGAAAAGTCATGAGAGTAAAGAAAATGGTAAAGAAAGAATGGAAGATAGATTGATTAGAAAAGTGGAAAGAAGTTAAAAAGGAGAGAAAATTAATTTTCTATCCAGCCCACCATTTTTAATTATCCCAAAATATGAGAAAAACATGTGAAAAAATGTCTATATATTCTTTACTTTTTTTGTTGATTCTTTTTTTATATTTCCTTTCATCCCACCTTTCTATCCAATCAAGGAATGTATAAATCAACGGTGGGTTAGTGGCAGAACATCATGAGGACCGAGGGGGCCTTCACCCCCACTACCCCCAAATTTTTGAAAAAAAATTAAGGAAGTTAATTTTTTGGAATTATCCTAAATAATTTGAAATTTTTTAAAAGAACCTTATCACTTTGGCCCCCCCCATAACCGAAAATATACATATATATATATTTAAGAAAGTCTAAAAATAAACATAACTTTCATTTAAATAGGATACAATCCATAAATATGTATGTCAAAAAATTACAATAATTAAACATTTGGCATTTTTAAAATGAACACATAGGTATTTTAACAATTACCTCAACAAATAAAAGGGAAAAAATTCTAATTTTCATCCTAACACACATCTAGGGCTTACTTGTACCACAATAGTAGAAAAATTGAAAGATCAACAGCTTTGTTGATTTGTCACACCACCAAGTCCCCCACACAATTGCAGAAAATTTTGCTCACAGTGCTCTCACAAGTGACTCTCTCTCTCTCAAGTATTTGGTATCAAATGATACCATGTTAATGGTACCAAAATCCAATAAGTGTGAGACATGTCAGCAAAAAATAACTAACCTACTAACAAATGAAAGACATGTGTTAGTGGGTAGTTATTTTTGCACAAATGTCTCTTGTTTATTGGATTTTAATACGGATGTGGTATCATTTGATATAAAATACTTTTTCCTATCTCTCTCACTCTCTCTGTCTCTGTTGCCTTTTTTATTTATTTTTTCTTTTCAGTTATTTCATTTTTCCACCATTGCTGCAATTTTGTGTTACAATATAAAAAGTAAAAGTTCTATGTGATTAGACTAGACAAGAAAAAGTGAAAGACAAGCTTGAAGCTTCTATAAACCCCTCACCCCTATACAATGCTCCTATGTTACTTTACTTTTCATTTGCTTTCTTTTGATTTCTTCACTTTACTTTCCATTTTCTTTCTTTTTTATTTTCCATATAATATACTATTTGTTATTATAATAATCAATATATTATATACCATATGACATTATAATTTATAAATGTACTTGATTAGTTTAATTAAAATATAAAGTATATACTACTATGTTAACATGTATTTAGTTGTTGTTTATAGCACATATTACGTTATGAAGTATTTTACATTACTATTTTAGATTTCATACACACACACAAAAAAAAAAAAAAAAAAAAAAACATTTTATATATATATGACCCCCCAAAAATAAATTCCTAACTCTGCCACTAATTGTAGGCATGGTTGTTAAAATCCCGATCTGGATCCTACGATCCTACGATTTTACAATCCCACCTACCCAAAACGATCTAAATCTTTCAAGGATCTTTGCGATCATTCAAGATCGATAGGATCGCACGATTCTGACGATCCCAAACGACATTGGTTTCTTGTAATCTTCTTTAACTTGACAAAAGGCTCAGTTGGACCCAAATTAAAAATAAAATCTCAATAGACTAAATTTTTCCACTCTAATGTAGAGAAAGTGTCAGTTAGACTCAAAAAAAAAAAATTTCTAATAGAGTATCATATTTTGAGGTTTTTGGCATCTTTAAATAATGCTTACAAATGAATGTAGTGATGTATGGTAATTATATCAATGAATGTATAATTTATGTGATTATTTAACATACAAATGTGTATTTTTTGTTTTTTTCTCAAATAATGTAGGATCTTACAATTTACGATCCAATCCTACGATCCACGATCCTACCTACCTCCCACGATCCTACGTAGAATCCCGATTTTGACAACCTTGACTGTAGGCAAAAGTTGGGAGATTTGGAATTCCGTAGCTTACACATTTTAGTAAACTGTTTTACATTTTCAAACCATTAAGCCCATTTCCTCTCAACTTCCTCATGAACTATATAGCAACTTTAACAGAATGGTGCTCGTTATGCAGGTTCTAAAGAGGAAGTAAAAAAAAAAATTATATATTGATCTACAATCTACTTAGAATCTGATTGTGAAGATTTCTTCAGTGTCAGTGGTGGTGAGAGTAGTTTTCAATTTGTTTCAAAATTTGGCTTACTTATATATATTTACTTTTTAACTTCTATCTCATAAAGGCATAGACTCTTTTTATTAAAAAAAAAAGGAGAGACTATAGTTTATATTTGTGTCTAAACTTTTTTACTAGCTTGTGATTTCTGCAGATACTACCCCCTCTCGTGACAACACTCCTATCCACCATTGCAACTTCAAAGAAACTCATCACTTAGAAAAACCACTTTACAGGAACAGTAGCTCCAGTCCCATTCTTGAATCCTCTAAAACAGATATGAAGAAACAAATAATTGATCTTTTACAAGAGAACTTCGGGGATGATGCCATTGATGGCAGTCAAAATTTGCAAGAGAGGTCTAAAGCCCATCCTACCATTTGTCCCCTTTCTTCGAAATCTACAAATAAAAACCTTTACAAATGCGTAACAATTTTTTTTTTTTTTTTTTAGTAAACCAACTGGAATTTTATTAATGGTTTGACATAAAATTTTGTCTTGCATTACAAATGGAGAGACATCAACAAGGATGTCCTCAAGCCAAAATTGGGGGGAAAGCAAATATCTTGCTTTCTTAGCTAATTTTTTTGCCACACATTACAGATTCTACGCACATGAGTGAAAGCAGAGAACCTAAGGTTGCCCACATGGACTCCGCAATCTTCAACTAGATGACCAAAATGGGCAAGGGAAGAACAATATGAATTTAAAGAGTTAATGATCGTCTTGGAGTCCCCCTTCAGAAACAAATTCCTGCAGACCAATTTCAATGGCAAAAGAAACATCTCTCCTGCAAGCAAGAGCTTCCACCTCCACCTCGGATGGAGGTAGACCAATCCGTTCAAACAAAGCTTTGATAACATCAATCAATCAATATATATATAAAAGTAGAGATCTCGTGTGGGAAAACATAAGGTTTTGCCATGTGGCGCACTCTATGAAGAGAATTGAAATATTCTTAAGCCACATTAGAGATAAAAACAAATTTAAAAATAAGGACTCTTTATTTCCTTTGGTTCAATGTTTCAAGACTACTTTTTGTTACATTTTTTATTCAATGTTTTGAGACTACTATTTCTTTTATTTGGTTCAATGTTTCAAGATTTTTCCTCTCTCACACACATAAAAAACTCTTTGTATTTCTATTCACCATTTTCACTTCTACTCCTTTATATACACATGCCTACAACCCTTCATGCCATCTCATCTCAAATACACTCATACAAAAACATTGTCATTTACCTTTAGCCTTTCAAAGACACGTACATAACTTTAACATTGTGGTACCATTTGATTCTAACCCGCGTGAGTTAGTAGACTATGACCAAGGAAAGGGGATTGCATTTTTTTATTCAAATGATAGAAGCTTACGGTTTTGATGTTGAAGTCGGGCGTTGTTGATTTTGTGAAGGTTGTGATTCACTTTGAGTCTTTGGGTGTTTGAGATTTTGGTTTGGGAAAGTCATAAATGTATTTTGTTTTAGAATTAAAGAAAAAGAAAAGGATACATTCTAATTGATTATATATGAAGTTAACTATTTTTTTTATTTTGTGTTATAACTCATAATTTGTAGGTTTCTTTGTAGGATTTTTTTACTGTTGTTTTGTGCGGTATGAGCCATAGTAATAAAAATAAAAATTGGTGATGATTTCAAAATATTTTTTGCTTTTTTTAAGGGATAGAAAAACCCAATTAAAAACAATTAAATTTTGATAAATTGATGTGTTTTTAGCCAATTTCTCTTTGTTCAGTTAGATTCTTTTTATGTTGATACTTAAAAATGATTTCTTTAACTTCATTGAGATAGGAATTGGGTGTTTGAATTGATGTCTCCATATATATATAAATATTTTTTTTTTTTGAGAAACAAACACACACACACACACAAGGGAGAGGGAAAGAGGTTCTAACACAAAGACACACCACAACTCCACTCAAAAGCCATGGTAACTTTTAAGGGAGGGTGGGGCAAGTTATACTACACACAACACACTCTCTTAAGCAATGTGGGACAATTACCTATTCTTTTTTTTTTTTTTTTTTTTTTGAGAAACAAACACAAACACACACACAAGGGAGAGCAAAAGGGGTTCTAACACAAAGGCACACCACAACTCCACTCAAAAGCCATGATAACTTTTAAGGGAGGGTGGGGCAAGTTATAGATGTCTCCATATTTGGTTGTGAGAATAGAGTGGTTGAGGAAGTGTTTGGTAGGTTGCTTAAATTTATGTAATTTTAGAATATAAAAATATTTTATGCTTTAAGTTCTTATTTATAGATTTCAAAATCATTTAATTAGTTTAAAAAATAAAATCTATTTAATTTTAGCAATAAATATTATAATATGTTATAGTCTTATAGTGTTATACAAATTTTTTAATAAAATATGAATTAAGAAAATCAAGTTTCAAAGTATTCAATAATATTGTGGGCAAACATAAATATTATATAACAAAATAAGTACTATATGTAGGTCTGAATATATATAAAAATGATTCCAAAAAAATTGTAAAGTGGTCTGTGCATCGCACTGGACATCATTTAGTTACCTTTAAAGTCTCTAACAACAACCCTAATGCCAGCTGATGAGGAGCCCCTAAAGAGAGCTCTATCAAAGTTAGCTTTGTAAAAAGGCAAATCAAGGGGGTACCCAATGCTCAGACTGAAATACAAGCTGAGGCAAACTAGACGGTATGAAAATGGTATAGAATTCTTGTAGTCTTGCCACTGCATCAAAGTAGATCTTATGGTATGGTAGTGATCCTTGCACCGTACAATCTGCATTCCTCTTGAACCAGATACTCGACCCTACCATAGTGAATCGATCTGCTAATTTTGGATCATTAGATTTAAAAACTCCCAAAAACAAATTCCTGAAATCTAGGAAGTGTTCAAATAATCTTGTTCGATAGAACTTATCCTCCCACCTAACATCTTTAATCCTTTGACATAACCAAAGAGCGTGATACAACCCCGTCCACAACCACGTGTAGCTCCTCTTTTCCCTTGAGGGGTTATGGTTAGATCTAAGGATTTTTGGAAATAAAACAGTAAACAAGAGGAAATATATGGTTATACTTTGAGGGATATCCAAGACCTTCTTAACAAGCAAAGCTTGATTTTTACTAAAATATTCTCATACCTCTTTATTAATCATAATAGGCCTTATATAGGCTTACAACCGAACGTAAAAACAAATCCAACACCTAAACGATAGAAACAATTCCTACAATTGCTAGCCTACTAGTCTGATAAAGATAAAGGCAATTGCTATCATATTAAATAACAAATACTTGAAATATCACATAACAATCAATAGTTAAGATAAAGATAAACTCCTAAACAAATTCAAAAGCTAGAACCAATCTGGTATGGCAGCTGGTATGTAACACACACTCCCTTCCCCTTAAAATCATCCCTTGTCCTCAAGGGATCCTTCTCCATGCTGATCCGGCCAACACACCTCAATAAAAAATAGCTTCTTACATTGATGTCCTAGTGCAAAATTCTCACCACAATTAGCACAAGCCCTAGTCCCGCCTCTCTTTTTGATAGTTTTAGTAGTTGGACTCACTTTGCTAAGTTTTAGTAGTTGGACTCACTTTGCTAAGAGATAGAGGCAAAGGCTCTTCATTTTCTTTAGATGGAGGTTGTTAGGAAATTTAGATCCCAGTTGATAGAATCAACAAGTTTTAGATCTAAGTTGTTAATTAGACTTATTACGAATAAAACTTGTTAAAACAAACAAACATCAATATCATGTTCAAATCATGCAACGGAAAAATAAATAAGACAAGATATGATAACCTAGGAAAACCAATGAAACAAACTAGTTTCACAATAAAAAAAAACCGGAGGGAAACCTTCCTAAAAAACAATTCACTATAGTAAAGAGAAGTTTCAGATCTACTACAAAACTTTTGTCCCTGGACTCTACAATCCCCGTAGATGAACTTACAGTAGAAACCTTCTCTTTGCTTGGAACCTCTGAACTCTTCAATATATGAATGCCACCCTTTTTGTTGCACAGATCCTAGTACATGACTAACTCCTTTGCACAAATCCCAAGATCGTGACTCACTCACCAACTTGAAGAAGATGTTGGCTGCAAAGTTCTTCACTTCATCAACAATGAAGATCAAGAAGCACTTGGTTACAAAACCCTAAGGCGCAAAGACGCAATAGCTTCTTTCGGAGAGAATAAGGCATCGGTCACCTTTTGCATATGTTCTCCTTGTATTCTATTATGTGACGACCTCTAAAATAAGCCTTATATATGTTTAGGGTTTTGAGAAAAGAAACCCTACACAAATACAAAAGCATGGGCCGAAAATTAGATCTGAAAATCTGAATTCCTGTAACCTCGATAGATATCTCGATAGATAGTATTTGTCGAGCCTCATTAAACCTCGATAGATAGCTATCTATCGAGCGGCTATTGAGCTATCTGCCCACAGGTGTCGAGCTATTCATCTAGCTTTAGTGAACAACTTTTCTTCACTTGTTTTTTGGTCCAATCTTCATGGCTTTAATACTAGACTTGAACAACATGTTTCTTGAGGTATTAAACACATCCTAGATCTACCCAAATACAAGTAAAGTATGTTTGTTAAAGGATTAGCCAATTACACAAAATATGTCCTTAATAGAGGTTGTTGATGTTGAAATTGCCCACTACAAATAAATAAGGAAGCCGGTTTGAGTGCTTGACCATCAATTTGTAAATGTTCTTTTAAGGCCACTAATGAAGCAAATACTCTTTCACATATCCATTTGCTTGAGCTTCATTAGATCACCAAAGAAGTCATCAAACTCTATTGGGCCATAACGTGTGTACAAGCCTTCTTTGAGGAGAGGCCAAGTTATTACTCTCTTCTTCCTTTAGTAATTGATACCATAATTGTGCTTCCCCCTCCAAATGGTAGGCAACCAATGAAATTTTTCTTCCTCAGCAATATTTTGGAATTCAAAAAATTTCTCTGCATGGCAGATCCAACTAGTTGGATCTTCATTTCTGTTGAAGTGTGGGAAATCTAGTTTTGTCACCCTTGGAATGACAGTACCATGTGAGCCGGATGGTCCAAAGTTGACTCTACCTCAAGACCTTTCCCCCTCACCACGCTTGTGAGAACTCTCACTACTATGATTACTCTAAAGGTTGTCAAAATGAGCATGCATTGCAGCAAGCATTCCCTATATCTCGTTCATCATCTTTTGTTGTTCCAAAACCATGGAAGTCTGGTTGTTAACCTCACCTTCCAATTTGTCCACCCGATCCTTAGCCATAACCTACTTTGATACCAATTTGATACAACCCCCTCCACGGCCACGTGCATGTGCAGCTCCTTTTTCCCCTCAACGGGCTATGGTTAGATCTAAGGATTTTCAGAAATAAAACAATAGACAAGAGGAAATATATGGTTATACTTCGAGGGATAACCAAGACCTCCTTAACAAGCAAAGCTTGATTTTTACTAAAATATTCTCATACCTCTTTATTAATCGTAATAGACCTAATATAGGCTTACAACTAAACGTAAAAACAAATCCAACACCTAAACAATAGGAACAATTCCTACAATTGCTAGCCTACTAATCTAATAAGGATAAAGGCAATTGCTATCCTATTAAATAACAAATACTTGAAATATCGGGTAACAATCAATAGCTAAGATAAAGATAAACTCCTAAACAAATTCAAAAGCTAGAACCAATCTAGTATGGCAGCTGGTACGTAACACTCTGAAAAATATTGTTATTGATCGAGTGTTCACTTTGGAGGTTTGGACTCCCTCAAAGTAGTCTATCTATCAATTAGGAGGTCTTGGTTCCCTTGAAGTAACCAACAAACTCAATTGGTTTGTAACAATTAGTATTAGAGCCAAGCATGAAGTAACAATAGTTGGAACAATTGTTGGAATGCATAGAAAAACTAAAAGAGATACAATCTCTAACAGTTGAAACTATCAAAAAAATGCAAATGATATGCAAGTCCTTGCATTTGGCTAGATATGAACAAGAGACACCAACTAAAGAGGATAGTGGGCAATGCGCAACCAAAGAGACAAATTTGGCTCTCTGTGAATAAAAGAAGCCAAATAAGGAAAGTGGTGGGCAATGCAAACTCGAAGATAAGAAGACCATGGGAGCTCCACAAAATCAAATCATTCCACCTTCACGCTATTCAAGCATGCAACAACTTTTAAATCAGGTTAAAGATAGTTTTACAGCACCAAATAGCTTTCCATCTCTACTGATACCCAGTCATAAGATCCTTTTAAGCCCAAGAAGTGATCCAGTAGGTGAGAAGCAACTTGGGAAGATCGAGCTCTTATGCAACAATCATTTTCAGATTAAACCCTTAAGGACAAGGGCTGATTTCAAGGGAAGAGGAATGTTACGGGCTTAGTTTTTATTTAATTTTATTATTTAAGATTTTCTTAGGAGTTGGATTATTAGATAATGATAGGATAGATTGTTAGCTTAGTATTTGAATAAATCTTATCTACTTGTAGATAAAGATTTGGTTTCTTTTGAATTTAAATGTTAGATTTATCTTGTAAATCCATCTATTTATATGTCTTGATGTTGATTAATAAAAAAGAAAGTTGAAAAATATTATTATGGAGTGAGTATTCACTTTGGAGGTTTGGACTCCCTCAAAGTAGTCTATCTATCAATTAGGAGGTCTTGGTTCACTCAAAGTAACCAACAAACTCAATTGGCTTTGAAACAAAGCATGAATTGTATCCTCCAACTTAGAGTTGCAACCACCACATATTGCAAACTTAGTAACATTCCTATGGAATAAATTCTTCTTAGTAGGCAAAGCTTCATTACATGCCCTCCAAACAAAATGTTTAACTTTATTAGGCACTTTCAAGCCCCAAATCTTTTTCCAAAAACCCCGATGGCTTAGTAGGGTTCAAAGTACTAAGCCTTGTTAAGGCCTCATTGTCCATAAGCGACTTATAGTCACTCTTTGTTGTGTAAGTGCCTTGAGTTGTACTCTACCAATAAATCAGCTTATTAGTAGTGTTGTGATAATTGAGGGGCAAACACAAGATAGAGCTAGCTTCACGGGGTAAAAATTCATTAACAACCCGGTACTCCAACCAGCTTGGGCCATCCTCATTAATAAGGGCATAAACCCCAGTATCCATAGGCAAGTTGTTTTGAGGGGAAATGACTTTACTTGAGGTCAAGTCAAGTAAACATTTATCACCTCAAATCTTCACTTTCTTTCCATCACCTATTCGCCAAATAGAACCCAAATTGATCACCTTCCTCGCCTTTAAAATGCTTTGCCAAGCATATGAGCCTCCACCCTTAACATCCTCATCCATGATTGATCCGTTAGGGAAATACTTTGCTTTGAAGACTTTGTAGAAAAGGGAGTTTGTATTGTGTAATAGATGCCATACTTGTTTTCCCAGTAATTCCTTCATGCATTAGCGAGGTAATACCCAACAGAAGTTACAATCCTGGGAAGGGCAAATTTGCCAAGTCTACAGGCTACACAGTGTTGCCTTCCAAATTTGGTGCATAGCCCGAGCTTTAGTGGGAGGAGGAAGTGGCTAAGCCTTGATGGTCTGTAGAACTGGAGGCTAACTAGCTAAGCTTAAAGACTTAGCACTCCTAACTATCATACAAGACACACATTTGATCTAAAAGCTCCCTTTCATATTACTTGGCTTTATTCAAGCAAAATGGCAAAGTTATATCATTATTTTTGTTTTTATTTATGGCTGGGAGGTAGTTTTAAAGTGAATTATGAACTGATATTCATGTAATATCTTGTGCAAGTGCTTGGGGAGCTACTTGTTGTTGTTGCATCTGTAAAATGTAAAGAGTAAATTTGGTCATGTCAACTTACGTTGAGGATATAGTAGTATGGTTAACACGTACCAAGTTTTAGGTGTGCATTGCCTTCTATGTCTACATTATTCCATGCATTTCTCAATTTTGAATGCTAAAACAAACGAAAAGTTGACCCATTGCGATTTGTGCACAATGGAGGTAACAAGCATCTTCAATACATGAGAAGTACAAATTGTAATACAAAGCTTCAAATTTATTTAAGTCCCTTTAAGGGAGATAACACCTTAGAGAGACTCCACTCGAGACTTAACATATTAAGATATCACTTAACCCAAAAGTAAAGCCTAAATATTAAGTACAATACAATGACTAAGTACAAAACACACACACACACATATAAACTAGTTTCAATAAATCCCAGTCTCGGTGTCTTTCTGCTTGAATCTTCCTTTGCGGATGAGCCATATTCAATGTAATGACTAATGACCACTAAAAGCCTATCTTTCATTTATTAAGCAAAACAGAAGTACGTATGTCTCCAAGACTTCTTTATCAACAAGCTGCCACAAACAACCCAAAATCCAACAATGAAACCCAGCACAATACTTAGGTGAAACCATAAATTTTCAAATTGATCTTCACCATTGTTATGCACATGTACATCTTCTTGATCTTTATGTTCTACATTCCTGTCACTTGGCATTGAGAAACTTATTGGCAATGGAGGAGGCCCATAAAGTTGTGGGTTACCTTCATAAATAGATGGATCGAAGGTTTGAAACTGGTTGGATGATGGAATTTGTCCGCACAAGTTGTTATATGACAAATTCAAATGGCTCAAAAAAGTCATAGATGACGTGCTTGGAGGAATGTGACCTAAAAGATGGTTGCATGAGAGATCAAGAGTTTCTAATTGGTGCAAACCTTCAATATTCTCTAGTATGTTTCCCTCAACTGATTCCATGACAAATTCAAGGAATTCAGTAACGTCAAATTTGTTAGTTTTGCTAGGATCTCCCCTGAAAGACTATTTTTTGAAAAATCCATGAGATTAACATTTGCGATTTGATCATAGTATTCATATTGTCTTCCTTTAACAACCAAATCCATATGCTCTGCAACATCTCCAAAGTTCGTGTCATAGAAATGCTTGTAACTAGCCAAACTGCCAAAACATGATGGAATAGATCCTGAGAAATTATTTTGGGCAAGGTCCAAGACATGGATATTAGTGATACCACACAATTGTTTAGGAATTTTTCCAAAGAGCATATTTCCTCTTAAGCTTAATTTTTTTACTAACAAAAGACTTTCTCCAATCCATTTTGGTATGGTCCCTAACAATCTATTCTCACCAAGATCAAGTGTTAATAGTGATTTGCTTGAAACAAATTTCAGGCATAAAGAGAGGTTCCTAGAAAAATTGTTGTTATTCAATTTCAACCACATAAGAGAAGGTAGTGAGCACATTGAGCTTGGAATGCCACCAAATAGATTATTCTTGGACAGATCTATGAAGACCAGACTTTGCATACTCTTTCAGTGGTTATGGATATTTCCAGATAAATAATTGTTTGAGAGAACAAGGTAGCCCAATTGCTTAGTCCATTTATGGATGATGGGATGCTACCATTTAGAAAGTTGCTAGAGAGATCTAAAGCTATCAAGTGTGACATTTCTTGGTTGATTCTTATCGGTATTGGTCCAGAAAGTAAATTGCTACTCAAAGAGAGTCTTGTCACATTAGGCCATAGTGGTAGTCGACCCTCTAAATAATTGAAATCTAGATGTACTGACTCTAGGGAAGAGAAGCTTAATGACTTAGGGAGGTTTCCCATTAATTAATTATGAGAAAGATCTAAACCCACAAGCTGTGAAGAATAGTTCCACAACCAATTCGGTATTGTATTTGAAATTGCAGTATTTACTAAATGGATCTGTGTGAGTTCCTTTTGTGTTCTAAGCCATTCAGGGAATGTAGGGTTCAATTGACAGTCAGAAATGTAGACAAAATGTAGACTAAAAGGAGGAATCTAGTCACGTGTCACATTGAAAACTAAAAGGTTCCTAGATGATGACAAGGAAAACTCATACAATTCTGTGAGATTTAGGAAATGAGTTTCAGTCAAGATACCTTGCCAATAATTCCAAAAGAGATGCAACTCTCTTAACTCCGAAAGTTGTCCAATTGATTCTGGGATGGTTCCTTTTGTCTTGTTGTCTTGGACATCCAGTATCTCCAAACGTTTTAAATTTCCCAAAGAATGAGGGATATTCCCAATGAGTTGGTTATTGCCCAAATTTAACTCCTCTAGGCTGTTAGGATTAGTGCCCTTAAATCCTATTATATGATACTATGTATGACATTATGTATGACTTAATGTTGTGATGAATAAAGTTGTTTTATTATTATCTAAAATAAGGGTAACATGAATATTTGGACATTATCATATAGTCTATGAGATGCATAATATGTGATTTAGTTACAAGAGATATAAATCACAAGTTCTTTGTAAACTTAGAATTTTAGTTCGTAGTCGGTAATGAAATTGGGCATTTCATCTGTGAAGATTATAACATATCAACTAAGATGATTTGTCTTGTTCATAGAAGTGGAGACTTCTAGTTGATATGTTTTAAGAGTTAAGACATTGAATCGGACTCATTGTGGGATTTACTATTCTCCTAATGACTGTCAAATGAATAATAAATCTCACGACTTCTATTTACATGAAATCTTAATCTTGAGAGAATAATGTACCTGAACATAAAGTGTAGGTCACTACAAGAAAAACGAGCTGTTGCGGCGGGCCTATTGCGGCGGGTGCAAAAACTGCCGCCTATTGCGGCACGTTTTGGGCCTACCGCTGTACATGAGATCTATTGCGGCGTTCTATTGGCCCACCGCAATAGTTCTAGTATTTTGCAGCATACTATAGCGGCGAGCCAATGACCAGCCATAATAGATCTATTTTAGTGGCCCTAAACTTAGATATAGCGGCGTGTCAATGACCCGCCGCAATAGACCCTTACATTTTCTGTTTCCCTCACCTAGACCTAAATTTTCCCTCTATTTTTTTTTGGTCCCGTTTCTTTTTTAGCTAGTCTCCCACACAGACACTCTCCCTCTCTCACACACACACTCTCTCTTAGACACTTCGAAAATCTCCTCACTATCTCATCTCTACCACTACCCACAAACCCATAGCCATCACCACCACCAAATCACAAACAAAAACAAACCACTGTAAACCCATAGTCACCACTGGCCAAACCAACCCACAGCAAACCCACAGTCACCACCAGCCACCATCACCCACCCACCTGTCACCACCGTAAACCCTAACTCAAAGTCAACCCACCACTAGCCACCACCACTAGAAAACAACCACCAAATCACAAAACCCAGCCATCACAAAACAACCACCATCACAAACACAAAATCCAGCTATCACAAAATTTCACCCACCACCAAATCCGATCCACAACCAAACCGTGACCACCAAAGCACTGTGACTCGCACCCATGGGAAATTGGTGAGAGAGAGAGGGACGAGCAAGAGAGGGCAAGGGCAAGTTTGGCTTTAAGGGATTGCTTTGCTTCAGAACTGGGCTGATGTGGTCTTCGATCCTAATTTGGTTAAGGTTTGTGGTCATGGGTGTTTTGACTGTTTATGTGATTTTTGGTGTGTTTGAATGTTAGTTTGTGGTGAATTGGGAAATGGGTCAGTGTTTTTTTTTTTTTTTTTGTGGAAGTTTGAGTTTTTGGAGTTGGTTTTGTTGTTTTGGACTATGGGACCAGGGTTAGTAATAATTGCTTTGTGATTCTCATGTTGTGTTTAACAGTTTACGTAATTGTGGGTGTGTTTGAATGTTAGTTTGTGGTGAATTAAGAAATGGGTTAGTGCCTTTTTGAGTTGGTTTTGTTGTTTTGGACTAGGGATTAGTAATAGTTGCTGTTTTTTTTATTTGTGCCTAGTTTTCTAATTTGTGAGTTTTTTTTTTTCTTGGACTATCGGTTAGGTTGGTCCTAGTTGATTGGTTTCTATGACTTCATTTATGTTTTGTTAATTTATATATTTTTTAAAACTTGGTTTAATTTGCAATTTCTGCTGAACCAGATCATGTGAAGTGTTTAATTTGGTTTCTTTTTGTGGTTTATGTGTCTTTTGGTTGGGATATTTATTTATTTTTATTTTTTACATTATTAATCAGGAGTGTATCGTGAATATGATCGGTTAGTCTAAGATTTTGAGTTGAAGCTAAATGCATTTGTTTTGCAATGTAGATCAGCCTTTATAGTTTAGTATATCTGATTAATATATTTATTGTAATGATGCCATTTCTTTTTCTTTAGTAATTATGGATGCTAGAAATTATAACAGGTTAGTTTAATGATAGAGGTTCATTAGTGGAGTACGCTGCATTAATTATTAATATTATTTTTTAATTTTAAGTGTATAGTTCCTATAGTAATTGAACTTAATCAAGTTTTTTCATTGTTCAGATCATGGGCATGGGTATTTTTATTGGAGAGGAAGAAATAGAGAGAACCAGACTCTGTCCAAAGGCGACTCTAGGATTTTTTTCTAGAGGGGTCAGTAAGAAGATATATCTTAGATAAAATATAAATTTTACGGTCTAAATGATTTTCTTATTACAAATTTGTTTATAGTATGTACTAGTAATAGAATCTAAAAAAACCATAGGTTCATTTGACATATTTTTTCTTAATATAATGAACATGTTAATTGTTGTTGTTAAGTGAATTTTAATTATTACTGCTTAAAATACTTTTATTTATTAGTTTATGATGATTATATGTTTACATTGTACTATCAATGTAAGATTTATATTATAGATAATTATAATACACATTTGCAAAAACTATATAATATTGTACACATTTGTTTAGAAATAATGTAAATATTACAATGATAGTACAATATAAACTATAAATTTTCCATTAGTTTATTCAAATTTATTAAGATCTAAATGGTCTTTTTAAAACAATTTTAAATGAAAAAAAAAATATTTTGTTGTTGGGCTTACTATTTCTTCTAGATTTTAGATAAAATTGGATTGCTGTTAGGCATTTTTTATTTATTTAAAAAGATCAAAATATTGTTAAGATGATCATAATTAACTTATTTCAAGTGGTTTTAAAAAATTTTAGAATTAGAGTGTTCAAGTTTTTATTTAGAGGGTCAAATAAAAAAAAAAACAAAATATATTATATATAAAAAAGAAATTTAAAAAAAAAAAATTGCTAGCTTTTGAACCCCCTGAACTATACATGGCGCCGCCCATGACTCCGTCGACAAAATCGTGTATAGTGACGTAAATTCTTTGGGGTTTTGGTTTGGCTTTAAGGGATTGCTTTGCTTCTGCTACTGTGTCTTTGTCTGTGAGAGAAAAACTTTGTTCAGCCTCAGACCGATTTCTTCACAATCCCAAAAATACCATCTCGTCTTCTTCAGGTATCTCTCTCTCTCTCTCTCTCTCTCTACTTTTCTTTCAATTTTTTAAGGTATTATAACATTGAATTTGTTTGTACATATATGTCTATATAACTATTGATATATGTTGTTTTTATTTCCTCGGATTGGTGATTGTGGGGATTTGGAGCTTGAGAATGGAGTGAAACTATAGCCAGAGACTATAGCCATTGAAGATGCTGTCAGGGTTCTATTGCATGGTTTAGGGGAGGATATTAATAGAGAGGGTCTCAAGAAGACCCCTTTTCGTGTTGCCAAGGCACTTTGTGAAGGAACCAAAGGTGCTTTTTTAAACCGTTGCTTTGTTAAATCTAACTACCTCTGTAGTCTATTTTCACCATTGATTATTAGCTATTCTTTTCTACCAATTCCTTATCACATTTGTACATAAAAATGTTGCTTAGAATAATATTATAGAACACAATAGAATTTGAGGGTTTTTTTAATATAATTTTTGTACACATGCAGCTGTATTATGAACTCTCAATTAAAGTACTTACTTTTTATGGATTTACATTGAGGCTGTCATTTTGCTTTGCCAGTTTGAGTTTCCCTAAATGACTTACTTTTTGCCATATTGGTGTATTTTGATTTTACAAAGTCAAATTCACTACTCAGTTTGATTTCTTTTCTTTTTTGGTTTTTCCCAATGACTGCAGTGCACTGTGTATTCAGCTTCACAGAAATTGCCTCTCTGTTTTCTTTGGTTGTGAGTTGGGCTGCTCTACAATCCAGCATGATATTGCCGCTCTCAATCCAGTGGACTTCCTGTTTTTTAAGAGGTAGCTGTAGCTCCATTGGGTTGCTCTACAATTTCACGTTTTCTTTTTTTGGTGGTATGAATTCTGGGTTTGTATTAGTTTTTTTAGTTTCATGTGAGATTTGTGGTTTTTTGACACATTCAAAAAAGGATTTCTTTTGAACTTTTCATTGTTTTAGTACAGTGATCTTTATGTTGTTGTTGTTTTTGTGATGTTCCATCCAGATCTATATGGGATTGGATTTGATGATGGTTCATATTGACTTTTCTGTTTAATCTGTATAGATTGATCTGGAAATTTGTTTTTCGAAAGAGAAGGAACTTCTTACATCAATCATTTTGTTTTGGGAGAGTTTTCATGGGTTTATGTTTTATTGTTCATTTTCTATTCAATATCGTACTGTATATCAGGTTTTCATGACTCTTTAGATCAATTGTATTTCATGGGTTTATGTTTTTATTGTTCATTTTTCTATTCACATGTATAGCACCATGGGTGTGAGAGCATTTTGAGTGTCAGTGTTGAATTTGTCGTTTGATTGGGTGCTTTGAGAACAATTTTCTTGTTAAGTAGATAATAGAATAACTTTCCTCCTTTTCATATTTATGTATAGCATGTCTTCGCATTCATCTGTTCTTATCATCCACGTCCTCATTGAATTAATGGAACTATTCGGTTTTTATAAACTATATGATACACATTGATTGTCTCTCTAGACTTAATTATTTGCTTTTATTTCTATCATGAAAAGGTGTTTGATGAAGACTTACCTCTATAGATGTCTGATTGCTTTCTGTTTTGGGTATTTACTTTTTGAAGTCTAATATTTTACTTGTGAAAAGTATAGCTTGAGATTCCTCTAACTCTAAGCACTGGTGTGATGGTCAATGTGTTTCAAGTGCATTTGTCTTCATATGGAGGAATCCAAATACCCTCATATTTATGTATTTTACTTTATAGTTGAAAGTTCAAAAACGTGTACAAAAACACTTTTGAACGTTTAAACCCCCAAAAACCAACTTAACCAACACAAGCAATATGTCAAACAACTAGTGTGCGGAAACTTAACATATGCTATAATCTGAATTGGTTAAACAACTATCTAAGCCATAACAAAATAAACCACAAAGCAGATAATGTAAAGGCAGAGATAGAGAGGAAGGAAGATGCAAACACAGAGATAACACCGGATATGTTATCGAAGAGGAAATCAAGACCTCGGCGAAAAACCTCTCCGCCGCCCTCCAAGCGGTAATCAATCCACTAGAAAATACAGTTGGGATACAAGGACAGAATAGACCCTCCAAGCCTAATCTACCCAATGCACCTAAGCCCTCCAAGCTTCTTGCTCCAACGAGGTTGCGCCCGAACCTTTTTCTTTTCTAGCTTTCCGGATTCCGCTACTACACCGTAGCATCAACCAATGAAGATTGGCTCCTTCCTAATCGCTTCCCAGAACTCCAAACGTCTGTCTCACAGAGATGATAATGGTGAGAACCAGGTTTGGTATAAGACCTCTCAAGGATTTGACAATGGAGAGGAAGAGAGTGAGGGAATTTGATGAGACTCTAAGGTAGAGATTGTGGGTGAAACAATCTGGTTTTTCTTTAGGGTTTCTCTCAAAATTCTCTGGAAGCTCTCTTTCAATCTTGGGTTAAAAGGGTATTTATACGGGAGTGGAGAGGAATGCGAAACGTCGGGTTTTTCCAAAACAGGGGTGGCTCGCGGCTTGACCTCGCGGCTTGACTAAGTCGCGAGTTCGATCCATGAGATAACCGTATGGCGATTGTCCTGTAGTGCTCCAGCTAGCATGACTGTTCATCTTCCAAAGATGCTTGGCACGTGTGCGGTTCTCGCGAGTTGAAGCCGCGAGTCCAGCCGCGAGTCCCAGCCGCGACACTCTGTTTTCTTACACACTCTTGAGCAATCTTCACTCTATCTCACTCACTACCCTTACAACAATCCCACCTAAATACAGGGTTACTAAATGCTGAATTACAAGCAAATTTGGCACGGAATAAAGCCAATTAGATGGTTGAATAAATTCAACCTTACAATCTCCCCCTTTGGCTATTCCGTGACAAAACCCTAAAACAGACTCTAAACTTAAAATGTGAGTTGGGAACAGTTGAACAAAACTCACTCACACCTAACTCTAGAAGCAGTGAAGCACTTGAATCATATGAACATAAACTCCTGAAACACAACAATACACCATGATCATTGTAAGCAGAAAATTATAAATGCATATGAAACAGGCAATATGAGATCAAGCAAAGATGGAGTTAATAAACAAACCATGGCTTGATCAACCAAGTGAACACCACAAGGTAGTGATCACGGTGTTCATTCACACTTGGAATGAACACAAGGACATACAAGTTAACAAGCACAAGACAAGTCACTTGTATGCTCAACACTCAACCAATGCATAGCTCACAAGGCATATGCATCTAGGAACAATCCTACAAGGGCACAAGAGTGACAAGACAATAAACCACAATGCAGAACATTTGGAACAAAGTACTGATTTCAACAAGCATAAAGGCTGCACTTAAGCATGGTACAAACCACAAGGCCTACAAATATGCTTAAAACATAACCCTAAAAGCTTACAAAAGCAAATGGGTACAAAACATAATTTCCTGAATAACATCATCAAAATGTATTCCAGTGTATCAAAAACATAAAACCACTAAGAGTACTCAAAACATAAACATATATAACCACGCTTCGCTTTTAGCAAATACCCCCTCAACTAATTACTCCCCTTAAGCTTTTCTGCTTCTTAATCATCAATGAACTTCTCCCCCTTTTTGACAGGAATTGCCAAAGGGTCACTTGTCATCTTTGAGTTGTGAAACTGTCAAGTGTAGCAGCCAAGACATCAATCTGGTCTTGCATGGCTCTCATCCCGTCGTAGTGCTCTGTTTGGACTGCCCCGATCCCATCAAGCCTTTCCAGAATGATCCGGAAAGCATCCGGAGGTGCATCTGCAGAAGTTGAAGCTCTAGACCTTTTGCCACTCCTCCTGGGTGTTGAGGTGGATGCAGGCCCTCTCGCCTCTCGCATCGCCTCCATTGGGACTTCCTCTCCTTCATCACCTTCATCTTCTTCTCCGGAAGCCTAACACCGATCCTTTTGCAGGTAAGTTTGTTGATTGCAGAGGGTGTGGACATGTGACTTATGTCTTGAGGAATTGGAACACCTTTACTCCTAAAAATCCTCATTAGCAAACTTGGAAAGATCAATTTAGGTCTAGATGTTGTTCTTGTCTCATCCACAATGATGTCAAAGATGTGGGAACTTATATCTATGAAGTTCTTCTCTTTGAGATCCATCAAAAAGATTGCTCTAGCACAATTGATTGTGGTCAACTTCTTAATAGGATAGAGGTTAAACATCATGATTATGGTTATAACCCTCATGTCCACTTGAAAGGCAGTGGTATTCAAACACTTCCCTTCTCTCTACCCACCTATCCTCTGTTGAACTGTTTCAATAGAGACACTCCTATCCTTGAAATTGATAAACTCCTCATCATCCAAACCTTCAAGCCCTAGTACTTCATCTATGACATGTGCATCCAAGACAAATTCTTTACCCCTCACCCAAAGAAACTCAATTCATTATCCTTTATCACAAAGATTTGAGTAAAATTCCCTAATTAAGGGTTCACACACAAAGCAGGAAACCACCCAAAAGCTTTTCCCAACCTCTTCCTTCAAAACAACTGGGAATAAAAGTTTGCCTTAGGTCCTCCAAATCCACAAATCTCTCTTGAATGATTCCTGCATTCAAGAAGTTGTCCTTGTATCTCTCAAAGTGGTGAACAGACCTAAACAATCTAGGATCCATCTTTAATCTCTTATCAGCCTTCTTTGCGGTAGATTTCTTCTTCTGAGGTAAGGGAGCCATCTGTGAACAATCGAAAAAGGCCACAACAACATATAGCAATATATGTGCATAACCAATCAAGATCATGTAATAAACAGAGAGATATCAACCATACAAATGAGCTTCAAAACTTAAACAACAAGCTACTTAGTTCAAACATATGGATAAATCAAGTCTAGGATAGGAAACACAGGAACAACATGGTGAAACTTTCCCAAAGGCGGATAATTGACCTTGAGACAGATAATGGAAAAATGATATGACATTCAATCAACATATTGATCCTAACAGGAGCATCCTACAGATTAACACACTAAAAACATGCAAATCTAGCACAAGAAAACTCACATCCTCAGAACGAACCAATAGAAATCACTCAATAGCTCAAAGATCAAATTGAAATAGAATAAACATTTAGCTAATCACAAGATGAAGAGAAATAAGCATATGACAATCATGTAGCACAAACTATAGCAACAGCATCCATAAGCTAAGTAAGAACAAGGAGCAGAGACCGAAGCACAAACCCATTTCAAAAACACAATCATATGCGAAAAATCAAGGGTAAAAACACAAAATTAAGTAGAAAAGAGTGTCAAACAGAAAACTCATACACAGAATTTGACGATTTTGAGCTACAAGAGTGCAACACAAGAGATTGGAAAAGGGAGCACGGAGTGTTTGGGAGGGAGAGAGTTTAGAGGGAAGATGAACAGTCACAAAAATTCGAGGGAAAACTGGAAAAGGTTTAAAAACTGCTCCTGTTTCTCGCAAAACACGCGATTTTCGCGATCGGATTAAGTCGCCACACGATCGCCACTCAAGCCGCTTTAAAACACAAGAACAAAGTTTTGAAAAATTTTTCTAAGTGTTTTTCGCGACCGAAGGTCTACCAGCGAGTGAGTCGCGAGCTGAGCCGCGAAAATCTTTGAGTGAACTCGCGACTGGACCTTCTACTCGCGATCAAGTCGCCAAAAATGACCAGCGAAGCTGCGACTAAGGCCCGCGACTTGACACACCCGCGACTGAGCCGCCAAAACAGGGCAAAACTGTATTTTTGAAATTTTCAGATTTTTCAACCAAGATACTTTCCAAAAACACCTAAAACACTCAAAAATCTTTTTGTGCTTGAATTAACAAAGATTGAGCATGTGAAAACATATTTCATCAAGTACAATCACACAAATGAATATGGCATTTATCGAACATAAACTTGTGTGTTGTGTGTGGATATCAACAATGAGATAGTCCTTTGTCTAATGTGAAGCTTCAATGATCAATTCAACCAAGGCATACACAATTAGCACTAGGTCATGTGACCAATCTCAATTATAGAAATATGAATATATGACTTCCCACACATAACTTGATAACATAACTTGGAGCTTTTCATTTGACTCCACTTTCGGACATTACATTTGATCTCTTTAGGCACTCATCTCTCATTGTGAGAGGGATATATACCATTTCTCTTTGAAGAACAGGCCTTTGGCCCTTTTTGAAAGAAATTTCACTTTTAATATAAGGTCGCTTACCCTTTTTCCTAGTCAAATACTAGAATGTGCGACAGGCTTTTGCAGCTCAATATCTCTTTTCATTTGGAGATTTACATTTGGTGAGCTCTTTTTAGCAAAACAAAAATCAAAAGTGGGAAGATATATAGACACAAAGTCTATGCATGTCTCAAGATCAACATAACCATTCACTAATCATTCATGACAAGTTTGAAGATCTATTTACAACAATCACATAGATTTCAAGATTTTTTCCCATAGTGATATGAGTGCATGAAAACAAGCAATGCTCGAAAATGCACAAAGCCATTAGCACAAAGGTACAAGGCAAAACGAGTTTTAAGACAAAACTCAACAAAGTCAATCAAGCTTTTTGATTTTCAAATTTTTATGTAATTTTTGGATTTTTGACTCAAGAAACAAAATGATTGATAAAACTCAATTAAAAAAAATTCACAAGAAGACAAGCAAACAACCAAAAAACAAAAACAACAAGCATACCACACAAACATAGTCACAAAGCATAGGAAGTATTAGTGCATGGACATGTTGTAATGCTTATGCATGAGTACCCCTTTTCACCCACACAACACTTGCGTTTGGGGTGATTTCCTTAACGGATTGGGTACGGGAGTTAGGGCTTTCAAACCTTCGTGAGAAGCTTTCCAAGCAGTTGGTGAAGGCACCAATCATCTTCATCACGTTCACCATTCCGGGATCGCCATTTTGCTCTCTAGGTTGATCACCCGCCCAAGTTCTCCTATCAATTCTTGGTCCTCTTGGCCTTTGAGGAGTTGCACTGTTCTTTGCTCTCGACTTTTGGCAATTTGGTCGAGTGTGCCCTTGAAGTCCGCAATAATGGCACACATACATTCCTCTAGGACCTCTTTGTGGTCGTGGACGTGACTTGGCACGAGATTCGAGACCTGCCCAACGACCGACACGGGGATTCAGCATCCGTTGGTTCACCAAATTCTTCTTCTCCTCCACCTCGAGCTTCTCACCGTATGTTCATCTATAACTGGATCTTTTGCCTTCACAAACTTCACTTCTTTAGTGATATTTACAGATGAACTACTTCCTCCGGTATACCCCAATCCGGTTTGTCCGAGAAGCTCTTTTGAGATGATATAACATCATCTAGCTTCTTGGTGGTGACCCTCTCTATTTTTGCATTTGCTTGCACAATCTCATTCTCAAGAAATCTCACTTTTGTGTAACCTTCGGACAGCTCACCATTCAGTGTTTCAATCTCGCATTTGGCCTCCCTATACCGGATTAAGAGACTTTTGTAGTCCTCCTCGGCCTTCTTCATTTTTCTTACAGCAGCCTTGGCAACCCTTGTGTATTCACCCGACTTCTCCAAGAGTGAGTTGTAATTTTCTTGAAGAGTTGCTTTGTGCTTTCTTCTTCTTCACTTCCGATTCTTCAACAATTCCTAGTGAGTCATCATCACTATGTTCTCCAAGGTCTTGAACAAGCAAATTTAACTCATCCGAAGACTCAACATGTGCAATAGTCATGAAAGCTGAATAGTTCCCTTCTCCATCACAGCTCTCTTCAGATTTTGAGTCGGATGAGTCCGAATCACTTAAGGTCGTGGCATACACCTTGCCTTTCGATTTCAAATAATTAGGACATTCCTTCTTGAAGTGTCCATGCCCGTTGCATTCAAAACAAGTCACACCTTGTGTGGATTGGGATTCTTTTCCATCTTTCCTTTTGAAATCCCTCTTCTCCCTTCCGAACTTTGGAATTTTCTCTTATCATCAAATTTTCCATTGTTTTTGAATTTCAAAAATTTTCTGAAATTTTTAACAAGATAGGCTACATCTTTGTCAACCCCATCTTCTCCCGATGAGTCTTGATCTTCCACCTTCTCATTAATGGTCTTTAGAGCAAGAGATTTACTCTTCCGTTGATTAGGCAACGACATCTCATACGTCTGCAGAGAACCAACCAGCTCCTGCACCTTGATGTCATCAAGGTCCTTGCTCTCTTCAATGGTGTCACCTTTGCACGAAAACTTTCCGCAATGATCGAAGGATCTTCCTTACAATCTTTGAGTCCTCCATTTTCTCCCCCAAGTTAAACTTACTGACAACCACCTCATTTTGCTTCCCATAGAAAGAGTCGAAAGACTCATCCTCACTCATCTTGAGTTCCTCGAATCGAGTGGTCGGCATTTGTAACTTGGTATCTTTTACTTTCTTCGTGCCTTCATAAGTTGTTTCCAGAATTTCCCATGCTTCTTTGGCAATGGTAATGTGAGAAATCTGTGAAATTCATCCGGAGACACACCACGAAAATAGCATTTAGTGCTTTCTTCATAGCATTAGATGCAGCAAGTGTTGCCTTATCCCAAGTGGATTTGGCTGCCTCAGGTTTAATCCAACCAATTTCAACAGCATCCCAAACAGATTCATCAATAGAACATAAAAAGGCTCTCATGCGAACCTTCCAAAAGGCATAATTACTACCATCAAAATATGGAGGTGCATTAAGGGATTGAGACCTATCCATCTCAAAAAGGGAGTCAAGGATCACACAATGGTAACGAAACCAAACAAATTGTGTACCCGCTCGATACCAATTGAAAGTTCAAAAACGTGTACAAAAACACTTTTGAACGTTTAAACCCCAAAACCAACTTAACCAACACAAGTCAAACAACTAGTGTGCGGAAACTTAACATATGCTATAATGCTGAATTGGTTAAACAACTATCTAAGCCATAACAAAATAAACCATAGCAGATAATGTAAAGGCAGAGATAGAGAGGAAGGAAGATGCAAACACGGAGATAACACCAGATATGTTATCGAAGAGGAAACCGAAGACCTCGGCGAAAAACCTCTCCGCCGCCCCAAGCGGTAATCAATCCACTAGAAAATACAGGTTGGGATACAAGGACAGCAATAGACCCTCCAAGCCTAATCTACCCAATGCATCTAAGCCCTCCAAGCTTCTTGCTCCAACGAGGTTGCGCCCCGACCTTTTTCTTTTCTAGCTTTCCGGATTCCGCTACTACACCGTAGCATCAACCAATGAAGATTGGCTCCTTCCTAATCGCTTCCCGAACTCCAAACGTCTGTCTCACGAGAGATGATAATGGTGAGAACTAGGTTTGGTATAAGACCTCTCAAGGATTTGACAATGGAGAGGAAGAGAGTGAGGGAATTTGATGAGACTCTAAGGTAGAGATTGTGGGTGAAACAATCTGGTTTTTCTTTAGGGTTTCTCTCTCAAAATTCTCTCTGGAAGCTCTCTTTCAATCGTGGGTTAAAAGGGTATTTATACTTTGGAGTGGAGAGGAATGCGAAACGTCGGGTTTTTCCAAAACAGGGGTGGCTCGCGGCTTGACCTCGCGGCTTGACTAAGTCGCGAGTTCCATCGCGAGATAACCGTATGACCAGATTGTCCTGTTTTGTCCTCAGTAGTGCTCCAGCTAGCATGACTGCTCATCTTCCAAAGATGCTTGGCACGTGTGCGGTTCTCGCGGGTTGAAGCCGCGAGTCCAGCCATGAGTCCCAGCCGCGACACTCTGTTTCTTGCACACTCTTGAGCAATCTTCACTCTATCTCACTCACTACCCTTACAACAATCCCACCTAAATACGGGGTTACTAAATGCTGAATTACAAGCAAATTTGGCACGGAATAAAGCCAATTAGATGGTTGAATAAATTCAATCTTACAATAGTTTTTATAAAGTATGTGGCAGTTCAATTTATAATCTATTATGGTGGTTTAGGTTCTTTTGGGCACTTTCAAGTCAGTAAATCTGGGGTTCATAAAGGAGGATTGGACCAATCTCTTGTCAAGGCTGGTTTTGTTGCTACACAAATTTCTGTAAGATGAACTGATTTTTTGAATTTGTTATTTCTTGATTTTTTACTTCTTAGCTTTTGATTTCAGCAATTGTGTAGAACTTATCTGCACTTTAGCCAATTGAGTTTGTGAATATGGATTGAATATATTTTTAGAATGATAGAAGTAGAAAAGAATTGGGCAACTGAGTATAGTTGATATGGATGCTAATTTATATAAAACTTGAAATTTTGTACCCATGCACCCTTCCTTGTATCTACCAGAACTGTTTCACCTGATTAAGGTTTTTGTTAACCCTGTTTAGATGCCATATTATTTGGAGTATTTTTATATATGGAATTGTTTGAGTCCCTGATTAATTGGGCTACCATGATTGCAGTTCAACAATCAACATTAGGGAAGAGAGATGAAAAAATAAAGATCTCCTTTTGAAGTGTGATGCTGTATTTCATGTCAACCTACTATAGTTTTAGAGCCCTCGTTTCTCTTGGCCTGATTTTGTTTTGGAATTAGTTCAAAAACTATATCAGAGCCAAATTAAATCTCAGATGCTAAGAAGATATTGACCGACAAAAAAGATTCTCCACATTCATTAATCTAAACTTATTTGGTGTTCAATTATATAAAATTAGGCAATTGTGATGTCAGAATTCTCTGGTTAGATCCTTTACTTCAACAATTAGTTGGTCTACTATATAGAATATTGGTGAACAAGGATATTTTCCTTTACCTTATTTATCCTATTCTTTGTTTTGTTTCCATTTTTTTTTTCTCAGGTTACAACCCTCAATCTTGAAGTTGTTAGAGCATTAGCCAAAGGTACTAATTTAGTTGTTACAATTCAACTTTTATGCATGTTTTCTCTTAACTCTACTTATCCAAAAAAAAAAAATCGTTATTTCTTAATTCTATATTTTATATATCTGCATATCTTCCTCTCCATCAAGTCTAGGTCTGTAATGCAAGTCAAGGTTTGTGTATCAAAAGTGAAAGAATGCCATACATATTTCTTTATAAGCATTCCTTGCTCCTAACAACTTTATATTAACCAAGTTGGCAATTTGACAACCATATCACCAGCTTCCATAAGGTTCATATTGCAAAGTTATTGAGGTTGAGAATTTTCCAACTTGTTATAGTTTCTTCTTGCCTCATTATTTGTAATTCTCTTTTTCTTGCAATCTCACAGTGAGATCACTGCTGAAGGGAGACGGATAACAAAGCTTGATCAGATTTTACTAAATGGAAACAACATTGCCATTGTAAGTGAGATACAATGGTTTTTTTATTCATTATGTTTGAGTACTTTAGTTTTGTTTTCAAGTTTGCGGAATGTATTTCCTCTATCATTGATACAAAGAATGAATTTCAACATCCCAAACATTTCATCTTAAAGTGTAAACCCTCTGCTTTTTAAACTACTTTCTGCAAGCCTTTACTTAGCTGCTTATTTGCCTATTTTGATTAAATTTAAATGGAGCCATAATGTGAAAAATGGGAAATATATGCTTTAAATATCTAAATTTCCTTTGTAATACTTTTGTTGGAATGCAACTGGTCCCTGGTGGTTCACCTGATCCAGAATGAGTGCAGCTAGCCTCTACTCTGTTATTGATTTCCTCTTCCTCTACTGTGGTTGGGGTCAGATTACTCTTCTGTTTTAATGAGAATTCTGACCACTAAGTAGACATCTTTGTTAATTGTAATGCCATTTGGGTATAGCTTGTTGGGTATTCTAAATTTCTTAAAACTTTAGTATTATAGTTTTATTTAGAGCAAAGTATGCTAATAATTTTATAAGCATCAGGAGGTGAGAATTGATTTTGTAAGCATGGGGAGGAGTTGAAGTCAAAGTCTCTTCATTTGAGGCCTATTGATAAATTCCCAAGAGAAAATGTGAGAAGTGTAGGCTTTGATCATATCTGGCGATATAACCACAACACATCACAGTACATTATTGTTTGCAAAAAGGAGGTCTGAGACTTGTTCTCACTTAATATTGAGTTGTCTTTTTGCATTGATTAGAATTTTTACCCAATCATCCATCATTGAGAATTTGCCACGCATTATCGAGCAATTGATGAAAACAAATTTAAAGTTACATGGCAACTGGTTGTGTTCATTCCATAGATACCTTTAAACCCATTACATAGATACAACCCTTATTAGATGGTAAAAATACACCCCCCTTCTTCCTATCATCTTAAATGTAAATATCCTAAGATTAAAAAAACAAATTTAAAAATAGTTTCCATAGAAACCTGTAACCCCATTACATAGATATAACCGTTATCTAGTTGGGCAGAGGTAACCAATGAACTTTTTCAATGGTTATGCTCTCTCTCTCAATTTTTATTTTATTTAAAAAAAAAAAAAATTGTATTTGCAATGAGCATTAAATTTTCAATAATATATACTATGAACATTACCTATTTTCACAACTTATTTAAGTGGTTCATTGTGAGCAGTTATAGTTAGTCAATTTTGTAAAGATTGGCGTGTTCTTAGTTTTATTTTAAAAATTTTCTTACACAAGAATCTTATCAATATATAGATATATTGATGGGTCAAAACCAAATAGGCAATCATAATTCATAAAAATTCACATCTTCTTTGGTGTACGACTTTGCCTTTTTCTCGGATCCGCTATCACAATATTTTTCAATTTATGTAGTCTCCAAATACCTAGGCTTCCTCATAATTAATTCTGACAAATATTATGCAAAAAATATTCTATAAAGCTGGATCAAAACCGAGAAGAACGTGATGGTTGAGTTGCCATGTGCCTAGTACATAGAGTTAGCTAGGTCATGCATATCCATGCTAGCTATAATGTCTAATTATCACACGTCGACTCGTACTAGTTGGTCCAAACATTATTCTCGGAGTTATATATATTATACTCTTTTGCGCTATAGGGTTTGCTAAACTTGAATTTATTAATTCATTGATTGATTAAGCTAGCTCATACTTGGACTCTTGGTACATAGTTTTAACAATATTCTGGGAATCATTAACTGTCTCTGCATGACTATAAAATCACACAATTCAATGTGGTATTGTACGGTAGGTTTCATATATTTGTTTATCTATTTTGGCCTATAGTTCTAATATTTTATGTTTGGAGGTACTTATAAAGCATCGTTGGCATTGGCCAATTATAGAGTTCCATTTTTCTTTTGGGTTTTATCTTAGTTTGGGTGTACACAGCTTTTATATATATATATATATATATATATATATATTCCTATACGGCTGGTAGAATAAGAGAATATATTTGGTTTCTTTTTGGTTTAGCATATGATCATTGAGTTCATAATATTACCAACTCCAAAGTGGGTTTGATATGTGCAACAAAATAGTACCATAAGGTTCTTTGACCACATATAAAATTTACACTAATTTTTGTTCTCTTCTAACTTCCTCTTTTAACTGATACTACCTAGAGGCTAGCAGATATTCTCTACCCAATTGAACTTTTTTTTCATGTTTTCGAAAAAAAATTTGTGAAATGACCTGACCAGCACATCATAAATTATTATGGAAAAGTCCAATTTGTGAATTACAAAGTTGGGTCGGGTAGCACATCATAAATCATTATGGAAAAGTCCAATTTGTGTGTAGAAACTGTCCAAAATATGCAGTAACTAGTCAAATTGCACACAAAGATACAACTTCTATAGCTTCTACAAATCTCCGTACATCTTGTGAGTACATTTTACTATTCCTATATACTATCACTGTACAATTATAGTATGTGTACTATTTTTTTATGGTGTATCTGTGTACTAGTGTTGTATTAACTGTCCTATTAGGCTATTCTCTATATTTCTATTACTATATAAAGACACCCCATAAATACATACATTTCTATATATACACACACTTTTACGATAAGACAATCAATCATGGTTAAACAGTTCACACAGGAAGGATCGCACCATATAGCCATTGGTGGTGCTATGATGGTTTCACTTTTGTGCTCCCTTGGTGGCAAACTCCCATGCATATCTTCTCACTTTTATAGACCACTACTGCGTTGTTTTTTTCACTATTGTTCGTGCAAATAATACTATCATCATAATATGATGGACCATTATATTATGATGATAGGGTTATTTGCACTTTTTTTTTTATCCTCTTTAATTTGTGTAATAATATGATTTGCCTTATAATTATTTATTTCCATGAAACAAATTGACTTTCCTGTAATTGCATACTTCTCTCGTTAACCTTTCAATAATATACTATGAACATACCAAATTCCAATACAAGATTGAATGAGAAGATTGGATTGAGATTGAGATTGCAAGAATTTATGGAATTTAAGAATTAAGTATAATATATAAAGAATTGAGGATCATTTGACATGGTCAAATTAGACAACAACTCATAAAAATACTTAAAACACAGATAATGCAAAAAAAAAAAAAAAAAAAAAAAAGAATTATCCTTCAGGGATTAGGTTAGCACGTGCAAGAACAAGAATGCTATTATAACTGTTGAAGACCCTGTTTTTTTTCTTATTTTTTAAGTTATTGGAGGTCTTGGCCCAATGGTACGTACATATATATAACTTTGTGCTTTTGGAATATTGTTTAGCACTAGTGAACAAATTTAGAATCTAAATACGTGTATGTTAGGTTTGTTTGTTTGTTTTATTGGCTTGTTGGCTTTAATGATTATAATATATAAGCTTGTTGGCTTTAATGATTTTTTTTTTTTTTTTTCTTTCTGGTCTCAAGTTGTTAAATTTAACTTTTTGTTTTTTGTTTTGAGAAAGCACCAACAAAAGTCAACAGTAATGAATGTGTTGGAAATTTATGGGGGTTTTAATGCTCTTGTTTGTCAAGTCTGAGAATTAACTTAGGTTTATATATATTCTTTTCTTGTTGGCAGATTGCAAAAAGAAGAGGCACTATAAGTTCGTGTGATCAAAGCAAGTGAAGTTGGTGAAAGACTTAAGGTACTCTCGCGCTCACTCTCTCAAAGAAGAGGCACTATATTTCAATTTGATGTTAGCCAATACACATTCCTTTTTATTGTGGGGTCATTTGATTGTTGGATTACATAGCAAACTCCATTTCATTGTGGAAATGTTATTCTTACTGAGTTGAGGACTCTATGTTTAGTTTTTTTGTTATATTACAGCATACATATGACTTACATTTTTTTTTTTGGAGAGGTTCATGTGGTGAGTTGCCTATAGATTGTCAATTTTCTCTTGAGGGTTATTGGTACATATTAGTGCTTGCTTGTCTCATCCTATATATATATGTATATATATGTTGTGGGGTCATTTTAACTATATGATTTCTAACTTTTTTTGTTTTGTTTAAACCCAAATATCGGGACAAAATGAAGGAATTGTTGGTTAATCTTTCGAATCAATTGCAGTCATCGACACAAGTGGTAGTATTGCATGGTCAACAGATGATGTGTTTGCCAAAGTGATGGATAAGGAGCGCAAAGGTCGTATTCGTGGAGTAGGATTTGGTCCAAGCCCAAGTGGTTGAAGCAGCAAGAGTGCTCTCATGGACATTGAAATACACTCAAGTCAAGCAAGGGACAACGAAGTTGCACAACTAAAGGCTTCCTTGGCTACTATGGAGGATACACTTGCAAGTTTTGACGAAATGAAGGAAAGACTTAGTCAATTTGAAGAAATGGAGTAAAGAATGGCTCGCATGCTCCAACAAATGCAACAAATTTCTTCCCAATGCAATCGGGTATATTAACAAAGACTTAGTCAATGTTTTTCTCTCTATAAGCACTTCTTTGTTGTTGTGAGTGCATATAAATGTCTTCATTTAACTTGTTCCCATTTTTTGCTTTGGTAATATTTTCTTGTCATTCTATTCTATTTATGCGCAGTTATTGAGTAATCATACTTTGTATGTAGGATGTTCTTTCAGCTCAACAATCTCCTGCTCTCCAAAAATTGTCAGCCGCATCCTATCAACCAAGCAGCTTATAAGTTTTATATTGGTGTTCGAGGACTTTTTTGTGTACAAAGAACTACGGAAGAATAACCGCATTTTTTGCAAGTGTTGAAGGATATTTTTAAACACTTTGGAACTTTGATTATAATATTAGCTTAATTTGAGCGGTTGTTTTATTCAAAAGACCACATGTTTTTTTGTTAATCTTATGATGGTGGTTATAGACAACTTTATGTATTTGATAATATATTTTTATGTTAATAGTACGTTAGTTTGGAGACATTTGTAGTGTTGTTAATTAATTACATTTGTGATATTGTGTTGCAGAGCTAAAACTATTACAGGTTTTAAACAGGTCTCAACAATATATTTGTAACAGGTTTAAACAACATATTTGATGGAAATAGTGGTTTTAAAGCCCATAGCGGCGGTCAAAAAGCGCCGCAATAGGTGCACATTTTATGATTTAAATAAAACCCTATAGCGGCACTTATTGCCTGTTGCTATAGGTTCAAACATATAGTGGTGTTTTTACCTGCCGCTAAAGGTACGCACATATAGTGGCGTTTTTACACGCCACTAAAAGTGCAATTAGTCCGTTTTAATTAATTGCCTATAGTGGCATGGTGTGTCCGCTGCTAAAAGTCAATTGACATAAATTTGATCGTTGTATTGCGGCAATTTTATGCCCGCCACAATAAACCAAAACCCCCGCTAAATTGTGTATCTACAGCGGCGCTTTTTTTTACAGTCGCAATAGATCTATAGCGGCACCGCAATGGTGGTAGGAAGAATCGCCGCAATAGCACCTGCTGCTAAAGGTCAAATGTACCTTTAGCGGTGGTTTTTAGGGCTTCAGCGACGCTTTTTAGCTTGCCGCAATAGGTCTTTTTTTTTTTTTTTTTTTTTGTATTGGGTTGCTTTGATATATCGGGAGTGAGATTTAAAGTCACAATCAAAACCTCAATATATTGGGCAACCACATTTAGTGTTGATGGAACATATATTCTCAAGTTGGAATTCATAATTTCTTAATGGAGATATAAAATATTCCCTTGAGATAAGTTTAATGAGTTTAGTTATTCAGAATGTTAGGCCTAAAGTATATATTTATGAAATTGGATTTTATAAATATATGATAAATAACTTAAAAAATTAAACCGGGTACACAAGGATTAAGATGTAGTAATCTTCAAAGTAGCAGTCTACATTCATGACTTTGTATTACTATGAATATTTTATGAAGGGGTTGTATGTATAATAAAGTATTGAGATATAATTTATTAATAAAGCCCAGAGTGTAATTATAATTATATGGTGGTATTAAATATAATTAATGGTAACTTTGAACTTGTCAAGAGTTAACAGAAAAGCCCAAGGCCTATTGGAGTTAGAGTCTTATTTATTCCCTTTTGGTCCCACTCCAAGCCACATATTAAAACCCAATTGGAATGACCCAAAAGGCTAGTCTAATTAGATAATCAGTTAAATATTAGGAGAGAAACATGCATAATTTAATATAAGTTTTTTTTCATAAGGAATGAAATAGTGTGTATGTGAGTGTAAACCACTCTCTTATTCTCCCCTTGGAAACTGATTGGGAGACCACACTTCTTGGGCATAAAGTGGAATTGGAGTAAAGATTAAAAGTGTTCTCAAGTATTTCTAATCTTTAATTTTGAATTTCACCGCACCAAGGTACGCTCACTTGTTCTTGAATTCTGAAATTTGCATAGTATATGTTATCAATTGCGAATGAAGTAGATCCATTGATTTTTCGCTGCGTATGTTTTGTATGCGATACAAACATGTGTTTTTCCAACATAGGCTATTGTTACTGCATTCGATAAGGCCTGGAAAAATTCTGTTATTTCGCCACTTAAATTATTATCCGATAAAGCCAAAGTTGGCAATTTGCATAGGTTACCCTTTGCAATCTTAGGGATGGAGCCTGTGAGAAGACAATAGCTAAGTTGGAGATTTGTGAGAGAAGTGAAATTGAACACCCATTGAGGAATTGAAGAAGAGAAGACATTAGCAGAGATATCAAGTAATGAAAGTGTCATAAAGTTGACAGAGGGAAAATTTTTAGGGAGATAATTAAGTTGACAAAAGGACAACTGCAACTCCAATAGAGAAGGGGGAAGATTAACAGTTTGAAGCCAATTAGTTGTTGCTTTGGAAAGGTTCTCCCCATTCAAACCGAGGTATTTTAGGGAAGAGAGACTGGAAGGCCAATTTAAATTTGAAGTTAAAACTGGTGGGCAATTCGCAGAGAGATCAAGATAAAGCAAGTTAGAAAGATTCCCAAGATGAGGAGGGATCATTCCAGCAAAGGATGCGTAGGAGAGACGAAGGTAAGTCAAATTATTGAGAGAACCAATGAAATTTGGGACGGGAATTCCTTGAAAATCATTGTAGCTTAGATCCAAGTAATTTAGATATTTTAATTCAAGCAAGGAAGGAGATAAAACACCGCTCAAAGGCTCCCAACATTCTGTTGATGTATAACCGGACATTTGATCACATAAAAGTTGGCCATTGAGGTTGAGTGTTATGATGTTACCTGTTCGATTGCTACAGACCCACTCCCAACCACTTGCAAAGCAATCTTCGCCAACCCAGGAAGAAAGAGTTCTTGAAGGATCATGAAGTCCTTCTTTAAATTTAAGAAGGGCTTCCCTTTCCATCTCAATGCAACCCACAAAGGAGTTGCCAAAGACTAGAATTGGACCATATAGCTTCAAGTGAAATAAACTCGGTTTGCAAAAGAAGGAAAATAAGAGCAAGTAGAAAGGTGGTTTTCATGCCAGCCATCGTTGCTTTGGCAATTTACAATGTTGAAGGTTGAAATGCTATTTATAATGGAAATCATGTCACTTATCTTAAAACACGTTTCGTGGGCAAGACAAGGAATTTTTTGCATCCCTAAACTAGCCTTCTCACACACCGACACACACTCTTGGCTAGTATGTTAAAGCTTTTTTTTTCTTTCTTTTTTTTATTAATTTTTAATCAAGAATTTTCTTTTTTCCTTTTAGCTATTATTTGGATACTGGGTCATTTCATATTAATTTATGGGTTAGTTTCGGTAATTGAGTTGCCATTTGAAGAAAAATTAAAAAGAGAAATATAAAATATTATTGGTGGTTATTTATCTATACTACTATTTAAGAGGCTTCTCCTGTTTGGACTGGATTTTTTTTTAGTTCCAAAATACCCTTAGATCCTACGTTTAAGTAGGGGCAAAACTTGGTAAAAATACATCTTTAAGTCCTACTAAAATACTATCTACAAAACAGGAACACTCTCCTGATGGTTTTCAAATTGTTTTATCCATTTATAAAAGAATAAAAATTAAAACAAACACACGTTTCTTTGTAGAAACACATTTGTACAATTTAGGGTGACATATCAACAATTTTATTAGATTGCATAGCAGGCACATTGGATGAATTTGGGTGAGCGAAGTGGTCGTCAATCTATCAAGTAGTTGTTAAAGACCATTGTTTGTAAATATCCTACCTATATATGCCTATATTTATTAATTTGTGTAACACTACGTTTTCAATTAATTGAAACTGTTACACTTTAGCTTCATTTTTCTCAATCACATCTATTCCATATGAATTTTAATATTGTCCTTTGTTGTGCCTTTCATTGCACATTTATTTAAAACTAGTCTTCATTGCACATTTATTTAAAACTTGCCTCAAGCGCGTGCTCAGAGGCTCTTATATTTTTTTGGGAAAAAGTTAATAGTTTGCATCCATTTTAATTTGGGATTACTACACTTTCCAATCACAAATTAACCTAGGGGTCTTCTATATATTGATTTGACTATTTGTTTTTGTTGTTATCGGGTTTGATTCATTATTTTAGTGTATGTGTTCTAAGTGGTGCTCTCTCTTCCTCCTACTATTTTTGTCTGTAGTTTTTCTTACATCTAAGCATTACTCTCTATTTTTTTGGTATATGTTTTAGGGTGATATATCAACAATTTTGTTAGATTGCATAGCAGGCACATTAGATGAATTTGGGTGAGCAAAGTGGTAGTCAATCTATCAAGTAGTTGTTAAAGACCATTTTTTGTAACCATCCTACCTATATATGCCTATATTTATTAATATGTGTAACACTATGTTTTCAATTAATTGAAACCGTTACACTTTAGCTTCATTTTTCTCAATCACATCACTTCCATATAAGTTTTTATATTCCTTTCATTACACATTAATTTAAAGCTTCTATAAAAAAGGGGTCACAAAAAAAAGGTCCAAGAGTCCATTTGATGTGGAGTTTTATGATGTTACCTGTTTGATCGCTCTGACCTACTCCCATCCCAACCACTTGCAGCAATCTTCGCCAACCCAGGAAGAAAGTCTTCTTGAAGGATCATCAAGTCCTTCTTTAAATTTAAGAACGGCTTTCCTTTCCATCTCGATGCAACCCACAGTGAAGTTCCCAGCACTAGAAATATTGGACCATATAGCTTCAAATGAAATTAACTCGATTAGCAAAAGAAGGAAAATAATAAGACTAAGTAGAAAGGTGGTTTCATGTTAGCCATCGTTGCTTGGCAATTTACAAGGTTGAAGGTTTAAATGCTATTTATAAAGATCATAATTCATTTCAATTTTTTCCCCCTTTCCTTTGAAGGGAAATTACGTTACATATCTTAAACACGTTTGGGCGACAAGGAGTTTTTTCCATCCCAAAACTAACCTTCTCACACACACCACGGGTATGTTATTAAAGCAATTTTTAAAATTTTTTAATCAAGAATTTTCATTTTGCCTTTTAGCTATTATTTAAATTTTTTCCATATTGGGTCATCTATATATATATTAAAAGGTAAAATTTAGAGAAATTTGAATTAGAATTTAAAATTATAATCCAATTTTGCGCTATATGTCTAAATTTTTGTGGGGCCACACCATAATTATTTACTTAACTTTTTTAATTTTTGTGTCAAGTGAGTTAATAAGTGCAAAATACTAATAATCTAATATTAATAAACTCTAAAAAAAAAAAAAAGCCAATAACATATACCCAATAAAAATCACCGCACAACAAAGATTACTACACGTTCTATCTTATTAAAAATTTGAAAAAATAAATGATCATAAGTTGTATTAAATTTAGGTAAGAATTTTAATATGTGACTAATAATGTTTACATTAAAAAAAATAATTTGACTAACTATTTTTATTTTTATGATAAAAAATGTGTTTAATTTTAAATGTATCTATATGTATGCATGTGTTACATGATATTTTTTTTTAAATAATTTGACTAATTTGTTATATTTTTATAATAAAAATTAATTGATATTATAGTCCAATTTTGTACCATGTGTCTAAATTTATGTGAGGACCAAACCATAATTATCCACTTAAATTTTTGAATCTTTGTGCTAAGCGAGTTAATGAGTGCAAAATACTAAGCATCTAATATTAATGAACTATAAAATTTAAATAAAGAAAAACCGACCACATATACTCAATAAAAATCACCGCACAACAAAGATCATCATACATTCTATCTTATTAAAAATTTGAAAAAAATATGATCATAAGTAGTATTAAATTTAGGTAAGAATTTTAATATGTGAATAATTATGTTTACTTAAAAAAAATTAATTTGACTAACTATTTATATTTTTATGATAAAAAATGTGTTTAATTTTAAATGTATCTATATGTATGCATGTGTTACATTCTATTTTAAAAAATAATAATTAGACTAATTATTTATATTTTTATAATAAAAATTAATTGAAATTATAATCAAATTTTGCATCATGTGTCTAAATTTATGTGAGGACCAAACCATAATTATCCACTTAAATTTTTGAATCTTTGTGCTAAGCGAATTAATGAGTGCAAAATACTAAGCATCTAATATTAATGAACTATAAAATTTAAATAAAGAAAAACCGACCACATATACTCAATAAAAATCACCGCACAACAAAGATCATCATACATTCTATCTTATTAAAAATTTGAAAAAAATATGATCATAAGTAGTATTAAATTTAGGTAAGAATTTTAATATGTGAATAATTATGTTTACTTAAAAAAATTAATTTGACTAACTATTTATATTTTTATGATAAAAAATGTGTTTAATTTTAAATGTATCTATATGTATGCATGTGTTACATTCTATTTTAAAAAATAATAATTAGACTAATTATTTATATTTTTATAATAAAAATTAATTGAAATTATAATCAAATTTTGCATCATGTGTCTAAATTTATGTGAGGATCAAACCATAATTATCCACTTAAATTTTTGAATCTTTGTGCTAAGCGAGTTAATGAGTGCAAAATACTAAGCATCTAATATTAATGAACTATAAAATTTAAATAAAGAAAAACCGACCACATATACTCAATAAAAATCACCGCACAACAAAGATCATCATACATTCTATCTTATTAAAAATTTGAAAAAAATATGATCATAAGTAGTATTAAATTTAGGTAAGAATTTTAATATGTGAATAATTATGTTTACTTAAAAAATTAATTTGACTAACTATTTATATTTTTATGATAAAAATGTGTTTAATTTTAAATGTATCTATATGTATGCATGTGTTACATTCTATTTTAAAAAATAATAATTAGACTAATTATTTATATTTTTATAATAAAAATTAATTGAAATTATAATCAAATTTTGCATCATGTGTCTAAATTTATGTGAGGACCAAACCATAATTATCCACTTAAATTTTTGAATCTTTGTGCTAAGCGAGTTAATGAGTGCAAAATACTAAGCATCTAATATTAATGAACTATAAAATTTAAATAAAGAAAAAACGACCACATATACTCAATAAAAATCACCGCACAACAAAGATCATCATACATTCTATCTTATTAAAAATTTGAAAAAAATATGATCATAAGTAGTATTAAATTTAGGTAAGAAATTTAATATGTGAATAATTATGTTTACTTAAAAAAATTAATTTGACTAACTATTTATATTTTTATGATAAAAAATGTGTTTAATTTTAAATGTATCTATATGTATGCATGTGTTACATTCTATTTTAAAAAATAATAATTAGACTAATTATTTATATTTTTATAATAAAAATTAATTGAAATTATAATCAAATTTTGCATCATGTGTCTAAATTTATGTGAGGATCAAACCGTAATTATCCACTTAAATTTTTGAATCTTTGTGCTAAGCGAGTTAATGAGTGCAAAATACTAAGCATCTAATATTAATGAACTATAAAATTTAAATAAAGAAAAACCGACCACATATACTCAATAAAAATCACCGCACAACAAAGATCATCATACATTCTATCTTATTAAAAATTTGAAAAAAAATATGATCATAAGTAGTATTAAATTTAGGTAAGAATTTTAATATGTGAATAATTATGTTTACTTAAAAAAAATTAATTTGACTAACTATTTATATTTTTATGATAAAAAATGTATTTAATTTTAAATGTATCTATATGTATGCATGTGTTACATTCTATTTTAAAAATAATAATTAGACTAATTATTTATATTTTTATAATAAAAATTAATTGAAATTATAATCAAATTTTGCATCATGTGTCTAAATTTATGTGAGGACCAAACCATAATTATCCACTTAAATTTTTGAATCTTTGTGCTAAGCGAGTTAATGAGTGCAAAATACTAAGCATCTAATATTAATGAACTATAAAATTTAAATAAAGAAAAAACGACCACATATACTCAATAAAAATCACCGCACAACAAAGATCATCATACATTCTATCTTATTAAAAATTTGAAAAAAAATATGATCATAAGTAGTATTAAATTTAGGTAAGAAATTTAATATGTGAATAATTATGTTTACTTAAAAAAAATTAATTTGACTAACTATTTATATTTTTATGATAAAAAATGTTTAATTTTAAATGTATCTATATGTATGCATGTGTTACATTCTATTTTAAAAAATAATAATTAGACTAATTATTTATATTTTTATAATAAAAATTAATTGAAATTATAATCAAATTTTGCATCATGTGTCTAAATTTATGTGAGGACCACACCATAATTATCCACTTAAATTTTTGAATCTCTGTGCTAAGTGAGTTAATGAGTACAAAATACTAAGAAGCAATTTTTTAAAAAAAATATAATTATAACATCCTGCTAACCCCACAGCTCGAACCTTTTCCCCCCTAGACCCTCTGGCACTTTGTGTATAAGGAGGTGCCAATTCAGCTACAAGGCTTTTGGCCTAAGAATCTAATATTAATAAAATATAAAATAAAATAAAAACCCATCACATTCTTGCTCAGAGGCACTTCTTTTTTTTTGGGAAAAAAATTAATAATTTGCATCCATTATAATTTGGGAATACTACATTTTCTAATCTCAAAAAAACCTAGAGGTGTGATGAGTATTATGCATTAGCAGGTGAAATAATTTTTCATCACACCCCTAGATATTTTTTGTAATTGGAAAATGTAGTAATCTCAAATTATAATGGGTGAAAATTTTTAACATTTTCACAAAAAAATAGAAGAGCCTTTGAGTATGTGCGTAAGCGTGTGCTTCAAGGCTAGTTATAAATAAATCTACAATGAAAGGCACAACAAAGGGCAATATTAAAATTTATATGGAAGAGATGAGATTGAGAAAAATGAAAGTAAAGTGTAACGGTTTCAATTAATTGAAAACATAGTGTGATACAAATTAATAAATATAGGCATATATAGGTAGGATATTTTTTAAAAAAATGGTCTTTAACAACTACTTGATAGATTGACTACCACTTTGCTCACCCAAATTCATCCAATGTGCCTGCTATGCAATTGAACAAAATTGTTTATATGTCACCCCAAAAAAATAGAGAGTAAGGCTTAGAACACCACTTAGAACACATACACTAAAATAATGAGCCAAACTCAATAACAACAACAAAAAAATAGACAAATCATTATATATCACACCCCTAGTTTTTTTTTTTTTTAATAAATTAGAAAATGTAGTAATCTCAAATTATAATGGATGCAAATTATTAACATTTCCCCAAAAAAATAGAAGAGCCCCTGAGCACACACTCAAGAGCCTCCGAACACGCACTTGAGCGCGTACTCAAAGCCTAGTTTTAAATAAATGTGCAATGAAAGTCACAACAAAGGACAATATTAAAATTCATATGGAAGAGATGTGCTTGAGAAAACGTAGTGTGACACAAATTAATAAATATAGGCATATATAGGTAGGATATTTACAAAAAATGGTCTTTAACAACTACTTGATAGATTGACTACCACTTCACTCACCCAAATTCATCCAATGTGCCTACTATGCAATCTAACAAAATTGTTGATATGTCACCCTAACAAAACAAAACAAAACAAAAAAAAAAAAAAAAGAGTAAGGCTTAAATGTAAGAAAAACAAAAGTAAAAAATAATAGGAGGAAAATGGAGCGTCACTTAGAACAAATACACTAAAATAATGAATCAAACCTGATAACCACAAAAAAAAAAAAAAAAAAAAAAAAAAGACAAATCAATATATAACATTCTCACTCCTTAAAATTAAATAGAGAAAATATTAATAGACAAAACAATATATATATCACACCTCTAGGTTCTTTTGTGATTGGAAAATGTAGTAATCAAAAATTTTAATGGAAGCAAATTATTAACTTTTTTCCAAAAAAAATAGAAGAGTTTCTGAGCAAGCGTTCTAGTTTTAAATAAATGTGCAATGAAAGGGAAAACAAAGGACATTATTAAATTTCATATGGAAGAGATGTGATTGAGAAAAAATAAGCTAAAGTGTAACAGTTTCAATTAATTGAAAAGGTAGTGTTACACAAATTAATAAATATAGGCATATATAGGTAGGATATTTACAAAAGAAATGGTCTTTAACAACTTCTTGATAGATTGACTACCACTTCGCTCACTAGAATTCATCCAATTTGCCTGGTATGCAATCTAACAAAATTGTTGATATGTCACCCAAAAACAAATACAAAAAAATAGAGAGATTGAGAAAAATGAAGCTAAAGTGTAACCGTCTCAATTAATTGAAAACGTAGTGTTACACATATTAATAAATATAGGCATATAAAGGTAGGATATTTTAAAAAAATGGTCTTTAACAACTACTTGATAGATTGACTACCACTTCGCTCTCCCAAATTCATTTAATGTGCTTGCTATGCAATCTAACAAAACCGTTGATATGTCACACTAAAACAAATACAAATACAAAAAAAAAAAAAAAAAAAAAAAAAAAAAAAGAGAGTAAGGCTTAAATGTAAGAAAAACAATAGACAAAAATAATAGGAGGAAGAGCGAGCACCACTTAAAACACATACACTAAAATAATGAGTCAAACCTGATAACAACAAAAAACAAATAGACAAATCAATATATATCACACCCCTAGGTTTTTTTGTGATTGAAAAATGTAGTAATCCCAAATTATAATAGATGCGAATTATTAACTTTTTCCAAAAGAAAAAAAAAATAGAAGAGCCTCCGAGCATGCGCTCTAGTTTAAATAAATGTGCAATGAAAGGCACAACAAAGGGAAATATTAAAGTTCATATTGAAGAGATGTGATTGAGAAAAATGAAGCAAAAGTGTAATAGATTCAATTAATTGAAAACGTAGTGTTAGGCAAATTAATAAATATTTACAAAAATTGGTCTTTAACAACTACTTAATAGACTGATTGCTACTACGCTCACCCAAATTCATTCAATGTGCCTGCTATGCAATCTAAAAAATTTGTTGATATGTCACCCTGAAAAAAAATACAAAAAAATAGAGAGTAAGGCTTAAATATAAGAAAAACAACAGGCAAAAATAATAGAAGGAAGAGAGATCACCAGTTAGAACACATACACTAAAATAATGAGTCAAGCCCAATAACCACAATAGAATCATCCCTGAAGATCTCTTGAAAAAGCTCATGTAAATAAATTGATTTGTATGTATTTGATCTCACATTTAGCAAATAAGGCTAATTTGGGCCTCCAATCGGATACCAAATGTGCCTACATTAGCTGAATAATTTTGGGGCTAAATATTATTTTTAAGTTCTTATAATTAAATTAATTAAAAAAATTAAACAAAAATGGCAAATTATTGTCCCCCCGTAACTATGATGTACCACTCCATAGTAAAATGTTTTACAAAAATCATTTTTAGCATTTTACTGTGTTTATTTCATTGTAAAATTTGGTCAAATCTAATTTTGTTTTTCATCCTTACCTAAAAAAACATGGTAAAGTATTTTACAAAAACACAAAATGACTCTTCCCCCAATTTTGGTGGTTGGAGTCAGCTGGTGAACGCTGAATGGAGCCAATTTCAATGGTTGTTTTTCCCATGGTCCGCAAAAGTATTTCTCTTATTTGATAGGTGATAAAATAGATATGATGAAAAATGGGGTGCATGGTTGTTTTTCCCATGGTCCACAACATTTAATACCTCCAAAATTGAGAGAAAAGTGAGAGGAAAATAAGAGGGAGAAGAATAAAATCACTATGTTATTCCTCATTTTGAAAATTAATGTTAAAAATTGCTCATTATATATTAAATATATAACAGTACATTGCTACAAATATCTATTTCGGCCCTCCTATTTTATTTATTTTCAAACAAAAGGAAATATACACTAGATTTCCATCATCTTACCGCTCTATCAGACACAAGATAAAAAATTAGTATCGTTCTCCATTCTCTAATTCTTTCATTCTCCCTAACCCTAATAATGCCTAAAGGGATGACCACGACCAATATAGTTTTGCTTAGAGTTATTGTCATCCACTGGTTGATGCTAGGTCCTAGGAATTTTCCGGTGACTCCTATTTTCCACAATGACTTGACTTGACCTGACTCCTATGTTTCCAAAGAAGCTAGGCTTGACCAAGTCTCCCCTACCTTGGACTAAAAAAAATAAAAGAGGAACTACCCAGTGTTAGCATTGAAGTCGTGATTTTTTGTCAAATGTTTCTGGTGCTTCCCAGAAAATCATATTATTCTTGACTTAAAATAGTTTTTTTTTTTTTTCGTGATTGTAATAGGACCCTTAATATCCACCTTTTAAAAAAAATAACCTTTATTGTTTATTTCAAATTATTTTGCTTAAAAACATAAGAAAGGCAAAAACTCTAACTAATGATGTGCTGAAATCATCAATGAGTTGTAGGCTCCAAATCACACCAATAGGTACCTGTGTAATAAGAACAAAAGGACCAAACAGAATGCACCAGTGTGGTACCGACCAAAAACCCTCCTAAAGTCAAGTCAGTGAATGAAAAATCTCTAAGAACTCTATAATGAGAGAGTTAGGGATTTTCTGCGTACTTGAGAAAAAAGGAGGCCTGGTGCTTATATAGTGGCAAGTAGCAAACCAAGATCCCTCAGAAGTAGGGATCTTTCCCCGTGGAGGAGATCTGGTATTAGGGTTTCCGAGATTCTAGGATGCCTTTCCATATGGGGAAGATGCGGGAATGTAATAGGGTCTTCGTGCATGATGTGCAAGATATTTCCATACGTGGGTATCCGTGAGGGCCAAGCAATACCATTTAGGACTCATCCGCTTCTCCATCCCGTCGGCTTTATGGTCACCCGTCGGTTTGGGAGAGATGTATCTGTCGGCTCTTGTGGTGGCGTCATCCATTGAAAGTACCATCGGTTTATTAAGGGTACGCCACCTCTGTTATTTCCTCCATCATCTTTTGTGAAGCCGATGATCTCGTAGAGTTCATTTGCTCTCCTAGCCTTCTACTTATAAGTCAATTACTTTTGTCAAGGGTACCCTTATCGCTTGCCCCCTACTCTAAGGTTCCCAATTGGGGCCTAACTTGCCTTGTGCGGGGTCTCTGATGGCCGTCGTCACTTTCCTTAGAACCAAGTCTCCGACTTTAAAATGGTGTGGCTTGACTTTGATGTTGTAGTGCTTCGCCATTAGGTCCTGATAACAAGCGATCCGCCGCTCCGCCATCGCTCTGACTTCATCAAGAAGGTCTAATCGTAGGCGCATCCCCTCTTCATTCTTTTCTTCATTATGGTGGGATATGTGATAGCTAGTCAGTCCAACTTTCGCTAGGATGACGGCTTTGTTTCCGAATGCGAGGCTGAAAGGTGTCTCCCTTGTAGGTGTGCGAGCCGTCGTCCTATATGCCTATAGAACGCTAGGTAGTTTGTCCGGCCATATGCCCTTTGCTCACTCGAGTTGAGTCTTAATTATCTTAAGCGGGGATCGGTTTGTAACCTCAACTTGTCCGTTGGCTTGGGAGTGAACGGGAGAGGAGTAGTGGTTCTTGATCCCTAACTATTGGCAGAAATCCCTGAATGCATCATTGTCGAATTGATTTCCATTGTCAGAGACGAAGACCTTGGGGATTCCGAAGCAGCAAATGATACTTTTCCAAAAGAAGCTTCGAACATTTTTCTCCATGATAGTGAAGTAGTCGATCCCTACGACAAGGAACTTGAGCTACAAACATTGCTTTGGGGAAGGGTCCTACTATGTCCAAACCCTATTGGGCAAATGGCCAGGGGGTGCTCATTGGTGTAAGTTCCTCTGATGGTTGTCGTATGATGTTACTGAAACGTTGGCACTTGTCACATGTCTTCACGTAGGACTCAATGTCCTTTTGCATAGTAAGCCAATAGTATTTGGCTCGTATCGGCTTGTGAACCAATGAATATGCCCCCGAGTGGTTCCCACATACTCCCTCGTACACTTTTCTCATGACATAGTCTACTTTGGCGGTGGCTAGGCACCTCGGATATGGACGGAAGAAGCCTCTTTTGTAAAGGATATCCCCGATTAGTACGAAACGTGACACCTATACCTTCAACTTATGGGAAGCATTGCGGTCTTCCGGGAGCGTCCCATTCCTGAGGTAGGATACGATTGGCATCGTCCGATCGGTTCCTAGAGGGATCACCCGTACTTCTACCTTGTCAATGGCGGAAGAATATTGGACAAAGGATAGTACCTGATTAGTGACATCCATACACTCTGCGGATGCAGCTTTGGCCAAACGGTCCGCCTGCTCGTTCTCTTCCCTTGTGATCTGCACAAACTTGGCCGAGAGCCCCTCACTCACCTTTCTTTTCACCATGCACGGATATTCTCTCATCTGCTCCCCTTTTTCCTCGTAGTCACCATTAATGTGCCCGACAACAACCTGCAAATCATAGTGTATGACTGCTGACATGGCCCCTGTTGCTTTAGCCAAGTCGAGGCTCGAGAGGACCGCTTCATATTCCGCCTCATTTTTAGTTGTTGAGAATTGGAGGCAAATTGCACACTTTATTGTATCTCCTTCCGGCAACCGTAGCAGGACTCTAACTCCCTCGGCCCGTTGGTTGGACAATCCGTCCGTCCATATCATCCATGCCATCATCCTCTCCTCTTCATCTTCTTTCATTGTGAACACAATAATGAAATTTGCTAAAACTTGTGCCTTGATCGCGATTTTGGGTCAGTATTGGACATCAAACTCGTCGAGCTCTATTGCCCATAGAACTAGTTGCCTCGCTGCCTCTAGATTGGTCATTGCTTTCCACAACGATTTGTCCATTTGGACCACTACGGTGGGCGCTTGGAAGTACGGCCCGAGTTTTCGAACAGCTATGATCGGTCACGAAGGCCAACTTCTCCATTAGGGGACATCTCCTTCACTCCCAGTGCCCGTTTGGTGTAGTAGACGGGCAACTGCGCTCGGTTTTCTTCCTGGATAAGAGCAGAGCTGATGGCCATTGGTGACACGACTAGGTAGAGGGAGAGCTCTTCACTAGGTTTGGATGGACTAAGCAATGGTAGGGACGCAAGGTATGCCTTCAATTCTCAAAAGCCCTTCAACATTTGTCACCCCATTCGAAAGCCTTCCTTAGTATCTTGAAGAAGGGCGGACACTTATCTGTTACCCTATAGACGAACCTGTTAAGGGTTGCAACCCTCTGCTCGTGGCTTTGCACCTCTTTGATGTTTTTTGGAGGAGCCATCTCCATTATTGCTCGAACTTTGTCGAGATTAGCTTCCACACTGCGCTGCAACACCATAAAGCCTAAGCATTTCCCTGACGCTACACCGAACACACATTTACTTAGGTTGAGCTTCATATCGTAAAGCCTTTATAGATGTGCAACAAACTCTGCATGCAATAGTGAGGCAATACACAACAGATGTTACAACCCCGGGAAGAGCAAAATTGCCAAGTTTGCACAATGTTACCTTCCAAATTTGATGCACGGTCTGAGCTTTAGTGGGAGGAGGAAGAGGCTAAGCCTTGCCAGTCCATAGTGCCAGAAGCTAGGCCTAGCTTTCTGCTATGTCGATATTTTTAAAGATTGGTACTCATAGTCCTAACTAGCATAGAAGACATATATTTGATCTTAAAGTTCCTTTTTCATATTACTTGGCTTTCCTCTAGCAAAATTTTTGTTTTTATTTTTTTTATTTGTGCCGAGAGACAGTTTTTAAAGTGAATTATGAATTGACATTCATGTAATATCTTGTTCAAGTGCTTGGGGAGCTTGTTTGTTATTAGTGTCACTGCATCTGTAAAATGTAAAGAGTGAATTTTTGCATGTTAACTTGCGTTGAGAATATTGTAGTATGATTGTGATTATAGGTGCTTTCCTAAGAGTAAAGAGGTTTAGATGTGCACTGCCCCAACTTCTGTCTCCATTAGTCCGTGGGATTCTCAATCTGGAATGGCAAAACAAACAAAAAGTGGACATTGTGATTCGTGCACAATGGAGGTTACAAGTACATTCACTATGTTTTAATAGGATACATGAGAAGTAAAGTACAAACTATAAGACATCTTACTATGCGCAGCTTCAAATTTATTATGTTGGAGAGATAACACTTTCAAAAGACTCCACTTGAGAACTAACATATTGAGAAATCACTAAACTCAAAACGAAAGCCTAAATATTAAGCATATATATGATAAAAAAAAGTTTTAAGTACAATACATGACAAATAAAAATTAAGTACAACACATATTACATTACTTAGTTCCATTACAGATCAATCTCAGTGTCTTTCTGCTTGAATTTTCCTTTACAGATGAGCCATATTCACTTCAATGACCACTAAAAACCTATCCTTCCTTTTATCAGCAAAATAGAAGTAAGCCTGTCTCTAGGATTTCTTTTTCACCAAGATTCCACAAACTGCCCAAAATCCCACAATGAACCTTATGCAATACTTAAATAAAACCATAACTTTTCAAATTCATCTTCACCATCATTATGCAAATTTACATCTTGATTTTTATGTTATGCATTCTTGTCACTTTGACAAGTTCAAATGGCTCAAAAAAGTGATAGAATGCATGTTTGGAGAAATGTGACCTAAAAGATGATTGCTTGAGAGGTCAAGAGTTTCTAATTAGCGCAAAACTCCAATATTCTTTGGCATCTTTCCAGTAAACTCCATGACAAATTCAAAGAATTCAATATTATTTGGAAAATGTTTCTCTCCAAATTAACCAGCTTGAAGAGAAACATTTCAAACTTCTCATTATCTTTTTATTGGATGTGAATTTGAAATTCTAACTGTTGGATTGCATGTTCTTACCATATCCTCCATGTTCTCAAAATTTCAAGAAGATCAAAAATCAATAGTTATGTCATCAATAAAATTTTTAAATTTCAAGTTTTTATGATCTAAAATTATGCATTAAAAATAAGTTTTTTGATCAAATAGTAAATGAAATTGTATTTAAACAAAATTTAATATGCATGTTAAAAACATAAAGAACATGCAATCCAACAGTTAGATTTTCAAAATTCACATCTAATAAAAAAATATAAGAGAAATTTGAAAAGTTTCTCTCCAAACCAGTTTGGAGAGAAACCTTATCCATATTATTTCATATTATTGGGTAATTTCATATTATTTTATGGGTTAGCTTTAGTGATTGAGTTGAGCTTAAAAGAAAATGAAAAAAAGGAAAATTGAATGTATTAATAATTTGGTGGTTGTCATTTTAACTATGCAAATGAAGAGTTGTTTTTCATTTGAACTTATGACATATTGTCTATAATGGTTACTTTCTACCATCTGAATAAGATCAATTAGTTTTTAGTGTAAACTAGATTTGAATCTAAGTCCTTTATTCAAAGATATAAAAAATAAATTTACAAGTTGATCCAATTAAAATCTCCAAGAGTAGTGAAGTTATGTGAACTTGGATTTTGTTTCTCCAAATATTATTTTTTAAGTATTTTTAAAAGTACTTTTTTTGTCTTTTATTTGTGTTCTTACGAAAATTAATTTGAACTCAGCAATAAGGATATTTTAAAAAAGAATTAAAATTAGATATTAAGAATCCTATTCCAAGTATATATACATAACAATGTGACACTCTAAACAAGATTATATTTTTTTCAATTGTTAGGGTCATATTTTATTGTAATTGGCTACAAAATGCATTTTACTTGTAGTTGGGTAGATCTAAGATAGGTTCTAAGATAGGCTTAGTACTTCAAGAAACATGTTGTTCAAGTCAAGTATTAAAAACATTATTAAAAACATGAAGATTGGTCCAAGAAACAAGTGAAAAAATGATGTTCATTAAGTCTCGACAGATAGCTCGACAAATGCCTGCTATTGAGACTTACGATTTTCATTTTTCCAGATTTGAAATCCGGCCCAAGCTTTTGTATTTGTTTAGGGTTTCTTTTCTTACAACCCTAGACATATATAAGGCTTATTTTAAAAGCCGTTACACACGGATACAAAGACCACGAGACTTATTTTCTCTATGAGAAGCTACTGCGTTTGTACGGCATAGGATTTTGTAACCAATTGCTTCTTGATCTTCATTTGTTCAAATTGCTGGAGTTAGTCATGTATTGGAATCCGTGCAAAGGGTTAGTCACAAATTGGAGGTTTGTGCATCAAGGGAAAGAAAGCTAGTACAAGATCAAGTCCAATTGGATATTCGAGTGAAGGTTCAACTATAGGTTGTTATTAAAGTGAATGAATTCTAGGTAGGGATTAGTAAGTCAATATTAAGAAAGAACCTTTATTAATCTGTTGGCAATTAAGGGATGAGTCATATTGAAAAACTCATAACATATATGATAAAAAAAAAAAAAATCACAACTTCTACATTACGCTGATTATTGAAAGTCTTGGTCAAGTTGATATTGTGGAAAATAGGAGCCACACTAGAAAAATGGAGTCGGACCTTAGTAAAGGCATCAATCGGTGAACAGAAATAAGTCTAAGCAAAACTAAATTGGTCATCCCTAGGCTTTGTTCTTAGGGAGAATGGAAAAATGGAACCATGGAAAATAATTGAATAGAGAAGATACTTTATCAATCAATGGAAAATTTTCTATCTCACGTGTTTCGAAGGAATGATTGGGCAATGAGACGTTGGAAATTTGGTGTATATTTCCTTTGATAATAAAGAAAATGGGACAACAAGAGTAGTGAATTTGCAGCAATTTACTATTATATTCTTATTGGTTGAAATTTGTGTACACTATTGTATGTATAGTACATTTAGTTTCTCAACTAAATTTAAACATATAGTTGTATTATATTTAGTTTTCATTAGAAAGTGTAACACTATTTGTATTTTATTAGTCAATATAATTATATATTTGATTTTAATTGGGGATGTAATGTATTGTTACCTAACGGCCAAGAGTCTTGTACCACAATTGATTGACACTTTTTTTTTCCAAAGGAAACATCACAATTCAAATTCTTTCACCAGCAATTATCGAATTATAAAATTAAAATTAAAATATAATAGGATATTGTACATAAAGCTGAATTTGATTGGGGTGAAAAGGGGAAGGATGGAGAAAGGAAGGACAAAAATGAAGAAGAAAAGGAGATTTTCTCCTGTTTGGTTAGAAAGAAAAGGAGGAAGGAAAATAGTGAGGTGAGGGGGATTTTCCACCTAGGCCTATCATTCTTTTTCTACAAATAAGCAAGAAAATAAGTGAGAAAATGTCCATGAACATGAAATTTTAAAATTACCCTTTCTATCTCATTGTTTCAAATTCCAATAAGGGCATAATAGTAATTTAGATTTTCCTTCCCACTTTTTCATCATCTTTACCAAACATACATAATAGAAAACTAAAACATTTTGTATCCTTGTACTTTTCTAACCTCCCAACTTGTTCTATTATTCCAACTAAAGAGAGCTAAGTTTACCCATTTTTATTATATATAATGAGCAAATTTTAACATTACTTTTAAATAATAAACAAAGGGATAAAGTAGTGATTTTTTTTCTTCTTCATATTTTCCTCTCTTTTCTCTCCATTTTGGAGGTATTAAATTTTGTGGCCCATCCCATTTTCTATCCTCTCTATTTTCTCACCTACCAAGCAAGAGAAAATACTTTTCTCTCTCATTTTTCTCTCCTATCTTTTCCATCCCTCCCAAAATCACTGAAATAAAAAATAGTGAATGAGTAGAATCTAGGTACAACCACTCACTAATTACCAATGAGTGACACTTTACCTCTGGACCACTACTCACATTCAAGTTTCTATAGAGTGCGATACTGCGATGTACTTGGGGGCCTTTTTTTTCTTGCCTTTGTCCATGCAAAATTTTTATAATGGAATTGGACATAAAATATTGGATCCAAACAAATATTAGCCCATTTAAATTTCTTCATAAGTTATTGGACTTTTGACCCACATTACTTCAGTATACATGGTGGGTTATTTTCTATGCTACATGAGTTGAACTTCAACGCCCAATTTTGTAAGGGAGCACACGCTGCACACCACCAAAGGAGTGCTCTTGGAAATTTGGAATTAGAAAATCCGCTCCGGAGTGCTTGACAAACTCATGAGCAAGTTCTATCTCAAGCAGCATAAAACAACATTGTCTTCCTCATTAAGATTTTGGAGAATAAATCTAAATACATGGATCAACCTTATCTTCTTCATTAAGCTACTAGAGCACATAACCATGGTTTTAAAAAATTAGAACAGACAAATAATCAAAAATTGAGTTTGGTTCTTGGTTTTGACTGGACCAATTTAGGGTCCAATCATGCTGCCGGTCCCATTTTTAAAACCATGCACATAACCAACTCTCACAAGTTGCTTGACAGCTCATAAGCACTTTCCATACACAATGGAAATATGAAATTACGTGAAATATTCAAATAAATAAATAAATTCAAACTACATAGCTTTCATCTTAAATATAATCTGATGAGAACCAAAAGTATATGGCTTCATTTCATGCAAGAGTCTTGTAACTGTATTGATACTTAGTTTTTTCAATTGAGACATCTAGGTCTCAAATCCCTCTCCTCTAGTATAACTATCGAATTAAAAAAAAAATTAAAAAAGATTTATTTCCTAATTACAATATAATAAAATAAAATAATGGATAAATTATATGGATAAATCTAATGTGTTCCATAGGCTAACTTTGAAAGGTAAGATATATATAGTGATAATGTGTTAGACACTTTTTATTTTTGGAAGGAAGAATGTGTTAGACACTTATCTGCTCGCCTCATTAAAAGTGGTACAATGACCAATATAAATAATCATGTGATGTGCATGTCATTATCTATATTATCTATAACAAGATTTCTTTTTATGGACTGAAATTTTATGTTGTTCAAAAATACCTCTACACCCTACGTTAAATCTTGGAGTCAAATATGTAAAATAAAACCACTACACCCCTCTCAATTTTCAAATACACATTCATCTACCGTGCACCTTTGGTGTGGTGGTCACTCTACAAGTATAAATACTTGTGGGGTGTGGGGGGCAAGGACCAGGGTTCAAATCTCCAGGAGGAAACTTCACACACATACACACTTAGATTAGGCTAGATTAAAAATTCTATCTTGTATAAAAAAAATAAAAAATAAAAAATACACATTCATCTCTAAAAGGATTTCAAATACACGTTCAAACCCATAAATAAAAAAACGCAATTTTTTTTTTTTTACCTCACAATCAGTTCCAATTCAATGTCTGTGTTCTATTTAAATTCAAATACTAGGCGTTAAACTATTGCTCCTTTAAAAAAAGTTCTTATCCTTATCCTTGTCTCAATTTTTTTCTCTATATCTCTATATAAAAATAAATTCCTACAATCCAACACATATGTTAATCACCTTTTAATTGAATTCAAGTTTTTAATCCCTCATCTAAACAAAATAGAGGAATTTAAAATAATAATAATAAATAAATAAATAAATAAAAAAAAGCAAAACTCAAACAGAAACACACGTTAAAAGATAAAAAATAGCTCCCTAACTTCTTTTACCAAAAAAAAACCCTCCTTTTACTTTTAGTCTCCTAATTTTAAACTTACCCACCAGTGTGTAGTGTTTTTTTTTTTTTTTTTTGGGGACACCACCGAATATCCATCCACCTTTTTACCTATTTACAACTTTAAACTCCCTATCCTATTTTATTTGAATTCAAATTTCTTACTCCCCATCTAATCCAAAAATAAAAAATAAAAAGCTATCAACTACTATGAGTTTTAAATACCTTGCTCTATTTGTACATGTATATATTTCACATTTCAGCTTTTCTTTCTTTGCACAAAGACTTGATTTCCTCAATTTCTTTTTCCAATTCATCATCATATCTTCATTCAGAAAGGTACATTTGCTTTGATATTGTTTTAATTATACTTAATATTTTTTATTTTATTTTCCTTTTCTTTGAACTAATCTCATGTTAGATTTAATCTCCTATTATCTATTTATTTCTCATAACTTTTATCTCTCTTTTCCAAGTTCTTCCCACAACTCTATTGATTTGCTCTAATTTTATCTTACTTTACACAATCTTGTTTTTAGAATTTTTTTTTTCTTCACTTTTTAAACATTCATCACTCCCCTAGAATTTTGGTGAAAATATTTTGTCCTAAAAAATAATATAAAAGAGCTTTTGAGCATGCGCAACGCGCATGCGTAAAAACTAGCTAGTTTTATTATAAAAATATTCATTTTGAAAATAATAGGTAGATAGCACATGACCATTTTCTATTAGTTATAGTTAACAAAATTAAGATGATTAAGGTTCAATTTAGATAATTATTAAACCACTAGACTCATCATACAGGCTTTGCGCGTGTAATAATGTTTTTTTTTTTTTTTTTGTTTAATGTTATAATGTTTAGAAGTGATATATTGTAATTTTTTTTTTTTAAAGAAAAGGTAAGTTAACATAGAATAATGTTTAAAAATGAGATAGAAATAGTGTCTTAAGTTTTAAGCAGAATGAAGAAGATAAAAGAAAAAGCTTAAAACATAATTGAAGTATTTGAATTCAAATAGATAACAAATCTTGATAGGAATCGGACATTTGAATACAGGATAAGAATGGGTAGTTTTTACGTGAGGTACTGGGTTTGTTTTGGAAGAAGTAATTTTTTACTTTTTTTTACTTTTTTTTTATAAACATATTTGAATTCAAATAGATAACAAATATAGATAGGTATCAAACATTTGAATACAAATGAGAATAAAGGTTTTTTTTTTCCTTTTGTACAAGAGATAGTTTACTCTTTTAACCTTTTTTTGTTTTTTGTAGGAAAAAAAAATTAAACTAAAGGATATGTTATTTTAAAATTTGTATGAGGATATTTTGGTACGTCAAAAATTGAAGACGAAACAGGGAAATCCTCTTATTAGTAGTATAGATAAGAGTTAAAAATACATAATTGATAGCATCAATTTGCAACTACCCAAACCCCAAGTGTCCTTAGCACATTTTGCACTTCGATTTTCAACCAATTCAAACTTTAGTAGAGCTGTAGAAGGTATCAGCATGATTTGCCAATGGTCTTTCATTTATTTATTTATTATTATTTTTTGAGATAATAAGAAATAGTTACAAATCAAATATGCTGCTTATGGCTCAAACCCATGCACTCTCCTTGCTCACCCTACTTAGAAAATGTATCCAAATGGAAATGGTATAGTGGTAATGGTCTTTCATCTGGATTGAGATCACATGTAATACCTAGGGTATTGTACAGGGTGCAATAGCTCAAATCTCAGCCTTCCATTTAATCTAATGGCTCATTCTTTTGACACCTCACCAATTCAAGCTAGCAATCCGTGTGCTCACTGCTGTTTTCATTTCAGCTTCCCAAATTTGAATTTCACTAAAACTCTCTCTCTCTCTCTCTCTCTCTCTCTCTCTCTCTCTCTCTCTCTTCAACCGGGTTCTCTCCCTCACTCTCCCTAATACACCATTCTCTCAACCTCCACGCTTGGTCTTGCCTCTCCCTCAACCCCATTGTCACCGCTTCCACCCTAACCAACTCGGACCCATCGGCAAAAATAAAGAAAAAATAGTAACTCACCATATGAGATCCTAACCCCCAAACACTTGCACCCTTTTTTAGACCCAAATTAGAGAGAGTAAGGGTTGAGGTTTGGAGAGAATCAGGTGTAGAGAGAAAAGTTGATGCTTTTCTAACCTAGATTGGAGAAAGTAAGGGCTAGGGTTTGGAGAGAATCGGGTAAGAGAGAAATGGACGCTTTTTCAAGTTTGATCTATAGAGGGAAATGAGATTGAGAGATAGAGAAAAAGTGTTTGGTCGAAGGAGAGAAGAAGCCACCATCGGAGGTGGTGGTTATGATGAGCCAACCTTGCTGATTTGGTTCAAAGACTTAGGCTTGTTTTAGAGAGAGACCACCACTCGGTAGGTTTTCTTTTATCTCCATTTTTTATTAATTTTTTTTAATAAACTCTGTTTGGTTGCTAGGAAAGGAAGGAAAGTAAATAATGGTGTCACAATTTTGTTGATTCATTGATTGGTGCTGAATTTAATTCTATTTTCTCTTATTTTTTTTATGTTTTTGGTTTTTAGCTTAGGAATTGAAATCAAGTCTTATATTGCTTGCATTTTTGTCAATTGTTTAAAAATGCTTAAATCCTTGTAATTTGTATTCGGTGGGCTTATTATTAGGTTCCTAATGATGAAAGTTTGAACCTTTATGAGCTATTTGACCAAAACATGAATGTTTAATACACTGAAAGGCTTTCATAGGAAAATTTTGACAGCATATATTTCCATTTGGAGGTAATTACATAATATTGACTTTAAAGACTTCTTGTAGATGTGTTGTTAAAAAGGCATGCTTTTATTGTGTTGAATGATGATATAGAAGAAACTAAATGGGTAGCACAGATGATCAAATTCTTAATTATATAAAATTTACTTTTTCATATTTTCAATTGTCCTGGCATCCCTAGAAACTGCTACAAATGCAAATCATTAGCCGTGATGCTTTTTATTTATAATTTCTCTACTGAAATTGGTTCTTTAATCTTAGTCTTTTTTATTTAATTTGTAGTCACTTTCAGTTACATGTTTTTTTAATAACTTGCATTAGTTTCATAACTCAATCGAAAACCATAATAGCTCATTACTATGCTTTAAGTATGGCTGAATATGTTGTGATTGAATTTTTGTATGATGGTTGATGATGCCGTAAAGAATCACCAGTGAGGCACATGATCTTTGCACGCTCGAAACGATACATGCACAGTAAAGAGAGAAGAACTAACAGAGAGCACCAATGTGGTGCCGGCCAAATACCCTCCGAAGGTCAAGTTAGAACTATTCTCACAACTCTAGAGTGCTAGAGAGGGATAAATTATGTGTACCTGTTTTGTGAGGGTCTTTGGGTTTTTATAGTAGTGTAGAATTAGACTCCCATGCTTGCAAAGTCTTTTCCATATAGGCAAGATCCTCATTAATGGGCGTATTTTCCAGAATCTTCTTTGTGTTAGAATTCTATTCATTATGGGATTCCATAAGCTAGGGTTAATCATGAGACGCAAGTCATTTCCTTTTAGGATTCCTTGGAGACCACATAATGAGCAAATTAGTGCCACGTGGCCCATTGGTCCGTCCACTCCCGAGCAATCATACCGGATCCGTCTACATACCTTGACCTACTAGGCCCATACAAATGGACCCATCATACATAACTCTAATCCGTCATCATCACTATTCTTCCTCTTCATTTGCCTCCTCACCCCGTGAGTCCGTACTCTCTGAGTGGACGGACACGCAGGGTGATGGTTTAATTCTTTTGACGAATGCCCCCTAGTCTAGACAGCTGGCCTAGGGCAATTAATGATGGATGCGTGGCATTTGCTGAATGGTTGATCACGGGAATCGAAACGCCCCTTCGTCTTCCGCGTTGTTCACCCTATATAAACTAAGATTTCTTCTGTTCATTACTTTACTTTCTCCGAAAACTCAAGATCAGAGTGCACCCGTCGTTCTTGTCGAAGCTTTGTACCGTTCATCCATTGCATCCGTCAACATTACTTGTCATTATTTGAATCCGCCCTGGTAAGCATCTCATCCTTTTTACTTCAAGTTTTTATGCATTTACACTTTTTTGAGACACTTACACGTCCGTCAACCATTATAGTATTATCAATCTTAGGATTTACCGTCACGTGTAGGTCATGTTTAGTGCGTCAAGTAATCGCTTGTTTGTCTGCGATGGAGTGGGCTACAATGAAGTGTACCCGTCAGGTCACAAAGACCATGACAGTCCGGTGAAAGGAAAGGAGTCCGTCAGCATCCTCTTCAATGGATGAGGATTCAGAAATGGAGAAATCAAATGCTAACTCTAGTAACGGTCTGATGGATGTTGATCCTTCGATCCAATCCGTCATAGGACCTGATGGGCTTAGAGAGTTCATCCTTCTACCCTTATGGACGATCAACAAATTTAATTCCAAAATCAAAGAAACACACTTTAAAACACTTAGGGATAAGTTCCAAATACCCGACAACATACCTATGTGTCTACCCTACAAAACTTAGAAGTGTTATTATGAGGGTCTTGAAGACTTAAGGGTTTATGAGCAAATGCTCAAGGCAGAGCTTAGGTTTCCATTAAGCACCCTTCATTGTCGCCTACTCCAATATCTTGGATTGTCCGTCAACCAAATCTCCCCTAATGCTTGGAGGGTTTTTCTTAGTGTGGAGGTCCTATACGGTGCTATGTCTGACGAGGCATGGAGGTTGACAATGGAAGAATTCTTCAACTGTTACCGTCCCTCACCGAGATTACCTAGTCCCGGGGCATGTACAACTTCGCGCACAGGAGCCCGTTATTAAGGCTTATTTGTGAGAATCCTGACTCCAACAGAGATTGGAAGAGTTTTATTTCTTTTTTAAGGGTGACGGGTGGATGTGTCACCCTGGTGACACTGAATTCATGCCCGTTCACAAAACATGGGGCATAATGCCACCGTCGAGTATGCATCCGTTAGCAAAAATTTGTTTATATTTTAACTATTCTGCAATGCATAACTATCCATCTTTCTATACAACTCGGGACCGTCCTCTAGTCTCAATTGAGCAATTCAGCTTCTTGGAGAAGATTTTTAACAAAACCAAACTTAAAGAGAGGACGTGGGCCAAATTGGTCAACCTAAACACATTGCATTGGTATTGTGACGGACCTAAACCGACCAAAGCCACCCTTCGATACGAGGCCCAAGTTCAAGCACGTAAATCCGTCACCTTGAGCTTTTTGTCTTGCTTATTTCAATCTTCAATGTCCGTCCTTTTTTTTTTTTTTTTTTTTTTCCCGAAAATGGATGTTGCTAAGAGAAGAGCCATCATCAAGCAAAACACAGCAAAAAAGAAAGAGGTTGAAGGCGAACTTAAGGAGACGGGTGCATCCAATTCGTCAAAGAGGAAGTCTCGGGAGAAGCAAGGTCGTCAACCTAAGAAACCCAAAATAGTGTTAGAGCCCGTTGTGGGTTTAGAGGCCAAGGGCTTGAAAACGGTCACTCCTACCAAGCATGGAGTTAGGAAAGATTTGATGAAGGGCCCATCCACAACCCAAGAAAAACCACCCATCCTCCTGCGAAAGGACTCCAAGTACGCTCTTGAGAAGCTTTTGTCAATCATGTCGATTGACGACTATGAGGACTTAGGTAATCATGCTACTGAGGCCATGGGGGAGACGGGGCTGTTTAGTCTTGTCCAGGTATGTTACGTCATCCACTTCCTGTTTTTCCGTTCACCTAACTTTGCCACTAATAACCTCTATTTTCGAGCTATGGTGATAATGAAAGGGTTGATGGGATGGTGTCCGAATCACGAGATGGCACTCAAGCGCGTCAGGGCGTAAGCAAATGAGACGAAGGAGGAGTTGAACAGCCTTAAAACTTGGAAAGTTAATATGGAGAAGAAACTTTCCCTCTCGGAGAAGGTCAAGAAGGAGCTTGACCAGCAGGTTGAAACGTTGGAGGTCTTGGAAGACAAAGCGAAAGAAATCAAGGATACCAAGGACCAACTCTATCAATCCAAAGAAGCGGCAATCCGTGAATATCACGACTCTAACACCCTCCTGGAGGAGCTTGGGACCTCCTACACAGGCGGTTTTGACGATGCTATCCGTCGAGCAAAGAGAGCTTATCCCGACCTTGATTTCTCTCAACTTAGCATAGACACACAACCCCAAGCTACTGTTCAACCCATCGCCTCTAAGAGCATGAGGATTTGTTTGCCGACAACGCAGCCCCTGGTGACGGGGATTTAGTTCCTCTCGAGAACCAGGCCCGACCCGTCGATGGTGACATCCGTCACCTTGCAATCGTTGAAGACACTGTTGAAATCACCTCCCCTCAAAGAAAAAATGTTATCGTTCTATTTTTTTGGGTTGTAACTATTTTAGAAACAATCTTTTGATTTTTATCCGTCATTTTATGGCATGTAAAAACAGTACCTTAAATATGCATGCTTGTGATTTAAAGATCTTCTTTTTAGACGTAATCGTCTTCTTGGTAAAATGTGAATTGTTAATTTTAATACCCTGTCATGCTTGTTATAACTTTTTACAACTTTCACTAGGGATCCGTCCTTTAGGATAAGTTCGTCCGCTTAGTGATTGTTAATTTAGTTGATTTAGATCCGTTCTTTATGACGGGTTACTGTTATAACCTAATCTTATACGGATGTATTCATATAACAAAACAAGTCCGTCCATTTGTGCACCGGAAGCCTTTTGATGAAAACATTAGTTGGACCCGTCCATTATATGGACTTGGTTATTATTCATTTTAGGACGAGTTCGTCCGTTTGTGAGCTGTGAATATTTATTCCTTGTTTTCAAATCAGATCCGTCCATCTTGTAGTTGGATGATCCGTCCACCTTATGGACAAAACTTTTATCCGTCACATTTTGATCCTCTAGGAGTGAGCCGTTCATTTTGTGGATTAAATAAAGTTTCCATCCATCTTGGATGAACCGTCCACCTTGTGGACTTTATAGAATTTTCGTCCTTATTGGATGGACTCGATTTTCCACCATTCTTGGATGGACCATCCACTTTATGACTACATGAAATTTCCACCTGGGTGCTTGGATGAACTGTCCACTTAATCGACTTAATAAAATTTTCACCCTTTTTGGATGGACCATCAACTTTATGGACTACATGAAATTTCCACCCTTCTTGGATGGGCCGTCCACTTTATGGACTTTAAAAATTTCCACCCTTCTTGGATGGGTCGTCCACTTTATGGACTTGATAAAATTTCCATCCTTCTTGGATGGGCCGTCCACTTTATGGACTTGATAAAATTTCCATCCTTCTTGGATGGGCCGTCCACTTTATGGACTTAATAAAATTTCCACCCTTCTTGGATGGGCCGTCCACTTTATGGAATTAATAAAATTTCGTAGAAAGCACAACAGTCATATTTGAATAATTCCTCTTATTATTAAACCAAAAAGTAGTTCTTTAAAGAAAAAAGAAGTTTAAAAATAATGCTTAAAAGCAAAAATAAACTATCTATGTAGTTAAAACTAGGAAACTGGAAAATGTAGCAATAATTAACTTAAAAACTAAGCAAAAATAAATTGTCTATGTAGTTAAAACTAGGAAACTGGAAAATGTAGCAATAATTAACTTAAAAACTTAGTAAAACTCGAATGAAATGAGGATCCGTTGGGTGTTGATTTTCATGTTGATTTTCATGTCGTCATTCTCACTGGTAGTATTTTCATAGATGCTCGGTGTTCCATGGATGTTGCAGTTGTCGTCCATCTAATGTCTACAGATGGTAGGTTCCTTTCCTTTGCCATGATGTAACTCTATAGGGACCCTCCCGATTGGGGCCGAGCTTTCCTTGGGTGGGATCTCTACTAGTGCCCATTACCTTCCTCAAGATAAGATCTCTGACTTGGAAGTCCCTGTGTCTAACTCTAGAATTGTAGTGCTTGGCCATGAGGTTCTAATACCGTGCCAATCTACGCTCATGCGGTAGCCCCGACTTCGTCTAGTAAATCTAGCTGCAAGCGCATGACCTCGTAATTCCTCCATTCGTCATGATTGTCCACTTGTAGCTTGTGAGTCCAACTTCGGCTGGGATAATCGCTTCACTCCCATACGCTAGTCGAAACGATGTTTCCCCGATGGGTGTTCTTGCTGTCATTCAATATGCCCACAAAACACTCGGAAGTTCATCCGGCCGGATGCCCTTTGCCCCCTCGAGCCGAGTCTTGATGATCTTGAGCAATGATCGATTCATAACCTCTACCTATCTGTTGGCCTACGGGTGGGCGGGTGATGAGTAGTGGTTCTTGATCCCTATATGGAAAAGACTTGTTGCGCAAGCATGGGAGTCCGATTCTACACTACTATAAAAACTCAAAGACCCTCACAAAACAGGTACACATAATTTACCCCTCTCTAGCACTCTAGAGTTGTGAGAATAGTTCTAACTTGACCTTCGGAGGGTATTTGGCCGGCACTACACCGGTGCTCTCTGTTAGGTCTTCTCTCTTTATTGTGCAGGTATCGTTTCGAGCGTGCGAAAATCTTGTGGCTCATTGGTGATTCTTTACAACATCATCAATGGTGAGCCTGTGTGTGTCCTTGGTGTAAATATGTATTATGGTTATAGCTTTTGTTTGGATTTGAAACCAATGAATGGTGGTTGGATGGGCTTTTCATGTATTAGTGTAAAAAAATTGCAGTGGGTGAGTGTATTAATCTTCTTGTTGTTTTTTCCCTTTTACTTTGATTTTTGTTATTGCCTTGCCTATTGTTGTTACCTCTTAATCAATTTTAGGAGTTTTTTTTTTCTTTGACATAAACTGGAAATTCTATTGCTTGGTCATTAGCTATTCTAAAAATCCTTATGGCAATTTTCTTTTTCGTCCTAATTTTTCTTAAGTGTGTGCTATTTTCCTAAATACGGATTGACCATGCACTATGCAGCAATGTATTATTTTCGTAGGATAATATGTTTGGCTTGTTGTAGTTCATTTTATACATACAATCTATGGCTATTGATAGATGAACTTGTGAGGAATTTTTTTGTTATCTTGAATTGTTACTAATCATACTTTATAAGTTCAATTCAAATTTTAGGTAATGAATTACATATTTTTATATGTTTGTTAGTGCATGCCCAAAATATTCTGGGTTCTTGGTTCAAAATCATCTTCCAAAATTTTGTGATTTTATTTTTTCTTTTAATAAAATGTTAGGTTGTAGAACAGAAAGAGTAAATTAAATTAAATTGAAAGAGAAAAATGGTTTGGTGTTGTTTGTGTGGTGCTAAATTGCACTGAGTTGTAGAACTTGTGTTCTTTTTTGTATGGTAAAGAATCGTTGACAACTTGTGTTCTTTTTTCTATAGTAATGAATTTATTAATGTTTCATATGTTAAAAAATATGTTATTTAGTGCTGTGGTAGAAGTCTAACTAGTAAGTTCAAATTATTGACTATGATGATTGTAACATAAAAAAATAGAAATAAAATTCTATGGTTCTTGTACTAATTGAAGTTTTTATTTTTCAACACTGCAGGATAACATAGAAGCCAATGCTACTCAAACTACCATAAAGCTGGCTTTGTTCATGATTTTTTTTTTTTTTGGAGAAATTGTACATGAAATTTTAGATGTAAAGAACATGATTCATATCTATTTTGGTTCGGATTATAATCAAGATGTGGCTGTTTTGGCTTTCTTGAAACACTGTAATCACATATTTATATTGTAAAGTTAATTTAGCTAGGCTATAAAGCCTTTTTATTTTGTGTTTTGTTCATTTGGTTGTGGATAAAAATTACAATGAGATTTTGTTGTTTACAACAAGTGACAAGTGAATCCTCTACTACTAAGCATAAATGGTCTTTTCTTCTTTTTAGTACTAGATGGTATAGGGACCATAATTATTAGCTTGTCTATGAGAAGAAATTATTAGCTTTTATGCGCTCTGGTTGTGCCTTTTATATAAGAACTTATCCATAAACTTTCTCAGGAATTTATCAAGTTTTACAATACTATGGATCAAATTGGAATTATGAGGAGAAGTTTCTCCACAGTAATTTAACTAGTGTCTTTTGTGGAATTGTGGAACAAACAAGGTTATGTTTTTTTTGGCAAATTGTATGATTAACGTTGCTTATCCTAGTGAACAATGCCCCCTTCCCTCTCCCAAAAAAAGAAAAATAAAATAAAAGAAAAGAAAACCAATCCAATTCATTGCAATGAGCATTTTTTTTAAGCAAATTCAACACAATATAACCAGTTTCTCTAACTCTATAATTACAAATATAAAGACCACGATTAACCAAAGAAAAAGTGAATGTAATGGATAATGAATCAGATGCATATCTATAGTTGTCAAGGTGTCACATTGATTTATAATAAGCAAAAAATTCAAAATTTAATCTAAAATACAACATAACAATTTGACTCCAAGAACATATCACTCCCCCAAGAACAATTCCGGTTAATACAGGGGCCTCGAGTAAAAGCATGTAAAAGAAATCAGTTATCCTTCCCTAAAACGAGTTCTCTTCAAGGAGTTTCTAGAATCAAGCACGTATATGTGATGAAGCATAAAAATTTTAATCACTTGCATTTAAAAAATGACCAAGATTTCAGTACATGACATTGCATTTAAAAATATTAATCACTTGCATATATAATTAATGTTTAACTAGAAGTTACTCAAACATACACTCGTACAATCAAACATGTTTGAGTAGCTTCTTTAGTTACAAAAAATTATCCAAAAAATTTGCTACATGTGTAATTAGTTGTCTAAATAGTTAGATATGCTGTCCAAGAAACTATCCAAGGCAAAGTTGTCCAAAAATACTGTCCATCACTGCAATATACTATCAAACAAACTGTCCAAAAAATTTTGTCTATCATATTGCAATATCAATATTAGCCTAAAAATATGTCAAAAAAATCAAGTTACATTTTAAAATTAAACAAGCATGAGAAAATTTCATTATAATTGAACTTACCATTTATTAGTTTTTAACATACCAAAAAAGTGTTGTGTTTGCAGGCAAGCATTTGTATTTTCAACACATGGAGTTAGTGCATAATTGAACCTAACTTCATTTCCCTCTGTATATATAAACAAATAAGTTTATTTGATAAACATGCATGAAAACATTTATTTTTTACTTGACCAATATTCACATGATTTGATACTTGAGACGATGATGGAGTTAAGGTGGTACTAATGAATGTTGTCTATGTAATCACAATGATTATAAGAGTAAAAGTGTAAGAAATAATCTAGCTACTTATGACTACAAAACATAAAACATATAAAAAACTATGTTTATTCAAAATTTCATGTATGAAAACATTTACATTTTTCCCGACAAACATCCACACCATACTTGAGACAATGATGGAGTTAATGGTGCCTATGTAATCACAATGATTATAAGAGAAACAATTTACAAAATTATCCTCATGAAGCAGGCAATCATACTAAGAACATGTATGGCACATTGCTTTTTTCACAATTTTCAATTTAAATCTGTGTTTTTGTTTACAGCCCTTGCTTCTTACTCTATTGGTTTCTCATATGCTTTTAGTTGCATTGGCATATGTTTTGAGAGAATTCTCTTGCCACACTATGCAATGAATTAAAGAATACTCTTGTAATTAACAAATATACAAAATATCTACTATTATAAATATAAAAGAATGAATGTTTTTCATTGAAAATAAAAGCTAAACTTTTTTGTACCAACATTGTGCTTATCATATATAAGAATTGCAACAAACCAATATATGATCATGAGAGATGATGACCCAATTGATAAAGGACAATTTCAAGCTAAAATTTCTTAAGAAACTATTTAAGTGTATCATACCTATACAAGGACAGACATTCAATTATCAAAATTTTCTATCCCTATGACAAGAAATTTTTATCACTAAATTTTGACTTTAAACTTGAAATGCAAAGACTAAAACACTACAGTTTAAACATATCCAGGACCTAAAAACATAGAATTCAACCAATGTAACATCTAAGTAAAATAGGGATTTTAGCTGTATCCCCTGTATCACCGGCCATCCATTTCTTTAATTTGCTAGATCATATTTCATATATCCATTTGAAAATGTGCAATATTCAAGTTGCAGCAAAAAAAACCACCCAAAAATATTCCTCAAAACAAAAACTAAATAATGATTCAATGGTGAAATATATATATCACTTGTAGAACTAAAATCAAACCCCAACTATCATAACCCCTGACCCAACTCTCCTCTTACCCAAAAAACAATTTTTATTTTGATTCAATGTATACAAAAGAGAGAACTAACCTCCTTGAGTCATTCGATATTAAAAGCAACCTAGGAATCAAAGATGGACCAGCGGTGACTGTGCCAAATGAGATTTTGGGGATTTTCCGATGATACAATGGCCAAGTACCGTCGGAACCACCGATCTAGCTATTGGCTGCGTTGCTTCAGAGAGAGATTCACTCCTTGAGAGTTGAGACAGCTTCACACTTGGAGACAAAGAAAGAGGGAGAGTGTGAGTGTTTAGGGGTTAAGAAATTTCGGATGGTAAGATGCATTTTTTTCTTTATTTTGGCTAATGGGTCTGAGTTAGGTATGCTAGCAGCGGTGACGATGGGTTGAGGAAGAGGAAGAAAACAATTGCAGAGGAGGGTAACTACGCAGGAGAGAGAAACGATGGGTTTTGAAAAATTTTAAGGGTGAAAGGGTCTTTTTAATATTTGGTGAGGTGTCAAAAGAATGAGCCATTGGATTAAATGAAAGGCTGAGATTTGTGCTACTGCACCCATACAATACACTAGGTATTGCACGGGATCTCAATCCTTTTCATCTTTGCCTTAATGAATAATGACACAAGTACGATAGTAAGAAGAGAGGGCTTTCTAAATAGAAATTGGGAAATTTTATTTCTGTCAAAACAAAATGAGAAAGCTTAAAGAAAGATTAATTACACTTGCTCTCTATATATACAACAACCTGAGTATTAGATTTAGGTGGAGCCAAAACAAACAAATTAACTAATTTCTAAACATGCCAATCAGTGGATGACATCTGTACAAGCACTAACAAACTAAAAGGCTAAACACGTGTTTAATCTGTCAACCTGTGTCCCCTTTGCTTAAATGAAACGGCATCATTTCCGTTTTAGTTTCTTCATCTTGTCACTTAATAAATATAGAGAAATAATATATTCATAACATTTTTGTAACAAATTCTAAGTGGCAGTTTATTACTAGTTATTATTGTTGAAGCAAAAAAGTAATCTTAGTCTTAAGTTCAAATTTGAACCAACAACAACTAACCACTTATAATTTATTGTAAGAATGTTGTGAAAGTATTGTAAACGTAACATCTTTCATAAATATAAAATGGTGTTGTTGCTTTCCTTCTCTTCTGACTTCATCTTTCTTTTGTTAAACGACACATCCCTTTTCTCTTGTTTCTCTTGAAACTTCACAACGACCAATGGTAAATGCCAAAGCAATAGCATACCACCTCGTAAATGGATGGGTTTCGCTTCTTAGCTCAAGACCTTTGCTACTGACAGTAACGTCCCCCATCTCTTTCTCTCTCTCAATGTAACTGATTCTTAGATATTTGAATTTTCCTTTGTCATTCTCATTTTATGTTGCTTTGGTAAATGCATTTCTATGTCTGATTTTGGATTTTGAATGTGAATTTTAATAAATATGTTTTCTTTGATTAGTACCAATAATAAGCTGAATAGTAAAATAAGTTAGCAAAATTAATCATGCCAAACGTACACCTAGGTCTATCCATAAATGAAAAATATAAAAATGAGGTTTCGACAATTCTAGAATTTTTACCTTTTGTATGTGACTATTTATAATGAATCATAATCTTAGAATAGCTAGAAGTTGAATAAACTGAATCAAATTAAATCCTTTATGACATCATTGTAGCCTTACTCTTTATTAATTTTCTCACAGAATTTGTTAAAAAGCTCGGAAACTTAAAAGTTAGTTTTACCCGTACACATGCCAAAAGTTATAGGGTCATGCTAACAAGTGCCTTTAAGGCATTGGTTAACAATCCAGTTAAAAAAAAAATTTATGAAAAAAAAAAAAAAAAAAGCAATTAATATTTTGATAACTTTTTTTATTTCTCATAAAAATGATGTCAAAACTTTTCTAAAATGGATTATTAACCAATACTCTAGGGGCACTCGTTAGCATTTTCCAAAGTTATAATTCGATCTTCTTAGGTACGTAGGAGTGAGTGGTAGCGTTGTATTAGGCAATGAAGCCTATATTCTGGAAAGAAGAAAAAGACATGATAGAGCCGCATTGTCTGATAAATAATTCTGATTTTATTATTTCAAAGAGGTAGCAAACACATCAAATATAGTTTACGTACATTAATTATATATGACAAACAAACATAAAGTACAATACATTTATATAACCCGTAGTTCCATTCAAACTTCATCCTCCGGTTCCCCCTTGCAATTACTTGTGACGTAGAAAATACAATAAAAAGTATAACATGGAACTATGGAAGCACAACCCAACATTTAATTATTCACCTTGCCTGCCTTCTTAAGTAACTTCCCTCAAATTCATCATGATCACGAACCAAACCTGCACTGAACAGATAATGAAGTGAAATTATATAAAAGGAAAGATGAATTAGATGTAATGTAACTAAAAAATGATTTCTCTATTTAAATTACCTTCAACCTCAGGATTCAATCTTCCTTTGTAGACGAGTCACATTCACTGAGATCACCACAAGATTCTCAAAAAAAAAAAAAAAGATCACCACAAAAAGTCTATCTTTCATTTTATCGACAAAGTGAAAGTAAGCATGTCTCCAAGACTTCTTTACCACCAAAGTACCACAAAATCCCACAATAAACCCCAGCGCAATACTTACGTAGAACCATAACTCTTCATACCCTTCATTGTTGCCATATAAATTTTCTTGATCTTTATGTTCTGGACCCTTGTCACTAGGTGTTGAGCAATTTGTTGGTAATGGAGGCCAACAGAGTTGTGTGTTACCAACATAATTGGAGGGATCGTGAAAGGTTTGGAACAAGTTGGCCATTGGAATTTGTCCAGACAAGTCGTTATACGACAAGTTCAGACTACTTAATGTGGTGATCAAAGTCATGCTTTGAGGAATGGGACCTGAGAGAAGATTGCATGAGAGGTCAAGAGTTTCTAAATATTGTAGGTCTCTAATATTCTTTGGTGTCTTTCCAGTCAGGTGGTTCAATGACAAATTTAGGGTATCCAGTTTTGATAGATTTGTTAATTCTATTGGGATTTCCACTGAGAGATTGTTCTGTGAAAGATCTATGGTATTTATGATTGGGTAACCATAGTCCAACTGTCTTCCCTTCGACACCAAATCCATATGCTCCAGGTTAGAATGTGCATCGAACAGCGAAATAATGGTAGGATACAAATATTGGTAACCACCCAATCTACCAAAACATGTAGGAATAGATCCTGAGAGACTATTATGCCCAAGGTCCAAGACATGGATTTGGTTGCAATTACACAATTCTTCAGGAATGTTTCAAGAGAGCAAGTTGCCTCGTAGGCGTAATGCCACTATTGAAAAAAATCTTTCTCCAATCCATTTTGGTATAATTCCTGAGAATCTATTGTCTCCAAAATCAATTGCAAATTTGTGAGAACAATTTTTAGGGATGAAGAGAGGTCGCCAAAAAGATTATTGTTGCTCAATTGCAACCATTTAAGAATAGGTAGTGAGCACATTGAGTTTGGAATACCACCAGAAAGATTATTCTTGGAAAGATCCACAGAATACAAGTTTTGCATACCCTTCCAATGATCATGGATTTCTCCAGACAAATTATTGTTTGAAAGATCAATAAGAAACAAATTCTTTAGTTTGTTTATGGACGGGGGAATGCTACCGTTCAAAAAGTTCATGGAGAGATCTAAGTTGAACAATTGCGGCATTTCTTGGAAGATTTTTATCGGTATCTCTCCAGAAAATGAACTATTCCTCAGATAAAGATTTGTCACAGTAGTCCATAAAGGAGTGAGCCCTCTAGAAGATTGAAACTCAAATCTATAGATGCAGGAAAATTAAATTTTAATGACCCAGGAAGATTTCCACTTAATTGGTTATGAGAAAGATCTAGATTATAAATTTGTGAAGACGAGTTCCATAACCAATCGGGTATTGTGTCTAATATTGCAGCATTTTTGAGAGTGATATCCCACAAGTTTTTGTGTGTCCTAAGCCATGCAGGAAATTCAGGGCCTAATTGACAGCCATCAGCTTCGATGAGGGATAGATCAAAGGAGGGAATCCAGTTATGACTCACATTAAGAACTAAAAGATTGGTAGTTGATGACAAAGATAAACTGCTCAGTTTTGTGAGATTTAGGAATTGAATTTCAGATATGATTCCTTCCCAAGAATTGCCGAAGAGATTCAATTGTGTCAACTCTGTAAGTTGTCCAATACTATCCAAAATAGTTCCACTCATCTTGTTATAAAGAAGGTCTAATTCTTCCAAACGAGACAAATTTCCTATATTTTCTGGTATTGGACCTGAGAACGAGTTTACAGATAGATGAAGAAGTTTCAAGCCTTCAAAATATCCCAAAGAAGAGGGCAAATTCCCACTCCTCGAAAAATCTACCTCTTCTAGACTACTATTACCGCATCCTGCTAAGTCCTGGAAAAAATCTGTTATTTTGGCACTAATATGATAATTTGATGATAGACCTAAACTTCGCAAATTACATAGGATACCTGCGATCTCAGGGATGGAACCCTTGAGATTACAGAAGTTAAGTTGGAGATTTGTGAGGGTAGTGAGGTTAAACAACCACTGGGGAATTAAACTAGAGTTGAAGTCATTAAAAGAGAGATTGAAGATGGAAAGAGAAGTTAAGTTAACAAATTGAAGAGTTTGTGGAAGATTTTGAAGTTCACAACCGGAGAGTCCAATTTACCAAACGATGAATAAGAGAGATCAAGGAAACTCAACTTATTGAGGGAACCAATGAAATTTGGGATGGGAATTCCTTGAAAATCATTGTTGCTCAGGTCCAAGAAATTTAGATATTTTAGATCAAGTAAAGAAGGAGATAACTCACCACCCAATGTTAACTCCTTACAAAATACACCACTACCTGCTACCTGATTGCAAACAGGTTGGCTTTTGAGATCAAGTTTAATGTCGTGACCTGTTCGATTGTTACAGCCCACTCCTAACCAAGTGCAGCAATCTTGGCCAACCCAAGAAGAAAGACCATTTGAAGGATCCTTAAGCCCTTCTTTAAATTTAAGAAGAGCTTGCCTCTCCATCTCAATGCAAACCACAGAGCTATTCCCAGCACTAGAATCGGACAATATAGCCTCAAGTGAAATGAATTTAGTTGACAAAAGAAGGAAATGGAAACTGAAGAGTAGAAAGGTGGTTTTCAGGCTAGCCATTGTTCCTTGACACCTTACAAAGTTGAAGGTTTAGATGCTACTTATAAACATAAAACATGGAGATTGTCTATTTTAGATTTTTTTTTTTTTTTTTTTTTCCGCTTTCCTTTGTATAATTTATTTATTTATTTGCTATTTCATAAGTACAAGAAAACATAGCTCTCAAAAAAAAAGTACAAGAAAACATACAAAATCATGCGGAGAAGAAATCTGGAGTTGACTCTATGTTAGGTATTTGAATACCAAAATAGATTTATCATGCGGCCGGCCGGAATAAATTATATTAATTACTTGGTGTTGGTGGAAATCATGCACTTGGACTTTCTTTTGATTCTTATAGTGAATTGCTGGCCGGTATTTGTTTCTTTTGGACAAATAATAACTTGGATCCATCTGTTTTGATTATTTAACAGAGAGGATGTTTTATAAGGAGAATATTTGGAATTTCCTTTGCATATAAAATCCATATATCTATCTTCCTGGTTCTAGGTCCCAATTAAATTTTCTGGTTGGAAAAAATTTGGCTCTAAATAAGTTTAAAGTTATTTTGCTTCAACCTATTATATTGCAATTGAAGAGATTATCTATGTATAGTTTTAATCATATGAATTTTTTAATGAGCCATGTGATTTGTTTAAATAATATATATAAATAGTCTTATAATTTGTCATGTAATTGATTCAAAAATATAGTTCCAAACATATTTAGAGTATAATTTTGTCTTTTCTGCTAAGAGTAAATTAATTAATCACTGAATGCACCCACCAAAAATTTTTATTAAGTACTTACTTGAATGCTTGTTAGGTTGAAATTTAGGATAAGAATGGTTATTTATTGAGATTTCATAATTAAAAAAAAATTCTAACAAAAAATTGAGAATTATAATTTTCATGAAAATACCAATTTCCATTAAATGAAGAACTCTAACCCACACTATGAAATATCAATTCTTACATATCGTATAAATGAGAATAATAGAATTAATTTTATAAAAATGTTTAATTTCTTCACACCTATAAAAATTTTATTGATGTTCAACGGTGCTTTTATCATTTTAAAAAATTATAAATAATTCTCAAATTACTGATTTTGTTATTCTTTAGTTACTAAATAATATAAGAATTTTTTTTTTTTAATTATGACTTATATATCATTAAAAGACCATATTTTTATGATACAATTTAAATTAAAATTCTAAGCATATCGATTCTAAACAACATAAATAGATTTATCAAGCGGCCGGCCGAAAAAAAAAAAAAAAAAATCAATAGATTATATTACGGAGGGTTGAATTTATCATGAGACTAGCCGGAAAAAGTTATCTTACGTGGTGTTGGTGGAGAACATGCACTTGGACTTTCGCATAAGTATATTTTTCCTTTGATTCTTATCGTGCATTCCTGGCCGGTATTTGTTTCTTTTAGACAGGTAAAGAGCAACATCATAATAACTTGGATCTGTTTTGTTTATTTAACAGAGAGGATGTTTTATAAGGAGAATATTCGGAATGAATTCCCTTTGCATATAAAATCCATATATCTATCTCTTCCAGGTCCTAGCTAGGTCCCAATTAAATTTTCTTGTAGGAAAACGTTTTGCTCTAAACAAGTTTAAAGTTATTTTGCTTCAATTTACTAGTTACTACTATATTATAATTGAAAAGATCATCTATGTATAGTTTTAATCACATAAATTTTTTTAATGAGTAATGTGATTTGTTTAAACAATATACATAAATAATCTTATAATTTGTCACCTAATTGGTTAAAAAAGATAGTTCTAAATAGATTTGGAGTATAATTTTGTCCTTTCTGCTAAGAGCAAATTAATCACGGAATGCACACTCCTAAACTTTTTATTAAGTGCTTGTTTTTTACGTAGGAATTTAGAATAAGAATAGTTAATTGTTGAGATTTCGTAAAAACAAAATATTGAGAATTATAATTTTCATGAAAATACCAATTTCCATTAAATGAAAAACTCTAACCCAAGCTATGAAATATCAATTCTTGCATATATCATATGAGTAAGAATTACTTAAATTCATTTTTTCTTAAAAATAATTGTAAAGAATTAATTTCAAAACAAAAATGTTTAATTTCTTCACACCTAGCTACAAAAATATTTAAAGGATGGTTTTATCATTTTTAAAAAATTATAAATAATTGTCAAATTACTGATTCTGTTATTCTTTAGTTACTAAATGATATAAGAATATTTTTTTTTTTAAATTAAGACTTATATCATTAAAAGACTTTATTTTTATAATACAATTTAAATTAAAATTCTAAGCGTATCTAAACAACATAAATAAAAACTATCAGGATTTTTAATTCTCATGAATTTAAAAGATCAAGAGTTTATAATTATTTAGATTTAAAATTAATACGCCCTAAGGGGATCTATGACTCTTAGCAGTTGGAAGAGTAAGGCAAATAGCTCTTAATTTATTTCACTTATAATTAGTTAGAGTTGTTACCTGAAAATTAATATGGATTAAGAAGTTCATATTAAAGTAACAAAGAAATGCCCCATGGGCGTTGCAAGCGGGAAAATGAAATTATTTATATTAAGAGAGATAGCCTGGTACGTAGTTTGTCAACTCTCAATGCTTAATTTTGCACTTTTGTTTAATAAAAGTCAATCCATAAAAAATTAAAAAAAATAAATAAATAATTAGAGAGAGATTGCAGCAAATATATATATATAAACAATCACATGTGATTTATGGTTTAAAAAAATATAAGCTAATACCATGCATAATTTGAACTTCTTCTCAAACAAAAAAGTATAATTTGAACTGTATAATAATTATACTCGTGCATATGCACGAAGTTATACACAAGTTATATTAAGAGTGACAGTCTGGTAGTCTGTCAACTCCCAATGCCCAATTCTGCACTTTTGTTTAATAAAAGTCAGTCCATAAAAATAAAAAATAAAAAAAATAAGAACACATTAATTGCAGCAAATAATAATAATCACAATAATAAGGGTACATTTATGAACTCTTAAAGCATGCACATCAAATGTGCTTAAAATTTAGCTTTTGACACCTCAAAAGTTATTTTATCTATTTTACCTCTCCACTTTACAATACACTCTACATCAAGTCTTCTATTTTTACATACAATCCATTAAAATAATATAAACAACCCAACATATTAAATTATTAATTTCTCTATAACCTTTCTATCTCTCACTTCTCTCTCTTCCTCTCCAACCCATGAAAATAAATGAATTAAATAATAGTAGCGCAACATGCTACAATGGTCGACTATTAGTAGTTGATCACGGTAGCATGTTGCTAAATTTTTTTAGCTTTAGCACCTTTGATATAGCATGTATTTTGGTGTTTGAAGAGCTAAAAATAGCTTTTTAGTGGTTTTACAACCACCACTGTGAATGCTCTAATTGTATAAGTTAAAGATTGATAAACTCTCAATTAAGAGAGAACTTATTGATTCATGCTTATAAATTTTTGGAATTTTTTTCTTATTTGCTGCATACTTCTTCATTTTTTAACTTATGAGAAAGGCTATTAAAGATTTAGCCTTTGGAAATCGTCATGTAAAAAATTAATATGTTTTCATCTTAAAAATAAAAAAATAAGACAAAAAGACTTGCTCATTTTTAAGTAAAAATATTGTTTACATCATTTTTTTTTCCCAATATGGGACTAGTTTTATTGTAAGAAATACTTCAGATAATTCGATTATTAGGATAATGAAAATTTGAATCTTGGATGTCTTTATTAAAAACATTAGAATGCGTCGGTTGAGCTATAAGACTCTTGACTTATTGAAAGTCTTATATTGGAAAAATAAAATGAACTTTATATTTCTCTCTCTATGAATAAACTCGTCCAAAGTGCCAATAAAGGAGGATGTTATGCTTGTTGTCTTTAAAGAAAGAAACATTCATTGTCTTCTTCATCTTCTCTCTGTTTTAAAATTCTCTTGCAAGCTCTTCTTCTTCAACAGTCCAATCGCCACCTATGTCTTCTCTCACAAAGCTCGACTTCAACGTGATTCATGCAATCATGTTGAGGTTGAATTGACATTTATGTACTTAAAAGATCATAGTGGAGCGTGAATTCTAGCATAAACCTTCTTAATCTACATGCGTGAGCACCGAGAGAGAGAGAGAAAAAAAAATGAAATATTGAGCTAAAATATCTCAATTCATGTATTGTGCTATTGTTCATAAATTACTTTTTGTCTAAAGGCTATTGAACTTCACAAAAGTGTTTTAATCAAGTTTCGCTATGTTGAGCCTAATTTGAGTGCTCTAAGTGGTGAAGGATTTCATTGTAGAACGTAAAGTTATCTTCACTATTAGGCAAGAAGAAAACAACATCAACCCCAAATGGCATGATGGTAGTTTTTGAGGATCACAATTTAAGGAGCTGGTGACAACCATATATCCAATGAACTTGACTCAAGTCTTTAGAGGAGAAAATGCAAATATCAAAGTTGTAATAATGGTCAATTTTGGTACAACAGTTTAGGAACATTCACTTTTCTTGACAAACATTTCTAATCGAAAATTAAATTTTCCATTAAATTTGATGGAAATCTTAGTGTGCAAATTGTTTATTACCCGTAGTTAAGGAGGGAAATAGCTAAATTTTTAGTTTTGGGTGACAACTACATCATAGTTAGGGAAACTACAGTTTTCAATTTTTGTGTAATTTGTTTATTAATTTAATGCAAAAATATAAAACATACCCTCTAGTCTTGAGCAAAATTCATTTCAATCTTCTAAGTTTACTTTTTTTCAATTAAGCCTTTTAAATTTCAAATTTGTTCAGTTAATACTTTCCATCCACTTTTGTTAACTAGTTATAACCGTTATCTGTCCAAATTTGATTTTTTTTTTTTTTTTTTCTGAGTACTTGTTTTTTTTTTTAATTAAAGAAATGATATTTTGAGATTAAAAAAAAAAAAAAATGAACAGACCAGGTTGCCTAGGTCAGCGTGAATGAAGCAACACTATCAGCAACACAACCCAATTAGCAAAGCAATCACTTTTGGTCTCACCCTCTCCTCTCTAGGAAAAAGTATTTTATATCAAATTTTATCACGTCATCCAAATCAAAACCCAATAAATAAGATACATATGTGCAAAAATAACTAACCATTAACACATGTTTTTCAATTATTGGTGGGTTAGTTATTTTTTACTAACATATCTCATACTTATTGAATTTTGATACCGTTGACATGGTATCATTTGATAACAAATACCTTCTCTTTCTAAAGAGTACCCAACTTTAGTAATTTGTATAGAGATTCCGGCCATGACTGTGAGAAGGTAAATTCGCATGTAGCAAGACTGAAATCCAACATCACTGTAGGAAATTAGATTTGATCGTCTCCAATGAGGGACACCGATGCTTCTATGCAAATTACTAAAGTCATTGACTCATAATGCATTCCAAGTGGGAACATAGCAAAGGATCAAACCACCTCTCTTTTGGCCTCATCATTGTTAAAAATTAAAACTATAAAAGCACCCTCTCCTCTAGCAACGATGAGACCATATTTTATCCCAACACTCCAGCCGCCATGACAAGCAGCATGTCGACCTCATCACCCATCGATGCCACACCCACTGCACATTTTGATTAACCATATTTTCTTTTCTTTTCTTTTCTTTTCTTTTCTTTTCAATTTTTTTTTTTTTTTTTGAATTTTTAATTAAATTTTTTTTAGACAATTCAAAATTAAATATTTTACGACAAGTAGTTAACATAAGTGGATGGAAGACCTTAATTGAATAAGTTTGAAACTTAGAGAGCTCAATTAAAAGAAAGTAAATTTAGAGGACTGAATTGTATTTTACTCAAATTTAAAGGGTGAGTTTTGTATAGAATTCCCCTCTTTCTTTTCTTGATACAAGATATAATTCTACTCTAACTTAATCTAAGTGTACATATATATGAAATTCCCTTCTGGAGACTTGAACCCTAACTCCCGCCCCCCACACCCCATAAACACTTATACTTGTGGAGTGACCATCGCACCAATGGTGTGTAGTGGTAGGATTCCCCTCTTTCAACTGGACTTTAATGTGGTTCAAAAATATCCTCATTAATAAAGAGTAACTTCATTTTGAATTCAAAAAGAGAATTCCTAAAATTTATGATTTTTTTTCCCTTCACATTCAAAAAAAAAATTATAGTTATTACTTACCTTTAAAGTTTATCATTTTTATTTGTTTGAAAAAAAAAAAAATTCTTAATTAGAATAGATGCGAATTATTAATTTTTACCAAAAAAAAAAAAAAGAACCTCTGAGCACGCGCATGGCATGGGCGTGTGCTCAGAGGCTAGTTTAATGGCGATTTTGGCCCATTAGCATTGATTTTTAAAATATTTAGGCCCGAAACACTGTTTGGGAAATATATAGCAATATAGCACTTTTAGGTACTCGAGCTTGCCAAGCTCGAGTACCATGTTTTTTTAATCCACTATCGCCCCATATTCAAGGGGCCCTATAGTGGCGTTTTTAATCCCTATAGTGACGTTTTCGGGCCCTATAGCGGCGTTTTTAAGCCCCATACCAGGTTAAGGAGCCCTATAGTGACGTTTTCAGGGCCTATAGCGGCGTTTTCCTGCAAAAAAATTTTTTATGTCCCCCATAACAGGTTAAGGGGCCCTATAGTGGCGTTTTTAAGCCCTATAGTGACGTTTTCGAGCCCTATAGCGGCGTTTTCCTGCAAAATTTTTTTTACAAGTACCCATAACAGGTTCAAGGGTCCCTATAGTGGCGTTTTTAAGCCCTATAGTGACGTTTTTGGGCCCTATAGCGGCGTTTACCTGCAAAATTTTTTTATAAGTCCCATAACAGGTTCAAGGGGCCCTATAGTGGCGTTTTTGGCCCGAAAACGTCACTATAGGGCTTAAAAACGCCACTATAGGGCTCCTTGAATATGGGGCGATAGTGGATTAAAAACATGGTACTCGAGCTTGCCAAGCTCGAGTACCTAAAAAAGTGCTATATTGCTATATATTTCCCAAACAGTGTTTCGGGCCTAAATATTTTAAAAATCAATGCTAATGGGCCAAAATCGCCCTAGTTTAATTATAACAACTTATAAATAGTATTTAAGGCCCAAAACTATTGAGCTAATGTAGGCTCGTTTCCGGCCCGTCAAGTCTATTGAAAGGCCTCAATGATTTTCAACTTAACTAGTCTTCGGCCCAGCATTCTAACATGTTAATTAGTTTATGGGCTATGCGTCTGACCACGACACACACTGCCAGGCCCAAACTCAAGCTTCCACTCTACCCAAGCTCTCAACAAGAACTTGGAAACATAGTATTTAAGGCCCAAAATTAATTAGTTCAACTTTTTTGCGTTCTTTGTGATCTTCTTCTTAATTCGCCAAAAAAATCATGGACCTTCCTCAGGTGAAATGTCACTTTTTTGAATTCTAATTTTTTTATTATAGGATTTTGAATTCTAATTGATTAGTCATTTAGTGTTTTTTTTATTGGTATTACTATATGTTTATGGAGTGAATAGAATTGGTTATAGAAGTTTCAAGGAGAACACAGAGAATGTTTGTATTGAGAAAAATATGTGAGAAAATGTCCATTTATTCTTTACTATATTTATTTGTTTTTCTTAAAATTTCATTCATCCCACTTTTCTATCCTCTCAAAGGATATCATAGAACGTGCTCTATAATAACTAGCTGTGTCAAGTATTCTACTTCTGTGACTCTGTAGCTTACACATTTTAGTAACTGGTTTACATAATCAACCACTATGCTCATTTCCTCTTGACTTGCTCGTGAACTATATATCATCTTTAACAAAATGGTGCCCGTTATTCCCTACAGGTTCTAAAGAGAGAGTATATTTTGATATGCAGTCCTGCTTAGAATCTGATTGTGAAGATTTCTTCAGTGTCAATGGTGGTGAGAGTTGTTTTCAATTTGTTTCAGAATTTTGCTTATTTGTATATATTCCTAGTTAACTACTGTAATTCCTTGAAATGTATAGACTCTTTAAAAAAAAAAAAAATTGGGAGACTAGTTTGTAACTTTGTATATGAATCTTAGATTTTTTACTAGCTTGTGATTTCTGCAGATACTGCCCCATCTCGTGGAAACACTCCTATCCACCATTGCAGCTTCAAAGAAACTCCTCACTACGAAAAACCAGTTTACATGGACAGTAGATCCAATCCCTTTCTTGAACCCACCGCAACAAATATGAAAAAACAATTAATTGAGCTTACATATTGTAGACTAAACGGAGGAATCTAGTCAAATGTCACATTGAAAACTAAACAGTTCCTAGGTGATAACAAAGAAAACTCATACAATTTTGTAAGATTTTGGAAATAAGTTTCAGTCATGATACCTTGCCAATAATTCCTTTAGAGATGCAGCACTCTCAAGTCTCAACTCAGAAAGCTGTCCAATTAATTCTGAGATGGTTCTATTCATCATGTTGACACTGAGGTCCAATATCTCCAAACGAGACAATTTTGTATATATAATGGAATTGAACTGGAGAATGCATTGCCGTAAAGTTGAAGGTTTCTCAAACGTTTTACATACCCCAAAGAATGAGGCACGTTCCCAATGAGTTGGTTCAAGCTCAAATTTAAATGCTCTAGGCTACTGTTACTGCATTCCAAAATAGGCCTGGAAAAATTCTGTTATTTTGCCACTTAAATGATTAACTGATAAATCTAAAGTCTGCAAAATTGCATAGGTTCCCCTTTGTAATCTTAGGGATGGAGACTTTGAGATAACAATTGCCAAGTTTGAGATCTGTGAGGGAAGTGATATTGAACACCAATTGAGGAATTGAAGGGTTGAAGTCATTACCAGAGATATCAAGTTTTGAAAGTGATGAAAAGTTGACAGAGGGAAAACATTGAGGGAGATAGTGAAGTAGACAAAAGGACCAACAGAGAAGGGAGCAGATTAATAGTTGGCAGCCAATCAGTTTTTGCTTCGGAAAGGTTCACGCCATTCAAACTGAGGTATTTTAGGTAAGAGAGACCAGAGAGCCAATTTAAATTTGAAATTGGTAGTGTTAGTGGATATGCAAACGTAGAAAGAATAAGATAAAGCGAGTTAGAAAGATTCTGGGGATCATTCCAGCAAAGGATGCATAGGAGAGATTATGGTAACTCGACTTATTGAAAGAACCAATGAAATTTGGGATGGGAATTCCTTGGAATTTATTGTTGCTTAGGTCCAAGTAATTTAGATATTTTAAATAAAGCAAAGAAGGAGATAAAACACCACCCAAACATACTGTTGAAGTATCACCAGACATTAGATCACAGAAGAATGGACTTTTGAGGCCGAGTTTTATGATGTTACCTGTTTGATTGCTACAGCCCACTCCATACCACTTGCAGCAATCTTCGCCAACCAGGAAGAAAGACTTCTTGAAGGATCTTCAAGTCCTTCTTCAAACTTGCCTTTTCTGATCTTCAAACCCACCATATTCTACATAATTATCAACTTGTCTTTTCTAATCTTATATGTTTGCATTGTTGTTATAATGATGGTTCTTGTTTTCTTTGATAGCATATGATCCATGACAGTATAACTTGAAGTTTGGTAGATTCTGTCATTTTTTGTTGAAGATGATTTTGATTTGGTTCAAATAACTTGATTTATTGATGAAGATGATGTATTATTTTAGCTTGAATCTACAAAAATTATGTCACAGTTTTGGTGGCTCCTTAGTCCTTCATCATAGTGGTTTTGTGCACTTGTCCTTTGAAATGCTTCTTGTATAATTTTACGCATTCGTTAGATCTCTTGACACTTGCAGGGTAAACAATAATCAGTTTGATGTTTTAGCACACTGACTGTAGAATTACCTTCTTTAAATGAAGGCAAATAATCTATTGACTTTGAAGAGTGAATGTCTACATGCAAATGGTGACATTATAAGGGAAAGAAGATAAAATTGCAGTGTAGGAGGGGGAAGGAAGTTGTAATATAGTAAGGGTTATGTTAACAGATACCCTTAGGACAATTGTTAATAAACTATAATAGAAAAGTTTTAACACCTCTTTCATGGAAAATATAAAAAGTTGTCAACAATATTTATTATTTTATTATTTTCCCAATAAAATGTTTCTGAAAAAAGCTCCTTAACCAATTAGGGCATTGGTTAACATTTTCCATATAGTAATTTCTGATAGCATAAATTTTATTGTATGTCTATTGGGCTGTGAAATTTTGTAACTTTTCAACAGTGTGGTAGAAGCCAAAGGAGATGATTATAAACAGCTATTTCTATGGCCTCCATTGCACACCAAGGATGTTGGGTTGGGACTGTTGGGTGTCTTTTAAACATTCAAAAGTGCGTTTGGTTGGGTGGAAAAGTGAGAGTAAAGAAAATGGTAAAGAGAGAATGGAAGATGGATTGATTAGAAAAGTGGAAAGAAGTTAAAAAGGAGAGAGAATTAATTTTCTATCAAGCCCACCATTTTTAATCTTCCCAAAATATGAGAAAATTTGGTGAGAAAATGTTTATATATTCTTTACTTTTTTTATTGTTTCTTTTTTATATTTTCTTTCATCCCACCTTTCTATCCTATCAAGGAATGTATAAATCAACAGTGGGTTAGTGGCGAGCATCATGAGGACCGAGAAGGGCCTTGCCCCGCGCCCCAAAAAAAAAAAAAAGGAATTTTGAAAAAAATTAAGGAAGTTTTTTGTTTTATTTTTGGAATTATCCTAAATAATTTGAAAATTTTTAAAAGAATCTTATCATCCCCCCCAATACCCGGCAATATACATATGTATTTAAGAAATTCTAAAAATAAACATAACTTTCATTTAAATAAACTGTATGGAAAAAAATTACAATAATTAAACATTCAGCATCTTTAAAATAAACATATAGTATTTTAACAACTACCTCAACAAATAAAATTGAAAAAAAAAAAAATCTAATTTCATCCCAACGCATCTAGGGCTTACTTATACCATAGCAAAGATAAAAATTGAAAGATCAGTAGCTTTGTTGAATTACCGTAGCACCAAGTTCCCCACACAATTGCAGAAAATTTTGCTCACAGTGCTCTCTCTCTCTCTCTCTCTCTCTCTCTCTCTTTGGCATTTGCCTTCTTTTTTTTTTTTCCTTTCTTTCAGTTCTTTCCTCTTTTTTCCATTACTGCTGCAGTTTTGTGTTTACAATATAAAAAGTAAAAGTTTTGTGCGACTAGACTAGACAAGAAAAAGTGAAAGATAAGCTTGAAGCTTCCGTAGACCCCTAACCTCTGTATGGTGCTCTCATGTTACTTTACTTTTCATTTGTTTTCTTTTGATTATTTTACTTTACTTTTCATTAGCTTTCTTTTTTATTTTCCTTATAATATATTATTTGTTATTATAATAATCAATATACTATATATCATATTGGCATTATAATTTATAAAAGTACTTGATTAGTTTAATTAAAGTATACGGTATATGAAGTATTTAGTATATTAACATGTATTTAGTTGTTATTTATAGCACATATTGAATTATGAAGTATTATAATTTACTATTTTAGATTTCATACACAAAATATATATATATATATATATATATGGCCCCCCAAAGATAAATTCCTCACTCCACCACTGACTGTGGGCAAAAGTTGGGAGATTTTGAATTCCGTATGCAAACTTATTATGTAGACTTGTTGGGAAATGTAACTTGTTCAGGTCTTCTACTTCTGACTCTGTAGACTGTAGCTTATAGCTTACACATTTTAGTAAAATGTTTTACACTTTCAAACCATTACGCCCATTTCCTCTTGATTTGCTCATGAACTATATAGCAACTTTAACAAAATGGTGCTTTATGCAAGTTCTAAAGAGAAAGTATTAAAAAAAAAAAAAAAAAAAGGAAGTATATTTTGATCTGCAGTCTACATAGAATCTGATTGTGAAGATTTCTTCAGTGTCAGTGATGGTGTGAGTTGTTTTCAATTTGTTTCAAAATTTGGCTTACTTATATATATTTACTCTTCTATAATTCTCATAAAGGCATGACTCTTTTTATTAAAAAAAAAAAGGGAGACTATAGTTTATATTTGTGTCTGAGCTTCTTTACTAGCTTGTGATTTCTGCAAATACTACCCCCTCTTGTTGCAACACTCCTATCCACCATTGTAGCTTCAAAGAAACTCATTACTTAGAAAAACCATTTTACATGGACAGTAGCTCCAGTCCCATTCTTGAACCGTCTAAAACAGATATGAAGAAACAAATAATTGAGCTCTTTCAAGAGAGCTTCTGGGATGATGCCATTGATGGCAGTCAAAATTTACAAGAGAGGTCAAAAGTCCATCCTACCATTTGTCCCCTTTCTTCGAAATCTACAAATAAAAACTTTTACAGATACGTAACAATTTTTTTTTTTTTTTTTTTGAGGAAACCAACTGGAATTTTATTAATGGTTTGACATAAAATTTTTGTCCTGCATTACAAATTGAGAGACATCAACAAGGATTTCCTCAAGCCAAAACTGGGGCGAAAGCAAATATCTTGCTTTCTTAGCTAATTTATCTGCCACCACATTACAGATTCTACGCACATGAGTGAAAGCAGAGAACCTAAGGTTGCCCGCATGGACTCGGCAATCTTCAACTAGATGAACAAAATGGGCAAGGCAAGAACAATCTGAATTTAAAGAGTTAATGATCGTCTCAGAGTCCCCTTCAGAAACAACTTCCAGCAGACCAATTTCAATGGCAAAAGAAACAGCTCTCCTGCAAGCAAGAGCTTCCACCTCCACCACGGATGCAGGTAGACCAATCTGTTTAGACAAAGGTCCGATACATTACCTTCAAAGTCTCTAACAACAACTCCAATGCCAGCTAATGAGGAGTCTCTAAAGAGAAGTCCATTGAAGTTAGCTTTGTAAAAAGGCGGGTCAGGGGGTACCCAATGCCCAGACCGAAATACAGGCTGAGGCAAACTAGATGACTAGATGGTATGGAAACAGAATAGAATTCTTGTAGTCTTGCCACTGCATCAGAGTAGATCTAATGGTATGGTAGTGATTCTTGCACCGTATGATCTGCATTCCTCTTAAACCAGATACTCCACCCTACCATAGCGAATTGGTCTGCTAATTCCGGATCATCAAAGTTCAAAACTCCCACAAACAAATCCCTGAAATCTACAAAGTGTTCAAATAAACTTGTCTGATAGAACTTATCCTCCCACCAAACATATTTAATCCTTTGACATCCCCAAAGAGCGTGAACTATGTCCTCCAACTCAGTTGCAACCACCACATATTCCAGACTTAGTAACATTCCTATGGAATAAATTCTTCTTAGTAGGCAAAGCTTTATTACATGCCCTCCAAACAAAATGTTTAACTTTATTAGACACTTTCAAGCCCCAAATTTTTTTCCAAAAACCCCGATAGCACAGTAGGATTCAAAGTACTAGGCCTTGTTGAGGCCTCATTGTCCATAAGCGGCTTATAGGCACTCTTTGTTGTGTATGTGCCTTGAGTTTTACTTTGCCAAATCAGCTTATTAGTAGTGCTGCGATAACTGAGGGGTAAACTCAAGATAGAGCCATAGGCAACCTGGTCCTCCAACCAGCTTGGGCCATCCTCATTGATAAGGGCACAAACCCGAGTATCCATAGGCAAGCACTTTTGAGGGAAAATGACTTTACTGGAGGTCAAGTCAGGTAACCATTTATCACCTCGAATCTTCACTTTTTTTCCATCACCTATTCGCCAAATAGAACCCAAATTGATCACCTTCCTCTCCTTAAAAATGCTTTGCCAAGCATATGAGCCTCCACCCTTAACATCCTTATCAACGATTGATCCGTTAGGGAAACACTTTGCTTTGAAGACTTCGTAGAAAAGGGAGTCTGTGTTGTGTAACAGCCGCCAGACTTGTTTTCCCAGTAATTCCTTCATGCAGTAGTGAGGCAATACCCAACAAAAGTTACAATCCTGGGAAGGGCAAATTTGCCAAGTCTGCACGGTGTTGCCTTTCAAATTTGATGCAGAGCCTGAGCTTTAGTGGGAGGAGGAAGTGGCTGAGCCTTGACGGTCCATAGAACTGGAGGCTAACTAGTTAAGCCTAGCTTTTAACTCTATCTATATTACTTGGCAAAGCTTCACTCTAACAGCTCCCTTTCATATTACTTGGCTTCACTCAAGCAAAATTGCAAAGTTATATCATTATTTTTATTTTTATTTGTGGCTGGGAGCTAGTTTTAAAGTGAATTATAAACTGATATTAATGTAATATCTTGTTTCTTGTTGTTGCATCTGTAAAATGTAAAGAGTAAATTTGTTCATGTCAACTTGTGTTGAGGTCCTTGAGGATATAGTAGTATGGTTAACACAGCAAAAGCACCTACATGAATTAAGAGGTACTTCCTATGAGAAATGGTTATATATGTGACGTACCAAGTTTTAGATGTGCACTAATCATTGGAAACAGCTCTAGCATTGGAACCAACTCCCAACATTAATCATCCTCAACAAGCATGGGAACCACCTCCTCCTGGTTGGATAAAGCTAAATGTCGACGCTGCTGTGTCTGAGTCTTTCGCTTCAATAGCAGCAGTTGCTAGAAATGATAAAGGTGAAGTCATCAAGATTTGGGCCAAGCCGATCTCAAAGTGTACCCCTATCATGGCTGAAGCCTCTGCACTCCTTTGGGGAACTCAACTTGCACTTAATGAGAAGTGGAGTCATGTTATCTTTGAGGGAGATGCCAAAAACTGTATAGACCCACTGTCCCCAAAGAGCAGCTCTTCTGATTGGTCTATCCATAATGTAATTAGCAGTGTTTTTTCACTTAAAGCTCTTTTCCTAGGTGTTAAATTTAATTGGATCAAGAGGGATTGTAACTCAGCTGCTCATGTAGCTGCAAAACTCTCTCTTAATTCTAGGATTTCTATTTGTTTCTACAAGGACAATCTTCCAGGAGTTCTTGAGCTCGCCTGTAAGGAGGATTGCCCCACTTTCTCTTGCTAATGATATTGAAGTTTATCCCCAAAAAATAAAAAAAAAAAAAAGTTTTAGATGTGCGCTGCCTTCTATGCCTACATTACTTCATGCATTTCTCAATCTGGAATGGCAAAACAAACAAAAAGTTGACCATTGCGATTTGTGCACAATGGAGGAAACAAGCATCTTCAATACATGAGAAGTACAAATCATAATACAAAGCTTCAAATTTATCTAAGTCCCTTTTAGGGAGATAACACTTTAGAGAGACTCCACTCGAGGCTTAACATATTAAGATATCATTTAACCCAAAAGCAAAGCCCAAATATTAAGTACAATACAAAGACAAGTACAACAAACATACACACACACACACACATATATATAAACTAGTTTCATTAAATCCCAGTCTCAGCGTCTTTCTGCTTGAATCTTCCTTTGCAGATGAGCCATATTCAATGCAATGACCACTAAAAGTCTATCTTTCATTTTTTCAGCAAAACAGAAGTAAGTATGTCTCCAGGACTTCTTTATCAACAAGCTGCCACAAACAACCCAGAATCCCACAATGAAACCCAACGCAATACTTAGGTAAAACCATAAATTTTCAAATTGATCTTCACCATTGTTATGTACATGTACATCTTCTTGATCTTTATGTTCTGCATTCCTGTCACTTGGCATTGAGAAACTTGTTGGCAATGGAGGAGGCCCATAAAGTTGTGGGTTACCTTCATAAATAGATGGATCGAAGGTTTGAAACTGGTTGGATGATGGAATTTGTCCAGACAAGTTGTTATATGACAAATTCAAATGGCTCAAAAAAGTCATAGATGACATGCTTGGAGGAATGTGACCAGAAAGATGGTTGCATGAGAGATCAAGAGTTTCTAATTGGTGCAAAGCTTCAATATTCTCTGGTATCTTTCCGTCAACTGATTCCATGACAAATTCAAGGAATTCAGTAACGTCAAATTTGTTAGTTCTACTCGATCTCCCTGAAAGATTGTTTCTTGAAAAATCCATGATTTTAACAAGAAAAATTTCATCGTTGTATTCATATTGTCTTCCTTTAACAACCAAATCCATATACCGTGGGATGTTCATATGATCCACGACATTGGAATCTATGTAACCAACCAAACTACCCAAACATGTTGGAATAGATCCTGAGAAATTATTATGGGCAAGGTCCAAGACATGGATATTGGTGAGACCACACAATTGTTTAGGAATTTTTCCATAAAGCATATTACCTCGAAGGCGTAATATCTTTATTGAAAAATTTCTTTCTCCAATCCATTCTGGTATGGTCCCTGATAATCTATTTCCTCCAAAATCAAGTGTTGAAATCTGTCTCGAAAGAAATTTCAGGCCTAAAGAGAGGTTTCCAGAAAGATTGTTGTTACTCAGTTGCAACCAACTAAGATAAGGTAGTGAGCACATTGAGCTTGGAATGCCACCAGATAGATTATTTCTGGACAGATCTATGAAAAACAAATTTAGCATACCCTGCCAGTGGTTGTGGATATTTCCAGATAAACAATTGTTCGATAGACGAAGAGAGCCCAAAACTCTTAGTCCATCAATGGATGATGGGATGCTACCATTTAGAGAGTTGTCAGAGAGATCTAAATCTACCAACTGTGACATTTCTTGGCCAATTCTTATTGGTATTGGTCCTGAAAGTAAATTGCTTCTCAAAGAGAACGCTGTCACAGTAGGCCATAGTGGTAGTGAACCCTCTAAATGATTGAAATCTAGATATACCCTCTGCAAGGAAGATAAGTTTAATGACTTAGGGAGCTTTCCCATTAATTTGTTATGAGAAAGATCTAACTCCACAAGCTGTGAAGAGAAGTTCCACAACCATTTCGGTATTGTATCTGAAATTGCAGTATTTACTAAATGGATCTCTGTGAGTTCCTTCTGTGTTCTAAGCCATGCAGGGAATGTAGGGTTCAATTGACACTCCAAAATCTTGACATATTGTAGACTAAAAGGAGGAATCCAGTCATGTGTCACATTGAAAACTAAAAGGTTCCTAGATGATGATGATGACAAGGAAAACTCATACAATTTTGTGAGATTTAGGAAATGAGTTTCAGTCATGATACCTTGCCAATAATTCCCGGAGAGATGCAACTCTCTCAGCTCAGAAAGTTGTCCAATTGATTCTGGGATGGTTCCATTCATCTTGTTGTCATAGAGGGACAGTATCTCCAAACAGGACAAATTTTGTATAGATGATGGAATTGAACCGGAGACTGCGTTGCTATAAAGTTGAAGCTCTCTCAAACGTTTTAAATTCCCCAAAGAATGAGGGATATTCCCAATGAGTTTGTTCTGGCTCAAATTTAACTCCTCCAGGCTACTGTTACTGCATTCCGATAAGGCCTGGAAAAATTCTGTTATTTCGCCACTTAAATTATTTTCTGACAAATCCAAAGTCTGCAATTTGCATAGGTTACCCTTTGCAATCTTAGGGATGGAGCCTGTGAGATTACAATAGATAAGTTGGAGATTTGTGAGGGAAGTGAAATTGAACACCCATTGAGGAATTGAAGAAGAGTTGAAGTCATTCCAAGAGAGATCAAGTACTGAAAGTGACGTAAAGTTGACAGAGGGAAAACTTTGAGGGAGATAATGAAGTTCACATTCGGACAAGTGCAACTCCAACAGAGAAGGGAGCATATTAACAGTTTGAAGCCAATCAGTTGTTGCTTGGGAAAGGTTCACGTAATCCAGACTGAGGTATTTTAGGGAAGAGAGACCGGAGGGCCAATTTAAATTTGAAGCTGTTAGGAAATTCTCAGAGAGATCAAGATAAAGCAAGTTAGAAAGATTCCCAATTTGAGGAGGGATCGTTCCACCAAATAATGAATTGGAGAGATTAAGGTAAGTCAACTTATTGAGAGAACCAATGAAATTTGGGATGGGAATTTCTATGAAAGAGTTGTGGCTTAGGTCCAAGTAATTTAGATATTTTAATTCAAGCAAAGAAGGAGATAAAACACCATCCAAAGGATACCAACATTCTGTTGAGGTATTACCAGACATTTGATCACATAAAAGTTGGGCATTGAGGTCGAGTTTAATGATGTTACCTGTTCGATTGCTACAGCCTACTCCCAACCAGTTGCAGCAATCTTCGCCAACCCAGGAAGAAAGAGTTCTTGAAGGATCATAAAGACCTTCTTTAAATTTAAGAAGGGCTTCCCTTTCCATGTCAATGCAACCCACAGTGGAGTTGCCAGCACTAGAATTGGACCATATAGCTTCAAGTGAAATCAACTCAGTTTGCAAAAGAAGGAAAATAAGAGCAAGTAGAAAGGTGGTTTTCATGCTAGCCATCGTTGCTTGGCGATTTACAATGTTGAAGGTTTAAATGCTATTTATAATGCTCATAGTTCATTTCAGATTTTTTTTCCCCCTTTCCTTTGAAAGGGAAATTATGTTACTTATCTTAAAACACGTTTCAGGGGAAAGACAACGAATTTTTTGCATTCCCAAACTAGCCTTCTCACACACCGATACACGCTACTGGCTAGTATGTTAAAGTTTTTTTTTTTTTTTTTTTTTAATCAAGAATTTTCTTTTTTCCTTTTAGCTATTATTTGGATATTGGGTTCATATTAATTTATGGGTTAGTTTTGGTAATTGAGTTGCCATTTGAAGAAAAATTAAAAAGAGAAATATAAAATATTATTGGTGGTTATCATTTTAACTACAAAACGAGGAGTGGATTTTTTATTTTTTCTTTTTAACCATAGACGCATGTATTTAATTTAATTACAGCATTATTATTTTTAGAGGAAACCATAACCACATGTAGATAAGAAATCCTTAAATTCAAATGGGAATAAATAACCTAAACGAGAGTGGGGAAGGTTTTTTTTTTTTTTTTTTATATATTAATACGATAGCATTTGAATTTATGATATCAATATCATTTATTTGTTTGTTTATTTATTACTAAGAGCGTTGTAGCTTTATTGGTTAGAAATCTTTATATCACCCTCCTAATTATCGATGTATTGAAAAAAATAATGATATTTATTAGTTTTTTATATAGTTGGGATTCAAACTTAGATTTTTTTTTTTTTTTTTTTTTTTTTTTTTTTTTTTAAGATAAGAGGCTTTTCCCGTTAATCTAGTTAGAACCCATGAAAATAATGAAGCTGTGAGATCATGGATTTTGTTTTTTTAATTTATCTTTTAATTGTTAAGATACTATTTTGAGTTTGATTTTTTTTTAAAGAAAATTAATTTGAAATAAACAATAAATATTTTTTTTAGAAGGGCGTATATTAAGTTAATATAATAATGGGAAAAATACATATTACAAGTAGAATATGATTTTTTTATATAAAACAGAAGATTTAGTTATTAACTAGAGAGCATTGTTATATTTATAAGATATGATTTTCTGGTAAACACCAGAAATTCTTGACAAAACATCATGACCTTTAGACCATGCTTACAGTTACAGTAGGAAAGCCTTTCTTTTTTTTTTTTTTTTTTTTTTTTTTTTTGGAGTCCACGGTAGGGGAGTTGTCAGGTCTTCTTTGGAAAAATAGGAGCCAAGTCAAGTCGTTGTGGAAAATAAGAGTCACCATAGAAAATTTGAGCAGGACCTAGAATCAATAAGTGGATGACAATAAATCTAAGCAAAACTAAATTGGTTGTCCCTTAGGCTTTATTAGGGAGAATGAAAAGATTCTCCTTAAAAGAAAAAAATAAGTGGATGACACGTTTGGGGGACAAGGAATTTTTTCCATCCCTAAACTAACCTTCTCACACACACCACGGGAATGTTAAAAGCATTTTTTAAAATTTTTTAATGAAGAATTTTCATTTTGCCTTTTAGCTATTATTTGGATATTGGGTCATTTCATATTAATTTATGGGTTAGTTTCGGTAATTGAGTTGCCATTTGAAGAAAATTGAAAAAGAGAAATATAAAATATTATTGGTGGTTATCATTTTAACTACAATATAAGAAACTTTTAAAGTCATACTAACAAATGTCCTTAGGGTATTGGTTAAGAATTTATTTTAAGAAAGTTGTAATATCACTTTTATGAGAAATGAAAAAAACTATCAAAATATTAATTGTTTTTTTTTTTCTTTTCCAATAAAAACTTTCTTTAAATGGATTATTAACCAATACCCTAAGGGCTTGTTAGCATTTCCCTAAATTCAAATGAGAATAATTTTTTTTTTTTTTTTTTTTTGAGAAAGATGGGGATAAATAACCTAAATGAGAGTGGTAAAGGCTTTTATTTATATATTAATATATTAATAAAAAAAATGAAATATTTTACTTAAATTCAAATAAAAGAAAATTGTGTTCATCAAATTGCACTCATTTTTTTTAACATTTACACTTTCTCCTTCTCTTTACCTTTTCATCTCCCCAAACATTCTACCTTGATATCACTCTTCCTCTTTCCTTTTATCTTCCTTTATTTTGTTTCTTTTTATTATCATCCTCTTAGTATAAATTTGTCATTCACTCTTCCATTCTTTATATAATTTTCTCTCACAAAAAAGTGGTTATTTCCTACTCTTTCTCCCGTGGATTTTTATTTTTATTTTCCTTGCATCTCTATTTTAGTTTGATAAAGCTTTTTATTTTTTAGAACTCTATTTTGGTTGATGGGATTTAGTTTTGTGTTTTAAGTTTTTTTTTTTTTCTTTTTTAATGACTTTGATTGTTAAATATTATCTTATTACATTATAAATAATTAAAAATAGTATATAAGAATGTACTATTATTATATTACATAGAATTATTTGGATAAGTTAGTATTTATTGTTATGTATTTTATTTTTATTTTTTCTCATATCATTTTATTTAACATTTAAATTCAGTCATATCGCCCATATATATCATTAAATTATTTATATTTCCACTCCTTTTTTATTTTAAAAATTTTAAAATATAATATTTTGGCTAAATTAAATAAATAAAATTGTCCACATTAAGTGGAGTAATGCCAGGGAAACTCCCATTCTCACACCCAATGCGTCAAAGGAAGAATGAAATACAAAACAAATCAAGTTAGAAACACTAAATAATAATAATAATAATAATGCATATTTAATGTTATAGAATCGTCATCAAATTTTGGAAAACGATAGGTTGCCAATGGAGAGAGAGAGAGAGAGAGAGAGAGAGAGAGAGAGAGAGAGAGAGAGAGAGAGAACCAATACAAAGTAATAAAGAGTAGATAATAAATAAATAAATAAATAACCAAACATCAATTAATAATCGTTGATTGGAAAACAAAGAGGTTGTAAGGAGAAGTAAAAAATAAAATAGAAATTACCGTGTGGAGAACATTAAAAACTTTAGAGTGTAGTAACATAAACCATTAAATTCACTTAAAAATTAAATCAACAATCAACAATTAAATACAATCATAGTACTAAATTTAAATTTAAAACTAATCAAACTCTAACTATGGAAACCATATTAATCATAACTAAAAAGAGATGTTCTCTCGATAGTAGTAGAAATTACATAAGAAATAAAGTTAGAAAATTTAAAAATCCATTTTTTGACATTTCATTTAACCTTATATAAATATTTATATATATATAATTTTCATACACTATTACTTTCAAAAATCTAATGAACAATGCTACCTCTCATTTATCGTCTTTGTTATGCAAATCATTAGTTAGTAAATATATGATAATGGTAAGAAGCATTACAAATGAGATCACTAAAAAAATATATATAAAATTAATTAGCCACTATCATTATGGAGTTGTAATCTATAATTTTACGCATCCAAAAAAGTAGAATATTTAAAGTTTTCTTAAAGGTATGTATAAAGATTCACCATATATATATGTGTGTGTTGTGTGTGTTGTGTGTGTGTGTGTGTGTATAAGGGTAAAAAAATGTATATTTAAGGTTTTTATTAACTTAAAAACTAATGAAAAACCAATGGTTAATAACTAAAATTATAGTATTAATAACGTATTTAATGAGACCATCCTAAAAAAATTATCATGCGCAACGTGCGAGTATACGACTAGTAATTAATTAAAAAGAGGAAAAGAAATGAGATTGAATGCATTAACGGGGTTCATAAAAAAAAGAATGCATTAACAGGCTTAAATCAATAATGGCCTATTTGGTTAGAGATTTTTAATATTATTGTTTAAGTATTATAAAAATACGTGTGGGTTAAAAAGTACAGTAGGAAATTACACAAGAGGCAATTATGAATTTGGAAGTCTATAGACGTGTGTGTCCCAAAATTCCACTCCTGTCGTAAACGGAAAAGAAAAATAAAAAAAAATTTGTGGTTTGCATTCAAGGAAAGAATGGGGCCAAGAAAATGGAGAAAACATAGAGCTATCAATTCACACTAGACAAGACTTGTACAGTACATGACAAGAAATAATGGCCAAATTTTTGTGAAAGAGACAAAAAAGAAGAACAGTTGTTTTCACTTTGTGAATTGAAGGTGATCATGTGATGACAAAGAATAACAGCTATTTTTCTCAGTGCTAGACTAATTGAAGTAGCACGATTAGCATCCACATCAATTGATGTAAACATTTGCAAAATATGCAATATACAAAAAGTAACAAATTTTATACATTTTATCTCAAAAATCTTCTACATCAGTCCTTCTAAAATTGTGTATATTTACACATTTGCTACAATAATCATGCATATATGCACGGTTCTCGTAGCTTGTGTATACCATTATTTTATTAATTTCACATTTTGCGCCTTTTTTTCTCTCCCTTCTCCTCATCATCTTTTTCCTCAGATACACACATACAAACACACCCACACGAGACAAACCAATAGAGAGACAAATTAGTGTTTGCACAGAGATCGGTGCTTGTGGGTCGATGGAGTCCGTGCTTGTGGGTTTTGATTCTTGTGGTGTTGGTGGGCTTTTATTCTTGTGGTTCTTGTGGTGGATAAATTATTTGACCATGAGAGGAAAAGAAAGAAGAAGATGCTTGTGAAGGGAGGTGATTTGACCATGAGGAAAGGAAGAAGGACGAGTTTACCGTGAAAGGTAGAAGAAAGAAGTAGAAGAAGCCAAAGGACAAAGATTGGTCTGAGAGAGAAATGAGATAAGAACAAAGAAAAAAAAGGATAAGTACAAAAAAAAAAAAGTAGGTACTTTGGAAAAAGGAACAAGTACAAAAGAAAAATAATAATTAAAAATTAAAAAAAATATATTATTATTTAAATAGAGGAAATTATAAAATAGATGAATTGATGTGAGTACTTTGGAAAAGTAGTAATGTAAAATAGAAAAAGTAAGTTTTAGTGTAAAATAGTTGGTGAACCTCTATTTTTCTACAAGGATAGATCTACATGGGAAGGTAATCAAGCCTACGATTCTATTAGTATATCATTTTCAACTTTATAGCAAAACCTATTTTTTAATAACGGTCTATTTATTAATTAATTATTTTAGAAAATTTTCTTACTACTATTGTGCATTTAAAAAAAAAAGTTTTTAAAAGCATTTCCTAAAAAAGGGGTATTTATTAATTAATTATTTTTAAAAAATTTCATACTACTATTATGTTTTTTTTTTTTAATAAAAAGTTTTTAAAAGCATTTCCTAAAAAACCCAATTCCATTTAAACAAAATACTTGTACCATAAACGACAAGGAATAAATGGCTAAGTAATTGTTTTCATCTTTAAAATAAATAAATAAAACCACTTCGGATGCTTGACTATAGTCACATTAAACTTTTTTTTATTACGAAAAACAATGATAATATATATATACACAATTATTTACACAATTCTCTTTAAATGGGATACTTCCACGCAACAACAACATGCCTAGGAGTAAATGCCAAAATAGAGAGCTAGCAATAGCAACAATAGTGACTAGAAATGACTTGTATAGTACATGAGAGGAAAAAATGGCCAATTCATTGTGAAAGGGATGTGATGGTAGAGAGCAATTTATCGGCATTAAGCAATTATTATACAGTCCAAACTTCCAAGACTTGATTTTCCAAAATCTTTGGGAGTTCCAAACAATGACCAAAGACTTGTGAAACGTTAACGAAGAAGTCTACTAATCTAAACTACACGTTTTCAAGGTTCATTGAATCTTTTAGTAAGAATAGTCATATTTTGTTTTCTCTCATACAAATTGATAGCAGATATCTTTCATTCAACCACCGTGTGTTTCACCAAGTCTTTTCGTCTTTGCTCGGAACTTCCACAAGACTTGGGAAGTTATAGTCTTGTCTATTAACCAGTGTGCGTTCTCAAGGTTGATGAATGACTAAGTTGAAAGCAACGAACAAGAAACTAAAAAGAGAAATAAGAGTGTTTGGGAAGCAAAGAGAAAAGGAAACTAAGAAGCCAGAGACATTTAGATTAAAAAAAAAATATAAAATCAATTGAATTAATTCATCTCAGAACAAATATATTATTTATATATAAGAGCTAGGCTTAACTACTGGCTTCTTAGTTTGAATCCAAAGTAAATTAAAAAAAAAATTAATTTACTTTGGATTATTAGGAAACACTTGATCGAGAAGCAAGCCTAGATCAAGTGTTTCCTCATAAACCCCTTTTTCCGGTTTTATATATGAACCGCACATCACACTCATCATGGTGAAGTTCTATTTTTCGTCTATAATTTTTCATTATTTGTGAATTCTAATGCATAAAATTTTTTATTAAAAAAAATATATCATCATTTTAAAAGGAAAAAAAAAAAAAAAAAACAGTTCATGTAGATCATGAGGATTGAGAATTTATTTAATGTTCACTAAATTGATATTTAATTTATTTTTTTACTAAAGAATTTATTGTAACATAGAAAATTAATAGTTGATAATGATGCAAAATTGCAAAGTCATCTTGTTGAGAACCAAAAAAAAAAAAAAAAACAACTAAACAATCTTTTAGATAGAGTTAGACAACACATACCCCGATATTGAAATCCCAAACTTTAATTTTGTAGTCTAAATAAGCAACAAGCCAATTTCTCGGACCGGATACATAGATATAGTGTATAACCAAATATAATTTAAGTGGCCACTTCAATGTTTGAGTTTTTAAGGACAAATTTCAATTTTCGAGGCTGATTTTTAATTTTCGGGGGGCCAAGAATTTTTTTGAAACAAAGTTCTCAAATAACTGTCTTTTTATTAGTTAATTATTTTAGAAAATTTTCTTACTACTATTGTGCTTTTTTAAAAAATAAAAGTTTTTAAAAGCATTTCCTAAAAAAGGTATTTATTAATTAATTATTTTTAAAAAATTTCATACTACTATTATGTTTTTTTCTTAATAAAAATATTTTTAAAGCATTTCCTAAAAAAAACCAATTCCGTTTAAACAAAATACTTGTACCATAAACGATAAGGAATAAATGGCTAAGTAATTGTTTTCCTCTTTAAAATAAATAAATAAATAACCACTTCGGATGCTTGACTATAGTTACATTAAACGTTTTTTATTATGAAAAAACAATGATAATATATATATATATATATATATATATATATATATATACACACACAATTATTTACACAATTGTTTTTTAAAAGGGATACTTCCACGCAACAACAACATGACTAGGAGTAAATGCCAAAATAGAGAGCTAGCAATAGCAACAACGGTGACTAGAAATGACTTGTACAAGACATGAGAGGAAAAAATGGCCAGTTCATTGTGCAAGGGAGTCGATGGCGAGAACAATTTACTGGCATCAAGCAATTGTTATACAGTCCAAACTTCCAAGACTTCAACTTTCCAAAGTCTTTGGGAGTTCCAAACAATGACCAAAGACTTGTGAAACGTTAGTAGTAAGTCTACTAATCCAAACCACACGTTTTCAAGGTTCATTGAATCTTTTGGTAAGAATAGTTGTATTTTGTTTTCTCTATTACAAATTGATGGCAGATATCTTTCATTCAACCACCGTGTGTTTCACCAAGTCTTTTGGTCTTTACTCAAAACTTCCACAAGACTTGGGAAGTTATAGTCTTGTCTATTAACCAGTGTGCGTTTTCAAGGTTGATGAGTGACTGAGTTGAAAGCAACGAACAAGAAACTGAAAAGAGAAATAAGAGAGTTTGGGAAGCGAAGAGAAAAGGAAACTAAGAAGCAAGAGACATTTAGATTAAAAAAATAGAGAATCAACTGAATTAATTCATCTCCGTACAAATATATTATTTATATATAAGAGCTAGGCTTAACTACTTGCTTCTTAGTTTGAATCCAAAGTAAATTAAAAAAAAATATTTAATTTACTTTCGATTATGAGAAAACACTTGATAGAGAAGCAAGCCTAGATCAAATGTTTCCTCATAAACCCCTTTTTTTGGGTTTTATATATGAATTGCACATCACACTCATCATGGTGAAGTTCCATTTTTCGTCCATAATTTTTCATTATTTGTGAATTCTAATGCATAAAATTGTTTATTAAAAATATATATATATCATCATTTTAAAAGGTAAGGGTCGTCTCTCCTCGATGTGGGATTGAGCAAATCCGTGAGGGTCACACCCGAACCCAAAACAGACAATTCTTTCTTGGGGTAGATTTGTTCCTCCCACAGTTATTATTATTTTATAACAATGCATATATAGAAATTTAATTCTTAGATTTTGCTAATAATTGGTTATTTGATAATATGTTTTGGGTGGGTGAAATTACAATTTCTGCAAAGAAAATAACTTTAATAGATTATCAACAACAAATTTTTTTCCTAATTGGTCCAATTAACCATTGTTAAGTTTATTAATTTTCTTAGTTACGTTTTTCGGTGTTTTGGATTGTAGGCAGAAAAAAATAAGGTTTGAGAAAGTTTGTTTAAAAATAAAAGAATAATTTACAAATTTTATATTCTTTTTAATGATTCACAAATGTTATAAATAAATTTTATTAAAAAATGAATATTTTTGTTAACTTGCCTATTGAATTTCTAAGAAAAATTGTATTATTTTTATTTTGATACAACAAAATTTATATTTATGATTTATGATTTATGATTGTTCTTATATTATATTTATGATTGTTCCTATAATAAATAAAAATATGATTATGAAATATATTATTCTTTATTAAAGTTTAAATTTAAAAAAAAAAAAAAAACTAATAAAACTACCATAAAAATGATTATTACGCACAACACATGGGTTCGCGGCTAGTATTACTAAAATCTGAAGCAAGGCATTTTATGTTACTACGCTCACATTCAACAGCCACGTCATCATTTTTGTTTCAATTTTTTTATATATTTTTTAAACATTTTCTCATTTAAGGTGACTTAAAAACTCCATTATTTAAAAATTAAAATATCTTTTAACAATTATTTTTATTATTAATTTTCCAAAACTCTCTCTCCCTTTTACCTCTTCATCTCCCCACTACTTTCTACATTAATATCATTCTTTCTCTACCTTTTTATTTTCCTTTATTTTGACTCATCTTATTCTCAACATCTTATTATAAATTTGACATTTTCTTTTTCATTTTATGCATAGTTTTCCCACACAAAACAGCAAAGTTACTTCTCTCTCTCTCTCTCTCTCTCTCTCAATTTGTTTTTCATTTTTTTGTTTGATTTTTTTTATTACATCAATTCTTTAGGTTGATTATTTTTGTGTTAATTAGAATTCTACTTTGGGTTGATGCAATTTAGTTTTGTGTTTTAAGTTTGTTATCTTTTATATTCTCTTTGATTAAATATTATCCTACTACATTATACATATAGTATATAATAATATAATGTTATTATATTACATAGAATGACTTGGATAATTTGATGTTTATTACTGTATATTTTATTTTTACTCTTTTTTCCTCTCATCTCATTTTATTCATCATTTAAATCCAGTCACATCCTCCATACTATTAAATTATGTAGCACAAATCAAGAAAGTGGCTAGACATAAACCTGCCTTCCTTTACCATACATTGGGGGAATCAAAATATTTGTGTGATAAAGGGTCTTATAATTTATAATTTAGATAGCACCCTTTAAATGTGTCTAGGTCCATAGATTGAGCAATTTGTAAACTTAAAAGGCTATTGAGAATGAACTTTTTGAATCGAGTCTAAAAAAATATGAACTACTATATATCATTTAAGAATACTACTATATATTTAAATATTGATCTTATGGGAAAAGTTACATAAAATATTGAGGAAAAAATGTTTTATATAACAATCTACTAAAAATGTTTTTTTTTAATATTTAAACCTTTCTATTTTTCATATCAGCGTGTTTTACAACTATCACATGTGATAACTTAAGTCTTATATTCTTAAGTTGTTTTGGCAAAAAAAAAAAAAAAAAAAAAGAATTGTCACAAAAGAGGAGTTCATTTAAAGTTTTTCTTAAATGAAATATCTGTTTTGTAAGTCTACCAAACTTGATAATTTGTAAATGGTGGAACCACTTGCAACAATATTTACATAGTTATATAGTTCCAACTAAAGCAATTGTGTATACTTTTAGTCTTCAAAGAACACACATCTACCAGTAGTTAAATGTTCATCTTGGATATTTTTAACTTTTCATATAATTTTACCTTTACATATTCATCTATTTTAATTTAGATTTTTTTATAAAAAAAACTTTAATTTAGATATTTATAAGTAAACAATGAAATAATGATTCATGAAAAATAATATATATATATATATATATATATATATATATATATCTATACATATTTATCTTGTGCGGTTACATATAATTTTGCATTTATACATTCATCTTCTTTAATTTAGATGTTTATAACTTAATAATGAAATCTATAAACAAGGTAATTAAAACAATCATATTTCTACAATTCAAAAAGTCACAATTTCTTTTTTTTTTTTTTTTTTTTTTAGGCCTTTTACATTTCCTCGGAATTATTTTAATTTTTTTTAATAAAACCTTTGACATACCACTAACCTAACCATTTCATACATTAAAAGAATTTTAAGGCTCATTATTACTTCCGTTAATATATTATAGATATCTTAATTGATTGAGACCAAACTAGAGAAATGCCTTTCATATTTCCTTGAAAATTCAAAAGGAAAAAAAAAAATTTGACATACCACTAACGTAAGTACGTAACTACGTCTATAACTATTTAAGCCATCTATAATATCTATTTCTTATTGATAACCATAAAATTTACAACTAGCCAGGAACATACAAAGTAATAAAGAAAAAATGAAGGAAAATAAAATGAAATGAAATCAAACGTCAATTAATAACCGTTATTTGGAAAATAAAAAGGTGGTCAAGAGGAGTAAGAAATAGAATAGAGATGACTATACAGAGGACATTGAAAACTTTATAGTGTAATAAAATCAACCAAAACATTCATTTAATTAAATCAATAATCAACAAATAAATATTGTGGGGACCGGCCCAAAATAATAGGCGGGCTGGGCCCTAGGCCCGTCCGAGGACGCAGCCTGTCCGTGGAGACATCGTGACCCAAGCAATCCTTATTCGGGTCCACTGGGGCAAAGAGATCATGTCCGAGGAGTAATTTCTCCTCGGATATGGATCAAAGGTGCATCCAAACCACTATAGTCCATCTTCCAAATACGTAAAAAGGAAGGAAACCCAAAATATCTCAGCAAAGGCTGCCACCACCACATTAAATGTATTACAACTACTCTCCTGGCCGCATTAATGAAGAGAAGACCCCTGAACAGTGCTACCTTGGCTACCGCAACTCACAAAGAATTGATAGAGGTGTCTGATGGGACAGGTGCTCAAGTAGGGGTTTGGATGATCAACAAGTGTAAAGCCCGGATGATTGGAGAGGGCCTATATAACATGTAAAAGTCCCCCAAGAAAGGGGACGGAGAAATAGGAGGAGAAAATACGGTAGAGAAGTTTTACTGCATTGATCTGTGTCCATTAATCAAATTTTAGCCTTATCATCTGTGAGGGACCTCTCTTCACGGTGGCATTTTCGTTCTTATTTCTGTATTCCCTTAACCCATGCAACAAACCGTTTAAACTAACTGAAACCAAGTTTTTTAACTCATACTCTACAAAAAAATTTATTGTGTAGGACTTTTTGGGCCAAGACTTGACTGACAAAGATTGGGCCACTAAAATTGTGCCCTTACAAATATAATAATACAAAATTTAAACTTAAAACTAATCAAACTCTAACTAGGGAAATTATATATATATATAATCATAATCTTCATACACCATGACTTAAAAAAAATTAATGAATAGTTTTATCTCTTATTTAATGTCTATGTTATGCAAATTATCAACCAATAAATATATGATAATGGTAAAAAATTATAGGCAAGATTATGAAAAATATGATAAAACTATTTTAAAAAAATAAAAACTCTTTATAAAGTTTAGAGACTAAAATACTATTTTATCTAAAAAATTATTACGTACAACGCGTGAGTCTGCGACTAGTATATATAATAAAAAAATAAATAAATAAATAAATAAAACATAGGGCCCTAGTCCAACATGGCTCCATCCCCGCCTATGGTCAACTCTGGTATAAACTTAATACTAACGGCTCCTTCTTAGGTAATCCTGGCAAGGCTAGGGGAGGTTTAGCGTGTGCCATTGGGTCAACATCTAGCGTTATTGCGGAGCTTTGGGCTCTTAGAGATGGACTCAGTCTCTTCAACCAGTTCCATATTCGGTCTCTTAATATTGAATTGGATGCCTCTATGATTATTAATTTGCTTTGCAATAATAACAGATTCTCTAGAACCTTATCTCCTCTAATTGATGATTGTAGGGTCCTTCTCATTAGGATTCTACATCACAAGATTCAGCACTGCATTCAGGAGGCTAATAGGTGTCTTGACACTTTGGCTAGAATGGGAGCTAGGATGCTTACTGATTTTGTTTCTTTTGTCATTCCCCCTTCTTTTATTTTGGATCAAATTAGGATTTATGCCTTGGGTGCTTTGTTTACGTAGGTGCTGCAGTAGCAGTGCCATAACTCTTTAGTCTCTTCTATAATATTTTCCAGTTTATTGAAAAAAACAAAAAGACTTATTATGGGGGAATTATTTGACTGTGTCATTTTGGGTTATCAGTTCGGATAGGTCTAGGCCCATTGTATAAAAAGTATCCCACTTTAGTATGTTTGGATTGGATGGTTTCGACAGCCTAGAGGACACAAGAAACGTTTCTTCTACAAATCATTGAAAGGGGGAAAGAAAAAGAATGAACAAAATAAAAGAATAAAAATGTTGTTTATATTATTATACTATTATTAATAATTATTGACATCAAAATACTATTATTATTATGGTTAAAAAATTGCTATTTTATAAACTTCTAAAACATCAACAAGATTTAATATACATATGGCGACATTTTGAAGGTTTAGTTTTTTTATTTACGGGTATATTAGAATGTAATTCTCAGTGGATAGATGTATACATCCAAAATCGGGACATCTTGATTCTTGAAAACTACTTTCGAAAAAAGAGTGCTAACCCAAATGAAAAAAAAAATAAAAAAAAAAAAAAAAAGAAAAAGAAGACTCTTTGGGTATCTCCCTTATGAACAAAGTTTCTCTCCAAACTAGTTTGAAGAGAAACCCTACAAACTCATCTTATATCTTTATATTGAGTGTGAATTTTGAAAATCTAACCGTTAGATTGTATGTTATTATTACATTCTTAATGCTTACAAAATTTCAAGAAGATCAAAGATCAATTGCTATATCATCAAATAAATGTTATAATTTTAAGTTTTTGTGATCTAAAATTGTATATAAAAAATAAGTTAATTGATCAAATAGTAAATAACATCCAATTTGAATGAAATTTGATACGTATGTTAAGAACATAAGGAACATGAAATTCAATAGTTAGATTTTCAAAATTCGTACTCAAAAAGAAATATATGAGAAGTTTGAAGACTTTCTCTCCAAACTAGTTTGGAGAGAAACTTTGTTCCTTCGGTTTCAAGTCAATACTCAAAAGATCGAAGTCAATGCGCTTATTCAAACTAGGAAACTTCCAAGTTCATTGCATGAAATTACCTACGCAATTGTAGAGAAAATTAGAGTCACTCTTTTCTTGGCGGATAAGAAGTGTTCATATCTCTTTATCAATAATTGGTTTGCTTCTATTCTGTGCAGTTTTTGATTTCTTTGAATGAAAATCTAATTCATCCAAAGAAAATTGTAGTGTTTCTTATCCGGGTTTTCACTTTTCAAAGATATTGGACACGAGTTATGCAGAAGTTGGAGTTTCAAATCGATTTGGAGTTACGGTCGTCTAGATATCACGTTGAGAAGAGAGGTGACGCAGTGTAGGAAATTCTGCAACGTTTTTCTTGAAAAATTCATTTCTCTCAATCTGTGGTAGTTATCGTTGAGCCTTTTTTGTGGGAGGTATTCGAGGCATCATACTTCAATCATGTTTAGACAGATTGCCCTAATTACTATTCAATTGGTACAATTTTTTGCATGAAAACGACCAAAAAGCAACCCTTTTGACTTGGGAAAAAAAAAAAAGTGAAACATTTAATTAGGGTTTTTAATTGTATTAATATCTCATTTGTTTTAATTTTGATTTGGCCCATGAACCGTTGTTTCAAAGGGAAAAATATGACCTACAAAATGGTCCAAAATTTAGTCCGATCGGATGGCCGATAAAAAAGTCAACTTTTGACCGATCCCAATTAGGGATTTGGGTCTTAATTCTTATCAAAAGGGATTAAATTGTCTCAACTTTTTGATTCAACGTTCGATCATGTTGCATTTGTTTATTACTCCTTTTTGGCTTTTAAAATCACAATTTTCACCCTTTCTTGAATTTTTATCATTATTTTGACGTGTTAATTAGGGCCGAACAAAATATAGTATCAACAATAAGTATAATCTGGATAACAAGTTGCAGTAGGAATTTTCTATTATGATTCCTTAGCAAGGCAGAAGCTTCATAAATTCAAAACTTAGTCTATGGGCCGGTTTTACTATTTCAACAAAATAATGATTAGGTGCAATTTTACAAAGGGCAAATGTTATTTATTAAGGAGTTAGCTAAGTGTGTCATAGAAGGAACTCACCTTTGGGACTTGTCTTTTGGTACAATATTGTTTGATATGAATAATGGATTCCTTTGATTATATGAATCGTATATTTTTATATGTATGTATGTATGTGTGTGCTTTGTGGGGAACCTTTTTGAGGTGAGATTTAAGATTTTCTTAAGTTTGAGAGTTAAGTTGTGATTCATGTGCAAGTTTTTATACTTAGGAAAAATTGTCAATAATAAGTTTGGACCTTCATTTAGGTGACAAGAATGTGGACACTTGAGCTCCTCTTATTCAAATCTCTCATGTCTTCTACTTTCAAGTAAGGGATATGTGATATGGGCATTTGATAAGCATGAGGTTTGTTAATAAAATTATTATGCATTAAAACATTTTAATTAGAAATGTTGCATATAACCATTATTTGAGTAAAGATATATGTTCATGAATTTTTTTAATCTTATATATGATTTTTTTTAGCATATTAATGTTATTACTCATACCACGAACATAATATTTAAAATGAATTGGATATGCTACTATTATGAAATATTTATGTAAAAGCATAATTGTTAGAAAGATTTAGTTTTTGGGATATGTCCAACGTTATGATCTGAACTCGACTAGTAGGGGTTAAATTATTGGCATTCCATGGAAATATTGATTGATTGATCATTGAAAGTGGTGAGGACTCTGTTATACCTCCCTTATTGGAAAATACCAACTTATGGAGGATGCCAACCAACCCCCATTGTTTATGATTTGATCACACTTTGAAAAGGTATGATATTTTCTAATATGATCTTGGGATTTCCTAACATTGTGAAGAATGCTAGATGCCTAGCACGAGTGTGTTGGAAGCCTCCCAAAAGTTGTGACAGACTTACAAATTGACTAACTGACTAATATATTATTTGTGAGCTATTAAGCTATTCAAAATTATTAAAAAAAAAAAAAAAAAAGTATGATTATAAGAAAAGTATGGTGAATCATGAATGTATTATAAGTCCGATAGAAAGTTTATGATAAAATCTTTTATAGTTTATTTAACGATAAGGTTACTTGAATTATGTTAAAGTGAAAAAGTTATTTAATGTAAGTTCCTCATTTTGTCCATTTATTTTTACATGAAAGGGAAAATGATTTATTTTCATACTAAACTTCATAAGCTATTTTAAGAATAGTATGAAGACTATTTATCAAAGCTAGCATATCCATAAGACACTTGATTTACACACATTCTTATTAAATGCTTGTAGAACTTAAACTTTACTAGCCTTTGCAATTCACCCTATTATTTTTGAGTGCACAAGTTCTTTCTTGAAAGCAACGAGAGTATTAAAGGTGAGAAGGGATCTATGGTTCACATTTGTTAGAATGTATAGTTCTTTTGTTGTATGGAAGATATAGCTCTTTTGTTGTATTGGAGGAATCAAGATGTACTTATCCTTTTGAGCATAGATATATTTTGGAACCTTAGTTTGTTACGCTTGTTTTGAAATCCTAACTGTGTCTCTGAGGTTAGGTTTGTAAATAAGTGTTTTTGCTAAACATTTAGTTATGTAATATTTACACGAAAATCTTAAGTTTCAACAAAGTGGTTAAACTTACAAGTTTGAAAGTAATGAAGTTTTAAGTTTTATGAAATTTTGTATATTATGGCTTTTGGACAAGGAGATACAAAGGTAGACGAAAAATGAAATTTTTATAATCACCTTCAACTTTAGTTGGTTTGTGTTAGTATTGAGTTTAACCTGATATTAACATGCTAATTATGCTCTAAAATCAAGTATAGGTTTGGGTCATGAGAACACCTATCTCTATACATGAAATCCTTAGATTCGCTTTTAGGAGCTTTGCTTGTTGGCACATGTGTCATCCGTAATTCAATTCAATGGATCTACGGACACCAAATCCAAACTTACATTCGTTCCTTGTGAACACACTTTCTTTTTGTTTGTTTGTCTGCTTGCATGCTTTCCTTTCTTTACTTGTTTGCAATGTGTTTGCTTGTCTACTTTGTGTTCTTGTTTGCTTATTGAATGTGATGTATGGAGCATGCACGTAACTTCCAAGACGAAACAAAAAGGGCATTGATCAGTAGATTGGGGGCTTAGCCCCTCTATGAGGTCCTTTCTTTCCTAGCATTTTCATTAGAACCATGTCTAGTCGCTATCCTAGATTAGGGTTCGTTTCTTGTACCTTGCTTGGGCCACACCATCTAGGTGTGGATATGTCCACTTTTCTACTCTATGTGTTGTTATATTGTCCATGCTATATGTAAAGGTAGTCATGCACTTCGGATGATGGGCGTTCATGATTAGGAAGGCAACCCCTCCCTAATCATCGTTGCTCTTGACCTTGGAGTATAGGTATGCATTCAAGGCTTGTGTTGTAGATGTATATCCACGCTTTATTGGGTGCATGATTTACTACGCGTGTGATTGCCCCTATACATGTCAACTAGTGACATTGGTTTCCCCATGTATACGACACACATCACATGTTTAGTACTTTGGTGAGCCTCAAGATGCCTTAGTCCAAGCATATTGATGCATGTCATATACATAGGCATGAAACCCTATTGGTGTGCCGTGGCACACCTAACATGAAACCCTACCAAATTTTTGTTGTGAAAATGTGGCATCTTCTTGCCATATTCTCACTGCGAAGCTTGGTGAAATTAACGTTATGCATGACATGATGCACCTAACCCAAAATGCTACCGAATTCCCGCTACCAAAATAAGGCAAAATACTACCAGATTTTCGTCGTAGAAATTTGGTAACAATTCTAATGTGCTAGCAAAGCATTGATGAAGGCCACACGCCCTTCCCAAATCAAATCTCAAAGACCAATGTCTATAAAGCCCTGAAAGCTACTACCAATAGCTTGTTTTTATCTACCAATGACCAAAAATTAAGAGTTTACCAAAACAAAGGACTGTCTTACGATAGGCATTGTGGAGTGCTTAACACCTTCCCCACATATAACCTGACTTCTGAATCCAAGAATCAAGATTTTTATCATCCATTAAGATTTGGAAAAAAAACTAATTTTTTCTTAATCTAGGATTGGTAATAAAATCAACATAGAGTTAGGTGACCAGTTCACACCTTAGAAAAACTCAATGATTGGTGGTAACTCTTGAACCTTAATTAAAAATGACTCATTAGTCATAGTTCACACCCCAAAGCATACTTCATTCTCAAAAAGAGGAAAAATAGGGGAAGAAGGGACTGCAAGTGCCCTGCTGCCCATTTCTCCAAGCCCTATCCACATGTGTGGGAAGCACACGTCATTGTCTGAAGTGGTCGAAGGCCATGAGGCATCGATAAAATTGATTAATTTTAGACAGGACAAATCGATGAATTAACTCACAGAGAATTTTAAGCAATTAACATATCCAAAATCTACGCTAAATCAAATAATTATATAGAACTAAACACTTTTTCTAGATAAGTAAAATCAATTAAAAACACAAGAACATAAGCATTAAAACCATAAAATTATTGTTAAGAACATACCAATAAATAGTTAGGTTTCATCCCTTGCCTTAACAAGACTTTTAGCAAGCCATTACACCAAATAATGTAAGGCACCTAGCCCTTGAATTTTCCTTAAAGAACCTTTAAATAGGCCAATAAATCCTATTACAAGTTGGATTCCCGTTTGCCATTTTTGTTTAATTTTTTTAATTAATTTAGTTTTTCTATAGAAAAATTTAATTAATTTAGTTGTAAGAACATATGAATAGTACTAGGTTATATAATCCATGCTTAAGTATTTACATGAAAACATTCAATAGAGTAACAATGAAGTAGTCTTATCTAAGTAAGTAAAGTAGTTATATCGATTTTCAATATTATGAATGGATCACTTTAAGAAAAAAAATTAAAATAGACACTTGCCATAAAATCATACTGAAATTAGAAGCTATTTAGATTCAGTTTAGATTTTGACAATGCTCAACTCTAATTATTACTCCTTTCATCCCAAATTGTTTGGCTTACTTAAAAACCCAACTATTTATGGAAACATCATTAAATGCCTTATCCTTTTTTAAAAAGTTAAAAGCTTCCTAAATTACTCTTAAACAAATTTATCAAAAATTTAAACAACTATAGATATAAAAATAAAAAATAAAAAGTTTTACAATGTTCAATTTTCAAAATTATTGTAGAATACAAACTCTATTGGTGTACTATTTCTACAATTCTATTTGCTTTAAATCACAAACTTACCTTCAAATTTAAATTCTATAGCAGTCAAGTCTCATTTAAATACAATCTTAGTCTTCAAATTAAATTTTAATACAAGTATTGATAAATTCTACAGGGGGCATAATGGGAATGTTAATAAAATAATGGGGTTTGATTCTTCAAAGAGGACTTAATTTTGAGACATCTCAAAATGAAATATAGGCCAAACAATTTAGAACAAATGAAGTAACATATTTTACCCCAAAAATTAGAAGAGTTAACATGTTTCCCGCCCATGGTCCATGTCCATTGAATTGCCACCCGATTGAGCTCTACTTCTAAGAATGGCTTGGCGCCTAGGCCTTCAGTGATAATAGACTTAGGGTCCATTTGGATATAGCTTATTTTGCTAAAAACTAAAAACTAAAAACTAAAAACACTGTAGTAAAATAATTTTTAAATGTGTGAATAGTCTTGTGAGACCCATTTTTAATAAAAAAGTTGCTGAAAATTGAGGTTTATGGGTCCTGTAAATAGTGCACGGAACCCACTGGTGTGCACTGTCCACCGCTTATTTTGCTGAGTGAACAATGCAATCGTGAAAAGTCAAAAATCACGGCTCAAAAAAAAAAAAAAAAAAAACGCAGACACAAAACACGCCGCTTTTCAGCTATCCAAACCAATGTTATTAATTCCGTTCCATTTTGGCCGGAACGGTCAAAATTTCTCGTGCCGGTGTGCAATCGGAAAAGCTACTACCACCCATTCCACCTCGGGTTAAATTCAGCCTGTTTCGGGTGTTTCACCGTTCTGTCAATTCCGGCCAATTTCGAGTAAAATGGGAATTTCAAATAGTCTTGGTTTTGCCTTAAAAAAAAAAAAAAAAAAAAATTCTATCCCGCAACTACGTTGTTTTACATCTCAAATCAGATGTTCACAGATCCATTCACACATATAAAGCTTCTATTTTGACAAGATCTAAAGCTTTAAATTCATAAGAAAATAAATCACAACCCAAAAAGTAATTAAGAAGAGAGAAGGAAATTAACAACAATGGCAGTGTCCAACCTTCATTTGCATGCTCTATCTTTTCTTTTCCCTTTTCATTTTTGGCTTTATTTTCTTTCTTCACTACATTTTTTCGCTTGCTTGTCTTCACATTTCCTCAAACCTTCGAGTGCTAAGAGCTTGAGACTTTTTTCTTTGTTAAGTCAATGCTAAAAAAACTGAGACTTGTTATTTCCGAACAATGTGGTTTGGTAAAGTTTTCAATGACTCCTACTTCCAAGATATAATTGTCTTTTAGTGAATCTGAAAATTATTATTTTATTTAATTTTTGAATGGTGTGATGGACTGAGGGGTTATTACTTATTAGTATCTACTTGCCTATTGAAGTACATTGGATATAGAATGTAGGGCAAAATTTTTTCAATAGCATTTTTCAAAAAATATTAGATAAACAGACAGCGTTTGAAGTTATTTAGTAAGTTGGACTGTTTTTTGAAAATCGAGTTTGTGAAACTCGAGTTCCAACCCAAAATCAAGTTTCTCAAACTCGATTTATGCCTGACCTTGATTTTAAAAAAAAAAAAAAAAAAAAAAAAATGTGGAACTCGAGTTCCATTTAAAAAAAATAACAAAACTCGTGTTTTCTACACTTGAGTTCCATTTGGGTTATTTTTTTTTTAAATCATGGAACTGTTTTCTACACTCGAGTTTCATTTGGGTTATTTTTTTTTAAATCATGGAACTCAAGTTTAGTAAACTCGAGTTCCACCTTTTTTTTTTTTTTTTTTTTTTTTTTTTTCAAATCAAGGTCAGGTGTAAATCAAGTTTGAGAAACTCGATTTTCAAAAAATAGTCCAACTTACTAAATAACTTCAAACGCATGCTAGCCACCAATTTTTTCCAAAATATATACTGTTGAGCAAATTTTGCCTAGAATGTAGGCATGGAGTTTTCTTTACCACACAACATGAGGGAATTAATTTATTATAATAATAAGTATGAAAAAAATTATATTGTATATATATTTTTAATTTTTTTTAAAAACCCGAAACACTTTGAAACGGTGCGCTAGAATTGGCCGATGTATCAAATAGTCTGTTCCACTAGACAAACCGAACGGGTCCAAAATAGAATTAATAACAATGATCCAAACCACTCCTTAACCAGTCTTTCGGCCCAGTTTTCTAACATTCTATTTATTTCCTGGGCTATGCTTTTTGGGAACAACACACACTGCCAGGCCCAAATACAAGCCCATCTTAGGCCTAACTTCAATTTTATTTCCATCGTGAACTCATAAGGACACTCTCTCCGTCGTGACTATAGACTGTGTCTGCGTTTGATCTAACACCCTCAGTTTCAACCTTATATCGATCACTGAATATATCCACAAAAATCGACATGCTGTGCATTTGAGCACAGATAAACCCTAATCTGAAAATGAGTGGAAATGGCCGGAGAACTACTCGGAGCAGAACCAAATCCGCCACCGATGCCGACGGCGACGATCCCCTCCGTAACACAAAACCAAACCCGAAACTACGTAAAGATAGAAATAGAGCTCACAACTCTATTCGGATCTTCGACGTCAATCTCAAAGTCATGCTAGGAGTCAGCGTTTTTGCGTTCTTTGTGATCTTCTTCTTAATTCGCCGCCTTGTAAATCCTGCTGAAGAAATTCGGAGACCGAGGGTTGTAACGCCATTTCCGGCGCCAAAAATCATGGACCTTCCTCAGGTGAAATGTGAATTATTTTTTTTTTGAATTCTGGTTGATTAGTCATTCAGTGTTAGTTTTATTGGTATTACTATATGTCTATGGAGTGAATTGAATTGGTTTTGGCAGTTTCAAGGAGAGCACAGAGAGAGTTTGTATTGGGGAACCTATCGCCCTCATGTTTATCTCGGAATTCGTGCCAGGTATAGTGAATATTCTTATTTGTTTGAGGATTTTTTTTTTTTTTTTTTTTTTTTTAATTACAACATGTTCTTTGTGAAATGAACTATGTATGGGAATGAAGGAATGGTCATATAGATTATTATCCAGGTCATGATGATAATCCTGAAAATTCAAAAAAAGAGAGACCAAATGTTTCTAGTAATTGATTTATTTGTTTTTGTAGTAGAGTTTATGTTTAAACCAGTTTCAGTGTAAATATTATAGGAATTTCTTTGGAGTGTAGTTTTTAGAACATTTGGAAGTTTCAATATTGAAAGTTGCCAAAGATGATACCAGAACTATTGTTTTGGGTAGAGGATTTGGTTTGGGTAAATACTCTTGGGATGTTCGGAATCTTATTTTGCTGTTTTTGATGTGGACATTGTGGAGGGAACATAATAAGCCGCACTTTGGAAGATACAGAGAGACCAATGGATCAGTTGGAATCCTTGTTGATTTGAACTTTATTTGATTAGTCTCAAATGCGGTGTTCTACACACGGGAATTCCATTTTTGAGTGCCGAGATTCACTTAGATTTTGTGTATGATTCTTTGTAATTTATTAAGTTACTTTGTGTTCATAATCATACACATGAAGTAATCTACCTTCTTAATATATACATTTTATAGGAGTTGGGGTTTAAATGTAAAAAAGTGGGTGGTTGATTATGGCTGTTCATATTCTGCGCTAAAGTATGTAAATAAAGATCCAGATTTAAACTTCAAAGTATCAAACACCTTTTACACAGTACTTATCTAAAAAAAAAAAAAACCACCTTTACACTGGTTTCGTTTTTGGTATGCAACAGTAGATAAATAGACTTCAGTTTGAAATTAAAATTGAGGAATTTCGTGATCTCAGATCTGCAATTGTGTGTGTTGTGTATTTGGAGTTCATGTTTGGACATGACTAAAGTTACTATAAACACTAAAGCAAGGAACTTTGTATTGCTACAATCAGAAAGCCAGTTCCCGGCAAAATGATATAGTTGGGAAGATCACATGGCTGTTATATTTTAGAAAGAAGAGGAAAAAAGAAAACATTTTTTTCAGCATCTGATTGTTTTTATGTTTGTTTTATTATTCACTTTCATCTAACTTTATGAATTACAAAAGATGTGGTAATAAGCTGCTGTAACTGGCAGGACTCCACGGTCTTTGTGATCTTCTTCTTAATTCGCCCCTTTGTAAATCCTGCTGAAGAATCTCGGAGACCGAGGGTTGTAACGCCATTTCCGGCGCCAAAATCATGGACCTTCCTCCGGTGAAACGTGAATTTTTTTTTGAATTCTAGTTGATTAGTCATTCTCAGTGTTAGTTTTATTGGTATTATTACTGTATGTTTATGGAGTGAATTGAATTGGTTATGGCAGCTTCAAGGAGAGCACGGAGAGAGTTTGTATTGGGGAACCTATCGCCCTCATGTTTATCTCGGAATTCGTGCCAATTATTTTGTTCCTATAGCGAATTTTTTTGAGGATTTTTATTTTTTATTTATTTATTTTTAAATTTTTATATATCACAACGCGTTCTTTGTGAAATGAACTATGTATAGGTATGAGAGAATAGTCATATAGATTATTATCCAGGTCATGATGATAATCCTGAAAATTTGAAAATTCAAAAAAGAGAGACCAAATATTTCTAGTAATTGATTTATTTGTTTTTCTGGTAGAGTTTATGTTTAAACCAGTTTCAGTGTAAATATTATAGGAATTTCTTTGGAGTGTAGTTTTTAGAGCTTTTGGAATTTTCTTTAAAATTTGCCAAAGATGATACCAGAACTATTGTTTTCGGTAGAGGATTTGGTTTGGGTGATACTCTTACAATGTTCGGAATCTTATTTTGCAATGTTTGATATGGACATTGTGGAGTGAACGTAGTAGCTGCATTTTGGAAGATAGTCAGATCCAGAGGGACCAACGGATCAGTTGGAATCCTTGTTGATTTGAACCTTGTTTGATTGGTCTCATGCAATGTGTTTTACACACGGCAATTCCATTTTCGAGTTCCAAGATTTACTTAGATTTTGTGTATAATTCTTTGTAGTTTTTAAAGTTACTTTGGGTTCATCATCAGACACATGAAGTAAATCCTCGTTCTTAATAATATATATCTTTTATAAGAGTTGGTTTAAATGTGAAAAAGTGGGTGGTTGATTATGGCTGTTCATATTCTGTGCTAAAGTATGTAAACTTCGAAGTATCAAACACCTTTTACGCAGTACTTACAAAAAAAAAAAAAAAAAAAACGCCTTTACGCTGTGGTTTCTTTTTGGGTACGCAACAGTAGATAAATAGACTTTAGTTTGAAATCAAAATTAAGGCATTTCATGATCCGAGATCTGCCTGGGTAAGAATGTGTGTGATAGTTGAAAGAAAAATTAGCTTATCACATGTAGTACTGTTTTGACAGATATCCAACATAGATACTATCACGTGTGAAGAAAAGTCCATAGAGAGACCCTCCAAGAGAGTGAAAAGAAAGTGAGCATGAGGCTCAGTGATAGAGTTATAGCGAGACCATGGCATGAAAACAAAGGTCATCACTATATTAAGGATCTTTGGACCCTTAGAAAAAACTCATTGATTGATGGCAACTTCACTACATTTAAGGGTCGTCAATGGGGCGGGCCGGACCATTTTTAGTTGGCCCATGGACACAATGGGTTAGGCATAATGGGCTATTAACTAGTTAACAGGCCGGATCGGGCCGGGCCAAAAGAAAAAACCTCAGCCTATGACCTTGCCCATGGGCAATGCCCATTTGGTCTTTAGCGAGGTGGGCTATCGAGTTGGACCTAATGTGCTACCCATAGGCTTGTGTTAGCATATTATTTTATTATTTTTATAAGGAAAAAATCAATTTTTCATAAGGGAATAATTAATCTATTTTTTTAAAGGAAAGAATTAAATAATTTAATACTTAATTACAAATTTTTTTTACAGTCAAATCTATTTAATTTTTTGTTTTGTTGATGGAAACCTATTTAATTTTTTTATTAAGGCTTTAAATAGTTTTTTATTTTTATCTTTAATAAAAAAAATGTCAAATGGTTATTTCAAATTTGCTAGACTACTAGAAAAATATATATTTAGTAAACTAAGTTTAGTACAATTACTTTGAGTATCTTAGTGGTTGAGAGAGTTCTCTTAAGAAATTCCTCTATAATATCTCAGGATCAATCCTTCATACACTTCCTATATATTTTTGTTATGAATTATGAGTTATTGGGTCAGGCCAACGAGTTAGGCCAATGGGTTGGGCAACATGTTGGGCTACTGGGCTAGCCCATCGAGTACCATAGGCATAAAAACTAGCCCACGACCTAACCCACTGGCCTAGTGGGCTACCCATGGGCCTCAATAACAACGGGCCGAGCTGCCCATTAGCCCGGTGGGTCGTCAGGTTTCTAGATCGGGCTATGGGCCATGGGCTATTTGATAACCCTTAACTACATTTGGTAATAATATATTAAAATTGACTCAATTCAGTCACATACTAGAGGTTTAACCCTTGTTTCACAACACTTGAGCTCCGCAAAGGAGCGAGCATCACTACATAGGGTGGTCAACCGATGCGAGGCATTGAAAGTATATATGGTACCTTTAGTTCCTCAATTAAATTTAAACACATCATTGTATTGTATTTAATTTTTCTTGGGGAACATAACATTATTTGTATTTTATTGGTCAATTCAATTATATATCTAATTTTAATTGGGGATATAATGTATTGTATCTATGATATTGTATCTAACAGTCAAGAGCCTTATTCCACAATTTATTGACACATTTTTTCTTATTTCCAAAGGAAACATTCAAAGTTTAAATCCTTTTACCATCAACTATCAAATTATAAAATAAAAAAAAGGATATTTTTTGTAAAGTTGTGTTTGATTGGGGTGAAAATGGGAAGTGTGGAGAAAGGGAGGATGAAAATGAAAAAGAAAATGAGATTCTCTCCTACTTGGTTAGAAAGAAAAAGAGGAAGGAAAATGGTGAGGTGGGGGGATTTTCCACCTAGCTTGTCATTCTTTTTCTCTAAATAGGCAAGAAAGTAAGTGAGAAAATGGCCATAAACATGAAATTTTAAAATCACCCTTGCTATCTCATTGTTTAAAAATCCAATAAGGGCATAATAGTAATTTACATTTTCCTTCCCACTTTTTCATCATCTCTACCAAACATACAAGATGGAAAACTAAAAAATTTTGTATCCTTATACTTTTCTAACCTCCCAACATATTCTATTATTCCAACTAAATGGAGCTAAGTTTACCCATTTTTATTATATAAAATGAGTAGATTTTGACATTACTCTTAAATAAATGAATAAAAAAGGGATAAAATAGTGATTCTTTTTCTCCTTTATATTTTCCTTCCTATTTTCTTTCCATTTTGGAAGTATTAAATTTTGTGGCCAATTCTATTTTCTATCATCTCTATTTAACCTACCAAACAAGAGAAAATACTTTTCTCTCTCACTTTTCTTCTCCTATGTTTTCTATCCCTCCCAAAATCATTGAAATAAAAATAGTCAATAAGTAGAATCTAGGTACTACCAGCGACTAATTACTAGCGAGTGACGCTTTTACATTTGGACCACTACTCACGTTTAGTGTTTGCCACTAGGTTTCAAGTTTCTATAGACTGCAATGTACTTGAGGGCTTTTTTCCCCTGCCTTTGTCCATGCAAAACTTTTATATTGGAACTGGACATAAAATATTGGATCCAAACAAAAATTAGCCCATTTATTTTTTTTTCATAAGTTATTGGACTTTTGACCCACATTACTTCCCTATACAGGGTGTGTTATCTTCTTTGCTGCATGAGTTGAAATTCAAAGCTCAATTTTGTAAGTGAGCTCACCACCAAAGGAGTGCTCTTGGAATTAGACAATTTGCTCCCTCAAAGTGCTTGACAAACTCATAAGCAAGTTCTATCTCAAGCAGCATAAAACAACATTGTCTTCCTCATTATATTGGAGAATAAATCAAAATACATTGATCAACCAACATTGTCTTCCTCATTATACTGGAGAATAAATCAAAATACATTGATCAACCTTAATTATCTTCTTCGTCAATATACTAGAGCACATAACCATAGTTTTAAAAATTAGAACAATCAAATAACCAGAAATTGTGTTTGGTTCATGCTTTATACTCGACCACTTTAGGGTCTAGTCAATCCCGTCAATTCAGTCTGATTTTTAAAATCATGCACATAACCAACTCTCACAAATTACTTGACAACTCATAAGCACTTTCCTTAAACAATGGATATATGAAATTACATGAAATATATGAAAATAATAAATTCAAACTACATGGCTTTCATCTTAAACATAATCTGATAAGAATTAAAAGTACATGGCATCCTCTTTCACCTTACCCAACTCCTGCTCTACATGCGTCTTAGCTTCCAGGCATTCATTAATGTACCTAGAAAGCCAGTTCACCTTTCCTATGGGCTTATCAAAAATTGTATCAATAGGAATGAAAGCTCGAATTTGTGTGGAAACACAAGAGCTGTTTAGACCCCCAAATTAAAATTATGGCTCGATTAATTTTACTCTAATTTAAACTAAGTGTGAAATAAAGTAAATGTGAGCAAACAAACAAAAAACTACTCTAAGCTATACTTATCAAATATCAACAATAAAATGAAAGCTAAAAGAGTAGGGAAGAAAAATGCAAACACAGTTAACACCAAGATGTGTTATCGAAGAGGAAGCCGAAGTACTCGGCGAAAAACCTCTCTGCCGCTCCCTCAAGCGGTAAATCAATCCACTAGAGAATAAGTTGGAGTACACGAATAATAAAAGACTATCCAAGTCTAGTCTACCCCATGTACTTGAGCCCTCCAAACTCCTACTACCAACTAACTTGACGAAGTCTTATCTTCCCTAACTCTTCGGATCATGCAATTCAGGCTGATTGCATCCATCAAAGAAATGGCTTTTTCAAATGCTTCTCAGCAACACCAAAACCTCACTTTACACTCGGGATGAGTGTGGTAAGTGTTTAGGCTATCAACCTCTTAAGGATTTGGATATGGAGAGATAGGAGTTGAGAAAAACCACAATGGATTATGTAGAGGATTGTGGGTATGACAATCTTTAACTCTCAAGGGTTATGGCTATGGTTTTCTCTCTGAAAGTACTCCTCTCAATATGTGGGTAATATGGGTATATATAGTGTGGGTAGAGACATGGTATATCAAATATGACAAAATAGCAAAATAGAATGTTTCACGGGTATCTTGCAGGAATCTTGCGGGAAGGCTTACCCGCGAAATACTCATGAAAACCAAATTTGTAACCATCTGTTATAACTCTTTGCATTCCAGTCATGTCTTGAGCACATGACTTCACTTTGTGGGAAAGCTTCTCACGATCTAGCTGCAAAAACTTCTTTGATCTTCAATTTGTCTTGAGTCTTCACACTCTCTCTTACACACAACCCATACAATGAAATCCCACATAAAATACAGGATACATAAGATTAACAAAATTCAATCAAATTAGGCACAGAATTAAAGACAACACAAAATAGTTGTAAACCATAACTTTACAAGGAAGAACACGATGCCATCAACTTTGCAACTAGAAAAGTATCCAAATGGTGTAGTGGTAATGGTCTTTCAACTTTGTCTTAATGAATAATGACACAACTCACAAGTACAATCAGAGGTAAATGAGATCGTGGTCATCAAGTGCCAAAGCGTGAGTTAATTACCTAAAAAAATGGATGGGTTTCGCTTCTTAGCTCAAGACCTTTGCTAATGAAAGTAAATAACGTCCCTCATCTCTCTGTCTCATTCTCTCTCTCTCTCTCTGCAACCGATTCTTAGATATTTGAATTTTGCTTTGACATTTTCATTTTATGTTGCTTTGGTGAATGCATTTCTATGTTTGATTTTGGATTTTGAATGTGAATTTCAATAAATATGTTTTCTTTGATTAGGTATCTGTGATTTTAAGGGGGAAAACTTGAAGAATTCACGTACAAGACACTGAAAATACAAAATCTTAATTTCACGAGCCACATTTCCTCATCCTTTTATCATGGCCATTTTAGGATCTCTACGACTGAATGACTTTCAGAAACGAAAAATACAAAAATGAGGTTTCTATAATTCTAGAATTTGTTAACTCTAAATCTCTAGTTGATCACTTCTGAAATGAAGAGGAAACTATGATATCGTAATTATAAATATTTTTACCTTTTGTATGTGACTCTGTTTATAATGAATCCTAATCTTAGAATAGCTAGAAATTGAATCAAATTAAATCCTTTATGACATCATTGTAGCCTTACTCTTTATTAAGTTTGTCACAAAATTTGTTAAAAAGCTCGGAAACATAAAAAGTTAGTTTTACCCTCACACATGCCAAAAGTTATAATTCGATCTTAGGTAGGAGTGACTGGTAGCATTGTGTTAGGCAATGAAGCTTATATTCTGGAAAGAAGAAAAAGACCGTAGAGCGGCTTTGTCTGATATATAATTCTGATCTTATTATTTCTAAGAGGTAGCAAACACATCAAATATACTTTACATTAATTATATATGACAAACAAACATCAAGTACAATACATTTATAAAACCCGTAGTTCCATTCAAACTTCATCCTCCCCGCTGCAATAACTTGTGACATAAAAGATACAATAAAAAGTATAACATGAAAGCACAACCTAACATGTAATGATTCACCTTGCCATCTTAAGTAACTTTCCTTCCCTCAAATTCATCATGATGATGAACCAAACCTGCACCGACCAGATAATGAAGAGAAGTTATATAAAAGGAAGGATGAATTAGATGTAATATATAACTAACAAATGATTTCTTTATTTAAATTACCTTCAACCTTAGGATTCTACTTCCTTCGTAGACAAGCCATGTTCACTGAGATCGCCACAAAAGCCTATCCTTCATTTCATCGACAAAGTGAAAGTAAGCATGTTTCAAGACTTCTTTACAACCAAAATACCACAAACTGCCCAAAATCCCGCAATGAACCCTAGTGCAATGCTTATATAGAACCATAACTCTTCAGACCCTTCATCGTCATCAAAATTTTCTTGATCATTATGCTCTGCACCCCCATCACCAAGGGGTGAGCAACTTGTTGGCAATGGAAACCCACAAAGTTGTGGGTTACCACCATAAGTGGAGGGATCAATAAAGGTATAAAACTGGTTGGTTGTTGGAATTTGTCCAGACAAGTCATTATATGACAAGTTCAGACTGCTTAACGTGGTGATTGAAGTCATGACTTGTGGAATGGGGCCTGAGAGATGATTGCATGAGAGGTCAAGAGTTTCTAAATATTGCAGTTCTCCAATATTCTCTGGTATCTTTCCAGTCAATTGGTTCAATGACAAATTTAGGGTATGTAGTGCAGATAGATTTGTCATTTATATTGGAATTTCCCCTGAGAGAGAGTTCTCTAAAAGATCTATGGTATTTAGGATTGGATCACCATTGTTCAATTGTCTTCCCTTCGCCACCAAATCCATATGCTCCAAGTAAGAATGTTTGTCCAGCGGCAAAACATTTTTACACAAATATTTGTAACCATCCAATCTACCTAAACCTGTAGGAATAGATCCTGAGAAATTATTATGCCCAAGGTCCAGGACATGGATATCAGTTAGAACACACAATTCTTAAGGAATTTTTCCAGAGAGCATGTTGCCTTGTAGGCGTAATGCCATTATTGAAAAAATCTTAATGCAATCCATTTTGGTATGGTCCCCGAGAATCGATTCTCTCCAAGATCAAGTGATAATATGTGCGAGCAATTTTCTTAGGGATGAAGAGAGGTCCCCAGAAAGATTATTGTTGCTCAATTGCAACCATATTAGACTAGGTAGTGAGCACATTGAGTATGGAATGCCACTAGATAGTTTATTTTTGGAAAGATCCACAGCATACAGGTTTTGCGTACCCTTCCAATGGTCATGGATTTCTCCAAAGATTGATTGTTTGAAAGATCAATAAAAGACAACTTCTTTAGTTAATTTGTTTAAGGACGAGGAAATGCTACCATTCAAAAAGTTCATAGAGAGATCTAACTTTTGCAACTGCGACATTTCTTTGTAGATTTTTATTGGTATTTCTCCAGAAAGTGAATTATTCCTCAGATAGAGACCTATCACACCAGGCCATAAAGGGAATGAGCCCTCTAAAAGATCGTAACTCAAATCTATAGATGTATAAAGAGGAAAGTTTAATGACCCAGGAATATTTCCACTTAACTGGTTATGAGAAAGATCTAGATTAAAAATCTGTGAAGACAAGTTCCATAACCAATTTGGTATTTTGTCAAATATTGCAGCATTCGTGAGAGAGATGTCCATCAAGTTCTTCTGTGTCCTAAGCCTTGCAAGGAATGCAGGGCCCAATTGACAACCATCCATTTCAATGTGAGTTAAATCAAAGAAGGGAATCCAGCCATGTCTCACATTAAGGACTAAAAGTTTCTTAGTTGATATCAAGATTATAGCAGGCCACATCAGCAAGACAGAAAAGAAATGAAGCAAAAGAAGAGAGCAACGAAGAAATGAATTTTCTGTCTAAACGACATTAGTGTAATATAGCTGTTGTAGTTTTATAATTTCTGTACATAAGCTACTTGTAGTTTTCCATGTATTTAAGTTGAAGGAGCCACACACGTGGAATAACAAAAGTCACACGTCTTGTAATTGATTTTGGGCGTAAGATTTTCCAGGCCTCTGTTTTTGGTATTTAGACACGAGCTTGTACAGATTCATTATTGAATTGAAATCGAGTTTTTCATTCTCTTTTCTCTCGTTCATTGTTTCTCTGTTTCTTCTTCAAAGTTTCTGTACTTTCTTATATGGTATCGAGCTTGAGCCTTTATCAATGGCGTCAAACACGAAACTATCTCATCTACTTCTTTGCATCGCAAGCTTTCTCCAATGGAAGATCCTCGCAATCCTTTCTTTATGCATCATGGTGAGTCCCCAGTGCGATTCTTGTTGCTCCACACCGACCGAGGATAATTATCCAACGTGGGCTAGAGCAATGATAATGGCTTTAGATGCTAAGAGCAAACTCGGTTTTGTTGATGGTTCTATCATCATTTGCAATGGCGATTACACCGCTTGAGAAGCAAGCTTGGTCAAAATGCAACTCGATGATCTCATCTTGGATCTTAAACTCTGTTTCACCTCACATTAAAGCTAGTGTTATTTACAGAGACACAAACGTGCGGTGTGGAATGCATTAAAGATCCGTTTCCAACAAGCAAACGGACCGAGAATCTCTCGGCTCGGCGCGATTTCCTCTATAATGCAAGGAGATTCTACAAGAACAACATTTTTCACTGATCTTCAAGCTACTTGGGATCAATCTGTTGAATCTCGTGCCTTTGCCAAGTCGCTCATGTGGCAAATGCACTTGTGGAGTAAATGATAAGATTACGCAGACTTTATCATCAAGATTCAATAATGCGCTTTCTTAATGGATTGAGTGATTGTTATTCACAAGTCAAGACTCAAATCCTTATGATGGAGCCTGTTCCATCAATAGATAAGGCTTTCTCATTAGTAATTCAGGAAGAAAGGCAAAAGTTCTCAACCTCTAATGGTGCTCCTTCTATTGAATCAACTGCACTTGTTGTTAAGAACCAAGTCTTCAATCAAGGCTCTCATTCAAACAATAGCAATGGTAGAAATTTCAAGGGCAATACTACCAAAGGAAGACCTCAGATGCAAATCCACTGTGGGAAACTTGGTCACATTATGGAAAAATGCTATAAACTTGTTGGATTTCCTCCAGGTTACAAGCAAAATGGACGGATGGCCAAGGCTAATCAGGTTATGGTAGATGATAACCAAGGTCAATCTGAATTTGTGCAACAGAATAATCCTTTTCCTTTTACTTGAGAGCAAGATCAACAGTTGCTTTCTCTATTGAATTCTCATGCATCCACCTCACGGTAATTCCAATGATGCTATAGCCACAGCCAATTCTCGCCATTTCGTAATCTTTGTGAATCTTTTCATGATTCTTTCTGCCTAAGTATGCAACATTCCATTTTTGCCAATAATCCTGCTAGTAAAACAACATTTGATAGACAGACTTGGGTCCTTGACACTGGGGCAACAGACCACATTGTTCATTCTCAAATCTATTCACTAAAATCACCAAATCTGTCTCATCTTTTGTTCAATTACCTAATGGTGAAAGAGTTCTTGTCACACACATTGGCACCATTCAAGTGACAAACACCTTACACTTGAAAATGTATTATGTGTACCGCCTTCACCTTCAATCTGATCTCTGTAAGTCAATTGACAAAAAGTTTAGCTTGTTGTTTCATCTTCTTGTCAAATTTGTGTTTTATACAGGACCTTTCTTGTTGGAAAACGATTGGAGTGGGTAAACCGCATAACAACCTCTACTTGCTATCTACAACTCCTTGCAAATCTGATTCTCATGCCTTCTTCCATTTTGAATTCTGTTTTTGGCACTTTTGTCAATAATATTTCTAATGTTCCTGTCATAACCAAGCCATTTCTTTGGCATCTTAGACTAGGACATGCTTCGGATGCTAAACTCCATGCCTTACATGATTGTATTCCCGATGTAAGCAGTGTTCATAGCAATAAAACTTGCACTCTTTGTCCCATTGCTAAACAGAAACGTTTTCCTTTTCCTTTCTTTAATCATTTGTCCGCAAATCCTTTTGATCTTATTCACTGTGATGTATGGGGCCCCTTTGCTAAGTCTACACATGATGGTTTTAGATATTTCCTTACCATTGTTGATGATGCCACTAGATCCACATGGGTATACCTTATGAAAACCAAATCAGAAACCAGGCCATTGTTGATATCATTTTTCAATATGATCTTCACACGCTTTAGCACTAAAATCAAGGCCATTAGGACTGATAATGCTCATGAATTCACTCTAAAAGACTTTTATGCTAAGCATGGAATTCTGCATCAGCATTCTTGTGTAGCCACTCCACAACAAAATTCAGTTGTGGAGAGGAAACACCAACATATATTGAGCATTGCAAGGGCTTTAAAGTTTCAGTCCAATGTGCCTCTCATCTTTTGGGGTGAGTGTGTCTTAATCTATTTGTGTACATTATAAATAGGTCGCCTTCTTCTACCCTTGGCAACAAAACTCCTTTTGAGAAACTATACAACACTATCCCTTCCTATGATCATCTAAAGGTCTTTGGCGCCTTTGTTTTGCATCTACTTTGTCTCACAATAGGTCCAAATTTGATCCTAGATCCTTACCATGTGTTTTTCTCGGGTTATCCATATGGAGTTAAAGGTTTCAAGGTCCTTGATCCGGCCACCAAGAAAATTTTTGTCTCTAGGGATGTTCTTTTCCATGAGACTGTTTTTCCCTTTATCTCTTCCACATATTCTTCTTCCCCTCATTCCACCATCACCTTACCTCATATTTTTCCTTCCCTAGATCCTTACCTTGACTCCTTACCCTTTGATACTCCCACTGTTGATCCATATACCTCAACAGATCCCATTACTGATTTTACATCCGCCTTTTCCAATCCTATTTCACCTTCACCTATTCCGGACACTATCTCTTCCCCTACTTCACCTTCACCTATTCCAGACACTACTTCTACCCTTTCTTTTGATTCTGTTCCTCCTCATTCTGCAGATCCCATACCTGTTCCTATAACTCGATTCTATTCCCGATTCAAGACCTCCTTCTATTCCTGCTTCCATTCCACCCTTAAGGAAGTCTACAAGAGTCGATAAAGCTCCCGCTTATTTGCAAGATTTTCAATGCGCTTCTGTTGTTCATGCTAAGTTTGATCACTCCAATTCAACCATCAAGTCTGGTTCCACCTACTCCATGTCAGGTACTAAGTATCCTATCTCCGACTATATTGATACCTCTGGTCTTTCCCCTTCCTATGCCCATTTTTGTTCCCTAATCACCGCTATTTCTGAGCCAAAATCTTATTCTGAGGCTATCAAGGATCCTAAGTGGCAGAATGCTATGGGCGATGAGATTGCAGCCTTGGAATCCAACCACACTTGGTCTCTTACTTCACTCCTTTCCCACAAAAAGGCCATTGGGTGCAAATGGGTCTATAGAATCAAGTATAAGGCTGATGGTACAAGAGAGAGGTACAAGGCCGGACTTGTGGCCAAAGGGTTCACTCAAAGCAGAGGGTTTAGACTTCACGACACTTTCTCTCATGTGGCTAAGATGACTTCATGAAGACTATCCTTGCTATTGTTTGCTTTGTGAAGGGTCTGGCACCTTGTTCAACTTGATGTGAACAATGCTTTCCTTCATGGTGATCTCCATGAGGAAGTATATATGCATCCGCCTCCGGTTTTTCACAAAGAAGGGGGAGTCTTTGGTGTGCAAACTTAATAAGTCTTTGTATGGACTTAAGCAAGCCTCAAGACAATGGTACTCTAAGTTCTCACTACCATTTTGAAATGTGGTTTTAAACAATCTAAGTCGATTACTCTCTATTCACTAAGAAAGTTAATCAGTCCTTTATAGCTCTCTTGGTGTATGTTGATGACATCCTTATTGCCGTAATGATGCTCATGCTATTGAAGATCTCAAGGTGTTTCGGATCAAGAGTTCAAGTTGAAAGACCTTGGAAACCTGAAATTTTTCCTTGGTCTTGAAGTGGCCAGGATCGAACAAGGCATTTGTCTATGCCAAAGGAAATACACCTTGGAGATACTTAAAGATGCTGGGATGTCAAGTTGCAAACCAAGTAAGGTTCCTATGGAACAAAATTTGAAGTTAAGTAAGTTTTGTGGAGAGTTACTGCCTGATCCTAGTGTTTACAGAAGATTGGTAGGGAGATTGTTGTATCTTACCATCACTAGACCGGACATTGCTTACTCAGTACAAAAATTGAGCCAATATATGTCCAAGCCACGCAAACCTCATCTGGATGCAGCTTATAAAGTGTTGCAAAGATCTTTAAAGGAACTCCCCGGTCGTGGCATTCTTTTCTCATCTAAATCGATTTACTGATTGAAGGCATACACAGATGCAGACTGGGCTTCCCGCATTGACACTAGAAGATCCACTACTGGATTTTGCATTTTCTTAGGTGATTCCCTCATTTCATGGAAGACCAAAAAGCAATCTATAGTCTCTCGTTCCTCTCTGCTGACGAGAATATAGAGCTATGGCAGTCACTACATGTGAAATAACTTGGCTTCTGCCCTTGTTAAAGGATTTGGAAGTTTTTCATCCCAAACCTGCCATGCTTTTCTGTGACAATCAAGCAGCCATCTACATAGGTGAGAATCCTGTGTTTCATGAAAGAACCAAGCACATAGAAATAGATTGCCACTTGGTCGGGGACAAAGTTGAAGATAAGGTCATTCGTTTGTTCTTTACTCCCACTCATTCTCGCCTAGTCGATCTCCTCACAAAAGCTCTTAGTGGCCAAAGAATTGCAAGCTTTACTATCCAAGATGTGCATTGTGGATATTCATAATCCCAATTCTCATCTTGAGGGGGAGTATCAAGATTATAGCATGCCACATCAAAGAAGACAAAAAGAAATGAAGCAAAAGAAGAGAGCAACGAAGAAATGAATTTTCTGTCTAAACGACATTAGTGTAATATAGCTGTTGTAGTTTTATAATTTCTGTACATAAGCTACTTGTAGTTTTCCATGTATTTAAGTTGAAGGAGCCACACACGTGGAATAACAGAAAGTCACACGTCTCAGAATCGATTTTGGGCGTAATGATTTTCCAGCCTCTGTTTTTGGTATTTAGACACAGAGCTTGTACAGATTCATTATTGAATTGAAATCAGAATTTTTCATTCTCTTTTCTCTCGTTCATTGTTTCTCTGTTTCTTCTTCAAAGTTTCTGTACTTTCTTATAGTTGATGACAAAGAAAAACTATTCATTTTTGTCAGATTTTGGAAATGAATTTCGGATATGATACCTTCCCAAGAATTGCTAAAGAGATTCAATATTGTCAACTCTGTAAGTTGTCTAATACTTTCCAAGACAGTTCCATTCATCTTGTTATAAGAAAGATCTTGTTCTTCCAAACAAGACAAATTTCCTATATTTGCTGGCATTAGACCTGAAAATGAGATTCTTGAGAGTAGTAAGGCTTTTCAAACCTTTAAAATATCCCAAAGAATAGGGCAAATTCCCAAAGTGAGCATATTCCAAGAAAAATCTACCTCTTCTAGACTACTCACACTACATCCCGATAAGACCTGGAACAATTCTGTTATTTCAACACTAATATAATAATTTACTGATATATCTAAACTTCGCAAATTGCACAGGCTCCCTATTGCGATCTCAGGGATGGAGCCCTTGAGATAACAAGAGCTAAGTTGGAGATTTGTGAGGCCAGATTTGTGAGGCCAGTGATGTTAAACAACCACTGAGGAATAAACTAGAATTGAAGTTATTTATTATAAGAGAGATCGAGGACCGAAAGTGAAGTTAACAAATTGAAGAGTTTGGGGAAGATTTTGAAGTTCACAACCAGTCAAGTGCAATTCTATTAAAGAAGGAAGCATATTAACAACTTGCAGCTAATGAGTCGATGCCTTACTAAGGTTCACGCTAATCAAACTAAGGTAGTGCGGGGGAAGAGAGACCGAAAAGCCAATTTAAATTTGAAACGGAAAAGTTCATCAAAAACTTAGAGAGATTAAAATGGTACAAGTTAGACAGATTCCCAAGATGAGGAGGGATTGTTCCACCAAAGGATGCATAGGAGAGATCAAGGTAACTCGAACTTATTGAGAGAACCAATGAAACTTGGGATGGGAATTCCTTGAAAATCATTGTAGCTCGGTCCAAGTAATTTAGATATTTTAAATCAATTAAAGAAGGAGATAACTCACCACCCAATGTTAACTCACAAAATACACTACTTGCTACCCGATTGCAAACAAAGGTTGGCTTTTGAGATCAAGTTTAATGACGTGACTGTTTGATTGTTACAGACCCACTCCTAACCACGCGCAGCAATCTTGGCCAACCCAAGAAGAAAGACCATTTGAAGGATCCTTAAGCCCTTCTTTTAATTTAAGAAGAGCTCGCCTCTCCATCTCAATGCAACCCACAGGGGTATTCCCAAAGACTAGAATTGGACCATATAGCTTCAAGTGAAATGAATTTAGTTGACAAAAGAAGGAAATGGAAACAAAGGAATAGAAAGGTTGTTTCAGGCTAGCCATTGTTCCTTGAAACCTTAGAACATCCACAGCAGTGGAGCTAAAAATTTAGTTTTTTAGCTTCACCAAAAGTTACTCTATCTATTATACCTATACATATATCAGCAAAGTGGATCTATTTTAGTTATCAACGCAATAAAATAATATAAACATCACAATAAAATAATATAACCACTACAATAAAATAATATATCCCACTAACAAAAATACATACACAGCACCAATCACCTCTACCATCACCACAAACACCACCACCACCACCACCACCACCGGCCACAACCACCACTCTACTTTGGCAACCACAACACAACATAGAAAGAAAAAAAAAAAAAAAAAAAAAAAAACCACAATCACAATCACAACCCCATCGACACCAAATACCACAACCAAAATCCACAAACCCACTATCAAAATCATTCACCACCACTACCATAGCCAAAATCAACCACCACCACCATAGCCACCAAACCCATATGAAAATACATTAAAAAAAAAAAAAAAAAAAAACAAACAAACAAACTCAATCACAGCAAAGAGAATAGAAAGATGACGCGGGTTTGATCGGAGGACTAGGCGGAGCCGTGGATCGCCGGAGTGGGGAGGATTGGGTAGCGTGGGCTGGGACGGCGACGATGTGGGCTGGGAGATGAGAGAGATGAGAACTTGACAGATGGCGACGGCGTGGGTTGGGACGGCTGGGACAACGACGGCGTGGGGTGGGAGATGAGAGAGATGAGAGCTTGATGAGAGAGATGAGAGCTTAAGAGAACTAATGAGAGCTTGAGAGTGATGATGAGAGTGCACGGTGAGATAGAATAAAAGAAATGAAAAAAAATCAAGTGAGTTGCATTATTTTAATCGGTGTTGGAATAAACTTTTTTTTTTTTAGATGTTCATATAGTGCACATCTATAGATAGATGTGCACTGTAGCAAATCAGCTAAAATTTATAAGTTTGCCTCCACTCCTGCAAGTCTTTTTTGGTATATTAGTGGAGCTAAATTATAGCTTTTTAGCTCCACTCGCTGCAAATGCTCACAAAGTCGAAGGTTGAGGTGCTACTTATATAAACATGGGGATTGTCTATTTTAGATTTTTCCCTCTTCCCTTTGTGTTATTTATTTTTTATTTGGTATTACACAAGTACAAGAAAACATTCAAAACTATCCTCAATCTCTGAATTTGGAGTTGACTCTATCACTCTGTTTGTTTTAATAGAAAACCTTCAGAAAAGATAGTTTTCCACATTTTCCGACGTTTGGTAGCATAAAAAAAAAAATTAGTCAATGGAAAACTATCTTTAGTCAATAGAAAACTTTAACAAAAATAAGACTTATTTTTTATAGGTTGTTTTCTAGAAAAAAATTTCGGAAAACAATCTCTCTCTCGTGCACTTCATTACTCCTATAAATAATTCTATTCTTTTGTGCGCACGAAACAAAAATTAATTTCATACTAGGTTGGTCATGGAGCAAAGCTTGTTCAGCAATGGTTGTAACGTCCTCGCTTCCATAGTAATCATAGCTGGCTTTGAATGGGTAACCTTTATCATCACTGGGTGGGAAAATTTTGGGTGCAAAATAAACAATTGCACTTCGAAAAATTGTGGTTCCAGTCTTCCAGAATTAGAAGATTCCTTTATAAAACTGTCACGCCACTCCTTAAAGAGCAACCGGAGGTTTGGCATGAAATTTCGAGTAAAGGTCTAGCCCATGAAAGCCATTAGCCAAGTTGCTGAACCACATTAACGGAGGAGCTAATAAAGTCTCTACGGCCATCTAGGGTCCGTATCATATTGAAAAAAGAATTTGTGCTTGCTTTCATGTCTCCGTCAATGGACAGGAAGCACTTTACATCTGTTTCTTGGGCTATTGACATGAATTTGTTAGGTGAAGTAGGTTGTAGGGATTAAATCAAGGGAATTTTTCAGCTTTAGATGAACGCGCCAATAACCACCTCTTGTAACAGACAAGATGATGAGGTATTTTTGAGTGGCTTAGCCATTGAACGAATAGGTTGCAGATGGTGAAGTTAGCTTTGCTCTATGACCACCCAGGTAACATCTCTCTCTCCTTTTTTTTGTGTATATATATATATATATATATAATTTTGTTGAGAATCAAATTTTTATTTATATTGATTACATTAATTGGGTTTACCCAATACACATGATATTAGGTGTCAATTTGGGTTGGCGTGTCGGGTTCGTGTCATGTTGAGGTAGAGGTATTTGACTAAATGGCTCAACCCTAACCCGACCCATTTAATAATCGTGTCATGATCTTTCAACCCTAACCCGACCACGTTAATAAGACGGGTTGACTTGACCCAACTCATTTGACACGCATAATAAACGAGTCGTGTTGGGTTGACATGAATATAACACAACCCATTTCAACATGCATAATATTAAATATAACATCTATCTAGAAATAATTTATTTTGCATCCCAAAAAGCAAAGTGCATACACTTCAAGTCTTCAACCCACATTCAACATAATATAATTCAACAAAAATATAACATATATCTAGAAATAAGTTATTTACACTCCAAAAGAAGTGCATACACTTCAACCAAATTCAAAATAACAAAGTTTATCAAAAATAAAATAACATAGTTCAATAAAAATATAATATTCTTGGAACTCACCAAATGCTAAGTATCAATATTGAAAGAATTTGAGCAAACAATAGACTAATCCCGATTATAACCACAATTATCATCTATAGATTCTTTGTTAATATCCAAATTCATAACATCTTCCACAAGCTCATCCAATTTCACTTGTACAAGTTCTATGCCAAAAAAAGAAAAGAAAAGTATTAGTAGTTCTAGGGCCTGTAAAGTTTTAATTTCTAATTATATCCCTTGTAAATTTTTGTAATTTCTCACTTTTCTTTTTAAATTTAAAATATATGTTGGATATAAAAGTTATTTGACAAATCTAAAATAAAATAAATATTTATTTGTTATACAAGTTAAATAGGTTGTGTTAATTTGGTCATTTCGGGTTGACACAAATGAATTGGCGTGTCAAACGTGTTTATTACGGGTTACGAGGGTTGACCCGCTTGTGACACGTTTCTTATCGTGTCGCTTTCAAGTTGATCCGTTTATGACCCAAACCTATTAAGGCCCAACCCTAACCCGAAAAAACCCATGTCGTGTTCGCGGGTTGGGTCGAACATTGACACCCCTACATGATATATATGTTTTATGTTATACAAGAAATGTTATAAAAATTTTGTGCATACCAAATACCAAACAACAAAAAACAATCTCAAGTTTATTTTTAAGGTCATTACCAAACACTGGAAAATGAGATAGTTTTCTAGAAAATATCTTTTAGAAAATCACCTATTTTCTAGAAAATATTAATACTGAAACAAACAGAGCGTATGTCAAGTCATCTAAGGAATAGAAGAAAAACTTTAAAAATGACTAGCAAAAAAAAAAAAAAAAAAAAAAAAAACAAGAAGAAGAAGAGTGATCTGACTTCCACTAATTATGTTTGAATGTTTCAACCCTTGAATACCAAAATATATTTATCATGCGGCTGGCTGAAATTATATTACTTGGGCTGTTGGTAGAAACTATAAATAATGCACTTGGGCATTGACTTTCTGGGGGGTTGAGTTTGAGAAAATATACAAAATTACCCTCATTCTCTGAATCTAGAGAGTTGAACGTATCATTCTCTCAATCGGCCACATATTTTCTCTTTAATATGAAAATGATGGTTCGAAAAAATAATTGATGTAAGTGACAATATAGTACCTTTTTTTTTTTTTTTTTTTTTTGGTAAACTACAATACGTTTCTTATCGTGTCGCTTTCAAGTTGATCCGTTTATGACCCAAACCTATTAAGGCCCAACCCTAACCCGAAAAAACCCATGTCGTGTTCGCGGGTTGGGTCGAACATTGACACCCCTACATGATATATATGTTTTATGTTATACAAGAAATGTTATAAAAATTTTGTGCATACCAAATACCAAACAACAAAAAACAATCTCAAGTTTATTTTTAAGGTCATTACCAAACACTGGAAAATGAGATAGTTTTCTAGAAAATATCTTTTAGAAAATCACCTATTTTCTAGAAAATATTAATACTGAAACAAACAGAGCGTATGTCAAGTCATCTAAGGAATAGAAGAAAAAACTTTAAAAATGACTAGCAAAAAAAAAAAAAAAAAAAAAAAAAAAGAAGAAGAAGAAGAGTGATCTGACTTCCACTAATTATGTTTGAATGTTTCAACCCTTGAATACCAAAATATATTTATCATGCGGCTGGCTGAAATTATATTACTTGGGCTGTTGGTAGAAACTATAAATAATGCACTTGGGCATTGACTTTCTGGGGGTTGAGTTTGAGAAAATATACAAAATTACCCTCATTCTCTCGAACTGAGAGTTGAACGTATCATTCTCTCAATCGGCCACATATTTTCTCTTTAATATGAAAATGATGGTTCGAAAAAATAATTGATGTAAGTGACAATATAGTACCTTTTTTTTTTTTTTTTTTGGTAAACTACAATATAGTACTTCAAGATTCGTTTATTTGGTATTACACAAGTACAAGAAATCATACAAAATTATCCTCAGTCTATGAATTTGGAGTTGACCCTTTGTCAGGTCATCAGTAATTTGAGGAAACATAGAAGAAAAGGCATTGAAAATGACTAGGGAAAAAAAATGTGATCTGACTTCCAATTCTTTGTTTGAATGTTTCAAGCATTGAATAGCAAAATATATTATATTTGTATTCTTTGTGTTTAGCAAACAAGTCAAGTACAAACTTAAGTTTATCAGAAGTCGAAAAATAGAAAAATAGATTGTGTTTGTGTTTGTGTATTTAGCAAATAAGTCAAGTTTAAGCTCAAGTTTACGTTCAATTATTATGAATCAAACTCAAGTATAATAATGTGTTTGTAAGCAAGCTCATAAACATAAGGCTTGATTAATTATATATAATATTATATTGTTATATGTGTACTTGTTTAAAAATATGTGTATATAGACTTGAGATTAGATTATGTAAGTTTGTAAATAAGTCCATAAAATATCAAAGTATTATTTGTAGTTATATATATATATATATATAAACAATCCACTTGTACCAAAAAAAAAAATCATAAATTTGTGAAGGGATAAAAAATTTGAGTCATGGTTTTATTATACATAGGGAAAGAATAAATTGATTGAGTAGCTCATGAACAATCTCAAGTTTGTTTGTCAAGAATATGAACCAAGCTTGAGACCTATAATGAGCTTGAGCTTGCCTCTATGAAAAAAACAAAAAACTAATAAATAAGGCTAAACTTTTAATACATTGCTCGTCTCATTTAAAACCCTAGACTACTTTCACATAAATATATTTTATTTAACTTAAATATTAGAAAAGTAAGGCAGATGACTCTTAATTATTTCTTTCGCTCATCATTATAATGTTGTTAGCTACCCAACCATGGTGGATAGGGTTTGGCCATTAACTCAAGGGTCAGGGATTTTTGTTCAACATCCACCTTGGCAAATTCAACATAGATCCAACCACTTTACCCTTAAAATTATTGAGCTAAAATGTTTCCGGCCCATCCATGTCTATTGAATTGCCACCCGCTATAGCTCGAAGAATGGCTCGGCGTCTTGGCCTTTTATTGATAACAGACTTAAACTAGTCTTTCGGCCTAGAATTCTGACATTCTTATTATTCACGGGCTATGCCTCTGAGAACCACAGAGCCAGGCCCAAACCCAAGCCCAGCGTAGGCCCAACTTCAATTTCATTTTCATCGCGAACTCATAATGACACTCTCTCCGTCGTGACTTCCAATTACAGTTTTATAGACTCTGTCTGCGTTTGATCTAACACACTCAATTTCATCCTTATATCGATCACTGCATATATCCACAAAAATCGAATGTTGTGCATTTGAGCAAATGCATAGAACCAAATCCGCCGCCGATGCCGACAGCGACGATCCTCTCCGTAACACAAAACCTAACCCGAATCTACGTAGAGATAGAAATAGAGCTCACAAGTCCATTTGGATCTTTGACGTCAATCTGAAAGTAATGCTAGGAGTTAGCGTTTTTGCGTTCTTTGTGATCTTCTTCTTAATTCGCCGCCTTGTAAATCCGGCTGAAAAAGCTTGGAGACCGTTTTGGTGGCACCTTAGTCCTTAATCAAAGTGGTTTTGTGCACTTGTCCTTTGAAATGCTTCTTGGATTTTTGTCTTTTTGTTTTTCCTTTTCTAGGAGGGGTCTAGTATTATTCTACACATTCTTAAGATCTCTTGGCACTCGCAGGATACATAATAATCAGTTTGATGTTTTAGCAAATTAACTGTTAAATTAGTAATTACCTTCTTCAAATGAAGGCAAATCACCTTTTGACTTTGAAGATAAAAGGTGAAGATAAAATTGCAGTGCAGGAGGGGAAGGAAGCTGTAATATTGTAATGTCTTATAGCACAAATTCTATTGGGCTGTGAAATTTTGGAATTTTCAGTAGTGTGGTAGCAGCCAAAGGAGATTATTATAAGCAGCTATTTCTATGGCCTCCATCATACGCAAAGACTGTTGGGTTGGGACTATTGGGTGTCTTTTAAACATTCAAAAGTGCGATTGGTTGGGTGAAAAAGTGAGAGTAAAGAAAATGGTAAGAGAAAACATTCTGTTCGGTCTTGGCGTAAATATCATTCTTTACGCTCTCTAATAATAAAAAGCCATCTCAAAGATTTCAATGGACAATGTAATAAATCTGTCACACACAATCATTCTTCCTAAAACCCAATTACACAAAAATCCAAAAGCCCACTTCCCACGCACAACCGAGAACCAAATCCTTCAATCTCTAATCGCTAGAGATACCACTGGACTGTAGAAAAAAGGCGGAGCCACCGTTTGACGAAGTGTAGAAAAACATACAAAGAATAACTTTTTAAGATTGTTTTGGTGGTTTCTTTTTATAAGATTTGTTGGTGTGGATCTGATTTATTGTAATGATGGATGATTCAAGAGAAATTTATGTTTGCTATGAAATATTATTACTCATTTTTCTTCATAACTGTTTGTTGTTTTTCCCATATGCCGACTTAAGAGAGTAGAAGAGGGGTGTGGGAAGTGGAAGATGTGAAAGGAAAAAGAGAAATTTAGGATCTTTAGATCTGTGAGTTTTAGTTGTCGTGCGAAGGAAATTTTTGGGTCTCATCTGTTGGATCCGTGAGTCGCTGTCGCCGGAATGAGGGGGAAAGCGAAGCGGCGATCGTTGTTGGAAGTCTGTACATTTTAAGGAATTTTTTGGGTCTCCTCTTAGTCGTGCATCTCTGAAGTTGTAATAGTTTTGCCGTTTGGTCCGTGGGTTGCCGATGCCGTAATGAGGGGGAAATCGGAGCAATGGTCTTTGTTGCTGGTCTGTGGAAGGGAGTATAGATGACAGAGGTGTTAATGACATGATTTAAATGAGTAGTCATTGGGTGTGGCCAGTTGTATTAACGTTTTAGGAAAAATGTTGTTGTGGAGCTCTTTTATTGGAGGGCATAATTGCGTAAATCTCATGCTTTATGCCACATCCGGACACAATTTGCACTCAAATGGTAAAGAGAGAGCGGAAGATGGATTGATTAGAAAAGTGGAAAGAAGTTAAAAAGGAGAGATTATTAATTTTCTATCCAGCCCACCATTTTTAATCTTCCCAAAATATGAGAAAAATAGGTGAGAAAATGTTTATATATTCTTTACTTTTTTATTGATTCTTCTTATATTTTCTTTCATCCCACCTTACTATCCTCTCAACGAATGTATAAATCAACTCGTGGGTTGAAGTTGGGAGATTTTGACTTCAAAAGATGCAAACTTGTTTACACAGACTTGTTGGGAAATGTAGTAGTCCAGGTCTTCCACTTCTGTGATTGTAGCTTACACATTCTAGTAAATGTTTTACATACTCGACCATTACGGCCAATTCCTCTTGACTTGCTCTTGAACAATATAGCATCTTTAATAGAATGGTGCTCGTTATGCGGGTTCTAAAGAGGAAGTATATTTTGATCTCGTAGTCTTGCTTTGAGAATCGATTGTGAAGATTTCTTCATGATCGTTGGTGGTAAGAGTTGTTTTCAATTTGTTTCAAAATTTGGCTGGCTTATATGTGTTTATTCTTAACTTCTATAATTCTAAGCATAAACTCTCTTTTTTAAAAAAAGAAAAGAAATTGAGAGACTAGTTTATATTTGCGTCTTAGATTTTTTACTAGCTTGTAATTTCAGAGATACCACCCCATCTTGTGGGAACACTCCTATCCATCATTGCGGCTTCAAAGAAACTCCTCACGTCAAAAAACTAGTTTACATGGACAAGAGCTCCAGTCCCATTCTTGAACCCTCTCCAACAGATATGAAGAAACAACTAATTGAGCTTTTTCAAGAGAGCTTCAGAATGATGCTATTGATGGCAAATCAAAATATACAAGAGAGGTCAAAAGCCAATCCTATCATTTGTCCCCTTTCTTCAAAATCTACAAATAAAAACTGTAGGGACACGATTTTTTAACGACCCAAGAATGACGTTGGGCTCGTATGTAAAGGGCCCTAACAATATGATTTGTAGAGAGTGGGCTTGAAAGGCGGGACCTTGGTCACAGGTGAGCGGTTTAGTCGTAGTTTTTATGGAAGCTTATACATGGGCGGACTTGGCTTAATTAGCTAAGCCTTCCATTGGTGCGGGTAGTAAGATTTAAGTCCTCGGACAGTGTCCGAGGAGCATAGTCTTCTTCCCCTTCTCCCTTTTGTAGGATTTTCCCCTCCCTCCCCGGGGGTCCCTTTCCCCTTCGCTCTCTTTTCCTTTTATACTAGTGTTCACTTCCCTTTTAGCGTCCACGTGTAAGTTTTACTTTCTAAGATGCGTACATGTCCTTTCGATCCATACCTAGAGTTGTTGGGGGCGGTTGGAAAAGTTAAATAGCATGGTTTGGAGTATGGGCCTGTCGGATGCGGGATTCGGTATTACAATGTTGGCAGCTTTCTCCCTTGTCCCGCCCTTGTACTGAATTTGTCCTTTTCTTCAAGCGTTTTGTGAGGTGCTGAGCATAAGATCGTCCTCGGCCATATCCTTGTACCTTTTTTGGGCCTTCATTATGCGTCCTCGGCAATAGCTCTCCTCGGCTTAGGCCTTGGGCCCAAATGTAGAATGGGCCTGGACCACGAATTCTTAGGCCCCACAAAAACCATTATGGATGTGTAGCAAACTCTGCATGCAGTAGTGATGCAATACACAACAGATGTTACAACCATGGGAAAGGAAAATTTGCCAAGTCTGCAAGATGTTGCCTTACAAATTTGATGCGCGACTGAGCTTTAGTGGGAGGAGGAAGAGGTCGAGCCTTGCCTCGACCATAGTCTTTGAAGCTATGCCTAGCTTTTTACTATGTCTATATTTTAAAGAATTGGTACTCCTAACTAGCATAGAAGACAGATTTGATCTTAAAGCTCCCTTTTCATATTACCTGGCTTTCCTCAAGAAAATTGCAATTATTATTTTTATTTTTATTTGTGGCTGAGGCATTCTTTAAAGTGAGATATGAATTGACACTCATGTAATATGTTGTGCAAATGCTTGGGGAGCTTATCTCTTATTATTGCATCCGTAAAATGTAAAGAGTAATTTTTTGCATGGAAACCGGCGTTACACACTAGTTATATTAAGAGAGATAGTTTGGTAGTTTATCAACTCCCAATGCTCAATTCTGCACTTTTTTTTAATAAAAGTCAATCCATAAAAAAAAAAAAAAAAAAAAAAAAAAAAGAGAGAAATTGCAAAGAAATAATAATAATCACAATAATAAGGGTACATTTAAGAACTCTTAAAGCATGCACATCAAATGTGCTAAAAATTTAGCTTTTAACACCTCAAAAGCTATTTTATCTATTTTACCTCTCCACTTTACAATACACTCTACATCAAATCTTCTATTTTTACATACAATCCATTAAAATAATATAAACAACCCAACATATTAAATTATTAATTTCTCTATAACCTTTCTGTCTCTCACTTCTCTCTCTTCCTCTCCAACCCATGAAAATAAATGAATTAAATAATAGTAGTGCAACATGCTACAAAGGTCGACTATTAGTAGTTGATCACGGTAGCATGTTGCTAAATTGTTTTTTGCTTTAGCACCTTTGATATAGCATGTATTTTGGTGTTTGAAGTGCTAAAAATAGCTTTTTAGTGGTTTTACAACCACCACCGTGAATGCTCTGATTGTATAAGTTAAAAATTGATAAAATCTCAATTTAGAGAAAAAACTTATTGATTCATGCTTATAAATTTTTGGAATTTTTTTCTTCTTATTTGCTCAATACGTCTTCATTTTTTAACTTATGAGAAAGGCTATTAAAGATTTAGCCTTTGGAAATTGTCATGTAAAAAATTAATGTGTTTTCATCTTAAAAATAAAAATATAAGACAAAAAGACTTGCTCATTTTTAAGTAAAAATATTGTTAACATCATTTTTATCCAATATGGGACTAGTTTTATTGTAAGAAAGACTTTAGATAATTCAATTATTAGGATAATGAAAATTTGAATCTTAGATATCTTTATTAAAAATATTAGAATGTGTCGGTTGAGTTACAAGACTCTTAACTTATTGAAAGTCTTATATTGGAAAAATAAAATGAACTTTATATTTCTCTCTCTATGAATACACTCGTCCAAAGTGCCAATAAAGGAGGATGTTATGCTTGTTGTCTTTACATAATCAACAACTACGCCCATTTCCTCTTGACTTGCTCGTGAACCATATATCATCTTTAACAAAATGGTGCCTCTCATTCCATGCAGGTTCTAAAGATGAAGTATATTTTGATATGCAGTCCTGTTTAGATTCTGATTGTGAAGATTTCTTCTGTGTCAATGGTGGTGAGAGTTGTTTTCAATATGTTTCAGAATTTCGCTTATATGTATATATTCCTAGTTAACTTCTGTAATTCCTTGAAATGTATAGACTCTTTTTAAAAAATAAAAATAATATTGGGAGACTAGCTTGTATATGAATCTTAGATTTTCTACGAGCTTGTGATTTCAGCTAGTGGAAACACACCATTGCAGCTTCAAAGAAACTCCTCACTACGAAAAACCAGTTTACATGGACAGTAGATCCAGTCCCTTTCTTGAACCCACTGCAACAGATATGAAAAAACAATTAATTGAGCTTACATATTGTAGACTAAACGGAGGAATCTAGTCACGTGTCACATTGGAAACTAAAAGGTTCCTAGGTGATAACAAAGAAAACATAAAATTTTTTGTAAGATTTCGGAAATAAGTTTCAGTCATGATACCTTGCCAATAATTCCTTTAGAGATGCAGCACTCTCAAGTCTCAACTCAGAAAGCTGTCCAATTAATTCTGAGATGGTTCTATTCATTATGTTGACATTGAGGTCCAGTATCTCCAAATGGGATAAATTTTGTATAGATAATGGAATTGAACTGGAGAATGTGTTGCTGTAAAGTTGAAGGTCTCTCAAATGTTTTATATACCCCAAAGAATGACGCATGTTCCCAATGAGTTGGTTCAAGCTCAAATTTAAATGCTCTAGGCTACTGTTACTACATTCCAAAAAGGCCTGGAAAAATTCTGTTTTTTTGCCACTTAAATGATTAACTGATAAATCTAAAGTCTGTAAATTGCATAGGTTCCCCTTTGCAATCTTAGGGATGGAGCCTTTAAGATAAAAATTGCCAAGTTTGAGATCTGTGAGGGAAGTGATATTGAACACTAATTGAGGAATTGAAGAGTTGAAGTCATTACCAGAGATATCAAGTTTTGAAAGTGATGAAAAGTTGACAGAGGGAAAACTTTGAGGGAGATAGTGAAGTAGACAAAAGTAAGGTTTTCAGACTTTACCGCTTCATTGAACCGTAAAAAGGAGGGGTTCAAGATTTTTAAGGTCGAATCGAGGTCGAAACCGGGTCGAACCGTGATTTACGTCATAATTAATTTAATAATTATTTTAAATATATATAAAACATTAAATTAATATAAAAATAGAAAAATAAACTAAAATAGTCCAAAACAAATATATATAATATTTTTTATAACATAACTTTCATAATACAAATAAAAATTATTAAATTATAAAAAAACATAAAAGCTATTTTCCTTTGCTTGATTACAAGATTAGAAATATTATGGAAAAGTAAGTTTCCAACTAAATAAACAAAGCCCAAAATGTGCCCAGGTAGAAACGGGATGAAGGGATTGTAACAAAATGGGGAGTCATGAGGCAACTACTGGTTGGTCTAAGTGTCAAGTCTCAACAAGTGTGTTGAGTTGTGAAGTGACCACTTTTTTGACAAATATTTTTGCAGGGAAATGCTTTTAAGAAATTGTCAGTCGGCTTTACAAAGTCATATGGGGAGCAATTAATAACACTCAGTCTTTAACTCTTTCTCCTCCACTTGACTCCTGACGCGTGTATTGTCAGACTACCAATTTCTTGATATTGACATAAATCCAAGCTGCGCGTGACTGTAGGACATTTGAAAAGAAAGAAAGCGTGTGGGTGTATTTAACTTTTCTTTTCCTTTTTTTCTTTCGTTTTTTCCCCTCCACACATGTATTCCCCATCCCCACTCCTCTCAAGTCTCATCTTGATTTTATTTGTCTAGACTCTTCCTTCTCCACAGAACATGTCCTCTGCTTTTATTTTTCTTTCTTTCTCTCTAGCTCTCTGTTTCTCATTCTCTTTCTCTCATACTTTCACCCTGTCACACACATATTACCGGCAAAGAACAAAGCTAGAATTTAAAGCTTGCTTCGCCCAAGAGAAGAGTTTCAAGAGAGGGAGCTGCATGATGTGCTCAAGAGAGAAGAAGAAGAAACATAAAGACGTGTTTCTCTCAAGATGGCAAAGGCAGAGTTTCAAGATATGATTTACTCCCAGCAGAGCTTACGTGTGTGTGTGTGTGTGTTTTTTTTTTTTTTAAGGTTCGATTCAAAGGGAACCGTGAGAACCGGCCTGATCACGCTTCTTTAATCGTGCGATTGAACCGCGGTTCGAACAGTTTCCTATTTTTTGGACATAGACCGGTTCTTAAGCTTAAAAGAACCGTGATTGTGAGAGGTTCACGGTTTTTCCGGTCGGACCGTGCGGTCCGGTCCGGATTTCAAAACCATGGACAAAAGGACAAGCGCAACTCCAACAGAGAAGGGAGTAGATTAATAGTTTGCAGCCAATCGCTTTTTGCTTCGGAAAAGTTCAAGCCATTCAAACCGAGGTATTTTAGAGAAGCGAGACCAGAAAGCCAATTTAAATTTGAAATTGGTGGTGTTAGTGGATATGCAAATGTAGAGAGATCAAGATAAAACAAGTTGGAAAGATTCCCAAGATGAGAAGGGATCATTCCAAAGAAAGAATGTGTGGTCTCCAAACCTCGTGAGAGCCGATGTCCTGGACAAAGGACATAGGCCCCCAATTTATTTATTAGTGGGTTTCCTAACAATACTATGGCAAATGGCTTCAACACAAACCGGACAGTCCAATTTCTATTATCTTTGTGAGTTTTTTAAACCTACACCCATTCCCCTCCGATTGTTCTTCTCCCCTCTTTACTCGCACTCCCTCTCTCTTTGTTTTCTCTCTTTCCCTCTTTTTCTAGTTTTTCCCACCCCCTTCTTGTTTGCCTTCCATCTCCTTATATAGTCACTCTTTAATGGGGTTCTAATCATTATTGTTTCACCAGTTTCCATGCATTTCCACTTTCACCAAAATCCCTAGAAACCATCATGCCTTCTGAGGATTCTCTTGAAACTTTTTCCGGACACCAAATAGCGTTCGGCAACGAGATCCCCAAAGGCACTAACAACTCTTGGCAACTAACTTGAATTTAATCATTTCTTCATTGATTTCCCACCACCTCATCGCTTGGTAGTGGGCTGAACACTATGGGATTCCCTTGAACGATAATTTCTAAGTCCCAACATACATATCGTCAGTGGGGGCTCACTCCAATTGGGTTTGGGTCCACTTCCGTCTTATGGGCTGGCTTTGGCTACTTATGTTGATCTTGGGCCTTAATTAAGTGGGCTAGTATTGATTTTCTAGGCCCAAGCCCCCCGTAATAGCCCCCCACAATCCTATTTTCATGAAGAAGGGATAGGATCGGGGATTCCCGCTTCAATGCTTGGCTAAGCTTTTCAAAAACGACGGTTATACCTCGGGAAGACAAAACGTCACTCCATTAATACAGTAGACATGACAGCTTGATCTTTATGAGTGCGTGATAGCATCTGTTACATCGAATGGTCGAGATGATCTGACGCTTTGATTACCGAGGCACACGTGAGTAGAAACAACGGTAAGAATTGATTAGTTGTTTGCGCTTACATTAAATGATTGTCGGGGACGTTTTTGCAACAAGGGTTGAAAATGCAAGAATGGCCCAAATCTCCCCTTGGGTTCTTTAGAAGTGTTTATTTGTGGAGAATCAAGCCCAAAATTCCAAATGTATAATGAACAAAAGGCTAATGGTACTTTGACAAGAGAAAATCAAAAGGCTAATAATGAAAGTGCAGAAAAAAGCATAAAAACATAATAGGTTTGAAACTTCGACCCTCGATTACATAGAAGAAGAAATTGAGGAAGGTCGTGAGGAAGAGATGGAAGGTTCCCCTATACCCATATTTCCACCTCTAAGGTTCAGAATTGTGAGAATGTCTCTTGGCTAAGTGGGTTTTTGCTCTCAAGTTTCAGTTCTATAGGAAAAACATGGTTTAACAGTTTGAAACTTCGACCCACAAATCACCCGAAAAAGGAAATTGAGGGAGGTTGTGAGGAAGAGAGGAAAGGTTCCCCTGTACCTATATTTTCACCCCCAAGCTCTGGAATTGTGAGATTGTTGATTGGATGAATGGAGTTTTGCTCTGAAGTTTCGTGTTTGTGGGTAAAACGTGGCTGCCTCTTTATGAGCTCAAGAGAGAGTTTTATATAGAGTTTGGGGTATTGCTCTTGACTGGTTTTTTAGTAGTAGAAGAGGCTTTTATCCCCTATGATACTATTTTGGTGTTTTGGCTTGGGTTGCTTTTGTTTAGGGAAGAGTTTGGTATGCTTTTAGCATGATTTTGGAAATAAAGTGGGTTTTCTTTAATTGGTGGCTTTTGGTCAGAAATTTCAGACCATTGGGAGGCTCACCTAAGTGAAGGCTAGCAGATGGAGTTGACCAATGGGAGCCAACTATGTTTAATGGAAAAAAAAGGGTTTGGGCAAAAACTTTAGGCCACAATCACCTAGAGCATAAAAGTTGTTTTGGGGTGGAAATTTTGGATGCAAGACCTCCTTCATGAGCCCGAGGTGCTACTAGTGTCCCTTGCCCACTTGGTAACACGCATGGGCTGGGCTCATGCAAAAGGTTCGAAAGGAACCGACCCATACCCTCCAAACCACACTTTCTCAATTTCCCCCATAAGTCACATGGGCTTGGGCCATGCTTAAAAGAATAAAATAAAATATAATACAAGAATTGAGCCCACAAAGAAGTCGGGCTTAGTTGAATCGGGCTTGTACAAAATGTGTCCCGAAAATGGGTATCAACAATGATCTTTTTCCCTTTAAATACTGTCATCCTACTCATTTATAACTTTGTTTAGTTTCTTTCAAATTCAGAATCCCTCTTATTCTTAATTCCCGAGCCCTTAAATCTCTCCCGAAACCACCCCTACCATCAAGAAGTTACTCGGTAAGTCTTCTTTCTCCTGTTTCTTTCATTCTCGTTCTTCCATAGTTATCTTAATAGGAAAAGATGGGTTTTTCGTACCTTTTAAACACAAATGCAGACATAGAGTCCTTCAAGACTAGATTTAATATCCCTCGTGATGTCAATATATTATATTGTCACAAGGACTATATAGAAGACCAAAGATTTCCTCATGTAGTCTTTTTTCCTTTAATGTCTATACTAGAGGGTGAAGTTAGATTTCTAGTAGATCCCTTTTACTTAGAACTCTCAATTTTTACGGGCTCAACCCTGACCAATGTCTACCCAACTTTTATAGGGTAGTAAACCGTGTGGGGCGTCTTAACCAACTGTACGGCCTAAACCTTAGACACTATGATATTAACTTCCTATATGTTATTCAGGGAAGCCTAAGGAAGGGGTATTACCTTCAAACCCGAAATACCATGGTTAGGTTGATATCTTGTCTCCTCGACTCCAATAGGAACTTTGCGGGGGAGTTTGTGAGAGTGAGCGAGAATTGGCTCAATAGAGAACTCACCTGCCCGACCTCTCCCGCCGAGATAGGTCAGTACCCTTTTTTCAAATTCTTTAGTATGACCCCGTAGTGCACATTTTTACTTTATGTTTTCATTTCTTTTTTTTTTTTTTTTTTTTTTTTTTTGGTGTTTGTATGTTTGATCTGTTACTATTGCCATATATATTTTTGTTAACTTTGTTCGTTGTTTCTCATTGTAGACTCCAAAAGGTTCCAACCTGTCCCGAGTGTTGTACAAGTTGAACTTTGTCTTACGCTCGAAAATTTTTGGGCATTGTAATGGGCAACTAAGAGCCTCTCACTTGATTCTTAGTTGCGTGCCTTCGTACACCAGCTACCAAGACCCTTCGAGAGCTTTAATAGTCGGAAGCCCCGTTTTGTCCTATCTTGATGTTTGGTTGCCTAGATTTTTGCTGCATGGGCTTACCAAAGGTGAAGCTAGACACCAAGGGCCTAGAATAGTCCGAGAAAGCTCACTTGAACTAGTTTGTGATGGTTCGGGTGACACGGTTTTTCATGGTTAGGTGGTACATATTCCAATCGAAGTCCCCACTACAGACGCTTGATTCCCCTAATCCGATTGTAGGGATGGTTCAAATGACGAAAAAGGAAAATATGGGTTTTTTCGTAGCTTTTAAACACAAATGCGGACATAGAATCCTTCAAGACTAGGTTTAATATCCCTCGTGATGTGAATATATCATACTATCACGAGGGAGATATAGAAGACCAAAGATTGCCTCATGTGGTCCTTTTTCCTTTAATGTCTATACTAGAGGGTGGAGTTAGATTTCCAGTAGATCCATTTTTACTTAGAACTCTCGGTTTTTACGAGCTTAGCCCCGACCAATGTATACCCAACTTTTATAGGGTAGTAAACTTTGTGGGGCTTCTTAATTGACTGTACAACCTAAACCTTACACACTATTAGGTTTTAGATCCCTGTAAACTAGATTGTTTAACCTAATTAATTAACCAAGTGAATATTTAGGTTTATTATTCAGATCTAGGTTAAAACAATAAAGTCATATCATGTAAAGCAAATGGAAAATATAAAAAACACAATGATATGATGACCTAGGAAAACCAAATTGGTAAAAAACCTAGGGAGAATTTAACTTAGCTTTCCTCAAGGTAAAAACCAAATCTACTAGAAGGAATTGAAGTTTACAATAAGACTTAGACTACTAACATCCTATTGCTACTACACGTAGAACTTACTACCACGACCCCATAATAGTTCCAAGTCCATGGACTATTTCTTTCCTTGGCCTTTGCAACACAAGCACCCACACTTATGACTATCAACACAAACTCTCCTGTTTGTGACTCCAAACCACCTTTGAAGGTTTAGATCTTTAGCTATTGTTGATCTTCATGCAGCAACTTCAGATCTACTAGTTCTAAAGATATGAAAGTGATTTCCGGTAGTGACTTTGATAGAGGAAGGCACAAAACCATTTAGATTTCACAAGAGCACCTCCAAAGTCGTAATAAAACATGCCTTGGGTTTCCTTTGTATACTAGATGAAGTAGATCTCAAACCCTAATCCTTTTTGGGCTTGAACTGTTGTTGGGCCAAACTTAAAATTCTGCAGACCCGTATTTCGATCGGTTAAGCCTGTTTCTCGATCGGTCGAACAAGGCAAATTGCGAAATCTTCTTCCCGCAACTTGTATGTTCTTGAATCTTGACTTATATCAACCTGAGCATTGTCTAATAATACCTATAAACTCTAGGATCTATATCTAGACAAGTTTGTGTTCACGGTTTACCAATTTTTCTAAACTTTTAGAACCTAACACACACCATGATATTAACTTCCTATACACTATTCGAGGAAGCCTAAGGAATGGGTATTACCTTCAAACCCGAAAAACCATGGTTATGTTGATACCTTGTCTCCTCGACTCCAATAGGAACTCCACGGGGGAGTTTTTGAGAATGAGCGAGAATTGGCTTAATAAAGAACTCACCCGCCCAACCTCTCCCCACTAGATAGGTCGGTACCCTCTTTTCTAATTCTTTAGAATGACCCTGCAGTGCACATTTTTACTTTAAGTTTTCTTTTCACTTTTTTTTTTGTTTTTTGTTTTTTTTTTTAAATTTTTGTGTTTGTACGTTTGATTTGTTACTATTGCCATATGCATTTTTGTTAACTTTGTTTGTTGTTTCTTATAGTAGACTCCAAAAGGTTCCAACCTGATTTGAGTGTTGTACGAGTTGAACTTTGTCTTGCACTCGGAAATTTTTGTGCATTGCGATGGGCAACCGAGAGCCTCTCACTTGATTCTATGTTGCGTGCCTTCATACACTAGCTATGAAGACCCTTCGAGAGCTTTAATAATCGGAAGCCCCCTTTTGTCCTATCTTAATGTTCGGTTGCTTGGATTTTTGCTGAATGGGCTTACTAGTGGTGAAGCAAGACACCAAGGGCCCAGAATAGTCCGAGAAAGCTCACTTGACCTGGTTCGTGACGGTTCGTGCAACACGGTTTTTCACGGTTAGGACGGTACATATTCCATTCAAGTCCCCACTACGTACGTTCCCAGTTCCCACTAATCTAACTATAGGGATGGTTCAAATGACATAATATGGCTCTCGAACATTGGTCCTAGGAGCACAACCGGTCGGGGGCTATGTTTCCCCTCAACCGACTCCTCTGTAAGCTATTCCCCCCTGAGCCACATCAACTTAGGAAGAGGAAAAGGGTAGCCAAAGACCCCACTCTTCGAGTCGGTACCCTCCCCCGCCAACCACCCCCACTATTGCTATGGGTGCTACGGTGACTCCACAACCTGAGGGAACCCCCTAAAGGGTTAGGCCCACTAGTGAACTTGCTATGATCGGATCCCATGTAGCCTCCACTTCTTCAACTTCCACTTACGGATGGGAATGCAACTTTCACCTGGGTGATAAAGTTACGCCTAATGACTCTTATGTTCGGACTTGGAGGAATGGCCTCGGGGGACAAGTCTCCGACAGCCTTGGTAAGGCTTTACTATTGCCTGCCGACCTCGGCCATTACTTGGACTGTTGGGATGAAGACATTGTCCTGAAGCTGAAGTGGCACACCATAGCCGTGAGTATACCTACTGTCATTATCTTATTATTATTATTATTATATCTTTACATTCCCCAATTTTATAAGTGTTAATACTCGGATTACACCGATTCCCCTATCATCTTTGTTACCGTCTTAGGCAACCCAACTAAGCCATGTTGTGGAGGGTCGGTTAAAGGGCATGATGGAGGAAGTCGACAAGGAGAAGGCTTTGAAGCAAGTTGCGGAGGCTAGCTTAAATGAGTAAACCTTAGAGCTGAACGCATGAAAGCGGTAGGCAACCATTGCAGAAAGGGCTTAGGAGATGGCCTAGCAAAAAGCTAAGGACTTATAGGGGAAGCTAGGCGAGGCCAAAGTCAAACTTGCCGAAGTTGTGAGCATTGTCTCCACCCATAACAAAGAACTTGCCGACTTAAAGGAGACAATGAAGAATTGTGAGCAAGTCTTTTATAATATGGGATTCAAAGATGCCGAAAACTCGGCAGGGGAAGTAGTCTTTCAAGCTCGAAAATTCGGGTTTGCGGAGGGTTGAATGGCGGTGGTGAACGCGATCGGTCTCCCAAACACCTCCCCTTTTAGAGATACTAATCAAATTCCCTTACCCGATGACCCGCCCATAGAGGTCCAAGTTAAAGATCAATATAAGGAAGCTAATGAAGAAGGGGGGGGGAGGGGGACAGCCTCGACATGATGGAGTTGTCCCAAGAAATTGATTCTCACGTGGTGGTGATTGATGAGGAGAACCCAACAATTGCCATTCCCACCAAGATGCGAGGCGCTCCCAATCAACCTTTGGTTCAGCCCCTCCAATTGCACGTGAAGTTCCCTCAACAACCTCTACCATGCCCCGAGGACCGACCACCGACTTATTGAACCATTTTCTACTTTTTATTTATTTTTTATTTCCTTTAGGCCTAATCAAACTTTAATGTATCTAGCTAAGTGATGTTTTATTCGTGTATTAAACTTTAATACTGAATGTTTGGGTTTCTTTAGTTAAATACTTTGCTTATTGCTCCATTTTATTTCCTTATAACGTTCAATCTATTTTTCACACTATTGTAATGCTCCAATTAGAGCTTGATTGCATGGCCAAGCCCCCTTCATACGCATGGTTTATTATTTTTAAGGGGAGTCATGCACACTTCAAAAAATCCCAAGTGTAAACGATCGGTTACACATATGCAATATATTCCTGTTCCATGACCGAGAGGTTAATTTATTATAGTCTTTTGGGCTGATAGGCCAAAAATGTATTGACCACTTGTGATGAATTAATTGATTAATTAGCCAAGTTTATTAATTAATCAAATTAACATGCAAATGGGTGGTAGCACAAACAAATCACCAATAAACTAATTATGTAGCGGAAAATAAATAACACGGTGATTTGTTTACGAATGGGGAAAACCTAACGGCAAAAACCCCACTGGATGATTTTCAGGTCACCACTCCCGAAACTCCACTATTATCACAACAAGCGGTTACAAGTAAAGGAATCTCAAGTACCTTACCAACTTATAGTTGAACCCTTATCCCAATACCCAATTGAACTTGTTCTCAGTGTGACAGCTTCCTCCTTTCAATGCACAGCTCCCAAGCACGTGACTAACCAATTGCGCGGATCCTAGTACGTGACTAACCAATTGCACGGATCCTAGTACGTGACTTCAATCACCAACTAAGAAGGTTGTTGACTGAAAAGTTCTTCAGTTCATCCACAAGATGAAGATCAAGAAGATGTTTGGTCATAAAACCCTACGGTGCACATACATAACAACTTCTTCAAGACAAAGAGATGAACTAAGGCAAGGACTTTGTCTTCGGTCACAATTTGCTTAAACAGAGTTTGCTCAATGCTTGTGCAACTTGTGAACTGTTTGACGGCCCTTAAAACAATCCTTTTATATGTCTTGGGTTAGGAGAAAAGAAGGCCTAAAGACACATTCACGGATTCCAAGAAAAACATAACAGAATTTCTGTTTCTTTAAACCTCGACAGATAGAAGTCGTCGAGCATCCGTCGAGCTAGTTGTCGAGCCATGAGGTCAAACAACTTCTTAAACCTTGACATATGCTATCCGTCGAGCTTTAGTAATCGTGCACTTTCAACTTGTTTTCTTGGATAGACTTGAAGGCTTCAATACTTGATCTTGAAACATGGTTTCTTGAAGTATTAAAATACATCCTAAATCTACCAAATACAAGTAAAGTGTATTTTGTCAAAGGATAAGCCAATTACATAAAATAGTGACATATGTTCCTAACAAATGAAGCACATATGTCCTAACATGGACTACATGTTTAAACAATGAGTCACACAATTGAGGGCCCTCTTATTAAGATAGTCTCGGTTTAGAGAAATGTTTGTTAAAGTTTTTTTTTTTTTTTTTTTTTTTTTTAAGTAGTCGATGAATAGGTTCAGGCCGAGACAAGGTTCTTATCCTCGAAATATTTCTTTAAGGTTTCCACTTGGTAGGTGATTGGAGTTAGGTCGAGGCCAGGTTTTAGTCCTTAGAAAAATTCATTAAGGTTTCCACATGGTCGGCGATCGGAGTTAAGCCAAGGCCAGGTTTCTATCCTTAGGAGAATTTATTAAGGTTTCCACTTGGTCGTTGATCGAAGTCGGGCCGAGGCTAGGTTTCTATCCTAGGAGAATTTATTAAACTGTTTAACAACTCAAAATTTAATAACTGAATTCTTTCCACATTCTCTATTCAAGCTCATTTACAACCTCAAGCATATCTTACAACTTTCCTTCCACACTAACGGGTAATACTTTTTCAAATTACAAATGTTCCATAGCTGGGGTAAATGTCTTTCTTCCATATCCTTCAAATAATAAGCCCCTGTTTTAGCTACAACTGTCACTTAGTAGGGCATTTCCCAATTCGGGGTGAACTTCCCTGTACTCTAATCTTTCATATTCCCCACCACTTTTCGCAAAACAAGGTCTCCTGCTACAAACTCCCTGGGCTTTACATTCCTGTTATACCCTCGGGCCAACTTCTGTTGATAATCGATGGTGAATAGATACCATGTCTCGTCTTTCATCCAAGGAGTCTAAATTCCCGACAATTCGAGCGTCATTATTGCTTCGTGAGAAGTTTGCAACTCTCATGCTTGACAAGTTGATCTCGATTGGTATTACAGCCTCTGCTCCATACGTCATGGAGAAAGGAGTCTCACTCGTTGACTTCTTCGGTGTGGTTCGGTAGGCCCACAAAACATTCACCCCTTCCAGTCTTTTCTTCAAGCCATTAACTATTATCTTATTCGTTGCTTCTGCCTGTCCATTGCTATGGAAATATGCTGGTGACGAATACCTAATAATTATTCCTAGATTACTACACTACTCTCAAAAGGCTTTACCACAAACCGCAATCTATTGTCCAAAATTAGCACCTGGGGTACCTCGAAGCTTGTAACGATATTCCTTCACACAAATTTCTTTACATCCACATCCCTAATGTTTGCCAAGGCTTCGACTTTGACTTCGACCAATTTTTTGAAATAATCGGTAGCAACCAACACAAACCTCTTGTTTCCCGTCACTTGAGGGAACGGTCCAATTATATCCAAACCCCATTGTGTGAAGGGCTAAGGGCTAGTGACCGGGTTCAGGTTTCCACGCAATTGATGAATGATTGGGCATGTCTTTGGCATTGGTCACATTTTTTAACGTAGTCGGCCATGTCCTGCTGCATACTCGGCCACCAAAATCCCGAGTCATAGCTCGGTGAGACAAAAACCTTCCTCTCAAATGTCCACCACATATCGCTTTATGTAGCAAAACTAGAAGTTCAATGACTTTGTTCGGATGGAGACATAAGGACCTCCAAATGAAAGTTGTTATAACCTTTTGTCCTCAGATAGCCAAAAAAGAGCCGATGTTCTCCGTACTTTCTCTAACTCTTTTGAATTAGTTGGCAAAGATCCATCAGATAAGAAAGAAATATAAGGATCCATCCAGCTTGATTCGCATAATCGTAGTTGATGCTATAATTGCACGATGCTCTATACTCGGCTGCTCCAATAACTCTACAGAGATCATTCGGGGAATAGATTCATCTAAAGATGAAGCCAAAGTGGACAATGAACTAGCATGACTATTCTAACTTCTCGATATCCTAACTATGCTTACTTTTTAAAAAGTTGCTTGTAGGGCCCTGAACAACTTCAAGTATTGTGACATACGGGCATCCTTTGCCTTAAACCCCTTTCAATTTGACTTACCACCAATTTCGAGTTCGAGAATACTTCAACTTCCATGGCACCAAGCTTTTGAACCACCCCGAGATCAACAATGAGAGCTTCACACTCGGCTTCGTTATTTGAAGCACTCAAACTCAATCTTAATGATTTTTATAATCGTAACCCCTCGGGAGATATCATTACAACCCCGATCCCAAATCCTCTTGTATTAGACGCATTATCCATATACACTCGCCATTTCTTAACCATAACCTGGTATATCCCGACAGGAACTCCTAGTGCGGGGGTGAATTAGGCTACAAAGTCTGCTAACACTTGACCCTTAATAGAATTCCTTAGCTTGTACCGTATGTCAAACATCCCAAGTCTTGTTCCCCATTTACCTATCCTTCCAGTGAAATCTAACCTTCTCAAAAGTGACTGTAGGGGGTACTTGGTCAGCACCCACACCATGTGGGCTTGAAAATAATGTGGCAGCTTCCTTGTAGCATTCACCAACGCTAATGCCATTTTTTCTAACGGCAAATACCGAGTTTCTGCATCCACCAACGTTTTGTTAAGATAATATACAGGTCTTTGGATCCCCTTCTGATGTCTTAGCAATATTGAGCTTATCGCATGGTCGAAAACTACCAAGTACATATACAAATCTTCTTCGTGCTCGTGTCGAGATAAAATAGGTAGGCTAGCCAAGTAAGACTTCAAGTCTCCGAATGCCGTATCACATTCCTCCGTCCACCGAAAACCCTTTCACTTCTTCAACAATCAAAAGAATGGTCTACACCTATCTGCTAACCTTGAAACGAATCTATTTAGGGCAGCAATCATCCCAATAAGTTTTTGCACTTCTTTAGGGTTAATGGGCCAATTTAGCTGTTGAATTGCTGTAATCTGAACGGGGTTGACCTCTATTCCTCGCGTAGTTATCATGTAACCCAAGAACTTACCCGACCCCATGCGGAAGACACATTTGTTTGCATTGAGGCGTAACTTATGTTGCCTCAATATTTCGAAAACTTCTACTAGGTTAGGCATGTGCTCTTCGTTTCTTCTATTCTTCACCACCATGTTGTCAATATAAACTTCTATTATTTCCCCAATCTGATCCTTGAACACCCGAGTAACCATTCGTTGGTATGTAACCTTTACGTTCTTTAACCCAAAAGGCATCACTATGTAATGTTAATTACCCTCGGGTGTAATGAAAGAGGTTTACTCCTAATCCTCAAATGCTAAAGCGATCTGATGATAACCTTGAAATGCATCTAAAAAGCACATTCTCTAGTGTTCGATCGTAGCGTTTACCAACCGATCTATCTTGATGCAGGAATGGATCCTTTGGGCACGCTTGGTTGAGATTGGTAAAATCAACACAAACTCTCCATTTCCCATTTTTCTTCTTCATTACCACTTGTATTAGATAATCACTTGGGGAAAAACACCTCCTTTATGGCCCAATTATTCCGCTTCAATTTCTTCACTTCCTCTTTCACTGCTTCCACGTGTGGTTTTTCCGATCTCCTCGGTTTACGCTTTTTGTGTGACCAGAGGATCTACATTCAACTGATGTGTAATGAAAGTTGGGTCCACTCCAGGCACTTTGTACGGATTCCATGGAAACACATCCAAATTCTATATTAATGACAGAAGAACTTCTACTCAATCTTCTACTTGCAAACTTTTCACTATCCGAAAGTACCAGTCAATGTAAGGCAATATTCGTACTTGAACCAATTCCTCTCAGACTTTGTCTACCCCTGATAGGCTTTCTACGCCCTGTAATTGCTATAATTGCTCTGTTTCAACTTGCTCCTTCTGCTTAATCTTGTGATTTATCGCCTCCATCAAGCACTATCTTGCTACCTTTTGGTCGGCTCGGACCACAACAACCCCATCTTCGATGGGAATTTGATCTTCTGGTGCAACATAGAAGGTACTACCCCTATAGCATGAATCCCGTGCCATCCCAAAATCGCAGTGTATGGTGAAAAGGCATTAACCACTATGAAATTTACTTCGACCTCCTTTCTCTCGGTTACTACCAAGATTTTTATCTGCCCCTCAGGAATTACTACTTTCCCATCAAATCCTACTAGTAGTGTGTCATACTTACTCAAATCCTCTGGTTTTAACCCTAGCCCTTTATATAGATCAAGGTACATGATCTCACCTCCACTCCCTTAATCTATCATGACTCTCTTCACTAAGAATCCACTAATTTGCGAAGTCACCACCAAGGCATCATCATGTGGTTGGGACGTTCCTTCCAAGTTTGTTTCACCAAAAGTGACCGGGATCGAAGTCATCTTGAGTTTCTTCTCGGGTTGGTCTCGTGGCCTCTCGCCCTCGTAGGGTCACTACACTCGTATGCCCCCGACGGCTTACACTTACTCCAATGGAAGTTGCATGAATGACCTCAACAATTCCAGGGGTGAGGGAAGTGCATTGTTACTTGAGCTTCCCAAGCCTTGGCCTGCATTTACCCTTCTTTAGCCGACCACAAATTCCTTCAAATGCCCCGCCTTTACAAGTTGCTGTAAGTGGCCCTTCAACATACGGCATTGCTCGGTAGTATAACCTTTCTCTGTATGGTAAGTATAATACAAGCTCTAATTCCTTCAAGTCGGGTCCCCACCCATCTTCCCCAGCCATCGAAAGTAAGGTTCATTCTTGATGCGCTCAAGAATCTTACAGACAGGCTCCTTAAACCTCACATTAACTCCCTTGGTCTGCTACACCAAGTCCATACTTAGGACCCTTGGCTCCCTCCTAGTTTTCTACTGAAATCTCTCGGGATGATAATCTTTGTTGTATTGTGAGAAGAGGTCGAGGCTTTGCCTTTGCCCCGTAGCCTGTCGTCTTCCAATTTCTTATACTCCTCAATCCTTCTCATAAGTTGGTGCATGTTCTTGAGAGGACGCATAGTTAGAGAGTCTTTCAATTCCAACTCCTAGGGGAGCCTAAGCCTCAAGGTATTGGCGGCCAGCTGCTCATTTCCCCCTACTATTTCATTATATAACTCCTAGTACCTATTTGCATAAGATCGGAGGGTCTCCCCACTCTTCATCCTCATGGACAACAAAGGCATCAATCACTTGGGGACCTTACCGCACGTTATGAATCGCGCTCTGAATGCCTGCATCAACTCCCCGAAATTGCGAATAGAGCATTTTCTTAAACCATTAAAGCACCTCATTGTCGTTGGTCCGAGGCCGGACGGGAACACCTTGCACATTAAACCATCGTTTTGGGAACAAAGAAACATCATCTGAATATAGTGACTTACATGCTCCACTGGATCGGTTTTTCAATCATAAATGGTATACGGAGGGCGGGTGAAACGCCTTGGCATTTCTGTCCGTTCTATTTCATCGAAAAAGGGTGAACGGGCAACTCTCCTCAACGCCTGGCTCATGGTGTCCAACATGGCATTATGATGCCCGTGCCTATCATGATAGGGAGATTCATGACGATGCCCTATGGTTTTGTGAGATTTGTCCTTCGACCGACGCGAACCGCCACCACGAGATGACTCTCCTCTCTGTAGTTGGGGTCATCAGACGAGTCCTCATGGTCCTTCCTATAGCGCCGACCTCTCAACTAAATCTCCAGGTCCTTAACTTGCTTTTGTAATTCTCCAACTCTCATTCCTAGTCACTGCAATGAGATCGCTCGGGGATATAAGACATGGTTCGTTTCCCTTGCGAGGACCCCTCGTTAGAATCAAGTCCGTCCGATACCCTTCTTGCATATGTTGCTATTCTCTTCTACGACCCTTTGAGGAAGCCCTCAAATGATTTCCTTCAACTGAGCCTTCATCGGCATGCACTTCTAAATTTGGATGATATCAAGCTAGCTCAAGCCTCTGGTTGAGTAGGATTTCCATAGACGGTGCCAATTGTGGTCCCCAAACTTGTGAGAGCTGATGTCCTGGACAAAGGATTTGGGCCCCCAATTTATCTATTAGTGGGTTTCCTAACAATCCTATGGGAAACGGCTTCAAGCACAAATTGGATAGTCCAATTTTTGTTATCTCTGTGAGTTTTTAGACCTACACCCCCTTCCCCTCTGATTGTTCTTCTCCCTTATACTCCATCTCTCTCTGTTTTCTCTCCTTCCCTCTTTTTTCTAGTTTTTCCCACCCCCTTCTTGTTTGCCTTCCATCTCCTTGTATAGTCTCTCCTTAATGGGGTTCTAATCATTATTGTTTCACCAGTTTCCATGCATTTCCACTTTCACCGTAATCCCAAGAAACCATCATGCCTTCTAAGGATCCTCTTGAAACTTGTTCCAAATGCCAAATAGCATTCGGTAGCGAGCTCCCCAAAGGCACTAACAACTCTCGGCAACTGACTTGAATTTAATCATTTCTTCATCGATTTCCCACCACCTCATCAATCGATAGTGGGCCAAACACTATGGGATTCCCCCGAACGATAATTTCTAAGTCCCAACATATGTATCGTCGAGCCGGGCTCACTTCAACTGGGTTTGGGTCCACTTCCATCTTATGGACTGGCTTTGGCTACTTAGGCCGATCTTGGGCCTTAGTTAAGTGGGCCGGTACTGATTTTCTAGGCCCAAACCCCCCATAGGATGCATAAAAGATATTAAGGTAACTCGACTTATTGAGAGAACCAATGAAATTTGAGACGGGAATTCCATGAAATTAATTTATTGTTGCTTAGGTCCAAGTAATTTAGATATTTTAAATCAAGCAAAGAAGGAGATAAAACACCTGTTGAAGTATCACCAGACATTAGATCACAGAAATATGGCCTTTTGAGGTCAAGTTTTATGATGTTACCTATTTGATTGCTAAAGCCCACTCCCCACCACTTGCAGCAATCTTCGCCAACCCAGGATGAAAGACTTCTTGAAGGATCTTCAAGTCCTTCAAACTAGCCTTTTTTTGATCTTCAAACCCACCATATTCTACATAATAATCAACTTGTCTTTTCTAATCTTATATGTTCGCATTGTTGTAATAATGATGGTTCTTGTTTTCTTTGATATCATATGATCCATAACAGTATGACTTGAAGTTTTGTAGATTCTGTCATTTTTTTGTTGAAAATGATTTTGATTTGGTTCAAATATTTTGATTTGTTGATGAGGATGATGTATTATTTTAGCTTAAATCTACAAAAATTATGTGACAGTTTTAGTGGCTCCTTAGTCCTTCATCATAGTGGTTTTGTACACTTGTCCTCTGAAATGCTTCTTGGATTATTATTTTTTTTTTTGGTTTTCCTTTTCTACAATGTGGTCTAGTATTATTTTACGCATTCGTTAGATCTCTTGGCACTTGCTGGGTAAACAATAATCAGTTTGATGTTTTAGCACATTGACTATAGAATTACCTTCTTTAAATGAAGGCAAATCATCTTTTGATTTTGAAGAGTGAATGTCTACACGCAAATGTTGACATTCCAAGGGAAAGAAGATAAAATTGCAATGATGGAGGAGGAAGGAAGCTGTAATATAGTAATAATGTTTGATAAAATAAATTTTATTGTATGTCTATTGGGCTGTGAAATTTTGTAACTTTTCAGTAGTGTGGTAGAAGCCAAAGGAGATGATTATAAATAGCTATTTCTATGGCCTTCATTGTACACCAACGTTGTTGGGTTGGGTCTGTTGGGTGTCTTTTAAACATTCAAAAGTGCATTTAGTTGGGTGGAAAAGTGAGAGTAAAGAAAATGGTAAACAAAGAATGGAAGATGGATTGATTAGAAAAGTGGAAAGAAGTTAAAAAGGAGAGAAAATTAATTTTCTATCCAGCCCAACATTTTTAGTTTTCCCAAAATATGAGAAAAACAGGTGAGAAAATGTCTATATATTCTTTACTTTTTTTGTTGATTCTTTTTTTATATTTCCTTTCATTACACCTTTCAGTCCTATCAAAGAATGTATAAATCAATAGTGGGTTAGTGGCAGAGCATTATGATTTGAAAATCAAATTGTATAAATAATTTGAAAATTTTTAAAAGAACCTTATCATTTTGGCCCCCCATACCCTATAATATACATATATATATATATATATATATATATATATATATATATAAGAAAGTCTAAAAATAAACATAACTTTCATTTAAATAGGATACAAATACAATCCATAAATATGCATGTCAAAAAATTACAATAATTAAACATTTAGCATTTTTAAAATGAAAACATAGGTATTTTAACAATTACCTCAACAACTAAAAGGGAAAAAATTCTAATTTTCATCCCAACACACATCTAGGGCATACTTGTACCACCATAGTAGAAAAATTGAAAGATCAACAGCTTTGTTGATTTGTCGCACCACCAAGTCCCCCACACAATTGCAAAAAAATTTTGCTCACAGTGCTCTCACAAGTGACTCTCTCTCTCTCTCTCTCTTTCAAATATTTGGTATCAAATGATACCATGTTAATGGTACCAAAATCCAATAAGTGTAAGACATGTCAGTAAAAAACAACTAACCAACTAACAAATGATAAACACGTGTTAGTGGATAGTTATTTTTGCACAAATGTCTCTTGTTTATTGGATATTAATACGGATGACGTAGTATCATTTGATATGAAATACTTTTTCCTATCTCTCTCACTCTTTCTATCTTTGTTGGCCTTTGGCTTTTTTTTTTTTTTTTTTTTAGTTATTTCATTTTTCCACTATTGCTGCAATTTTGTGTTTACAATATAAAAAGTAAAAGTTCTGTGTGACTAGACTAGACAAGAAAAAGTGAAAGACAAGCTTGAAGCTTCCATAAACCCCTCACCTCTATACAATGCTCCTATGTTACTTTACTTTTCATTTGCTTTCTTTTGATTTCTTCACTTAACTTTCCATTTGCTTTCTTTTTTATTTTCCTTATAATATATTATTTGTTATTATAATAATCAATATATTATATACCGTATGGGATTATAATTTATAAATGTACTTGATTAGTTTAATTAAAATATACATTATTTACTACTATATTAACATGTATTTAGTTGTTGTTTATAGCAGCACATATTAAGTTATGAAGTATTTTACATTACTATTTTAGATTTCATACACAAAAAAAAAAAAAAAAAAAAAAAAAAAAAAAAAATTATATATATGACCCCCCCAAAAATAAATCCCTAGCTCTGCCACTGACTGTGGGCAAAAGTTGGGAGATTTTAAATTTCGTAGCTTACACATTTTAGTAAACGGTTTTACATTTTCAAACCATTACGCCCATTTTCTCTTGACTTCCTCATGAACTATATATCAACTTTAACAGAATGGTGCTCGTTATGCAGGTTCTAAAGAGGGAGTAAAAAAAAAGTATATATTGATCTACAGTCTACTTAGAATCTGATTGTGAAGATTTCTTCAGTGTCAGTGGTGGTGAGAGTTGTTTTCAATTTGTTTCAAAATTTGGCTTACTTATACGTATTTACTTTTTAACTTCTATCTCATAAAGGCATAGACTCTTTTTATTAAAAAAAAAGGGAGACTATAGTTTATATTTGTGTCTAAGCTTTTTTACTAGCTTGTGATTTCTGCAGATACTACCCCCTCTCGTGACAACACTCCTATCCACCATTGCAACTTCAAAGATACTCATCACTTAGAAAAACCACTTTACAAGAACAGTAGCTCCAGTCCCATTCTTGAACCCTCTAAAATAGATATGAAGAAACAATAATTGAGCTTTTACAAGAGAACTTTAGGGATGATGCCATTGATGGCAGTCAAAATTTACAAGAGAGGTCTAAAGCCCATCCTACCATTTGTCCCCTTTCTTCGAAATCTACAAATAAAAACCATTACAAATGCGCAACATATTTTTTTTTTTTTTTTTTTTTTTTTGAGTAAACTAACTGGAATTTTATTAATGGTTTGACATAAAATTTCTGTCCTGAATTACAAATGGAGAGACATTAACAGGGATGTCCTCAAGCCAAAATTGGGGGGAAAGCAAATATCTTGCTTTCTTAGCTAATTTTTTTGCCACCACATTACAGATTCTACACACATGAGTGAAAGTAGAGAACCTAAGGTTGCCCACCTGGACTCCACAATCTTCAACTAGATGACCAAAATGGGCAAGGGAAGAACAATCTGAATTTAAAGAGTCAATGATCGTCTCGGAGTCCCCTTCAAAAACAACTTCCTACAGACCAATTTCAATGGCAAAATAAATAGCTCTCCTGCAAGCAAGAGCTTCCACCTCCACCTCGGATGGAGGTAGACCAATCCATTTAGACAAAGCTCTGATAACATTACCTTTAAAGTCTCTAACAACTCCAATGCCAGCTGATGAGGAGCCCTTAAAGAGAGCTCTATCAAAGTTAGCTTTGTAAAAAGGCGGATCAGGGGGGTACCCAATGCTCAAACTGAAACAAAGGCTGAGGCAAACTAGGTGGTATGAAAACGGCATAGAATTCTTGTAGGCTTGCCACTGCATCAAAGTAGATTTGATGGTATGGTAGTGATCCTCGCACCGTACGATCTGCATTCCTCTTGAACCAGATACTCGACCCTACCATAATGAATCGATCTGCTAATTTCGAATCATCAGAGTTCAAAACTCCCAAAAACAAATTCCTGAGATCTACGAAGTGTTCAAATAATCTTGTCCGATAGGACTTATCCTCCCACCTAACATCTTTAATCCTTTGACATCCCCAAAGAGTGTGATACTACCCCCTCCATGGCTACGAGAAGCTCCTATTTTCCCTCGAGGGGCTATGGTTAGATCTAAGGATTTTCAAAAATAAAACAGTAGACAAGAGGAAATATATGGTTATACTTCGAGGGATAACCAAGACCTTCTTAACAACCAAAGCTTGAGTTTTACTAAAATATTCTCATACCTCTTTATTAATCATAATAGGCCTTATATAGGCTTACAACTGAACGTAAAAACAAATCCAACACCTAAACGATAGAAACAATTCCTACAATTGCTAGCCTACTAATTTGATAAGGATAAAGGCAATTGCTATCCTATTAAATAACAAATACTTGAAATATCAGATAACAATCAATAAATAAGATAAAGATAAACTCCTAAACAAATTCAAAATCTAGAACCAATCTGGTATCTGGTATTGCAGCTGGTACGTAACACTTCCTTCCCCTTAAAATCATCCCTTGTCCTCAAGGGATCCTTCTCCATGCTCATCTGGCCAACACACCTCAATAAAAAATAGCTTCTTACATTGATGTCCTGGTGCAAAATTCTCACCACAATTAGCACAAGCCCTTGTCCTGTCTCTCTTTTTGATAGTTTTAGTAGTTGTACTCACTTTGCTAAGAGATAGAGGCAAAGGCTCTTCATTTTCTTTAGATGGAGGTTGTTGATGTTGAAATTGCCCACTGCAGAAGCCGGTTTGAGTGCTTGAACATCAATTCATAAATGTTCTTTTAAGACCACTAATGAACAACCCACTTGTTGGCTTTGATACTCTTTCACAAATCCCATTTGCTTGAGCTTCATTAGATCACCAAAGAAGTCATCAAACTTTGTTGGGCCATAACATGTGTACAAGCCGTCTTTTAGGAGAGGCCAAGTGATTACTCTCTCTACTTCCTTTAGTAATTGGTACCATAATTATGCTTCCCCCTCTAAATGGTAGGCAACTAATGAAATTTTTCATCCTCGCAATATTTTGGAATTCAAAAATTGTTTCTGACGGTAGATCCAACTAGTTGGATCTTCATTTCTGTTGAAGCATGGGAAATCTAGTTTTGTCACCCTTGGAATGACAGCACTATGTGAGCCGGATGGTCCCGAGTTGAATCTACCTGAAGACCTTTCCCCTTCACCATGCTTGTGAGAACTCACACTGCTATGATTACTTAAAAGGTTGTCAAAATGAGTATGCATTGCAGCAAGCATTTCTTGTATCTCCTTCATCATCTTCTGTTGTTTCGAAACCATGGAAGTCAGGTTGTTAACCTCACCTTCCAATTTGTCCACCCGATCCTCGGCCATTAGCTGCTTTGATACCAATTTGATACGACCCCCTCCACGGCCACATGCATGTGCAACTCCTCTTTTCCCTCAAGGGGTTATGGTTAAATCTAAGTATTTTTAGAAATAAAACAAGAGACGAGAGGAAATATATGGTTATACTTCGAGGGATAATCGAGACCTCCTTAACAAGCAAAGCTTGATTTTTACTAAAATATTCTCATACCTCTTTATTAATCATAATAGGTCTAATATAGGCTTACAACTAAACGTAAAAACAAATCCAACACCTAAACGATAGGAACAATTCCTACAATTGCTAGCCTACTAATCTAATAAGGATAAAGGCAATTGCTATCCTATTAAATAACAAATACTTGAAATATCGATAAACAATCAATAGCTAAGATAAAGATAAACTCTTGAACAAATTCAAAAGCTAGAACCAATCTAGTATGGCAGTGATATATAACACTTTGGAAAATATTATTATTAATCGTGAACAAAAATATTATTATTGACTGAGTGTTCACTTTGGAGGTTTGGACTCCTCAAGTAGTCTATATATCAATTAGGAGGTCTTGGTTCCCTTGAAGTAACCAACAAACTCAATTGGGTTTGTAACAATTGGTTTTAGAACCAAGCATGAAGGAACAATGGTTGGAACAATTGTTGGAATGCATGGACAAACCGAAAGAGTACAATCTCTAGTAGTTGAAAGTATCAAAAAAATGCAAATGATATGCAAGTCCTTGCGTCTGGCTAGATATGAACAAGAGACACCAACTAAAGAGGATAGTGGGCAATGCGCAACCAAAGAGACAAATTTGGCTCTCTCAGAATAAGAGAAGCTAACTAAGGAAAGTGGTGGGCAATGCAAACTCGAAGATAAGAAGACCATGGGAGCTCCACAAAATCAAATCATTCCACCTTCACACTATTCAAGCATGCAACAACTTTTAAATTAGGTTAAAGATAGTTTTGCAGCACCAAATAGCTTTCCATCTCTCAGAGATACCTGGTCATAAGATCCTTTTAAGCCCAAGAAGTGATCCAAAGAGGGTGAGAAGCAACTTGGGAAGATCGAGCTCTTATGCAACAATCATTTTCAGATTAAACCCTTGAGGACAAGGGCTAATTTCAAGGGAGGAGGAATGTTACGGGCTTAGTTTTTATTTAATTTTATTATTTAAGATTTTCTTAGGAGTTGGATTATTAGATAATGATAGGATAGATTGTTAGCTTAGTATTTGAATAAATCTTATCTACTTGTAGTAGATAAAGATTAGGTTTCTTTTGAATTTAAATGTTAGCTTTATCTTGTAAATCCATCTATTTATATGTCTTGATGTTGATTAATAAAAAAGAAAGCTAAAAAAATATTATTATTGAGTGAGTATTCACTTTGGAGGTTTGGACTCCCTCGAAGTAGTCTATCTATCAATTAGGAGGTCTTGGTTCCCTTAAAGTAACCAACAAACTCAATTGGCTTTGTAACAAAGCATGAATTGTGTCCTCCAACTCGAGTGTCAACCACCACATATTGCAGACTTAGTAACATTCCTATGGAATAAATTCTTCTTAGTAGGCAAAGCTTCATTACATGCCCTCCAAACAAAATGTTTAACTTTATTAGGCACCTTCAAGCCCCAAATCTTTTTCCAAAAACCCGATAGCGTAGTAGGATTCAAAGTACTAGGCCTTGTTGAGGCCTCATTGTCCATAAGCAACTTATAGGCACTCTTTGTTGTGTAAGTGCCTTGAGTTGTACTCACAATAAATCAGCCTTATCAAGTAGTGTTGTGATAACGAGGGGCAAACTCAAGATAGAGATAGCTTCATGGGGTAAAAATTCATTGACAACCCGGTACTTTAACTAGCTTGGACCATCCTCATTGATAAGGGCATAAACCCCGGAATCCATAGGCAAGCTCTTTTGAGTGGAAATGACTTTAGTGGAGGTCAAGTTAGGTAACCATTTATCACCTTAAATCTTCACTTTTTTTTTTTTTTTTTTCATCTCCTATTTGCCAAATAGAACCCAAATTGATCACCTCCCTCACCTTTAAAATGCTTTGCCAAGCATATGAGCCTCCACCCTTAACATCCTCATCCATGATTGATCCGTTAGGGAAATACTTTGCTTTGAAGACTTTGTAGAAAAGGGAGTCCGTGTGTTGTGTAACAGACGCGCGGACTTGTTTTCCTAGTAATTCCTTCATGCATTAGTGAGGCAATACCCAACAGAAGTTACAACCCTGGAAGGGAAAATTTGCCAAGTCTACGACTCACTACACGGTGTTGCCTTCCAAATTTGGTGCATAGCTTGAGCTTTAGTGGGAGGAGGAAGTGGCTAAGCCTTGATGGTCTGTGAGAATCGGAGGCTAACTAGCTAAGCTTAAAGACTTAGTACTCCTAACTATCATACAAGACATGCATTTGATCTAAAAGCTCCCTTTCATATTACTTGGCTTTATTCAAGCAAAATTGCAATGTTATATCATTATTTTTGTTTTTATTTGTGGTAGGGAGGTAGTTTTAAAGTGAATTATGAACTGTTATCATGTAATATCTTGTGCAATTGCTCGGGGAGTTGCTTCTTGTTGTTGCATTTGTAAAATGTAAAGAGTAAATTTGTTCATGTCAACTTGCGTTGAGGATATAGCAAGTATGGTTAACATAGCAAAAGCACCTACATGAGTTAAGAGGTACTTCCTATGAGAAATGCTTATATATGTGATGTACCAAGTTTTAGATGTGCACTGCCTTCTATGTCTACATTATTCCATGCATTTCTCAATTTGGAATGCCAAAACAAACAAAAAGTTGACCCAATGCGATTTGTGCACAATGGAGGTAACAAGCATCTTCAATACATGAGAAGTACAAACCGTAATACTAAGCTTCAAATTTATTTAAGTCCCTTTTAGGGAGATAACACCTTAGAGAGACTCCACTCGAGGCTTATCATATTAAGGTATCACTTAACCCAAAAGTAAAGCCTAAATATTAAGTACAATACAATGACTAAGTACAAAACACACAAACACACACACACACACACAAATACACACATATAAACTAGTTTCAATAAATCCCAGTCTCGTGTCTTTCTTCTTGAATCTTCCTTTGCAAATGAGCCATATTCAATGTAATGACCACTAAAAGCATATCTTTCATTTTATCAAAGAAAAGCAGTATGTATGTCTCCAAGACTTCTTTATCAACAAGCTGCCACAACCAACCCAAAATCCCACAATAAAACCCAACACAATACTTAGGTGAAACCATAAATTTTCAAATTTGATCTTCACCATTGTTATTGACATGTACATCTTCTTGATCTTTATGTTCTACATTCCTGTCACTTGGCATTGAGAAACTTGTTGGCAATGGAGGAGGCCCATAAAGTTGTGGGTTACCTTCATAAATGGATGGATCGAAGGTTTGAAACTGGTTGGATGATGGAATTTGTCCGCATAAGTTGTTATATGACAAATTCAAATCGCTAAAAAAGTCATAGATGACATGCTTGGAGGAATGTGACCTGGAAGATGGTTGCATGAGAGATCAAGAGTTTCTAATTGGTGCAAAGCTTCAATATTCTTTGGTATCTTTCCCGTCAATTGATTCCATGACAAATTCAAGGAATTCAAGAACGACAAATTTGTTAGTTCTGTTGGGATCTCCCCTAAAAGACTATTTTTTTGAAAAATCCATGAGTTTTACATTTGCAATTTGATCATAGTATTCATATTGTCTTCCTTTAACAACCAAATCCATATGCTCTGTGACATCTCCAAAGTTCGTGCCATAGAAATGCTTGTAACCAACCAAACTACCAAAACATGATGGAATAAATCCTGAGAAAATATTTTGGGCAAGGTCTAAGACATGGATATTAGTGATACCACACAATTGTTTAGGAATTTTTCCAAAGAGCATATTTCCTCTTAAGCTTAATTTTTTTTATTTATTTATTTTTATTGACGTAAGACTTTCTCCAATCCATTTTGGTATGGTCCCCGACAATCTATTCTCACCAAGATTAAGTGTTAATAGTGATTTAGCTTGGAATGCCACCAGGTAGATTATTGTTGGATAGATCTATTGTAAGGTTGAATTTATTCAACCATCTAATTGGCTTTATTCCGTATCAAATTTGCTTGTAATTCAGCATTTAGTAACCCCGTATGTAGGTGGGCTTGTTGTAAGGGTAGTGAGTGAGATAGAGTGAAGATTGCTCAAGAGTGTGCAAGAAAACAGAGTCGCGGCTGGGACTCGTGGGTGGACTCGCGGGTGGACTCGCGGCCGCAAGCCGCGGTAAGCCGCACACGTGCCAAGCATCTTTGGAAGATGAACAGTCATGTTAGCCGGAGCACTACAGACACAAAACAGACAATCTGGCCATATGGTTGTCTCGCGATCGGATCTCGCAACTTAGTCAAGCCGCGAGGTCAAGCCGCGAGCCACCCTGTTTTGTAAAACCCGACGTTTCACATTCCTCTCCCACTCCAAAGATAAATACCCATTTTACCCACGATTGAAAGAGAGCTTCGAGAGAGAATTTTGAGAGAGAAACCCTAAAGAAAAACCAGATTGTTTTCACCCACAATCTCTACCTTAGAGTCTCTTCAAATTCCTCAACTTTCTTCCTCTCCATTGTCAAATCCTTGAGAGGCATTATACCAAACCTGGTTCTCACCATCATCATCACCGTGAGACAGTTGTTTGGAGTTCGGGAAGCGATTTAGGAAGGAGCCAATCTTCATTGGTTGATGCTACGGTCTAGTAGCGGAATCCGGGAAGCTAGAAAAGAAAAAGGTTCAGCGCAACCTCGTTGGAGCAAGAAGCTTGGAGGGCTTAGGTGTACTAGGTAGATTAGGCTTAGAGGGTCTATTGCTGTCCTTGTATCCCAACTATATTTTCTAGTGGATTGATTACCGCTTGGAGGGCGGCGGAGAGGTTTTTCGCCGAGGACTTCGGTTTCCTCTTCGATAACACATCGCGTGTTGTCTTTGTGTTTGCATCTTCCTTCCTCTCTATCTTTGTCTTTATATTATCTGCTGTGATTTTATTTGTGTTATGGCTTAGATAGTATTTAACCTATTTCACATTATAGCATATGTTAAGTTTCCGCACACTTGTTGTTTGACATATTGCTTGTGTTGGTTAAGTTTGAATTTGGGGGTCTAAACGTTCAAAGGTGTTTTGTACACGTTTTTGAACTTTCATCTATGAAGACTAGACTTTGCATACTCTTCCAGTGGTTGTGGATATTTCTTGATAAATAATTGTCCGATAGAACAAGATAGCCCAATTGTCTTAGCCCATTTATGGATGATGGGATGCTACCATTTAGAAAGTTACCAAAGAGATCTAAAGCTATCAAGTGCGACATTTCTTGGTTGATTCTTATCGTTATTGGTCCAAAAAGTAAATTGCTACTCAAAGAGAGCCTTGTCACGTCAAGCCATAGTGGTAGTGGACCCTCTAAATAATTGAAATCTAGATGTACCGACTCTAGGGAAGAGAAGCTTAATGACTTAGGGAGGTTGCCCATTAATTTGTTATGAGAAAGATCTAAACCCATAAGTCATGAAGAATAGTTCCACAACCAATTCGGTATTGTATCCTGAAATTGCAGTATTTACTAAATGGATCTGTGTGAGTTCCTTTTGTGTTCAAAGCCATGCAGGAAATGTAGGGTTCAATTGACAGATCTAAAATGTAGACAAAATGTAGACTAAAAGGAGGAATCCAGTCACGTGTCACATTGAAAACTAAAAGGTTCCTAGATGATGACAAGGAAAACTCATACAATTCTATGTGAAGAGGATAAAATATAAGCCTGACGGGCCTGTGGTAATGGACCTGCCAGATTGGAATTGTTGGGCTGATATAGAGATGATCCAACGCTCATTGAAAGCCCATCGCCGAAGGACACAATAAGGGCCCTTGATCTAAGGTCTCTATCGCTCATTGCCTAAAACGCCCTAGAATCCCAATATGGAAATCCGAGTACAAGGGTGATTCTAGGAGATACGCACACCGAAAGTAGATCTCCTCTATAAGGAAAAACCTTACTCACCACGCTCAGAAATATTCAAGTAGAGTTCTATAAGGAAAAGACTTCCACACCACGGAGGAATAGCCGATCATCTACTACTATAAAATCCCCAATACCCTCGCAAAAGAAGGTACGCATAATTTACCCTCTCTAGCACTCTAGAGTTGTGAGAATAATTCTAACTTGACCTTTGGAGAGTATTTGGCCGGCACCACACCGGTGCTCTCTAAGGTCTTCTCGTCATTTTGTTGTGCGGAGTTCACTTTGAGTCGCGAGTGTCTTTGTGTGACCTATTGGTGATATTTTCGGCATCATCACTATGAGATTTAGGAAATGAGTTTCAGTCATGATACCTTGCCAATATTTCCAGAAGCAACTCTCTCAACTCCGAAAGTTGTCCAATTGATTCTTGGATGGTTCCTTTCATCTTATTGTCTTGGACGTCCAATATCTCCAAACATTTTAAATTCCCCAAAGAATGAGGGATATTCCCAATGAGTTGGTTATAGCCCAAATTTAACTCCTCTAGGTCATTAGGATTAGTGCTCTTAAATCCTATTGTATGATACTATATATGACATTATATATGACTTAATGTTGTGATAAATAAAGTTGTTTTTATTATTATCTAAAATAATGGTAACATGAATATTTAGACATTATCATATAGTCCATGAGATGCATAGTATGTGATTTATCCGATTTAGTCACAAAAAATATAAATTACAAGTTCTTTGTAAACTCATAATTTTAGTTCGTAGTCGGTGATAAAATTGGGCATTTCATCTGCGAAGACTATAACATATTGTAAAGTTATAATTTACAACTATGTGTTTTGTTGGCTTTTATTTCATGCCAAATTTGATTGTAATTTTATTCAATCTTTTATACCCTGTATTTATTATGGGATTTAATTGTAAGGGTTGTGTGATAGAGAGAGAGAGAGTGTGTGTGTGTGTGTGTGAAGACTTAAGCAATTGAAGACAGAAGAATTTTTGCGTATATCTCACAACTAAGCATCCCGAGAAATGATACATGTGCCCCGCATATGACTGGAATGCGAAGAGTCGGGACAGATGGAGATAGCAGTGTTTCGCGAGTAGCTCGCGGGTAAGGCACTCCCACGAGACACTCGTGAAACATTTTGTTTTGCCGCATTGTGCTATCTGATACACACTTTCTGTACCCACACTATATATACCCACATTACCCACAAAAGTTGAGGAGTGCTTTAGAGAGAAAACCCTAACCACAAACCTTGAGAGTTAGAGATTGTTATACCCACAATCCTCTACACAATTGCTTATGGATTTTCTTCAACTCCTACCTCTCCATTTCCATATCATTGAGAGGTTGATAGCCCAAATACTTACCACACCCTTTTAGAGTATCAAGTGGAGTTTTGGTGCAACTGGGAAGCATTGGAAGAAGCCAAAGATGACAGATGCAACATGGAGCTTGTTGTAGGATCCGGAAAGTTAAACAAGACACAGTTTTGAGAAGCCTTGTTGGAATAGGAGTTTGGAGGGTTTAGATACATCGGGTAGATTAGGCTTGGAGGGTCTCTTACTAACTCAAGTATCCCAACTGATTGTCTAGTAGATCGATTACCGCTTGGAGGGCGATGGAGAGGTTTTTCGCCGAGTTCTTCGATTTCCTCTTTGATAACACATCGGCGTGTTATCTTGTGTTTGCATTCTTCTTCCCTACTTTTTTACCTTTCATTTTACTGCTGTGTTATAATGTTTATGGGTTAGATTAGCTTGTTTGTTTATCTGCTCGCATTTACTCTATTCCGCACTTAGTATTAAGTTAGAGTAAAATCAATTGAGCCGTAACTTTAATTTGGGGGTCTAAATAACTCTTGTGTTTTCACACATTTTCGGGCATTCACATATCAATTAAGATGATTTGTCTTAATCATGAAAGTGGAGATTTTTAGTTAATATGTTTAAAGAGTTAAGACATATTAAACTAGATCATTGTGAGATTTATTATTCTCCTAACAATTGTCAAATGAATAATAAATCTCACGACTTCTATTTACATGAACTCTTAATCCTAAGAGAATAATGGATCTAATCATGAAGTGTAAGTTGCTTTGATAAATCAGAAGTGAAATCTAAAGTCACGATCAAAACCTTGGTATGTTGGACAACCACATTTAGTGTTGATGAAACATATATTCTCAAGATTGAATTCATAATCTCTTAATGGAGATATAAAATATTCCCTTGAGATAAATTTAAGTAGTTTAGTTATTCAGAATGTTAGGCCTAACTTCTTTAATAAGGAGTTACTAAAGTATATATTTATGAAATTGGATTTCATAAATATATGATGAATAACTTAAAAGATTAAACCGGGTACTCAAGGATTAAGATGTAATAATATTCAAAGTAGTAGTCTACATTCATGACTTTGTATTATTACGAATATTTTATGAAGGGGTTGTATGTATAATAAAATCTTGGGATATAATTTATTAATAAGGCCTAGAGTACAATTATATTTATATAGTGGTATTAAATATAATTAATGGTAACTTTGGACTTGTCAAGAGTTGACAGAAAAGCCCAAGGCCCATTGGAGCTAGAGTCTTATTTGTTCCTTTTTGGTCTCACTCCAAGCCACACACTAAAACCCAATTGAAATGGCCTAAAAGGCTAGTCCAATTAGATAATTAATTAAATATAAGGAGAGAAACATACAGAATTTAATATAAGTTTTTTTTCATAAGGAATGAAATGGTGTGTATATGAGTGTAAGCCACTCTCTTATTCTCCAATTGGAAACTGATTGAGAGACCACACTTCTTGGGCATAAAGTGGAATTGGAGTGAAGATTAAAAGTGTTCTCAAGTACTTCTAATCTTTGGTTTTGAATTTCACCGCACCAAGGTACGCTCACTTGTTCTTGAATTCTGAAATTTGCATAGTATATGTTATCAATTGCGAATGAAGCAAATCTGTTGATTTTTCGCTACGTATGTTTTGTATGCGATACAAACATGTGTTTTTCCAACATAGGCTATCACATTCGCATTCCGATAAGGCCTGGAAAAATTCTGTTATTTCGCCACTTAAATTATTATCCGATAAAGCCAAAGTTGGCAATTTGAATAGGTTACCCTTTGCAATCTTAGGGATGGAGCCTGAGAAGACAATAGCTAAGTTGGAGATTTGTGAGAGAAGTGAAATTGAACACCCATTGAGGAATTGAAGAAGAGAAGACATTAGCAGAGAGATCAAGTACCGAAAGTGACATAAAGTTGATAGAGGGAAAATTTTTAGGGGGATAATTAAGTTGACAAAAGGACAACCGCAACTCCAATAGAGAAGGGGGCAGATTAACGGTTTGAAGCCAATTAGTTGTTGCTTCGGAAAGGTTCTCCCCATTCAAACCGAGGTATTTTAGGGAAGAGAGACCGGAGGACCAATTTAAATTTGAAGTTAAAACTGGTGGGCAATTCGCAGAGAGATCAAGATAAAGCAAGTTAGAAAGATTCCCAAGATGAGGAGGGATCATTCCAAAGAAAGGATGCATAGGAGAGACTAAGGTAAGTCAAATTTTTGAGAGAACCAATGAAATTTGGGATGGGAATTCCTTGAAAATCATTGTAGCTTAGATCCAAGTAATTTAGATATTTTAATTCAAGCAAGGAAGGAGATAAAACACCACTCAAAGGCTCCCAACATTCTTGATGTATAACCGGACATTTGATCACATAAAAGTTGGCCATTGAGGTCGAGTGTTATGATGTTACCTGTTCGATTGCTACAACCCACTCCCAACCACTTGCAACAATCTTCGCCAACCCAGAAAAGAAAGAGTCCTTGAAGGATCATAAAGTCCTTCTTTAAATTTAAGAAGGGTTTCCCTTTCCATCTCAATGCAACCCACAGTGGAGTTGTCGGCACTAGAATTAGACCATATAGCTTCAAGTGAAATAAACTCAATTTGCAAAAGAAGGAAAATAAGAGCAAGTAGAAAGGTGGTTTTCATGCCAGCCATCGTTGCTTTGGCAATTTACAATGTTGAAGGTTGAAATGCTATTTATAATGGAAATCATGTCACTTATCTTAAAACACGTTTAGTGGGCAAGACAAGGAAATTTTTGCATCCCTAAACTAGCCTTCTCACATACTGACACACTGCTGGCTAGTATGTTAAAGCTTTTTTTTTTTTTTTTTTTTTTTTATTAATTTTTAATCAAGAATTTTCTTTTTTCTTTTAGCTATTATTTGGATATTGGGTCATTTCGTATTAATTTATGGGTTAGTTTCGGTAATTGAGTTTCCATTTGAAGAAAAATTAAAAAGAGAAATATAAAATATTATTGGTGGTTATTTATCTATACTACTATTTAAGAGGCTTCTCCTGTTTAGACTGGATTTTTTTTTAGTTCCAAAATACCTCTAGACCCTACGTTTAAGTTGGGGCAAAACTTGGTAAAAATACATCTTTAAGTCCTACTAAAACACTATCTACAAAATAGGAACACTCTCCTGATGGTTTTCAAATTGTTTTATCCATTTATAAAAAAAATAAAAATTAAAACAAACACACGTTTCTTTGTAGAAACACATTTGCTGTATTTATAAATAAATAAATAAAATCTTTCCTTATTACACTCTAGTTTTTTTTTTTTTTTTTCCCTTCTCAATCACATCTCTTCCATATGAATTTTAATATTTTCCTTTGTTGTCCCTTTCATTGCACATTTATTTAAAACTAGCTGCCGAGCACGCGCTCAAGCGCATGCTCTGAGGCTCTCCTATTTTTTTTTGGAAAAAGTTAATAATTTGCATCCATTATAATTTGGGATTAATATATTTTCCAATTACAAAAAAACCTAGAGGTGTGATATATATTGATTTGTCTTTTTTTTTTTTTTTTTTTTTTTTTTTTTTTTTTTTTGGTTATCGGGTTTGATTCATTATTTTTGTATACGTGTTCTAAGTGGTGCTCTCTCTTCCTCCTATAATTTTTGTTTGTTATTTTTCTTACATATAAGTCTCACTCTCTATTTTTATTTTTTATTTTTTTTAGGGTGACATATCAACAATTTTGTTAGATTGCATAGCAGGCACATTAGATGAATTTGGGTGAGCGAAGTGGTCGTCAATCTATCAAGTAGTTGTTAAAGTGTAAATATCCTACCTATATATGCCTATATTTATTAATTTGTGTAACACTACGATTTCAATTAATTGAAACTGTTACACTTTAGCTTCATTTTTCTCAATCACATCTATTCCATATGAATTTTAATATTGTCCTTTGTTGTGCCTTTCATTGCACATTTATTTAAAACTAGCCTTCATTGCACATTTATTTAAAACTTGTCTCAAGCGCGTGCTCAGAGGCTCTTCTATTTTTTTTGGGAAAAAGTTAATAGTTTGCATCTATTTTAATTTGGGATTACTATACTTTCCAATCACAAATTAACCTAGGGGTCTTCTATATATTGATTCGACTATTTGTTTTTGTTGTTATTGGGTTTGATTCATTATTTTAGTGTATGTGTTCTAAGTGGTGCTCTCTCTTCCTCCTACTATTTTTGTCTATGCTTTTCTTACATATAAGCGTTACTCTCTATTTTTTTGGTATATGTTTTAGGGTGATATATCAACAATTTTGTTAGATTGCATAGCAGGCACATTAGATGAATTTGGGTGAGCAAAGTGGTAGTCAATCTATCAAGTAGTTGTTAAAGACCATTTTTTGTAAACATCCTACCTATATATGCCTATATTTATTAATATGTGTAACACTATGTTTTCAATTAATTGAAACCGATACACTTTAGCTTCATTTTTCTCAATCACATCACTTCAATATAAATTTTTATATTCCTTTCATTACACATTTATTTAAAGCTTCTATAAAAAAAGGGGGTCACAAAAAAAAGGTCCAAGAGTCCATTTGATGTGGAGTTTTATGATGTTACCTGTTTGATTGCTACTGCCTACTCCCATCCCAACCACTTGCAGCAATCTTCGCCAACCCAGGAAGAAAGTCTTCTTGAAGGATCATCAAGTCCTTCTTTAAATTTAAGAACGGCTTTCCTTTCCATCTCGATGCAACCCACAAAGAAGTTCCCAAAGACTAGAAATATTGGACCATATAGCTTCAAGTGAAATTAACTCAGTTAGCAAAAGAAGGAAAATAATAAGACTGAGTAGAAAGGTGGTTTTCATGTTAGCCATCGTTGCTTGGCAATTTACAAGGTTGAAGGTTTAAATGCTATTTATAAAGATCATAATTCATTTCAATTTTTTCCCCCTTTCCTTTGAAGGGAAATTACGTTACATATCTTAAACACGTTTGGGGGACAAGGAGTTTTTTCCATCCCAAAACTAACCTTCTCACACACACCACGGGTATGTTATTTAAGCAATTTTTAAAATTTTTTAATCAAGAATTTTCATTTTGCCTTTTAGCTATTATTTAAATTTTTTCCATATTGGGTCATCTATATATATACTAAAAGGTAAAATTTAGAGAAAGTTGAATTAGAATTTACAATTATAATCCAATTTTGCGCTATATGTCTAAATTTTTGTGGGGCCACACCATAATGAGTGCAAAATACTAATAATCTAATATTAATAAACTCTAAAAAAAAAATATTTTAAAAAAAAACCAATCACATATACCCAATAAAAATCACCGCACAACAAAGATTACTACACGTTCTATCTTATTAAAAATTTGAAAAAAATAAATGATCATAAGTAGTATTAAATTTAGGTAAGAATTTTAATATGTGACTAATTATGTTTGCTTTAAAAAAAATAATTTGACTAACTAATTATATTTTTATGATAAAAAATGTGTTTAATTTTAAATATATCTATATGTATGCATGTGTTACATGATATTTTTTTTAAAATAATTTGACTAATTTTTTATATTTTTATAATAAAAATTAATTGATATTATAGTCCAATTTTGTACCATATGTCTAAATTTATGTGAGGACCAAATCATAATTATCCACTTAAATTTTTGAATCTCTGTGCTAAGCGAGTTAATGAGTGCAAAATATTAAGCATCTAATATTAATAAACTATAAAATTTAAATAAAGAAAAAACCGACCACATATACTCAACAAAAATCACCGCACAACAAAGATCACCATACGTTCTATCTTATTAAAAATTTGAAAAAAAAAAAATGATCATAAGTAGTATTAAATTTAGGTAAGAATTTTAATATGTGACTAATTATGTTTACTTTAAAAAAATTAATTTGACTAACTATTTATATTTTTATGATAAAAAATGTGTTTAATTTTAAATATATCTATATGTATGCATGTGTTACATGCTATTTTTAAAAAAATAATTAGACTAATTATTTATATTTTTATAATAAAAATTAATTGAAATTATAATCAAATTTTGCATCATGTGTCTAAATTTATGTGAGGACCACACCATAATTATCCACTTAAATTTTTGAATCTCTGTGCTAAGTGAGTTAATGAGTGCAAAATACTAAGAATCAAATTTTTTTTTTTAAAAAAGATAATTACAACATGTTGCTAACCCCACAGCTCAAACCTTTTCCCCCTAGACCCCCCTGCACTTTGTGCACGAGGAGGTGCCAATTCAGCTACAAGGTCTTTGGCCTAAGAATCTAATATTAATAAACTATAAAATATAAAATAAAATAAAATAAAAACCCATCACATTCTTGCTCGGAGGCACTTTTATTTTTTTTTTGGAAAAAAATTAATAATTTGCATCAATTATAATTTGGGAATACTACATTTTCCAATCTCAAAAAAACCTAGAGGTGTGATGAGTATTATGCGTTAGCAGGTGAAATAATTTTTCATCACACCCCTAGGTGTTTTTTGTAATTGTAAAATGTAGTAATCTCAAATTATAATGGGTGAAAATTTTTAACATTTTCACAAAAAAATAGAAGAGCCTTTGAGCATGCGCGTAAGCGTGTGCTTAGAGGCTAGTTATAAATAAATCTGCAATGAAAGGCACAACAAAGGACAATATTAAAATTTATATGGAAGAGATGAGATTGAGAAAAATGAAAGTAAAGTGTAACAGTTTCAATTAATTGAAAACGTAGTGTGATACAAATTAATAAATATAGGCATATATAGGTAGGATATTTTTTTAAAAAAAGGGTCTTTAACAACTACTTGATAGATTGACTACCATTTCACTCACCCAAATTCATCCAATGTGCCTGCAATGCAATCGAACAAAATTGTTTATATGTCACCCCCAAAAAAATAGAGAGTAAGGCTTAGAACACCACTTAGAACACATACACTAAAATAATGAGCCAAACTCAATAACAACAACAAAAAAATAGACAAATCATTATATATCACACGCATAGTTTTTTTTTTTTTTTTAAAAAAAAAAAAAAGAAAATGTAGTAATCTCAAATTATAATAGATGCAAATTATTAACATTTCCCGAAAAAAATAGAAGAGCCCCCGAGCACACACTCAAGAGCCTCCGAACACGCGCTGAGCACGTACTGGAGGCTAGTTTTAAATAAATGTGCAATGAAAGTCACAACAAAGGACAATATTAAAATTCATATGGAAGAGATGTGCTTGAGAAAACATAGTGTGACACAAATTAATAAATATAGGCATATATAGGTAGGATATTTACAAAAAAATGGTCTTTAACAACTACTTGATAGATTGACTACCACTTCGCTCACCCAAATTCATCCAATGTGCATGCTATGCAATCTAACAAAATTGTTGATATGTCACCCTAAAAAAAAAAATACAAAAAAATGAAAAGAGAGAGTAAGGCTTAAATGTAAGAAAAACAAAAGTAAAAAATAATAGGAGGAAAATGGAGCGTCACTTAGAACAAATACACTAAAATAATGAATCAAACCCGATAACCACAAAAAAAAAAAAAAAAAAGACAAATCAATATATAACATTCTCACTCCTTAAAATTAATTAGAGAAAATATTAATAGACAAAACAATATATATCACACCTCTAGGTTCTTTTGTGATTGGAAAATGTAGTAATCAAAAATTTTAATGGATGCAAATTATTAACTTTTTCCCAAAAAAATAGAAGAGCTTCTAAGCAAGCATTCTAGTTTTAAATAAATGTGCAATGAAAGGCAAAACAAAGGACATTATTAAATTTCTTATGGAAGAGATGTGATTGAGAAAAAAGAATCTAAAGTGTAACAGTTTCAATTAATTGAAAAGGTAGTGTTACACAAATTAATAAAGATAGGCATATATAGGTAGGATATTTACAAAAGAAATGGTCTTTAACAACTTCTTGATAGATTGACTACCACTTCGCTCACTGAGAATTCATCCAATTTGCCTGGTATGCAATCTAACAAAATTGTTGATATGTCACCCTAAAACAAATACAAAAAATAGAGAGTAAGGCTTAAATGTAAGAAAGACAACAGATAAAAATAATAGGAGGAAGAGGGAGGACCACTTAGAACACATACACTAAAATAATGAATCAAACCCAATAACCAAAAAAAAAAAAAAAAAAAAAAAAAAGACAAATATCACACCCCTAGGTTTTTTTTTTTTTTTTTTTTTGTGATTGGAAAATGTAGTAATTCCAAATTATAATGGATGCAAATTATTAACTTTTTCCCAAAAAAATAGAAGACCCTCTAAGCACGCACTCACGCGCGTGCTTAGAAGCTAGTTTTAAATAAATGTGCAATGAAAGGCACAAAATGGACAATATTAAAATTCATATGGAAGACATGTGATTGAGAAAAAGAAGCTAAAGTGTAACCGTCTCAATTAATTGAAAACGTAGTGTTACACATATTAATAAATATAGGCATATAAAGGTAGGATATTTAGAAAAAAAAAAAATGGTCTTTAACAACTATTTGATAGATTGACTACCACTTCACTCTCCCAAATTCATTTAATGTGCTTGTTATGCAATCTAACAAAACTGTTGATATGTCACACTAAAACAAATACAAATACAAATACAAATAAAAAAAATAGAGAGCAAGGCTTAAATGTAAGAAAAACAATAGACAAAAATAATAGGAGGAAGAGCGAGCACCACTTAAAACACATACACTAAAATAATGAATCAAACCCGATAACAACAAAAAACAAATAGACAAATCAATATATATCACAGCCCTAGGTTTTTTTGTGATTGAAAAATGTAGTAATCCCAAATTATAATGGATGCGAATTATTAACTTTTTCCAAAAAAAAAAAAAAAATAGAAGAGCCTCTGAGCACGCGCTCTAGTTTTAAATAAATGTGCAATGAAAGGCACAACAAAGGGAAATATTAAAGTTCATATTGAAGAGATGTGATTGAGAAAAATGAAGCTAAAGTGTAATAGATTCAATTAATTGAAAACGTAGTGTTAGGCAAATTAATAAATATAGGCATATATAGGTAGGATATTTACAAGAAATGGTCTTTAACAACTACTTAATAGATTGATTGCTACTTCGCTCACCCAAATTCATTCAATGTGCCTGCTATGCAATCTAACAAATTTGTTGATATGTCACCCTAATAAAAATACAAAAAAATAGAGAGTAAGGCTTAAATGTAAGAAAAACAACAGGCAAAAATAATAGAAGGAAGAGAGATCACCAGTTAGAACACATACACTAAAATAATGAGTCAAGCCCGATAACCACAATAGAATCATCCCTGAAGATCTCTTGAAAAAGCTCATGTAAATAAATTGATTTGTATGTTTTTGATCTCACATTTAGCAAATAAGGCTAATTTGGGCCTCCAATCGGATACCAAATGTGCCTACATTAGCTCAATAATTTTGGGGCTAAATATTATTTTTAAGTTCTTAGAATTAAATTAATTAAAAAATTAAACAAAAATGGCAAATTGTTGCCCCCCCGTAACTATGATGTACCACTCCATAGTAAAATGTTTTACAAAAATCATTTTTAGGATTTTACTGTGTTTATTTCATTGTAAAATTTGGTCCAATCTAATTTTTTTTTTCATCCTTATCTAGAAAAACATGGTAAAGTATTTTACAAAAACACAAAATGACTCTTCCCCCAATTTTGGTGGTTGGAGTCAGCTGGTGAACACTGAATGGAGCCAATTTCAATGGTTGTTTTTCCCATGGTCCGCAAAAGTATTTCTCTTATTTGATAGGTGATAAAATAGATATGATGAAAAATGGGGTGCATGGTTGTTTTTCCCATGGTCCACAACATTTAATACCTCCAAAATTGAGAGAAAAGTGAGAGGAAAATAAGAGGGATAAGAATAAAATCACTATGTTATTCCTCATTTTGAAAATTAATGTTAAAAATTGCTCATTATATATTAAATATATAACAGTACATTGCTACAAATATCTATTTCGGCCCTCTATTTTATTTATTTTCAAACAAAAGGAAATATACACTAGATTTCCATCATCTTACCGCTCTACCAGACACAAGATAAAAAATTAGTATCGTTGTCCATTCTCTAATTCTTTCATTCTCCCTAACCCTAATAAAGCCTAAAGGGATGACCACGACCAATATAGTTTTGCTTAGAGTTATTGTCATCCACTGATTGATGCTAGGTCCTAGGAATTTTCCGGTGACTCCTATTTTCCACAATGACTTGACTTGACCTGACTCCTATGTTTCCAAAGGAGCTAGGCTTGACCAAGTCTCCCCTACCTTGGACTAAAAAAAATAAAAGAGGAACTACCCAGTGTTAGCATTGAAGTCGTGATTTTTTGTCAAATGTTTCTGGTGCTTCCCAGAAAATCATATTATTCTTGACTTGTAATAGATTTTTTTTTTTTCTCGTGATTGTAATAGGACCCTTAATATCCACCTTTAAAAAAAAAAAATCTTTATTGTTTATTTCAAATTATTTTTCTTAAAAACATAAGAAAGGCAAAAACTCTAACTAATGATGTGCTGAAATCGTCAATGAGTTGTAGGCTCCAAATCACACCAATGGGTACCTGTGTAATAAGAACAAAAGGACCAAACAGAATGTACCAGTGTGGTACGAACTAAAAACCCTCACAAGGTCAAGTTAGTGAATGAGAAATCTCTAAGAACTCTATAATGAGAGAGCTAGGGATTTTCTCACATTACTGAGAAAAAATGAGGTCCGGTGCTTATATAGTGGCGAGTAGCAAACCAAGATGCCTCAGAAGTAGGTATCTTTCCTTGTGGAGGAGATCTGGTATTAAGGTTTCCGAGATTCTAGGATGCCTTTTCATATGGGGAAGATGCAGGAACGTAATAGGGTCTTCGTGCGTGATGTGCAAGATATTTCCATACGTGAGTATCTGTAAGGGCCAAACAATACCATGTAGGACTCATCGATTCTCCATCCCGTCGGCTTTATGGTCACCCGTCGGTTTGGGAGAGATGTATCTGTCGGCTCTTGTGGCGGCGTCATCCATTGAAAGTACCATCGCTTTATTAAGGGTACGCCACCTCCGTTATTTCCTCCATCATCTTTTGTGAAGCCAATGATCTCGTAGAGGTCGTCCGCTCTCCTAGCCTTCTACTTATAAGTCAATTACTTTTGTCAAGGGTACCCCTATCGCTTGCCCCCTACTCTGAGGTTCCCAATTGGGGCCTAACTTGCCTTGTGCGGGGTCTCTGGTGGCTGTCATCACTTTCCTTAGAACCAGGTCTCCGACTTTAAAATGGTGAGGCTTGACTTTGATGTTGTAGTGTTTTGCCATTAGGTCCTGATAACAAGCAATCCATTTGCTCTCTCGCCATCGCTCTGACTTCGTCAAGAAGGTCTAATCGTAGGCGCATCCCCTCTTCATTCTTTTCTTCATTATGGTGGGATATGTGATAACTGGTCAGTCCAACTTTCGCTAGGATGACAGATTTGTTTCCAAATGCGAAGCGAAAAGGTGTCTCTCTTGTAGGTGTGCGAGTCGTCGTCCTATATGCCCATAGAACGCTAGGTAGTTTGTTCGGCCATATGCCCTTTGCCCACTCAAGTTGATTCTTAACTATCTTGAGCAGGGATCGGTTTGTAACCTCAACTTGTCTGTTAGCTTGGGAGTGAGCGGGAGAGTAGTAGTGGTTCTTGATCCCTAACTCATTGGCGAAATCCTTGAATGCATCATTGTCGAATTGATTTCCATTGTCAGAGACGAAGACCTTGGGGATTCCAAAGCGACAGATGATACTTTTCCAAAAGAAGCTTAGTACATTTTTCTCCATGATAGTGAAGTAGTCGATCCCTACGACAAGGAACTTGAGCTACCGCATTGCTGTGGGGAAGGGTCCTACTATGTCCAAACCCTATTGGGCAAATGGCCAGGGGGTGCTCATTGGTGTAAGTTCCTCTGATGGTTGTCGTATGATGTTCTTGAAGCGTTGGCACTTGTCACATGCCTTCACGTAGGAGTCGGTGTCCTTCTGCATAGTAAGCCAATAGTATCCGGCTCGTATCAGCTTGTATATAGCGAGTATGCCCTCGAGTGATTCCCACATACTCCCTCGTGCACTTCGGCAGGGGCTAGGCACCTCGGATATGGACGGAAGAAGCCTCTTTTGTAAAGGATATCCCCGATTAGTACGAAACGTGACACTTATACCTTCAACCTACGGGAAGCATTGCGGTCTTCCGGAAGCGTCCCATTCCCGAGGTAGGATACGATTGGCATCGTCTAGTCAATTCCCGGAGGGATCACCTGTACTTCTACCTTGTTAATGGCAGGAGAATATTGGACAAAGGATAGTACCTAATTAGTGACATCCATACACTCTGTAGATGCAGCTTTGGCCAAACGGTCTACCCGCTCGTTCTCTTCCCTTAGGATCTGCACAAACTTGGCCGAGAGCCCCTCGCTCACCTTTCTTTTTCACCATGCACAGATATTCTCTCATTTGCTCCCCTTTTTCCTCGTAGTCGCCGTTAATGTGCCCGACAACAACCTGTAAATCATAGTGTATGATCACGACATGGCCCTTGTTGCTTTAGCAAAGTTAAGGCCCGAGAGGACCGCTTCATATTCCGCCTCATTTTTGGTTGTTGAGAATTGGAGGTAGACTGCACACTCTATTGTATCTCCTTCCGACGACCGCAGCAGGACTCTAACTCCCCCAACCCGTTGGTTGGACGATCCGTCCATCCATATCATCAATGCCATCGTCCTCTCCTCTTCATCTTCTTTCATTGTGAACTTGGCAATGAAATCTGCTAAAGCTTGTGCCTTGATCGCGGTTCTGGGTCAGTATTGGACATCAAACTCGCCAAGCTCTATTGCCCATAGAACTAGTTGCCTTGCTGCCTCTAGATTGTTCATTGCTTTCCGCAACGATTTGTCCGTTTGGACCATTATGGTGTGCGCTTGGAAGTACGGCCCGAGTTTTCGGACAGTCAGTGATCGGATCGGTCACGAGGCCAGCTTCTCCATTAGGGTACATCTCCTTGACTCCCGGCGCCCGTTTGGTGTAGTAGATGGGCAACTACACTTGGTTTTCTTCCTGGATAAGAGCGAAGGCGACGGCCATTGGTGACATAACTAGGTAGAGGGAGAGCTCTTCACCAGGTTTTGATGGACTGAGCAATGGTAGGGACGCAAGGTATACCTTCAATTCTCAAAAGCCTTTCAACATTCGTCACCCATTCGAAAGCCTTCCTTAGTATCTTGAAGAAGGGTAGACACTTATCTCTTGCCCTAGAGACGAACCTATTAAGGGCTGCAACCCTACTATTCAGGCTTTGCACCTCCTTGATGTTTTTTGGAGGAGCCATCTCCATTATTGCTCGAACTTTGTCGGGATTAGCTTCCACACTGCGCTGTGACACCATAAAGCCTAAGAATTTCCTTGACGCTACACCGAACACACATTTACTTGGGTTGAGCTTCATATCGTAAAGCCTTTATAGATGTGCAATGAACTCTGCATGCAATAGTGAGGCAATACACAACAGATGTTACAACCCTGGGAAGAGCAAAATTTCCAAGTCTGCACAATGTTAACTTCCAAATTTGATGCGCAAATTTGATGCGCGGTCTGAGCTTTAGTGGGAGGAGGAAGAGGCTAAGCCTTGCCAGTCCATAGTGCCAGAAGCTAGGCCTAGCTTTCTGCTATGTCAATATTTTTAAAGATTGGTACTCCTAGTCCTAACTAGCATAGAAGACATATATTTGATCTTAAAGTTCCTTTTTCATATTACTTGGCTTTCTTCTAGCAAAATTTTTGTTTTTGTTTTTTTTATTTGTGCCGAGAGGCAGTTTTTAAAGTGAATTATGAATTGACATTCATGCAATATCTTGTGCAAGTGCTTGGGAAGCTTGTCTGTTATTAGTGTCACTGCATCTGTAAAATGTAAAGAGTGAATTTTTGCGTGTTAACTTGCATTGAGAATATTGTAGTATGATTGTGATTATAGGTGCTTTCCTAAGAGTAAAGAGGTTTAGATGTGCACTGCCCCAACTTCTGTCTCCATTAGTCCGTGGGATTCTCAATCTGGAATGGCAAAACAAACAAAAAGTTGACATTGTGATTCGTGCACAATGGAGGTTACAAGTGTATTCACTATGTTTTAATAGGATACATGAGAAGTAAAGTACAAACTATAAGACATCTTACTATGCGCAGCTTCAAATTTATTATGTTGGAGAGATAACACTTTCAAAAGACTCCACTTGAGAACTAACATATTGAGAAATCACTTAACTCAAAACGAAAGCCTAAATATTAAGCATATATGTGATAAAAAAAGGTTTTAACTACAATACATGACAAATAAAAATTAAGTACAACACATATATATTACATTACTTAGTTCCATTACAGATCAATCTCAGTGTCTTTCTGCTTGAATTTTCCTTTACAGATGAGCCATATTCACTTCAATGACCCCTAAAAACCTATCCTTCCTTTTATCAGCAAAATAGAAGTAAGCCTGTCTCTAGGGTTTCTTTATCACCAAGATTCCACAAACTGCCCAAAATCCCACAATGAACCTAATGCAATACTCAAATAAAACCATAACTTTTCAAATTCATCTTCACCATCATTATGCAAATTTACATCTTGATTTTTATGTTATGCATTCTTGTCACTTTGACAAGTTCAAATGGCTCAAAAAAGTCATAGAATGCATGTTTGGAAAAATGTGACCTGAAAGATGATTGCTTGAGAGGTCAAGAGTTTCTAATTGGTGCAAAACTCCAATATTCTTTGGTATCTTTCCAGTAAACTTCATGACAAATTCAAGGAATTCAATATTATTTGGAAAATGTTTCTCTCCAAATTAACCAGTTTGAAGGGAAACATTTCAAACTTCTCATTATCATTTTATTGGATGTGAATTTAAAATTCTAACCATTGGATTGCATGTTCTTACCATATCCTCCATGTTCTCAAAATTTCAAGAAAATCAAAGATCAATAGTTATGTCATCAATAAAATTTTTAAATTTCAAGTTTTTATGATCTAAAATTATGTATTAAAAATAAGTTTTTTGATCAAATAGTAAATGAAATTGTATTTAAACAAAATTTAATATGCATGTTAAGAACATAAAGAACATGCAATCCAACAGTTAGATTTTCAAAATTCACATCTAATAAAAAGATATAGGAGAAATTTGAAAGTTTCTCTCCAAACTAGTTTGGAGAGAAACCTTATCCATATTATTTCATATTATTGGGTAATTTCATATTATTTTATGGGTTAGTTTTAGTGATTGAGTTGAGCTTAAAAGAAAATGAAAAAAAGGAAAATTGAATGTATTAATAATTTGGTGGTTGTCATTTTAACTATGAAAACAAAGAGTTGTTTTTCGTTTGAACTTATGACATATTGTCTATAATGGTTACTTTCTACTATCTGAATAAGATCAATTAGTTTTTAGTGTAAACTAGATTTGAATCTAAGTCCTTTATTCAAAGATATAAAAATAAATTTACGAGTTGATCCAATTAAAATCTCCAAGAGTAGTGAAGTTATGTGAACTTGGATTTTGTTTCTCCAAATATTATTTTTAAGTATTTTTTAAAGTACTTTTTTTGTCTTTTATTTGTGTTCTTACGAAAATTAATTTGAACTCAGCAATAAGGATATTTTAAAAAAGAATTAAAAGTAGATATTAAGAATCCTATTCCAAGTATATATACATAACAATGTGACACTCTTGAAAGTTCAAAAACGTGTACAAAAACACTTTTGAACGTTTAGACCCCCAAAAACCAACTTAACCAACACAAGCAATATGTCAAACAATTAATGTGCAGAAAATTAACATATGCTATAATCTGGAATTGGTTAAACAACTATCTAAGCCATAATAAAATAAACCACAGCAGATAATGTAAAGGCGGAGATAGAGAGGAAGGAAGATGCAAACACAAAATGATAACACCAGATATGTTATCGAAGAGGAAACCAAAGACCTCGGCGAAAAACCTCTCCGCCGCCCTCCAAGCGGTAATCAATCCACTAGAAAATACGGTTGGGATACAAGGACAGCATAGACCCTCCAAGCCTAATCTACCCAATGCACCTAAGCCCTCCAAGCTTCTTGCTCCAACGAGGTTGCGCCGAACCTTTTTCTTCTCTAGCTTACCGGATTCCGCTACTACACCGTAGCATCAACCAATGAAGGTTGGCTCCTTCCTAATCGCTTCCCGAACTCCAAACGTCTGTCTCACAGAGATGATAATGGTGAGAACCAGGTTTGGTATAAGGCCTCTCAAGGATTTGACAATGGAGAGGAAGAGAGTGAGGGAATTTGATGAGACTCTAAGGTAGAGATTGTGGGTGAAACAATCTGGTTTTTCTTTAGGGTTTTTCTCTCAAAATTCTCTCTGAAGCTCTCTTTCAATCGTGGGTTAAAAGGGTATTTATACTGGAGTGGAGAGGAATGAATCGAAACGTCGGGTTTTTCCAAAACAGGGGTGGCTCGCGGCTTGACCTCGCGGCTTGACTAAGTCGCGAGTTCCAGATCGCGAGATAACCGTATGGCCGCTTGTCCTGTTTTGTCTGTAGTGCTCCAGCTAGCATGACTGTTCATCTTCCAAAGATGCTTGGCACGTGTGCGGTTCTCAGCGGGTTGAAGCCGCGAGTCCAGCCGCGACACTCTGTTTTCTTGCACACTCTTGAGCAATCTTCACTCTATCTCACTCACTACCCTTACAACAATCCCACCTAAATACAGGGTTACTAAATGCTTTGAATTACAAGCAAATTTGGCACGGAATAAAGCCAATTAGATGGTTGAATAAATTCAACCTTACAATCTCCCCTTTGGCTATTCCGTGACAAAACCCTAAAACAGACTCTAGACTTAAACTGTGAGTTGGGAACAGTTGACCAAAACTCACTCACACCTAACTCTAGAAGTCATGAAGCACTTGAATCATATGAACATAAACTCCTGAAACACAACAATACACCATGATCATTGTAAGCAGAAAAATTATAAAAGCATATGAAACAGGCAAAGATGAGATCAAGCAAAGATGGAGTTAATAACAAACCATGGCTTGATCAACCAAGTGAACACCACAAGGTAGTGATCACGTGCTCATTCACACTTGGAATGAACACAAGGACATACAAGTTAACAAGCACAAGGCAAGACACTTGTATGCTCAACACTCAACCAATGCATAGCACACAAGGCATATGCATCTAGGAACAATCCTACAAGGGCACAAGAGTGACAAGACAATAAACCACAATGCAGAACATTTGGAACAAAGTACTGATTTCAACAAGCATAAAGGCTGCACTTAAGCATGGTACAAACCACAAGGCCTACAAACAAGCTTAAAGACATAACCCTAACAGCTTACAAAAGCAAATGGGTACAAAACAGAATTTCCTTAATAACAGTTTTACAAAACACAATATATCAACTTAAAGATAGAAAGAAACAACGAAAATAAGGACACTCCCCCTTAGATAAAGATGCTCCCCCTTAGAGTAATATCCTCCCCCTTGATTATGCCTATCACTCCCCCTTTTTGTCATGGAATAGGCTAGTCATCCTCTTCTAGCTTTCTCTGGATTTGATCCAACTGAGTCAAGAGAAGTAAATTTCATATCCCATCGGTTGCTTTGATGGTGCGGAGAAGCGGTGAGCCCGGACACCTTTGAATTCAGCTCGTGGGACGAGGAGAGATAATGTGATCAAGTTTCTCATCGAGAGAGAGATTACTTGAATGGAGGATCACCGTGAGATGCGAAGTTTCTGGTTTGGCTCTCTTCCGACTATGTCCAACACTGGCATTGTATGTACGCATGTTGATTGGGCTCGGTTTAGGAAGAGGAGACTCATCACCTGTTGGATAGATTCCCTTGAGCTTCAAGATCCGGGAAATGAGACTACAAAAGGGAAGGCATATCCGAGACTCATTTCGGAGAACCGTTTTTGCGCAGAACATGAAAGATATGAGCACAAATGTCGATTTCTTCATCGTGAGATGAGATCATGAAGAAACAAGGCACGTCCGAGATTCATATACCCAAGATTTGACAAAGGGTACAAATTGTGAAACATCACAATCGTAAGCACTCTCGGTTTCGGAGAAAGAGAGGAAACACTGATGGATTTTCCATTTGGTAAGAACTCCAAGTCCTAACCAAGGCTTTGTTTGAGAAGCTCCTCATCGGGACATAGATCATCATAAACCGGTGAATGACGAAAAATGGGTCTGTTGATGTGAAGAATTTCTGCCGGGTATGTAGGAGAGATAGAAAAGCTCTTTTGCCGAACCCAAAGACTTAAGTTCATCTCCTTCCACAATTACGTTAGCATAAAATTCTTTAACCAGCTCTTCATACACGATATCCGGATCGAGAGAAGGTAATTCCAATCCTTGTGAGCAAAACATTTCTGAATGTCGGTGGTGTGTGAAGTGAGGGTAGATCCACGCCTTCTCTCCGAAGTAATGGTGTGGCATGAAGAAAAATATTCTCATATGACTGATAGGCTGAATAGGATCTGAATTTATTGGGATCGAATCGCTGTGATGAAGAGCGAGTCACTTTCGGGAGAGGTGTGTCTTCATCAACATCAATAACGGGTTCCTTCCCTTTGGAAGAACCTCCTTTCACAAAGAGACCTTTTTGAATGGAGACATGACCATCTGTATTATCAACAAAGGAAATGACAGAACACAATCCAACAGACTATATCAAAGGTGGGTTAGTGGAAATTTTAGGAACAATGAAGAAACCCTAACAGCTGGATGAGAATGGTCGAAAAGTAACAATGAGGGACACCAACAGCCCAAATTAGAACTACACAAAGATAGAGAGATCAAATCTAACCACAAAATCAGGTGAAAAAGGACCAAAATCAACACCACATCAACAAGATACCACACAAGATCAAAGTGAAACATGATTGCAACAAAGAGATCGTACAAAAATGAGCTAACCCTAGCTAAGCACATGATGAAGAACAGAACCAACAAGATAAATTAGCTCAAAACCGGAAGCACGAGGCTACCAAAAGTCGAAAAGGACAACGATGACAGACAAAACCCATCACAAAAACACAAGCAAAAGTGAATATTCCGGAGGGAAAACCAAGACATTAGGAAAAATAGAGTGCAAGACAGAGAACCATACCTGGTAGTCGACGATTTTGAGCCGAGAAGAAGCAAACAATGGAGGTCAACAATGGAGGCACGGTGTGAAAGGGAAAGTGCAGAAGTAAAAGACAATGAACAGTCACAAAAAGATCGAGGGAAAACAGAAAATTTTAAAAACTGCCCTGTATGTCCAAAACACGCGATTTTCGCGATCGGATTAAGTCGCCACACGATCGCCACTCAAGCCGCCAGAATACACAAGAACAAAATTTTGAAAAATTTTTCTAAGTGTTTTTCGCGACTGGAAGGTCTACCAGCAGTGAGTCGCTAGTGAGCCGAGCCGAAAATCTCTGAGTGAACTCGCGATTGGACCTTCTACTCGCAAACAAGTCGCCAAAAATGACCAGCGAAGCCGCGATCGATGCCCGCGACTTGACACACCCGCGATCGAGCCGCCAAAACAGGGCAAAACTGTATTTTTGAAATTTTCAGATTTTCAACCAAAATACTTTCCAAAAACACCTAAAACACTCAAAAATCTTTTTGTGCTTGAAACAACAAAGATTGAGCATGTGAAAACATATTTCATCAAGTACAATCACACAAATGAATATGGCATTTATCGAACATAAACTTGTGTGTTGTGTGTGGATATCAACAATGAGATAGTCCTTTGTCTAATGTGAAGCTTCAATGATCAATTCAACCAAGGCATACACAATTAGCACTAGATCATGTGACCAATCTCAATTATAGAAATATGAATATATGACTTCCCACACATAACTTGATAACATAACTTGGAGCTTTTCATTTGACTCCACTTTCGGACATAACATTTGACCTTCTTGATCTTTTGAGGCATTCATCTCTCATTGTGAGAGGGATATACAACATATCTCTTTGAAGAACAGGCCTTTGGCCTTTTTGAAAGAACATTCACTTTTTAAAATAAGGTCGCTTACCCTTTTTCCTAGTCAAATACTAGAATGTGCGACAGGCTTTTGCAGCTCAATATCTCTTTTCATTTGGAGATTTACAATTGGTGAGCTCTTTTTAGCAAAAACAAAAATAAAAAGTGGGAAGATATATAGACACAAGTCTATGCATGTGTTAAGATCAACATAACCATTCACTAATCATTCATGACAAGTTTGAAGATCTATTTACAACAATCACATAGATTTCAAGATTTTTCCCATAGTGATATGAGTGCATGAAAACAAGCAATGCTCGATAATGCACAAAGCCATTAGCACAAAGGTACAAGGCAAAACAAGTTTTTGAGACAAAACTCAACAAAGTCAATCAAGCTTTTTGATTTTCTACTTTTTATGGGATTTTTGGATTTTTGACACAAGACAAAAAAATGATTGAACAAACATATAAAGAAGCAACAAAGATTCACAAATGGACAAACAAACAAGAAGCATGTTGCACAAAACGCTAAACAAGAAAAGGTGTGTGCCCCAACACAAACAGATGTAACATATTATGAATAAGTGAAGCACACAACACACTAGAGAGTCAAGGAATTGTACCAACACCAATGGTCTTACGGAGTGATTCAAACCGTGGACCATCGAGAGGCTTGGTGAAGATATCTGCCTTTTGATTGTCGGTGTGTAAGAACTCAAGACACACAACTTTTTCCTCTACCAAATCCCGAATGAAATGGTAACGTATCTCTATGTGTTTGGATTTTGAATGCTTTGAACAGGATTCTTGGAAAGATTGATGGCACGGGTGTTGTCACGAGAACACACACATCGTTTCTTAAGGAATTCCATAGTCATGAAGTAATTTCTTCATCCAAAGAAGTCGAGTGTAGCAACTTCCAGCAGCGATGATGTATTCTCGCTTCATAGAGATAAAGACACCGAATTCTCGCTTCTTGCTCATCCACAAAACAAGATTGTTACCAAGATAAAAACAGCCGCTGAAGTGCTTTTCCGATCGTCTACACACCGCCAGCCCATCGAAGATCTCGAATACCCGGCAAAGACAGGCATTTGAGTCTTTTGAATACCACGGACCATAGTTTGCGAGTACCATTCACATATCGAATGATTCGCTTAGCGTGATCGGATGAGATTCCTTCGGATTAGCTTGGTACCTGCACAAACGCCCACACCGAAAAGCAATGTCCGGTCTACTTGCTTTGTAAGGTAGAGCAAACTTCCTATGATGCTCCTATACAATGTAGGACTTACTTCAACTCCCGATGAATCCACATTCGATTTAGCTTGGAGGCATGTTTTTTTTTTTGGAGTCTAGGCCAAACTTCTTGACAATATTTCTGGCATACTTCTCTTGAGATACAAATATACCCTCCTTCATTGTTTGACTTGAAGACCCAAAAAGAATGTGAGCTCCCCACCATGCTCATCTCAAACTCCTTCTTCATCTCCTCGAAAATTCAAAGTAGCACGATCTTCGATAGTTGCTCCAAACACTATGTCATCAACATAGACTTGTGCCACAAGGAGATAATCTTCATCATTTTTGACAAATAGAGTTCGATCGGCGTACCCTCTCTTGAAACCTCTATCTAGAAGATAATGTGTAAGACGATCGTACCCAGCTCTAGGCGCTTGTTTTAAACCATATAGTGCTTTCTTCAATCTTAATACATGATCCGGAAAATGAGGATCCTCAAATCCTTTTGGTTGCTCAACATAAACCTCTTCATTTAGATATCCATTCGAGAAAAGCACACTTGACATCCATTTGATAAAGTTTGAACTTCAAGGTGCACGCAATGGACATGAGGATTCGAATGGATTCGAGTCTTGCCACCGAGCAAATGATTCATCAAAATCCACCCCTTCTACTTGTGTGTGTCCTTGAGCCACCAACCGAGACTTGTTTGAATTATCTCTCCATCTTCATCAGTTTTGTTTTTAAAAATCCACTTTGTGCCTATAACATGAACGTTCTCGGGCCGTGGAGCAAGTTCCCACACGTCATTCCTCACAAACCGATTCAGCTCTTCATGCATTGACTCAACCCAATTCTCATCTTGAAGAGCCTCTTCAACCCTTTTTGGTTCAAATTGTGCAAGATAACGGTGATACGTTACATGATTGGCTAGCGAATATTTCCTTTCCCGAGGCGAAGACCGTCATCAAGTGATCCTATGATATTACTTTCCGGATGATTCTTGATAATTCTTGAGGATGGCCTTTTTGTAGTGGAAACTTCATCACTACGAGAGATAGGAGGATGAACTGGAGGAGTAAGAGGACTTGAAGTTCTAGACATCGATCTCGTTTCCCTTCTTGGGTTGATGGGAGTCGATTCTACTTCTAGTATAGGTTCTTTATCTTCTATATCCAAAGCTTCTACCTCAACATCGGGCTCTTCGATTGCTCGGCCCTTCTACATCATCAATCATTTCCACCTTAGGTAAGGCATCATCAATCTTGACATTTATGGATTCCATCACAGTCTTTGTTCTCTTGTTAAACACTCTATATGCTCGACTTATAGTAGAATAGCCGAGAAAAATACCTTCATCACTTCTTGCATCAAACTTCCCAAGATTCTCTCGATCATTCAAGATATAACATTTGCTTCCAAATACCCGGAAATACTTCACTTTAGGCTTCTTCCCATTCCATATCTCATATGCAGTCTTACGTGTACCAATTCGAAAGAAAATCCTATTGCCAATGTGACACGAGGTGTTGACAGACTTCTCCCAAAATTTTTGAGGAATTTCCTTGTTAAGCAACATGACTCTAGCCATCTCCTGAATCACACGATTTTTCTTTCTACCACTCCATTTTGTTGTGGAGTTTTGGGAGCTGAAAACTCTCTCTTAATTCCATTCTTCTCACGGAAGGACTCGAATCTTGCATTCTCAAATTCTCTTCCATGATCACTTCTAACTTTGGCTATTGGAATCCCCTTTTCATTTTGTAATTTCTTGCACAGAATCTCCAGCCTTTCACAAGCTTCTGATTTTTCTCTAAGGAATTCAACCCAAGTGTATCTTGAGTAGTCGTCCACAATGACCATAATATATCTTTTTCCTCCTAAGCTTTCGATTCTGTGGGCCCCATCGATCAACATGAAGTAACTCCAAACAACGAGAGGTGGCTATCACATTTACCTTGTGATGACTTGCCTTAGTTTGCTTCCCCATTTGACATGCACCACAAATGGTCTTCTTTACTTTTCCAAACTTAGGAAGTCCCTCGATTGCTTCAAGTTTGGAGACTTTTGCTACTTGTTTGAAGTTGGCATGCCCAAATCGTGATGCCACGGCTCCATCATATCCACCCGAGCACTTCTACATGATATTGGTGCCGTGGGAACTATTCCATAACAATTATCCGTAGTCCGATTTCCTTCCAAAACCTGAATCCCCTCTTTATTGATGATCAAACATCCTTTCTTGGAGAATTGTACCAGGAAGTCGTCATCACAAATTTGAGTGATGCTCAAAGAAATTCGCCTTGACCCTTTTATGAACAGACATCTTTCAACGAGAGGCAAACCGGGTATCTCGATGGTTCCTTTGCCTAGGACTTGAGCATGGCTTCCATCCCCAAAGGTCACATAGTCACCCACCTTTTCTTTGAGTGACTTAAACAGTGACTTATCACCCGTCATATGGCGAGAACACCCACTATCAAGATACCACAAACATGCATTAAACACCTTTAATGAGGTATGAACAAATAGGTTCACATGTGACAGACAATCTTGACCTTCAAACACAAACTCATCATCGGGTTTCATGCTACTTTTAGATTGATTTTTCATTTTCAGATTCTCAATCATCTCACACAACTTTCTATTCTTTCTTTTATATTTCTCAATCAATGATTTTGATTCGAGATATGCTCTTGTGTAAGACAAGATTCTGATTCTCAAGATATTTCAAAGATGTGAACAAAAACTCTAGCATGTTTCTTAGTTATTAATAACTCTACAAGATCATCAGTATGACACTTTTCAGTCATATGCATAGAGACATTATCACAAACACTTGAGCTACAATTCAGCATGGTATAAACGAAAACAACAACCACAACTCGGGGGTCTAGGATCACACAAATGGTAATGAAACCAAACAGTGTGTGTACCCGCTCGATACCAATTGAAAGTTCAAAAACGTGTACAAAAACACTTTTGAATGTTTAGACCCCAAAACCAACTTAACCAACACAAGCAATATGTCAAACAATTAATGTGCGGAAACTTAACATATGCTATAATCTGGAATTGGTTAAACAACTATCTAAGTCATAATAAAATAAACCACAAGCAGAGATAATGTAAAGGCGAGAGATAGAGAGGAAGGAAGATGCAAACACAGCGATAACACCGATATGTTATCGAAGAGGAAACCAAAGACCTCGGCGAAAAACCTCTCCGCCGCCCTCCAAGCGGTAATCAATCCACTAGAAAATACAGTTGGGATACAAGGACAAAGAATAGACCCTCCAAGCCTAATCTACCCAATGCACCTAAGCCCTCCAAGCTTCTTGCTCCAACGAGGTTGCGCCAAACCTTTTTCTTCTCTAGCTTACCGGATTCCGCTACTACACCGTAGCATCAACCAATGAAGGTTGGCTCCTTCCTAATCGCTTCCCGAACTCCAAACGTCTCTCTCACGAGAGATGATAATGGTGAGAACCAGGTTTGGTATAAGGCCTCTCAAGGATTTGACAATGGAGAGGAAGAGAGTGAGGGAATTTGATGAGACTCTAAGGTAGAGATTGTGGGTGAAACAATCTGGTTTTTCTTTAGGGTTTTTCTCTCAAAATTCTCTCTGGAAGCTCTCTTTCAATCGTGGGTTAAAAGGGTATTTATACTGGAGTGGAGAGGAATGCGAAACGTTAGGTTTTTCCAAAACAGGGGGTGGCTCGCGGCTTGACCTCGCGGCTTGACTAAGTCGCGAGTTCCATCAGCGAGATAACCGTATGGCCAGATTGTCCTGTTTTGTCCTAGTGCTCCAGCTAGCATGACTGTTCATCTTCCAAAGCATGCTTGGCACGTGTGCGGTTCTCAAGCGGGTTGAAGCCGCGAGTCCAGCCATGAGTCCCAGCCGCGACACTCTGTTTTCTTGCACACTCTTGAGCAATCTTCACTCTATCTCACTCACTACCCTTACAACAATCCCACCTAAATACAGGGTTACTAAATGCTGAATTACAAGCAAATTTGGCACGGAATAAAGCCAATTAGATGGTTGAATAAATTCAACCTTACAACTCTAAACAAGATTATATTTTTTTCAATTGTTAGGGTCATATTTTATTGTAATTGGCTAATCCTTTGACAAAATGCACTTTACTTGTAATTGGGTAGATCTAAGATAGGTTTAGTACTTCAAGAAACATGTTCAAGTCAAGTATTAAAAACATTATTAAAAACATGAAGATTGTTCCAAGAAACAAGTGAAAAAATGATGTTCATTAAGTCTCGACAAATAACTCGACAGATGCCTGCCATTGAGTCTTACGATTTTCAATTTTCCAGATCTCAAAATCCGCCCCAGGCTTTTGTATTTGTTTAGGGTTTCTTTTCTCACAACCCTAGACATATATAAGGCTTATTTTAAAAGCCGTCACACACGGATACAAAGAACATGAGACTTATTTTCTCTGTGAGAAGTTACTGCGTTTGTACGCCATAGGATTTTGTAACCAATTGTTTTTTGATCTTCATCTGTTCAAATTGCTGGAGTTAGTCATGTCTTTGAATCATGCAAGGGTTAGTCACAAACGGAGGTTTGTGCATCAAGGGAAAGAAGGCTACTACAAGATCAAGTCCAATTGGATATTCGAGTGAAGGTTCAACTATAGGTCGGTATTAAAGTGAATGAATTCTAGGTAGGGATTAGTAAGTCAATATTAAGAAAGAACCTTTATTAATCTGTTGGCAATTAAGAGATGGGTCATATTGAAAAACTCATAAAATATATGATAAAAAAAAAATCACAACTTCTACATTACGCTGATTCTTGAAAGTCTTGGTCAAGTTGATATTGTGGAAAATAGGAGTCACACTAGAAAAATGGAGTCGGACCTTAGTAAAAGCATCAATCGGTGAACAGAAATAAGCCTAAGCAAAACTAAATTGGTCATCCCTAGGCTTTGTTCTCGGGGAGAATGGAAAAATGGAACCTTGGAAAATAATTGAATAGAGAAGATACTTTATCAATCAATGGAAAATTTTCTATCTCACGTGTTTCAAGGAATGATTGAGGAATGAGAAGTTGGAAATTTGGTGTATATTTCCTTTGATAATAAAGAAAATGGGACAACAAGAGTAGTGAATTTTCAGCAATTTACTATTATATTCTTATTGGTTGAAAATTTTGTGTACACTATTGTATGTATAGTACATTTGTTTCTCAACTAAATTTAAACATATAGTTGTATTATATTTAGTTTTCATTGGAAAGTGTAACACTATTTGTATTTTATTAGTCAATACAATTATATATTTGATTTTAATTGGGGATGTAATGTATTGTTACCTAACGGCCAAGAGCCTTGTACCACAATTGATTGACACTTTTCTTTTCCAAAGGAAACATCACAATTCAAATTCTTTCACCACCAATTATTGAATTATAAAATTAAAATTAAAATATAATAGGATATTGTACATAAAGCTGAATTTATTGGGGTGAAAAGGGGAAGGATGGAGAAAGGAAGGACAAAAATGAAGAAGAAAAGGAGATTTTCTCCTGTTTGGTTGGAAAGAAAAGAAGGAAGGAAGATAGTGAGGTGAGGGGGATTCTCCACCTAGGCCTATCATTCTTTTTCTACAAATAAGCAAGAAAATAAGTGAGAAAATGTCCATGAACATGAAATTTTAAAATTACCCTTTCTATCTCATTGTTTCAAATTCCAATAAGGGCATAATAGTAATTTAAATTTTCCTTCCCACTTTTTCATCATCTTTACCAAACAAACATAATAGAAAACCAAAACATTTTGTATCCTTGTACTTTTCTAACCTCCCAACGTGTTCTATTATTCCAACTAAAGAGAGCTAAGTTTACCCATTTTTATTATATATGATGAGCAAATTTTAGCATTATTTTTAAATAATAAACAAAGGGATAAAGTAGTGATTTTTTTTCTTCTTCATATTTTCCTCTCTTTTCTCTCCATTTTGGAGGTATTTAATTTTGTGGCCCATCCCATTTTCTATCCTCTCTATTTTCTCACCTACCAAGCAAGAGAAAATGCTTTTCTCTCTCATTTTCCTCTCCTATCTTTTCCATCCCTCCCAAAATCACTGAAATAAAAAATAGTGAATGAGTAGAATCTAGGTATAACCACTCACTAATTACCAATGAGTGACACTTTACCTCTGGACCACTACTCACATTCAAGTTTCTATAGAGTGCGATACTGCGATGTACTTGGGGGCCTTTTTTTTTTCTTGCCTTTGTCCATGCAAAATTTTTATAATGGAATTGGACATAAAATATTGGATCCAAACAAATATTAGCCCATTTAAATTTCTTCATAAGTTATTGGACTTTTGACCCACATTACTTCACTATACATGGTGGGTTATTTTCTATGCTACATGAGTTGAACTTCAACGCCCAATTTTGTAAGGGAGCACACGCTGCACACCACCAAAGGAGTGCTTGACAAACTCATGAGCAAGTTCTATCTCAAGCAGCATAAAACAACATTGTCTTCCTCATTAAGATTTTGGAGAATAAATCTAAATACATGGATCAACCTTATCTTCTTCATTAAGCTACTAGAGCACATAACCATGGTTTTAAAAAATTAGAACAGACAAATAATCAAAAATTGAGTTTGGTTCTTGGTTTTGACTGGACCAATTTAGGGTCCAATCATGCTGCCGGTCCCATTTTTAAAACCATGCACATAACCAACTCTCACAAGTTGCTTGACAGCTCATAAGCACTTTCCGTACACAATGGATATATGAAATTACGTGAAATATTCAAATAAATAAATAAATTCAAACTACATAGCTTTCATCTTAAATATAATCTGATGAGAACCAAAAGTATATGGCTTCATTTCATGCCAAGAGTCTTGTAACTGTATTGATACCTAGTTTTTTCAATTGAGACATCTAGGTCTCAAATCCCTCTCCTCCATTATAACTATCGAATTAAAAAAAAAAATTAAAAAAGATTTATTTCCTAATTACAATATAATAAAATAAAATAATGGATAAATTTAATGTGTTCCATAGGCTGACTTTGAAAGGTAAGATATATAGTGATAATGTGTTAGACATTTTTTATTTTTGATAGGAAGAATGCGTTAGACACTTATCTTCTTGCCTCATTAAAAATGGTTCAATATAAATAATCATGTGATGTGCACGTCATTATCTATATTATCTATAACAAGATTTCTTTTTTTGAACTGAACTTTTATGTTGTTCAAAAATACCTCTATACCCTCTGTTAAATCTTGGAGTCAAATATGTAAAATAAAACCACTACACCCCTCTCAATTTTCAAATACACATTCATCTACTGCGCACCCTTGGTGTGGTGGTCACTCTATAAGTATAAATACTTATGGAGTGGGGGGGGCAAAAGCCGGGGTTCAAATCTCCAAGAGGGAGCTTCACACACATATACGATTAGATTAGACTAGATTAGAAATTCTATCTTGTATAAAATATATATATATATATATATATATATACACATTCATCTCTAAAAGGATTTCAAATACACGTTCAAATCCATAAATAAAAAAACACATTTTTTTTTTTTACCTCACAATCGGTTCCAATTCAATGTCTGTGTTCTATTTAAATTCAAATACTAGGCCTTAAACTATTGCTCCTTTAAAAAAGGTTCTTATCCTTGTCCTTGTCTCAATTTTTTTCTCTATATCTCTATATAAAAATAGATTCCTACAATCCAACACATATGTTAATCACCTTTTAATTGAATTCAAGTTTTTAATCCCTCATCTAAACAAAATAGAGGAATTTAAAATAATAATAATAATAATAATAATAATAATAATAATAATAATAAAAAGCAAAACTCAAACAGAAACACACGTTAAAAAATAAAAAATAGCTCCCTAACTTCTTTTACAAACAAAAAAAAAAAAAAAAAAACCCTCCTTTTACTTTTAGTCTCCTAATTTTAAACTTACCCACCAGTGTGTAGTGTTTTTTTTTTTTTTTTTTGGGGGGGGTGGGGGCCATCTACCTTTTTACCTATTTACAACTTTAAACTCCCCATTATCTAGCACACACACATTTGATTACCTATTTTATTTGAATTCAAATTTCTTACTCCCCATCTAATCCAAAAAACAAAAAAAAAAAAAAAAAAAAAAAAAAAAAAAAAAAGAAGCTATCAACTACTATGAGTTTTAAATACCTTGCTCTATTTGTACATGTATATATTTCACATTTCAGCTTTTCTTTCTTTGCACAAAGACTTGATTTCCTCAATTTCTTTTTCCAATTCATCACCATATCTTCATTCAGAAAGGTACATTTGCTTTGATATTGTTTTAATTATACTTAATATTTTTTATTTTATTTTCCTTTTCTTTGAACTAATCTCATGTTAGATTTAATCTCCTATTATCATTTTATTTCTCATAACTTTTATCTCTCTTTTCCAAGTTCTTCCCACAACTCTATTGATTTGCTCTAATTTTATCTTACTTTACACAATCTTGTTTTTAGAAATTTTTTTTTCTTCACTTTTTAAACATTCATCACTCCCCTAGAATTTTGATGAAAATATTTTTTCCTAAAAAATAATATAAAAGAGCTTTTGAGCATGCGCAACGCGCATGCGTAAAAACTAGCTAGTTTTATTATAAAAATATTCATTTTGAAAATAATAGGTAGATAACACATGACCATTTTCTGTTAGTTATAGTTAACAAAATTAAGATGAAGGTTCAATTTAGATAATTATTAAACCACTAGACTCATCATACGGGCTTTACGCATGTAATAATGCTTTTTTTTTTTTTTTTTTTGTTTAATGTTATAATGTTTAGAAGTGATATATTGTAATTTTTTTTTTTTTAAAGAAAAGATAAGGTAACATAGAATAATGTTTAAAAATGAGATAGAAATAGTGTCTTAAGTTTTAAGCAGAATGAAGAAGATAAAAGAAAAAGCTTAAAACATAATTGAAGTATTTGAATTCAAATAGATAACAAATACAGATAGGAATCAGACATTTGAATACGGGATAAGAATGGGTAGTTTTTACGTGAGGTCTTGGGTTTGTTTTGGAAGTAGTAATTTTGTACTTTTTTTTTTTTTTTTGATAAACATATTTGAATTCAAATAGATAACAAATATAGGTAGGTATCAAACATTTGAATACAAATGAGAATAAATGTTTTTTTTTCCCTTTTGTACATGAGATAGTTTACTCTTTTAACCTTTTTTGTTTTTTGTAGGAAAAAAAAATTAAACTAAAGGATATGTTATTTTAGAATTTGTATGAGGATATTTTAGTACGTCAAAAATTGAAGACGAAACAGGGAAATCCTCTTATTAGTAGTATAGATAAGGGTTAAAAATACATAATTGATAGCATCAATTTGCAGCTACCCAAACCCCAAGTGTCCTTAGCACATTTTGCACTTAGATTTTCAACCAATTTAAACTTCAAGAGAGTGTAGAAGGTATCAGCATGATTTGCCAATGGTCTTTTATTTATTTATTTATTATTACTTTTTGAGATAATAAGAAATAGTTACAAATAAAATATGTTGCTTATGGCTTAAACCCATGCACTCTCCCTGCTCACCCTACTTAGAAAATGTATCCAAATGGAAATGGTACAGTGGTAATGGTCTTTCATCCGGATTGAGATCACATGTAATACCTAGGGTATTGTACGGGGTGCAATAGCTCAAATCTCAGCCTTCCATTTAATCTAATGGCTCATTCTTTTGACACCTCACCAATTCAAGCTAGCAATCCGTGTGCTCACTTCTATTTTCATTTCAGCTTCCCAAATTTGAATTTCACTAAAACTCTCTCTCTCTCTCTCTCTCTCTCTCTCTCTCTCTCTCTCTCTCTCTCTCTCTCTCTCTCTCTCTTCAATCGGGTTCTCTCCCTCACTCTCCCTAATACACCATTCTCTCAACCTCCACACTTGGTCTTGCCTCTCCCTCAACCCCATTGTCACTGCTTCCAGCCTACCCAACTCGGACCCATCGGCAAAAACAAAGAAAAAATAGTAACTCACCATATGAGATCCTAACCCCCAAACACTTGCACCCTTTTTTAGACCCGGATCAGAGAGAGTAAGGGTTGAGGTTTGGAGAGAATCAGGTAAGAGAGAAATGGATGCTTTTTTAGGATTGATCTATAGAGGGAAATGAGATTGAGAGATAGAGAAAAAGTGTTTGGTCGAAGGAGAGAAGAAGCCACCATCAGAGGTGGTGGTTATGATGAGCCAACCTTGCTGATTTGGTTCAAAGACTTGGGCTTGTTTCAGAGAGAGACCACCACTCGGTAGGTTTTCTTTTATCTCCATTTTTTACTAATTTTTTTAATAAACTCTATTTGGTTGCTAGGAAAGGAAGGAAAGTAAATAATGGTGTCACAATTTTGTTGATTGATTGATTGGTGCTGAATTTAATTCTATTTTCTCTTATTTTTTTATGTTTTTAGTTTTTAGCTTAGGAATTGAAATCAAGTCTTATATTGCCCGCATTTTTGTCAATTGTTTAAAAATGCTTAAATCCGTGTAATTTGTATTCGGTGGGTTTATTATTAGGTTCCTAATGATGAAAGTTTGAACCTTTATGAGCTATTTGACCAAAACATGAATGTTCAATACATTGAAAGGCTTTCATAGGAAAATTTTGACAACATATATTTCCATTTGGAGGTAATTACATAATATTGACTTTAAAGACTTCTTATAGATGTGTTGTTAAAAAGGCATGCTTTTATTGTGTTGAATGATTCATATCAACTGTCACTCCTTAGATATAGAAGAAACTAAATGGGTAGCACAGATGATCAAATTCTTAATTATATAAAATTTACTTTTTCATATTTTCAATTGTCCTGGCATCCCTAGAAATTGCTACGAGATGCAAATCATTAGCCGTGATGTTTGTTATTTATAATTTCTCTAATGAAATTAGTTCTTTAATCTTAGTCTTTTTATTTAATTTGTAGTCACTTTCGGTTGCATGTTTTTTTAATAACTTGCATTAGTTCCACAACTCAAATGAAAACCATAATAGCTCAGTACTATTCTTTGAGTATGGCTGAATATGTTGTGATTGAATTTTTGTATGATGGTTGATGATGCCGTAAAGAATCACCAGTGAGCCACACGATCTTCACACACTCGAAACGATACACCGCACAAAGAAAGAGAGAAGAACTAACAAAGAGCACCCGTGTGGTGCTGGCCAAATACCCTCCGAAGGTCAAGTTAGAACTATTCTCACAACTCTAGAGTGCTAAAGAGGATAAATTATGTGTACCTGTTTTGTGAGGGTCTTTGGGTTTTTATAGTAGTGTAGAATCAGACTCCCATGCTTGCGAAGTCTTTTCCATATAGGGAAGATCCTCATTAATGGGCGTATTTTCCAGAATCCTCTTTGTGTTAGAATTATATTCATGATGGGATTCTACAAGCTAGGGTTAATCATGAGACGCAAGTCGTTTCCTTTTAGGATTTCTTGGAGACCACATAATGAGCAAATTAGTGCCACATGGCCCATTGGTCCGTCCACTCCCGAGCAATCATACCGGATCCGTCCACATACCTTGACCTATTAGGCCCATACAAATGGACTCGTCATACATAACTCTAATCCGTCATCATCACTATTCTTCCTCTTTAGTTTCCCCCTCACCCCGTGAGTCCGTACTCTTTGAGTGGACGGACACGCAGGTGATGGTTTAATTCTTTTGATTTAATGCCCCTAGTCTAGACAGTGGCCCTAGGGCAATTAATGATGGATGCGTGGCGTTTGTTGAATGGTTGATCACGGGAATCGAAATGCCCCTTCGTCTTCCGTGTCGTTCACCCTATATAAATTAAGATTTCTTCTGTTCATTACTTTACTTTCTCCAAAAACTCAAGATCAGAGTGCACCCATCATTCTTGTCGAAAGCCAATATCGTTCATCCATTGCATCCATCAACATTACTTGTCATTATTTGAATCCGGCCTGGTAAGCATCTCATCCTTTTTACTTCAAGTTTTTATGCATTTACACTTTTCTGAGACACTTACACGTCCGTCAACCATTATAGTATTATCAATCTTAGGCTTTACCGTCACGTGTAGGTCATGTTTAGTGCGTAAAGTAATCAGTCATTTGTCTGCGATGGAATGGGCTACGATGAAATGTACTTATCAGGTCACAAAGACCATGACAGTCCCAGTGAGAGGAGTCCGTCAAGATCCTTTTCAATGGATGAGGATTCAGAGATGGAGAAATCAAATGCTAACTCTAGTGACGGTCTGATGGATGTTGATCCTCCGATCCAATCCGTCATAGGACCTGATGGGCTTAGAGAGTTCATCCTTCTACCCTTATGGACGGTCAACGACTTTAATTCCAAAATCAAAGAAACACACTTTAAAACACTTAGGGATAAGTTCCAAATACTCGACAACATACCTATGTGTCTACCCTACAAAACTTAGAAGTGTTATTATGAGGGTCTAGAAGACTTAGGGGTTTATGAGCAAATGTTGAAAGCGGGGCTCGGGTTTCCATTAAGCACCCTTCATCGTCGCCTCCTCCAATATCTTGGATTTTCCGTCAACCAAATCTCCCCTAATGCTTGGAGGGTTTTCCTTAGTGTGGAGGTCCTATACGGCGCTATATCCGACGGGGCACGGAGGTTGACGGTGGAAGAATTCTTCAATCATTCTTTGTTCACGAGATTACCTAGTCCAAGGGCATGTACAACTTCGCGCATAGGAGCTCGTTATTAAGGCTTATTTGTGAGAATCCTAACTCCAACAGAGATTGGAAGAGTTGTTATTTCTTTTTTGAGGGTGACGAGTGGATGTGTCACCCTGGTGACACTCAATTCATGCCCGTTGACAAAACATGGGCATAATGCCACCGTCAAGTATGCATACGTCAGCAAACATTTGTTTATATTTTAACCGTTCTGCAATGCATAACTATCCATCTTTCTATACAGCTTGAAACTGTCCTCCAGTCTCAATTGAGCAATTCAGCTTCTTGGAGAACATTTTTAACAAAACCAAACTTGAAGAGAGGATGTGGGCCAAATTGGTCAACCTAAACACGTTGCATTGGTATTGTGATGGACCTAAATCGACCAAAGCCGCCCTTTGATACGAGGCCCAAGTCCGAGCATGTAAGTCTATCACCATCAGCTTTTTGTCTTTCTTATTTCAATCTTCAATGTCCGTCCTCTATTTTTTTTTTTTTTTTCTAAATGGATGTTGCTAAGAGAAAAGCCGTCATCAAACAAAACGCAATAAAAAAGAAAGAGGTTGAAGGCGAACTTAAGGAGATGGGTGAGTCCAATCCGTTAAAGAGGAAGCCTCGGGAGAAGCAGAGTCGTCAACCTAAGAAACCCAAAATAGTGTTAGAGCCCGTCGTGGGTTTAGAGGCCGAGGGCATGAAAACGGTCACTCCTACCAAGCATGGAGTTGGGAAAGGTTTAATGAAGGGCCCGTCCATAACCCAAGAAAAACCACCCATCCTCCTGTGAGAGGACTCCAAGTACACTCTTGAGAAGCTTTCGTCAATCGTATCAACTGGCGACTATGAGGACTTAGGTAATTATGCTACTAAGGCCATGGGGGAGACGGAGCTGTTTAGTCTTGTCCGGGTATGTTACATCATCCACTTCCTGTTTTTCCGTTCACCTAACTTTGCCACTAATAACCTCTATTTTTAGGCTATGGTGATAATGAAGGGGTTGATAGGACGGTGTCTGAATCACAAGATGGCACTCAAGCGCATCGGGCGAAAGCAAATAAGACGGACGAGGAGTTGAACAACCTTAAGACTTGGAAAGTTAATATGGAGAAGAAACTTTCCCTCTCGGAGAAGGTTAGGAAGGAGCTTAATCAGCAGGTTAAAACGTTAGGGAAGGTCTTGGAAGACAAAGAGAAAGAAATCAAGGATGCCAAGGACCAACTCTATTAGTCCAAAGAAGCGGCGATCCGTGAATACCGCGACTCTGACGCCCTCCTGGAGGATTTTGGGACCTCCTACGCAGACGGTTTTGACGATGCTATCCGTCAGAAAAAGAGAGCTTATCCCGACCTTGATTTCTCTCAACTTAGCATAGACACACAACCCCAAGCTCTTGTTCAACCCGTCGCCTTTAAGAGCATAGAGGATTTGTTTGCCGACAACGCAGCCCCTGGTGACGGGGATTCGGTTCCTCTTGAGAACCAGGCCCAACTTGTTGATGGTGACATCCGTCACCCTGCAATCGTTAAAGACACTGTTAAAATCACCTCCCCTCAACAGTAAAATGTTATCATTCTATTTTTTTGGGTTGTTACTATTTTGGAAACAATCTTTTGATTTTTATCCGTAATTTCGTGGCATGTAAAAATAGTACTTTAAATATGTAGTCTTGTGATTTAAAGATCTTCTTTTTAGATGCAACCGTCTTCTTGGTAAAATGTGAATTGTTAATTTTAATACCCTGTCGTGCCTGTTATAACTTTTTACAACTTTCATTGGGGATCTGTCCTTTAGGATGAGTTCGTCCGCTCGGTGATTGTCAATTTAGTTGATTTAGATCCGTTCTTTATGAAAGGTTACTATTATAACCTAATCTTATACGGATGTATTCACATAACTAAACAAGTTCGTCCATTTGTGCAATGGAAGCCTTTTGATCAAAACATTAGTTGGACCCGTCCATTAAATGGACTTGGTTATTATTCATTTTAGGACGAGTTCGTCCGTTTGTGAGCTGTGAATATTTATTCCTTGTTTTCAAATCGGATTCGTCCATCTTGTAGTTGGATGATCCGTCCACCTTATGGACAAAACTTTCATCCATCACATTTCGATCCTCTAGGAGTGAACCATTCATTTTGTGGATCAAATAAAGTTTTCATCCATCTTGGATGAACCGTCCACCTTGTGGACTTTATAGAATTTCTGTCCTTATTGGATGGACTCGATTTTCCACCATTCTTGGATGGACCGTCCACTTTATGACTACATGAAATTTCCACCCGGGTGCTTGGATGAACCGTCCACTTAATGGACTTAATAAAATTTTCTCCCTTTTTGGATGGACCGTCCACTTTATGGACTACATGAAATTTCCACCCTTCTTGGATGGGCTGTCCACTTTATGGAATTTTTAAAATTTCCAACCTTCTTGGATGGGCCGTCCACTTTATGGACTCAATAAAATTTCGTAGAAAGCACAACAGTCATATTTGAATAATTCCCCTTATTATTAAACCAAAAAGTAGTTCTTTAAAGAAAAAACAAGTTTAAAAATAATGCTTAAAAGCAAAACTAAACTGTCTATGTAGTTAAAACTAGGAAACTGGAAAATGTAGCAATAATTAACTTAAAAACTTGGTAAAACTCGAATGAAATGAGGATCCGTTGGGTGTTGATTTTCATGTCGTCATTCTCACTGGTAGTATTTTCGTAGATGCTCGGTGTTTCATGGATGTTGCAGGTGTCGTCCATCTAATGTCTCCGGATGGTAGGTTCCTTTCCTTTGCCATGATGTAACACTGTAGGGACCCTCCCGATTGGGGCCGAGCTTTCCTTGGGCGGGATCTCTACTAGCGCCCATTACCTTCCTCAAGACGAGATCTTCGACCTGGAAGTCCCCGTGTCTAACTCTAGAATTGTAGTGCTTGGCCATGAGGTTCTGATACCGTGCCAATCTCTGTTCTATCAAGCCCGACTTCGTCTAGTAAATCTAGCCGCAAGCGCATGGCCTCGTCATTCCTCCGTTCGTCATGATTGTCCACCCCGTAGCTTGTGAGTCCAACTTAGGCTGGGATAACTGCTTCACTCTCATATGCTAGTCGAAACGATGTTTCCCCGGTGGGTCATTCGGTATGCCCACAAAACACTCGGAAGTTCATCTGGCCGGATGCCCTTTGCCCCCTCGAGTTGAGTCTTGATGATCTTGAGCAAGGATCGGTTCATAACCTCTACCTGTCCGTTGGCCTGCGGGTGGCGGGTGATGAGTAGTGGTTATTGATCCCTATATGGAAAATACTTGTTGCGCAAGCATGGGAGTTTGATTCTACACTACTATAAAAACCCAAAGACCCTCACAAAACAGGTATACATAATTTACCCCTCTCTAGCACTCTAGAGTTGTGAGAATAATTCTAACTTGACCTTCAGAGGGTATTTGGCCGACACCACACCGGTGCTCTCTGTTAGGTCTTCTCTCTTTATTGTGCAGGTATCATTTCGAGCATGTGAAGATCGTGTGGCTCACTGATGATTCTTTACGGCATCATCAATGGTGAGCCTGTGTGTGTCCTTGGTGTAAATATGTATTATGGTTATAGCTTTTGTTTGGATTTGAAACCAATGAATGGTGGTTGGATGGGCTTTTCATATATTAGTGTAAAAAAATTGCAGTGGGTGAGTGTATTAATCTTCTTGTTGGTTTTTCCCCTTTACTTTGATTTTTTTTATTGCCTTGCCTATTGCTGTTACCACTTAAGCAATTTCAGGAGTTTTTTTTTTTCTTTGACATAAACTGGAAATTCTATTGCTTGGTCATGAGCTATTCTAAAATTCCTTATGGCAATTTTCTTTTTTGTCCTAATTTTTCTTAAGTGCGTGCTATTTTCCTAAATACGGATTGACCATGCACTATGCAGCAATGTATTATTTTGGTAGGATAATATGTTTGGCTTGTTGTTGTTCATTTTATACATACAATCTATGGCTATTGACAGATGAACTTGTGAGGAATTTTTTTGTTATCTTGAATTGTTACTAATCATACTTTATAAGTTCAATTCAAATTTTAGGTAATGAATTACATATTTTTATATGTTTGTTAGTGCATGCCCAAAATATTATGGGTTCTTGGTTCAAAATCATCTTCCAAAATTTTGTGATTTTATTTTTCTTTTAATAAAATGTTAAGTTGTAGAACTGAAAGAGTAAATTAAATTAAATTGAAAGAGAAAAATGGTTTGGTGTTGTTTGTGTGGTGCTAAATTGCACTTTGAGTTGTAGAACTTGTGTTCTTTTTGTATGGTAATGAATCGTTGACAACTTGTGTTCTTTTTTCTATAGTAATGAATTTATTAATGTTTCATATGATAAAAAAAATATGTTATTTATTCTTTGTGGTAGAAGTCTGACTAGTAAGTTCAAATTATTGACTATAATGATTGTAACATAAAAAAATAGAAATAAAAATTCTATGGTTACTGTACTAATTGAAGTTTTTTTTTTTTTTTTTTCAACATTGGAGGATGACATAGAAGCCAACGCTACTCAACCTACCATAAAGCTGGCTTTGTTCATGAATTTTTTTTTTTTTTTTTTTGGAGAAATTGTACATGAAATTTTAGATGTAAAGAACATGACTCATATCTATTTTGGTTGGGATTATAATCAAGACGTGGCGTTTTGGCTTTCTTGAAACACTTTGTAATCACATATTTATATTATAAAGTTAATTTAGCTAGGCTATAAAGCCTTTTATTTTGGGTTTTGTTCATTTGGTTGTGGATAAAAATTACAATGAAATTTTGTTGTTTACAACAAGTGACAAGTGAATCTGGTGGCTCTACTACAAGCATAAATGGTCTTTTCTTCTTTTTAGTACTAGATGGTATAGGGACCATAATTATTAGCTTGTCTCTGAGAAGAAATTATTAGCTTTTATGTGCTCTGGTTGTGCCTTTTATATAAGAACTTATCCATAAACTTTCTCAAGAATTTATCAAGTTTTACAATACTATGGATCAAATTGGAATTATGAGGAGAAGTTTCTCCACAGTAATTTAACTAGTGTCTTTTGTGGAATTGAGGAACAAACAAGGTTATGTTTTTTTGGGAAATTGTATGATTAACGTTGCTTATCCTAGTGAACAATGCCCCCTTCCCTCTCCCAAAAAAAAGAAAAAGAAAAGAAAAGAAAAGAAAACCAATCCAATTCATTGTAATGAGCTTTTTTTTAAAGCAAATTCAACACAATATAACCAGTTTCTCTAACTCTATAATTACAAATATAAGGACCACGATTAACCAAAGAAAAAGTGAATGTAATGGATAATGAATCAGATGCATATCTATAGTTGTCAAGGTGTCACATTGATTTATAATAAGCAAAAAATTCAAAATTTAATCTACAATACAACATAATAGTTTGACTCCAAGAACATATCATTCCCCCAAGAACAATTCCAGTTAATACGGGGGCCTCGAGCAAAAGCATGTAAAAGAAATCGGTTATCCTTCCCTAAAACGAGTTCTCTTCAAGGAGCTTCTTGAATCAAGCACGTATATGTGATGAAGCATAAAAATTTTAATCACTTGCATTTAAAAAATGACCAAGATTTCCGTACATAACATTGCATTTAAAAATATTAATCACTTGCATATATAATTAATGTTTAACTAGAAGTTACTCAAACATACACATGTACAATCAAACATGTTTGAGTAGCTTCTTCAGTTACAAAAAATTATCCAAAAAATTTGCTACATGTGTAATCAGTTGTCTAAATAGTCAGATATGTTGTCCAAGAAACTATCCAAGGCAAAGTTGTCCAAAAATATTATCCATCGTGCAATATACTATCAAACAAACTGTCCAAAAAATTTTGTCCATCATATTGCAATATCAATATTAGCCTAAAAATATGTCAAAAAAATCAAGTTACATTTTAAAATTAAACAAACATGAGAAAATTTCACTATAATTGAACTTACCATTTATTAGTTTTTAACATACCAAAAAAGTGTTGTGTTTGCAAGCAAGCATTTGTATTTTCAACACATGGAGTTAGTGCATAATTGAACCTAACTTCATTTCCCTGTGTATATATAAACAAATAAGTTTATTCGATAAACATGTATGAAAAAATTTATTTTTTACTTGACCAATATTCACATGATTTGATACTTGAGACGATGATGGAGTTAAGGTGGTACTAATGAATGTTGCCTATGTAATCACAATGATTATAAGAGTAAAAGTGTAAGAAATAATCTAGCTACTTATGACTACAAAACATAAAACATATAAACAACTATGTTTATTCAAAATTTCATGTATGAAAACATTTACATTTTTCCCGACAAACATCTGCACGATTTGATACTTGAGACAATGATGGAGTTAATGGTGCCTATGTAATCACAATGATTATAAGAGAAGCAATTTACGAAATTATCCTCATGAAGCAGGCAATCATACTAAGAACATGTATGGCACATTGTTTTTTTCACAATTTTTAATTTAAATCTGTGTTTTTGTTTACAGCCCTTCTTGCTTACTCTGTTGGTTTCTCATATGCTTTTAGTTGCATTGGCATATGTTTTGAGAGAATTCTCTTGCCGCACTATGCAATGAATTAAAGAATACTCTTGTAATTAACAAATATACAAAATATATACTATTATAAATATAAAAGAATGAATGTTTTTCATTGAAAATAAAAGCTAAAATTTTTTGTACCAACATTGTGCTTATCATATATAAGAATTGCAATAAACCAATATATGATCATGAGAGATGATGACCCAATTGATAAAGGATAGTTTCAAGCTAAAATTTCTTAAGAAACTATTTAAGTGTATCATACCTATACAAGGACAAACATTCAATTATAAAAATTTTCTATCCCTATGACAGTAAATTTTTATCATTAAATTTTGACCGCAAACTTGACATGCAAAGACTAAAACACTACAGTTTAAACATATCCAGGACCTAAGAACATAGAATTCAACCAATGTAACATCTATGTAAAATAGGGATTTTAGTCAGTATCCCCATATCACTTTGGCCATCCATTTCTTTAATTTTGCTAGATCATATTTCACATATCCATTTGAAAATGTGCAATATTCAAGTTGCAAACAAAAAAACTACCCAAAAATATTCCTCAAAACAAAAACTAAATAATGATTCAATGGTGAAATATATATCACTTGTAGAACTAAAATCAAACCCCAACTATCATAACCCTTGGCCCAACTCTCCTCTTACCCAAAAAACAATTTTTATTTTGATTCAATGTATACAAAAGAGAGAACTAACCTCCTTGAGTCATTCGATGTTAAAAGCAACCTAGGAATCAAAGATGGACCAGCGGTGATCGTGCCAAATGAGATTTTGGGGATTTTCCGATGATACAATGGCCAAATCTTGTCGGAACCACCGATCTAGCTATTGGCTGCGTTGCTTGAGAGAGAGATTCACTCCTTGAGAGTTGAGACAGCTTCACACTTGGAGACAAAAGAAAGAGGGAGAGTGTGAGTGTTTAGGGGTTAAGAAATTTCAAATGGTAAGATGTAATTTTTTCTTTATTTTGGCTAACAGGTCCGAGTTAGGTATCTTTGGCGGTGACGATGGGTTGAGGAAGAGGTAGAAAACAATTGCAAAGGAGGGTAACTACGCAGAGAGAGAAACGATGGGTTTTGAAAAATTTTAAGGGTGAAAGGGTCTTTTTAATATTTGGTGAGGTGTCAAAAGAATGAGCCATTGGATTAAATGAAAGGCTAAGATTTGTGCTATTGCACCCATACAATACACTAGGTATTGCATGGGATCTCAATCCCTTTTATCTTTGCCTTAATGAATAATGACACAAGTACGACAGTAAGAAGAGAGGGCAATCTAAATAGAAATTGGGAAATTTTATTACTGTCAAAACAAAATGAGAAAGCTTAAAGAAAGATTAATTACACTTGCTCTCTATATATACAACAACCTTAGTATTAGATTTAGTTGGAGCCAAAACAAACAAATTAACTAATTTCTAAACATGCCAATCAGTGGATGACATTTGTACAAGCACTAACAAACTAAAAGGCTAAACACGTGTTTAATCTGTCAACCTGTGTCCTCTTTGTTTAAATGAAACGGCATCGTTTCCGTTTTAGTTTCTTCATCTTGTCACTTAATAAATATAGAGAAATGATATATCCACAATATTTTTACAACAAATTCTAAGTGGCAGTTTATTACTAGTTGTTATTGTTAAAGCAAAAAAAGTAATCTTAGTGTTAAGTTCAAATTTGAACTAACAACAACTAACCACCTATAATTTGTTGTAAAAATGTTGTGAAAATATTGTGGACGTAGCATCTTTCATAAATATAAAATGGTGTTGTTGCTTTCCTTCTCTTCTGACTTCATCTTTCTTTTGTTAAACGACACATCCCTTTTCTCTTGTTTCTCTTGAAACTTCACAACGTCCAATGGTAAATGCCAAAGCAATAGCATACCACCTCGTAAATGGATGGGTTTCGCTTCTTAGCTCAAGAGCTTTGCTACTGACAGTAACGTCCCCCATCTCTTTCTCTCTCTCAATGTAATTGATTCTTAGATATTTGAATTTTGCTTTGTCATTCTCATTTCATGTTGCTTTGGTGAATACATTTCTATGTCTGATTTTGGATTTTGAATGTGAATTTTAATAAATATGTTTTCTTTGATTAGTACTAATAATAAGCTGAATAGTAAAATAAGTTGGCAAAATTAATTATGTCAAACGTACACCTAGGTCTATCCATAAATGAAAAATACAAAAATGAGGTTTCGACAATTCTAGAATTTTTACCTTTTGTATGTGACTCTATTTATAATGAATCCTAATCTTAGAATAGCTAGAAGTTGAATAAACTGAATCAAATTAAATCCTTTATGACATCATTGTAGCCTTACTCTTTATTAATTTTCTCACAAAATTTGTTAAAAAGCTCGGAAACTTAAAAGTTAGTTTTACCCGTGCACATGCCAAAAGTTATAGGGTCATGCTAATAAGTGCTCTTAGGGCATTGGTTAACAATCCAGCTAAAAAAAAAAATTTATGGAAAAAGAAAAAAAAAAAAGCAATTAATATCTTGATAACTTTTTTTATTTCTCATAAAAATGATGTCAAAACTTTTCTAAAATGAATTATTAACCAATACCCTAAGGGCACTCGTTAACATTTTCCAAAGTTATAATTCGATCTTCTTAGGTACATAGGAGTGAGTGGTAGCATTGTATTAGGCAATGAAGCCTATATTCTGGAAAGAAGAAAAAGACATGGTAGAGCCGCATTGTCTGATAAATAATTCTGATTTTATTATTTCAAAGAGGTAGCAAACACATCAAATATAGTTTACGTACATTAATTATATATGACAAATAAACATCAAGTACAATACATTTATATAACCCGTAGTTCCATTCAAACTTCATCCTCCGGTTCCCCCTTGCAATTACTTGTGACATAGAAAATACAATAAAAAGTATAACATGGAACTATGGAAGCACAACCTTACATGTAATTATTCACCTTGCCTGCCTTCTTAAGTAACTTCCCTCAAATTCATCATGATCACGAACCAAACCTGCACTGACCAGATAATGAAGTGAAATTATATAAAAGGAAAGATGAATTAGATGTAATGTAACTAAAAAATGATTTCTCTATTTAAATTACCTTCAACCTTAGGATTCAATCTTCCTTCGTAGACGAGTCACATTCACTGAGATCACCACAAAAAGTCTATCTTTCATTTTATCGACAAAGTGGAAGTAAGCATGTCTTCAAGACTTCTTTACCACCAAAGTACCACAAACTCCACAACATCCCACAATAAACCCCAGCGCAATACTTACGTAGAACCATAACTCTTCATACCCTTCATTGTTGCCATCTAAATTTTCTTGATCTTTATGTTCTGGACCCTTGTCACTAGGTGTTGAGCAATTTGTTGGTAATGGAGGCCCACAGAGTTGTGTGTTACCAACATAATTGGAGGGATCGTTAAAGGTTTGGAACTACTTGGCCGTTGGAATTTGTCCAGACAAGTTGTTATACGACAAGTTCAGACTACTTAATGCGGTGATCAAAGTCATGCTTTGAGGAATGGGGCCTGAGAGAAGATTGCATGAGAGGTCAAGAGTTTCTAAATATTGTAGGTCTCTAATATTATTTGGTATCTTTCCAGTCAGGTGGTTCAATGACAAATTTAGGGTATCTAGTTTTGATAGATTTGTTAATTCTATTGGGATTTCCCCTGAGAGATTGTTCTGTGAAAGATCTATGGTATTTATGATTGGGTAACCACAGTCCAACTGTCTTCCCTTCGACACCAAATCCATATGCTCCAGGTTAGAATGTGCATCGAACAGCGAAATAATTGTAGGATACAAATATTGGTAACCACCCAATCTACCAAAACATGTAGGAATAGATCCTGAGAGACTATTATGCCCAAGGTCCAAGACATGGATTTGGTTGCAATTACACAATTCTTCAGGAATGTTTCAAGAGAGCAAGTTGCCTCGTAGGCGTAATGCCACTATTGAAAAAAAATCTTTCTCCAATCCATTTTGGTATAATTCCTGAGAATCTATTGTCTCCAAAATCAATTGCAAATTTGTGAGAACAATTTTTTAGGGATGAAGAGAGGTCGCCAAAAAGATTATTGTTGCTCAATTGCAACCATATAAGAATAGGTAGTGAGCACATTGAGTTTGGAATACCACCAGAAAGATTATTCTTGGAAAGATCCACAGAATACAAGTTTTGCATACCCTTCCAATGATCATGGATTTCTCCAGACAAATGATTGTTTGAAAGATCAATAAGAAACAAATTCTTTAGTTTGTTTATGGACGGGGAATGCTACCGTTCAAAAAGTTCATGGAGAGATCTAAGTTGAACAATTGCGGCATTTCTTGGAAGATTTTTATCGGTATCTCTCCAGAAAATGAATTATTCCTCAGATAAAGATTTGTCACAGTAGTCCATAAAGGGAGTGAGCCCTCTAGAAGATTGAAACTCAAATCTATAGATGCAGGAAAATTAAATTTTAATGACCCAGGAAGATTTCCACTTAATTGGTTATGAGAAAGATCTAGATTATAAATTTGTGAAGACGAGTTCCATAACCAATCGGGTATTGTGTCTAATATTGCAGCATTTTTGAGAGTGATATCCCACAAGTTTTTGTGTGTCCTAAGCCATGCAGGAAATTCAGGGCCTAATTGACAGCCATCAGCTTCGATGAGGGATAGATCAAAGGAGGGAATCCAGTTATGACTCACATTAAGAACTAAAAGATTGGTAGTTGATGACAAAGATAAACTGCTCAGTTTTGTGAGATTTAGGAATTGAATTTCAGATATGATTCCTTCCCAAGAATTGCCGAAGAGATTCAATTGTGTCAACTCTGTAAGTTGTCCAATACTATCCAAAATAGTTCCACTCATCTTGTTATAAAGAAGGTCTAATTCTTCCAAACGAGACAAATTTCCTATATTTTCTGGTATTGGACCTGAGAACGAGTTTACAGATAGATGAAGAAGTTTCAAGCCTTCAAAATATCCCTAAGAAGAGGGCAAATTCCCACTCCTCGAAAAATCTACCTCTTCTAGACTACTATTACCGCATCCCTGCTAAGTCCTGGAAAAAATCTGTTATTTTGGCACTAATATGATAATTTGATGATAGACCTAAACTTCGCAAATTACATAGGATACCCCTTGCGATCTCAGGGATGGAACCCTTGAGATTACAGAAGTTAAGTTGGAGATTTGTGAGGGTAGTGAGGTTAAACAACCACTGGGGAATTAAACTAGAGTTGAAGTCATTAAAAGAAAGATTGAGGATGGAAAGAGAAGTTAAGTTAACAAATTGAAGAGTTTGTGGAAGATTTTGAAGTTCACAACCGGAGAGTCCAATTTACCAAACGATGAATAAGAGAGATCAAGGAAACTCAACTTATTGAGGGAACCAATGAAATTTGGGATGGGAATTCCTTGAAAATCATTGTTGCTCAGGTCCAAGAAATTTAGATATTTTAGATCAAGTAAAGAAGGAGATAACTCACCACCCAATGTTAACTCCTTACAAAATACACCACTACCTGCTACCTGATTGCAAACAGGTTGGCTTTTGAGATCAAGTTTAATGTCGTGACCTGTTCGATTGTTACAGCCCACTCCTAACCAAGTGCAGCAATCTTGGCCAACCCAAGAAGAAAGACCATTTGAAGGATCCTTAAGCCCTTCTTTAAATTTAAGAAGAGCTTGCCTCTCCATCTCAATGCAAACCACAGAGCTATTCCCAGCACTAGAATCGGACAATATAGCCTCAAGTGAAATGAATTTAGTTGACAAAAGAAGGAAATGGAAACTGAAGAGTAGAAAGGTGGTTTTCAGGCTAGCCATTGTTTCTTGACACCTTACAAAGTTGAAGGTTTAGATGCTTCTTATAAACATAAAACATGGAGATTGTCTATTTTAGATTTTTTTTTTTTTTTTTTTCCGCTTTCCTTTGTATAATTTATTTATTTATTTGCTATTTCATAAGTACAAGAAAACATAGCTCTCAAAAAAAAAAAAAAGTACAAGAAAACATACAAAATCATGCGGAGAAGAAATCTGGAGTTGACTCTATGTTAGGTATTTGAATACCAAAATAGATTTATCATGCGGCCGGCCGGAATAAATTATATTAATTACTTGGTGTTGGTGGAAATCATGCACTTGGACTTTCTTTTGATTCTTATAGTGAATTGCTGGCCGGTATTTGTTTCTTTTGGACAAATAATAACTTGGATCCATCTGTTTTGATTATTTAACAGAGAGGATGTTTTATAAGGAGAATATTTGGAATTTCCTTTGCATATAAAATCCATATATCTATCTTCCTGGTTCTAGGTCCCAATTAAATTTTCTGGTTGGAAAAATTTGGCTCTAAATAAGTTTAAAGTTATTTTGCTTCAACCTATTATATTGCAATTGAAGAGATTATCTATGTATAGTTTTAATCACATGAATTTTTTAATGAGTCATGTGATTTGTTTAAATAATATATATAAATAGTCTTATAATTTGTCATGTAATTGGTTGAAAAATATAGTTCCAAACATATTTAGAGTATAATTTTTTCTTTTCTGCTAAGAGTAAATTAATTAATCACTGAATGCACCCACCAAAAATTTTTATTAAGTACTTACTTGAATGCTTGTTAGGTTGAAATTTAGGATAAGAATGGTTATTTATTGAGATTTCATAATTAAAAAATTTCTAACAAAAAATTGAGAATTATAATTTTCATGAAAATACCAATTTCCATTAAATGAAGAACTCTAACCCACACTATGAAATATCAATTCTTACATATCGTATAAATGAGAATAATAGAATTAATTTTATAAAAATGTTTAATTTCTTCACACCTATAAAAATTTTATTGATGTTCAACGGTGCTTTTATCATTTTAAAAAATTATAAATAATTGTCAAATTACTGATTTTGTTATTCTTTAGTTACTAAATAATATAAGAATTTTTTTTTTTTAATTATGACTTATATATCATTAAAAGCCCATATTTTTATGATACAATTTAAATTAAAATTCTAAGCATATCGATTCTAAACAACATAAATAGATTTATCAAGCGGCCGGCCGAAAAAAAAAAAAAAATCAATAGATTATATTACGGAGGGTTGAATTTATCATGCGACTAGCCGGAAAAAGTTATATTACGTGGTGTTGGTGGAGAACATGCACCTGGACTTTCGCATAAGTATATTTTTCCTTTGATTCTTATCTTGCATTCCTGGCCGGTATTTGTTTCTTTTAGACAGGTAAAGAGCAACATCATAATAACTTGGATCTGTTTTGCTTATTTAACAGAGAGGATGTTTTATAAGGAGAATATTCGGAATGAATTCCCTTTGCATATAAAATCCATATATCTATCTCTTCCAGGTCCTAGCTAGGTCCCAATTAAATTTTCTTGTAGGAAAACGTTTTGCTCTAAACAAGTTTAAAGTTATTTTGCTTCAATTTACTAGTTACTACTATATTATAATTGAAAAGATCATCTATGTATAGTTTTAATCACATAAATTTTTTTAATAAGTAATGTGATTTGTTTAAACAATATACATAAATAATCTTATAATTTGTCACCTAATTGGTTAAAAAAGATAGTTCTAAATAGATTTAGAGTATAATTTTGTCCTTTCTGCTAAGAGCAAATTAATCACGGAATGCACACTTCTAAACTTTTTATTAAGTGCTTGTTTTTTACGTAGGAATTTAGAATAAGAATAGTTAATTGTTGAGATTTCGTAAAAACAAAATATTGAGAATTATAATTTTCATGAAAATGCCAATTTCCATTAAATGAAAAACTCTAACCCAAGCTATGAAATATCAATTCTTGCATATATCATATGAGTAAGAATTACTTAAATTCATTTTTTCTTAAAAATAATTGTAAAGAATTAATTTCAAAACAAAAATGTTTAATTTCTTCACACCTAGCCACAAAAATATTTAAAGGATGGTTTTATCATTTTTAAAAAATTATAAATAATTGTATTACTGATTCTGTTATTCTTTAGTTACTAAATGATATAAGAATATTTTTTTTTTTAATTAAGACTTATATCATTAAAAGACTTTATTTTTATAATACAATTTAAATTAAAATTCTAAGCGTATCTAAACAACATAAATAAAAACTATCAGGATTTTTAATTCTCATGAATTTAAAAGATCAAGAGTTTATAATTATTTAGATTTAAAATTAATACGCCCTAAGGGGATCTATGACTCTTAGCAGTTGGAAGAGTAAGGCAAATAGCTCTTAATTTATTTCACTTATAATTAGTTAGAGTTGTTACCTGAAAATTAATATGGATTAAGAAGTTCATTTTAAAGTAACAAAGAAATGCCCCATGGGCGTTGCAAGCGGGAAAATGAAATTATTTATATTAAGAGAGATAGCCTGGTAGTTTGTCAACTCTCAATGCTTAATTTTGCACTTTTGTTTAATAAAAGTCAATCCATAAAAAATAAATAAATAAATAAATAATTAGAGAGAGATTGCAGCAAATATATATATATATATATATAAACAATCACATGTGATTTATGGTTTAAAAAAATATAAGCTAATACCATGTGTAATTTGAACTTCTTCTAAAACAAAAAAGTATAATTTGAACTGTATGATAATTATACTCGTGCATATGCACGAAGTTATACACAAGTTATATTAAGAGTGACAGTCTGGTAGTCTATCAACTCCCAATGCTCAATTCTGCACTTTTGTTTAATAAAAGTCAGTCCATAAAAATAAAAAATAAAAAATAAAAAAAAAAAAGAACACATTAATTGCAGCAAATAATAATAATCACAATAATAAGGGTACATTTATGAACTCTTAAAGCATGCACATCAAATGTGCTAAAAATTTAGCTTTTGACACCTCAAAAGTTATTTGATCTATTTTACCTCTCCACTTTACAATACACTCTACATCAAATCTTCTATTTTTACATACAATCCATTAAAATAATATAAACAACCCAACATATTAAATTATTAATTTCTCTATAACCTTTCTATCTCTCACTTCTCTCTCTTCCTCTCCAACCCATGAAAATAAATGAATTAAATAATAGTAGCGCAACATGCTACAATGGTCGACTATTAGTAGTTGATCACGGTAGCATGTTGCTAAATTTTTTTAGCTTTAGCACCTTTGATATAGCATGTATTTTGGTGTTTGAAGAGCTAAAAATAGCTTTTTAGTGGTTTTACAACCACCACTGTGAATACTCTAATTGTATAAGTTAAAGATTGATAAACTCTCAATTAAGAGAGAACTTATTGATTCATGCTTATAAATTTTTGGAATTTTTTTTTCTTATTCGCTGCATACTTCTTCATTTTTTAACTTATGAGAAAGGCTATTAAAGATTTAGCCTTTGGAAATCGTCATGTAAAAAATTAATATGTTTTCATCTTAAAAATAAAAAAATAAGACAAAAAGACTTGCTCATTTTTAAGTAAAAATATTGTTTACATCATTTTTTTTTTTTCCCAATATGGGACTAGTTTTATTGTAAGAAAGACTTGAGATAATTCGATTATTAGGATAATGAAAATTTGAATCTTGGATGTCTTTATTAAAAACATTAGAATGCGTCGGTTGAGCTACAAGACTCTTGACTTATTGAAAGTCTTATATTGGAAAAATAAAATGAACTTTATATTTCTCTCTCTATGAATAAACTCGTCCAAAGTGCCAATAAAGGAGGATGTTATGCTTGTTGTCTTTAAAGAAAGAAACATTCATTGTCTTCTTCATCTTCTCTCTGTTTTAAAATTCTCTTGCAAGCTCTTCTTCTTCAACAGTCCAATCGCCACCTATGTCTTCTCTCACAAAGCTCGACTTCAACGTGATTCATGCAATCATGTTGAGGTTGAATTGACATTTATGTACTTAAAAGATCATAGTGGAGCGTGAATTCTAGCATAAACCTTCTTAATCTACATGCGTGAGCACCAAGAGAGAGAGATAAAAAAAAAATGAAATATTGAGCTAAAATATCTCAATTCATGTATTGTGCTATTGTTCATAAATTACTTTTTGTCTAAAGGCTATTGAACTTCACAAAAAGTGTTTTAATCAAGTTTCGCTATGTTGAGCCTAATTTGAGTGCTCTAAGTGGTGAAGGATTTCATTGTAGAACGTAAAGTTATCTTCACTATTAGGCAAGAAGAAAACAACATCAACCCCAAATGGCATGATGGTAGTTTTTGAGGATCACAATTTAAGGAGCTGGTGACAACCATATATCCAATGAACTTGACTCAAGTCTTTAGAGGAGAAAATGCAAATATCAAAGTTGTAATAATGGTCAATTTTGGTACAACAGTTTAGGAACATTCACTTTTCTTGACAAACATTTCTAATCGAAAATTAAATTTTCCATTAAATTTGATGGAAATCTTAGTGTGCAAATTGTTTATTACCCGTAGTTAAGGAGGGAAATAGCTAAATTTTTTAGTTTTGGGTGACAACTACATCATAGTTAGGGAAACTACAGTTTTCAATTTTTGTGTAATTTGTTTATTAATTTAATGCAAAAATATAAAACATACCCTCTAGGCTTGAGCAAAATTCATTTCAATCTTCTAAGTTTACTTTCTTTCAATTAAGCCTTTTAAATTTCAAATTTGTTCAGTTAACACTTTCCATCCACTTTTGTTAACTAGTTATAACCGTTATCTGTCCAAATTTGATTTTTGTTTTTTTTTTTCTGAGTACTTGTTTTTTTTTTTTTTTTTTTTAAAGAAATGATATTTTGAGATTAAAAAAAAAAAGAACAGACCAGGTTGCCTAGGTCAGCGTGAATGAAGCAACACTATCAGCAACACAACCCAATTAGCAAAGCAATCACTTTTGGTCTCACCCTCTCCTCTATAGGAAAAAGTATTTTATATCAAATTTTATCACGTCATCCAAATCAAAACCCAATAAATAAGGTACATATATGCAAAAATAACTAACCATTAACACATGTTTTTCAATTATTGGTGGGTTAGTTATTTTTTACTAACATATCTCATACTTATTGAATTTTGATAACGTTGACATGGTATCATTTGATAACAAATACCTTCTCCTTCTAAAGAGTACCCAACTTTAGTAATTTGTATAGAGATTCCGGCCATGACTGTGAGAAGGTAAATTCGCATGTAGCAAAACTGAAATCCAACATCACTGTAGGAAATTAGATTTGATCGTCTCCAATGAGGGACACCGATGCTTCTATGCAAATTACTAAAGTCATTGACTCATAATGCATTCCAAGTGGGAACATAGCAAAGGATCAAACCACCTCTCTTTTGGCCTCATCATTGTTAAAAATTAAAACTATAAAGCACCCTCTCCTCTAGCAACGATGAGACCATATTTTATCCCAACACTCCAGCCGCCATGACAACCAGCATGTCGACCTCATCACCCATCGATGCCACACCCACTGCACATTTTGATTAACCATATTTTCTTTTCTTTTCTTTTCTTTTCTTTTCAATTTTTTTTTTTTGAATTTTTAATTAAATTTTTTTTAGACAATTCAAAATTAAATATTTTACGACAAGTAGTTAACATAAGTGGATGGAAGACCTTAATTGAATAAGTTTGAAACTTAGAGAGCTCAATTAAAAGAAAGTAAATTTAGAGGACTGAATTGTATTTTACTCAAATTTAAAGGGTGAGTTTTGTATAGAATTCCCCTCTTTCTTTTTTTGATACAAGATATAATTCTACTCTAACTTAATCTAAGTGTATATATGTATGAAATTCCCTCCTGGAGACTTGAACCCTAACTCCCGCCCCCCACACCTCATAAACACTTATACTTGTGGAATGACCATCGCACCAAGGGTGTGTAGTGGTAGGATTCCCCTCTTTCAACTGGACTTTTATGTGGTTCAAAAATATCCTCATTAATAAAGAGTAACTTCATTTTGAATTCAAAAAGAGAATTCCTAAAATTTATGATTTTTTTTCCCTTCACATTCAAAAAAGAAATTATAGTTATTACTTACCTTTAAAGTTTATCATTTTTATTTGTTTGAAAAAAAAAAAATTCTTAATTAGAATAGATGCGAATTATTAATTTTTACCAAAAAAAAAAAAAAACCTCTGAGCATGTGCGCGGCATGGGCGTGTGCCCAGAGACTAGTTTAATTATAACAACTTATAAATAGTATTTAAGGCCCAAAACTATTGAGCTAATGTAGGCTCGTTTCCGGCCCGTCAAGTCTATTGAAAGGCCTCAATGATTTTCAACTTAACTAGTCTTCGGACCAGCATTCTAACATGTTAATTAGTTTATGGGCTATGCGTCTGACCACGACACACACTGCCAGGCCCAAACTCAAGCTTCCACTCTACCCGAGCTCTCAACAAGAACTTGGAAACATGGTATTTAAGGCCCAAAATTAATTAGTTCAACTTTTTTGCGTTCTTTGTGATCTTCTTCTTAATTCGCCAAAAAATCATGGACCTTCCTCAGGTGAAATGTCACTTTTTTGAATTCTAATTTTTTTATTATAGGATTTTGAATTCTAATTGATTAGTCATTTAGTGTTTTTTTATTGGTATTACTATATGTTTATGGAGTGAATAGAATTGGTTATAGAAGTTTCAAGGAGAACACAGAGAATGTTTGTATTGAGAAAAATATGTGAGAAAATGTCCATTTATTCTTTACTATATTTATTTGTTCTTCTTAAAATTTCATTCATCCCACTTTTCTATCCTCTCAAAGGATATCATAGAACGTGCCCTATAATAACTAGCTGTGTCCAAGTATTCTACTTCTGTGACTCTGTAGCTTACACATTTTAGTAACTGGTTTACATAATCAACCACTATGCTCATTTCCTCTTGACTTGCTCGTGAACTATATATCATCTTTAACAAAATGGTGCCCGTTATTCCCTACAGGTTCTAAAGAGAGAGTATATTTTGATATGCAGTCCTGCTTAGAATCTGATTGTGAAGATTTCTTCAGTGTCAATGGTGGTGAGAGTTGTTTTCAATTTGTTTCAGAATTTTGCTTATTTGTATATATTCCTAGTTAACTACTGTAATTCCTTGAAATGTATAGACTCTTTAAAAAAAAAAAAAAAAAAATTGGGAGACTAGTTTGTAACTTGTATATGAATCTTAGATTTTTTACTAGCTTGTGATTTCTGCAGATACTGCCCCATCTCGTGGAAACACTCCCATCCACCATTGCAGCTTCAAAGAAACTCCTCACTACGAAAAACCAGTTTACATGGACAGTAGATCCAATCCCTTTCTTGAACCCACTGCAACAAATATGAAAAAACAATTAATTGAGCTTACATATTGTAGACTAAACGGAGGAATCTAGTCACATGTCACATTGAAAACTAAACAGTTCCTAGGTGATAACAAAGAAAACTCATACAATTTTGTAAGATTTTGGAAATAAGTTTCAGTCATGATACCTTGCCAATAATTCCTTTAGAGATGCAGCACTCTCAAGTCTCAACTCAGAAAGCTGTCCAATTAATTCTGAGATGGTTCTATTCATCATGTTGACACTGAGGTCCAATATCTCCAAACGGGACAATTTTGTATATATAATGGAATTGAACTGGAGAATGCATTGCCGTAAAGTTGAAGGTTTCTCAAACGTTTTACATACCCCAAAGAATGAGGCACGTTCCCAATGAGTTGGTTCAAGCTCAAATTTAAATGCTCTAGGCTACTGTTACTGCATTCCAAAATAGGCCTGGAAAAATTCTGTTATTTTGCCACTTAAATGATTAACTGATAAATCTAAAGTCTGCAAAATTGCATAGGTTCCCCTTTGTAATCTTAGGGATGGAGACTTTGAGATAACAATTGCCAAGTTTGAGATCTGTGAGGGAAGTGATATTGAACACCAATTGAGGAATTGAAGGGTTGAAGTCATTACCAGAGATATCAAGTTTTGAAAGTGATGAAAAGTTGACAGAGGGAAAACATTGAGGGAGATAGTGAAGTAGACAAAAGGACCAACAGAGAAGGGAGCAGATTAATAGTTGGCAGCCAATCAGTTTTTGCTTCGGAAAGGTTCACGCCATTCAAACTGAGGTATTTTAGGTAAGAGAGACCAGAGAGCCAATTTAAATTTGAAATTGGTAGTGTTAGTGGATATGCAAACGTAGAAAGATCAAGATAAAGCGAGTTAGAAAGATTCTGGGGATCATTCCAGCAAAGGATGCATAGGAGAGATTATGGTAACTCAACTTATTGAAAGAACCAATGAAATTTGGGATGGGAATTCCTTGGAATTTATTGTTGCTTAGGTCCAAGTAATTTAGATATTTTAAATAAAGCAAAGAAGGAGATAAAACACCACCCAAACATACTGTTGAAGTATCACCAGACATTAGATCACAGAAAAATGGACTTTTGAGGCCGAGTTTTATGATGTTACCTGTTTGATTGCTACAGCCCACTCCATACCACTTGCAGCAATCTTCGCCAACCCAGGAAGAAAGACTTCTTGAAGGATCTTCAAGTCCTTCTTCAAACTTGCCTTTTCTGATCTTCAAACCCACCATATTCTACATAATTATCAACTTGTCTTTTCTAATCTTATATGTTTGCATTGTTGTTATAATGATGGTTCTTGTTTTCTTTGATAGCATATGATCCATGACAGTATGACTTGAAGTTTTGTAGATTCTGTCATTTTTTGTTGAAAATGATTTTGATTTGGTTCAAATAACTTGATTTATTGATGAAGATGATGTATTATTTTAGCTTGAATCTACAAAAATTATGTCACAGTTTTGGTGGCTCCTTAGTCCTTCATCATAGTGGTTTTGTACACTTGTCCTTTGAAATGCTTCTTGTATAATTTTACGCATTCGTTAGATCTCTTGACACTTGCAGGGCAAACAATAATCAGTTTGATGTTTTAGCACACTGACTGTAGAATTACCTTCTTTAAATGAAGGCAAATAATCTATTGACTTTGAAGAGTGAATGTCTACATGCAAATGGTGACATTATAAGGGAAAGAAGATAAAATTGCAGTGCAGGAGGGGGAAGGAAGTTGTAATATAGTAAGGGTTATGTTAACAGATACCCTTAGGACAATTGTTAATAAACTATAATAGAAAAGTTTTAACACCTCTTTCATGGAAAATATAAAAAGTTGTCAACAATATTTATTATTTTATTATTTTCCCAATAAAATGTTTCTAAAAAAAGCTCCTTAACCAATTAGGGCATTGGTTAACATTTTCTATATAGTAATTTCTGATAGCATAAATTTTATTGTATGTCTATTGGGCTGTGAAATTTTGTAACTTTTCAACAGTGTGGTAGAAGCCAAAGGAGATGATTATAAACAGCTATTTCTATGGCCTCCATTGTACACCAAGGATGTTGGGTTGGGACTGTTGGGTGTCTTTTAAACATTCAAAAGTGCGTTTGGTTGGGTGGAAAAGTGAGAGTAAAGAAAATGGTAAAGAGAGAATGGAAGATGGATTGATTAGAAAAGTGGAAAGAAGTTAAAAAGGAGAGAGAATTAATTTTCTATCAAGCCCACCATTTTTAATCTTCCCAAAATATGAGAAAATTTGGTGAGAAAATGTTTATATATTCTTTACTTTTTTTATTAATTCTTTTTTATATTTTCTTTCATCCCACTTTCATCCCACCTTTCTATCCTATCAAGGAATGTATAAATCAACAGTGGGTTAGTGGCAGAGCATCATGAGGACTGAGAAGGGCCTTGCCCCGCCCCCAAAAAAAAAAAAAAAAAAAGGAATTTTGAAAAAATTAAGGAAGTTTTTGTTTTATTTTTGGAATTATCCTAAATAATTTGAAAATTTTTAAAAGAATCTTATCATCCCCCCCAATACCCGGCAATATACATATGTATTTAAGAAATTCTAAAAATAAACATAACTTTCATTTAAATAAACTATATGGAAAAAAATTACAATAATTAAACATTCAGCATCTTTAAAATAAACATATAGTATTTTAACAACTACCTCAACAAATAAAATTGAAAAAAAAAATCTAATTTCATCCCAATGCATCTAGGGCTTACTTATACCATAGCAATATAAAAATTGAAAGGTCAGTAGCTTTGTTGAATTACCGTAGCACCAAGTTCCCCACACAATTGCAGAAAATTTTGCTCACAATGCTCTCTCTCTCTCTCTCTCTCTCTATTGGCATTTGCCTTCTTTTTTTCTTTTTTTTCCTTTCAGTTCTTTCCTCTTTTTTCCATTACTGCTGCAGTTTTGTGTTTACAATATAAAAAGTAAAAGTTTTGTGCGACTAGACTAGACAAGAAAAAATGAAAGATAAGCTTGAAGCTTCCGTAAACCCCTAACCCCTGTATGGTGCTCTCATGTTACTTTACTTTTCATTTGTTTTCTTTTGATTTTTTTTACTTTACTTTTCATTAGCTTTCTTTTTTATTTTCCTTATAATATATTATTTGTTATTATAATAATCAATATACTATATATCATATTGGCATTATAATTTATAAAAGTACTTGATTAGTTTAATTAAAGTATATGGTATATGAAGTATTTAGTATATTAACATGTATTTAGTTGTTATTTATAGCACATATTGAGTTATGAAGTATTATAATTTACTATTTTAGATTTCATACACAAAATATATATATATATATATATATATATATATATATATATATATATATATATATAAAGATAAATTCCTCACTCCACCACTGATTGTGGGCAAAAGTTGGGAGATTTTGAATTCCGTATGCAAACTTATTATGTAGACTTGTTGGGAAATGTAACTTGTTCAGGTCTTCTACTTCGACTCAGAGACTGTAGCTTATAGCTTACACATTTTAGTAAAATGTTTTACACTTTCAAACCATTACGCCCATTTCCTCTTGATTTGCTCATGAACTATATAGCAACTTTAACAAAATGGTGCTTTATGCAAGTTCTAAAGAGAAAGTATTAAAAAAAAAAAAAAAAGGAAGTATATTTTGATCTGCAGTACACATAGAATCTGATTGTGAAGATTTCTTCAGTGTCAGTGATGGTGTGAGTTGTTTTCAATTTGTTTCAAAATTTGGCTTACTTATATATATTTACTCTTCTATAATTCTCATAAAGGCATGACTCTTTTTATTAAAAAAAAAAAAAAGGAGACTATAGTTTATATTTGTGTCTGAGCTTCTTTACTAGCTTGTGATTTCTGCAAATACTACCCCTCTTGTTGCAACACTCCTATCCACCATTGTAGCTTCAAAGAAACTCATTACTTAGAAAAACCATTTTACATGGACAGTAGCTCCAGTCCCATTCTTGAACCGTCTAAAACAGATATGAAGAAACAAATAATTGAGCTTTTTCAAGAGAGCTTCTGGGATGATGCCATTGATGGCAGTCAAAATTTACAAGAGAGGTCAAAAGTCCATCCTACCATTTGTCCCCTTTCTTCGAAATCTACAAATAAAAACTTTTACAGATACGTAACAATTTTTTTTTTTTTGGAGGAAACCAACTGGAATTTTATTAATGGTTTGACATAAAATTTTTGTCCTGCATTACAAATTGAGAGACATCAACAAGGATTTCCTCAAGCCAAAACTGGGGCGAAAGCAAATATCTTGCTTTCTTAGCTAATTTATCTGCCACCACATTACAGATTCTACGCACATGAGTGAAAGCAGAGAACCTAAGGTTGCCCGCATGGACTCGGCAATCTTCAACTAGATGAACAAAATGGGCAAGGCAAGAACAATCTGAATTTAAAGAGTTAATGATCGTCTCAGAGTCCCCTTCAGAAACAACTTCCAGCAGACCAATTTCAATGGCAAAAGAAACAGCTCTCCTGCAAGCAAGAGCTTCCACCTCCACCACGGATGCAGGTAGACCAATCTGTTTAGACAAAGGTCCGATACATTACCTTCAAAGTCTCTAACAACAACTCCAATGCCAGCTAATGAGGAGTCTCTAAAGAGAAGTCCATCGAAGTTAGCTTTGTAAAAAGGCAGGTCAGGGGGTACCCAATGCCCAGACCGAAATACAGGCTGAGGCAAACTAGATGACTAGATGGTATGGAAACAGAATAGAATTCTTGTAGTCTTGCCACTGCATCAGAGTAGATCTAATGGTATGGTAGTGATTCTTGCACCGTATGATCTGCATTCCTCTTAAACCAGATACTCCACCCTACCATAGCAAATTGGTCTGCTAATTCCGGATCATCAAAGTTCAAAACTCCCACAAACAAATCCCTGAAATCTACAAAGTGTTCAAATAAACTTGTCTGATAGAACTTATCCTCCCACCAAACATATTTAATCCTTTGACATCCCCAAAGAGCGTGAACTATGTCCTCCAACTCAGTTGCAACCACCACATATTCCAGACTTAGTAACATTCCTATGGAATAAATTCTTCTTAGTAGGCAAAGCTTTATTACATGCCCTCCAAACAAAATGTTTAACTTTATTAGACACTTTCAAGCCCCAAATTTTTTTCCAAAAACCCCGATAGCACAGTAGGATTCAAAGTACTAGGCCTTGTTGAGGCCTCATTGTCCATAAGCGGCTTATAGGCACTCTTTGTTGTGTATGTACCTTGAGTTTTACTTTGCCAAATCAGCTTATTAGTAGTGCTGCGATAACTGAGGGGTAAACTCAAGATAGAGCCATAGGCAACCTGGTCCTCCAACCAGCTTGGGCCATCCTCATTGATAAGGGCACAAACCCGAGTATCCATAGGCAAGCACTTTTGAGGGAAAATGACTTTACTGGAGGTCAAGTCAGGTAACCATTTATCACCTCAAATCTTCACTTTTTTTCCATCACCTATTCGCCAAATAGAACCCAAATTGATCACCTTCCTCTCCTTAAAAATGCTTTGCCAAGCATATGAGCCTCCACCCTTAACATCCTTATCAACGATTGATCCGTTAGGGAAACACTTTGCTTTGAAGACTTCGTAGAAAAGGGAGTCTGTGTTGTGTAACAGCCGCCAGACTTGTTTTCCCAGTAATTCCTTCATGCAGTAGTGAGGCAATACCCAACAAAAGTTACAATCCTGGGAAGGGCAAATTTGCCAAGTCTGCACGGTGTTGCCTCTCAAATTTGATGCAGAGCCTGAGCTTTAGTGGGAGGAGGAAGTGGCTGAGCCTTGACGGTCCATAGAACTGGAGGCTAACTAGTTAAGCCTAGCTTTTAACTCTATCTATATTACTTGGCAAAGCTTCACTCTAACAGCTCCCTTTCATATTACTTGGCTTCACTCAAGCAAAATTGCAATATCATTATTTTTATTTTTATTTGTGGCTGGGAGCTAGTTTTAAAGTGAATTATAAACTGATATTAATGTAATATCTTGTTTCTTGTTGTTGCATCTGTAAAATGTAAAGAGTAAATTTGTTCATGTCAACTTGTGTTGAGGTCCTTGAGGATATAGTAGTATGGTTAACACAGCAAAAGCACCTACATGAATTAAGAGGTACTTCCTATGAGAAATGGTTATATATGTGACGTACCAAGTTTTAGATGTGCACTAATCATTGGAAACAGCTCTAGCATTGGAACCAACTCCCAACACTAATCATCCTCAACAAGCATGGGAACCACCTCCTCCTGGTTGGATAAAGCTAAATGTCGACGCTGCTGTGTCTGAGTCTTTCGCTTCAATAGCAGCAGTTGCTAGAAATGATAAAGGTGAAGTCATCAAGATTTGGGCCAAGCCGATCTCAAAGTGTGCCCCTATCATGGCTGAAGCCTCTGCACTCCTTTGGGGAACTCAACTTGCACTTAATGAGAAGTGGAGTCATGTTATCTTTGAGGGAGATGCCAAAAACTGTATAGACCCACTGTCCTCAAAGAGCAGCTCTTCTGATTGGTCTATCCATAATGTAATTAGCAGTGTTTTTTCACTTAAAGCTCTTTTCCTAGGTGTTAAATTTAATTGGATCAAGAGGGATTGTAACTCAGCTGCTCATGTAGCTGCAAAACTCTCTCTTAATTCTAGGATTTCTATTTGTTTCTACAAGGACAATCTTCCAGGAGTTCTTGAGCTCGCCTGTAAGGAGGATTGCCTCACTTTCTCTTGCTAATGATATTGAAGTTTATCCCCAAAAAAAAAAAAAAAAAAAAAAAAAAAAAAAAAAAAAAGTTTTAGATGTGCGCTGCCTTCTATGCCTACATTACTTCATGCATTTCTCAATCTCGAATGGCAAAACAAACAAAAAGTTGACCATTGCGATTTGTGCACAATGGAGGCAACAAGCATCTTCAATACATGAGAAGTACAAATCGTAATACAAAGCTTCAAATTTATCTAAGTCCCTTTTAGGGAGATAACACTTTAGAGAGACTCCACTCGAGGCTTAACATATTAAGATATCATTTAACCCAAAAGCAAAGCCCAAATATTAAGTACAATACAAAGACAAGTACAACAAACATACACACACACACACATATATATAAACTAGTTTCATTAAATCCCAGTCTCAGTGTCTTTCTGCTTGAATCTTCCTTTGCAGATGAGCCATATTCAATGCAATGACCACTAAAAGCCTATCTTTCATTTTTTCAGCAAAACAGAAGTAAGTATGTCTCCAGGACTTCTTTATCAACAAGCTGCCACAAACAACCCAGAATCCCACAATGAAACCCAACGCAATACTTAGGTAAAACCATAAATTTTCAAATTGATCTTCACCATTGTTATGTACATGTACATCTTCTTGATCTTTATGTTCTGCATTCCTGTCACTTGGCATTGAGAAACTTGTTGGCAATGGAGGAGGCCCATAAAGTTGTGGGTTACCTTCATAAATAGATGGATCGAAGGTTTGAAACTGGTTGGATGATGGAATTTGTCCAGACAAGTTGTTATATGACAAATTCAAATGGCTCAAAAAAGTCATAGATGACATGCTTGGAGGAATGTGACCAGAAAGATGGTTGCATGAGAGATCAAGAGTTTCTAATTGGTGCAAAGCTTCAATATTCTCTGGTATCTTTCCCGTCAACTGATTCCATGACAAATTCAAGGAATTCAGTAACGTCAAATTTGTTAGTTCTACTGGGATCTCCCCTGAAAGATTGTTTCTTGAAAAATCCATGATTTTAACAAGAAAAATTTCATCGTTGTATTCATATTGTCTTCCTTTAACAACCAAATCCATATACCGTGGGATGTTCATATGATCCACGACATTGGAATCTATGTAACCAACCAAACTACCCAAACATGTTGGAATAGATCCTGAGAAATTATTATGGGCAAGGTCCAAGACATGGATATTGGTGAGACCACACAATTGTTTAGGAATTTTTCCATAAAGCATATTACCTCGAAGGCTTAATATCTTTATTGAAAAATTTCTTTCTCCAATCCATTCTGGTATGGTCCCTGATAATCTATTTCCTCCAAAATCAAGTGTTGAAATCTGTCTCGAAAGAAATTTCAGGCCTAAAGAGAGGTTTCCAGAAAGATTGTTGTTACTCAGTTGCAACCAACTAAGATAAGGTAGTGAGCACATTGAGCTTGGAATGCCACCAGATAGATTATTTCTGGACAGATCTATGAAAAACAAATTTAGCATACCCTGCCAGTGGTTGTGGATATTTCCAGATAAACAATTGTTCGATAGACGAAGAGAGCCCAAAACTCTTAGTCCATCAATGGATGATGGGATGCTACCATTTAGAGAGTTGTCAGAGAGATCTAAATCTACCAACTGTGACATTTCTTGGCCAATTCTTATTGGTATTGGTCCTGAAAGTAAATTGCTTCTCAAAGAGAACGCTGTCACATTAGGCCATAGTGGTAGTGAACCCTCTAAATGATTGAAATCTAGATATACCCTCTGCAAGGAAGATAAGTTTAATGACTTAGGGAGCTTTCCCATTAATTTGTTATGAGAAAGATCTAACTCCACAAGCTGTGAAGAGAAGTTCCACAACCATTTCGGTATTGTATCTGAAATTGCAGTATTTACTAAATGGATCTCTGTGAGTTCCTTCTGTGTTCTAAGCCATGCAGGGAATGTAGGGTTCAACTGACACTCCAAAATCTTGACATATTGTAGACTAAAAGGAGGAATCCAGTCATGTGTCACATTGAAAACTAAAGGGTTCCTAGATGATGATGACAAGGAAAAATAAGACAATTTTGTGAGATTTAGGAAATGAGTTTCAGTCATGTTACCTTGCCAATAATTCCCGGAGAGATGCAACTCTTTCAGCTCAGAAAGTTGTCCAATTGATTCTGGGATGGTTCCATTCATCTTGTTGTCATAGAGTGACAGTATCTCCAAACAGGACAAATTTTGTATAGATGATGGAATTGAACCGGAGAATGCGTTTCTGTAAAGTTGAAGCACTCTCAAACGGGACAAATTTTGTATAGATGATGGAATTGAACCGGAGACTGCGTTGCTGTAAAGTTGAAGCACTCTCAAACGTTTTAAATTCCCCAAAGAATGGGGATATTCCCAATAAGTTGGTTCTCGCCCAAATATAACTTCTCTAGGCTACTGTTGCTGCATTCCGATAAGGCCTGGAAAAATTCTGTTATTTCGCCACTTAAATTATTTTCTGACAAATCCAAAGTCTGCAATTTGCATAGGTTACCCTTTGCAATCTTAGGGATGGAGCCTGTGAGATTACAATAGATAAGTTGGAGATTTGTGAGGGAAGTGAAATTGAACACCCATTGAGGAATTGAAGAAGAGTTGAAGTCATTATCAGTGAGATCAAGTACTGAAAGTGATGTAAAGTTGACAGAGGGAAAACTTTGAGGGAGATAATGAAGTCCACAATAGGACAAGTGCAACTCCAACAGAGAAGGGAGCAAATTAACAGTTTGAAGCCAATCAGTTGTTGCTTCGGAAAGGTTCACGTCACTCAAATTGAGGTATTTTAGGGAAGAGAGACCGGAGAGCCAATTTATATTTGAAGCTGATAGGAAATTCCAAGAGAGATCAAGATAAAGCAAGTTAGAAAGATTCCCAATTTGAGAAGGGATCGTTCCATTAAAGGATGTATAGGAGAGATCAAGATAAAGCAAGTTAGAAAGATTCCCAATTTGAGGAGGGATCGTTCCACCCAACTCTGAACCGGCGAGATCAAGGTAAGTCAACTTATTGAGAGAACCAATGAAATTTGGGATGGGAATTTCTATGAAACAGTTGCCGCTTAGGTCCAAGTAATTTAGATATTTTAATTCAAGCAAAGAAGGAGATAAAACACCATCCAAAGGACACCAACATTCTGTTGAGGTATTACCAGACATTTGATCACATAAAAGTTGGTCATTGAGGTCGAGTTTTATGATGTTACCTGTTCGATTGCTACAGCCTACTCCCAACCAGTTGCAGCAATCTTCGCCAACCCAGGAAGAAAGAAGAGTTCTTGAAAGATCATCAAGACCTTCTTTAAATTTAAGAAGGGCTTCCCTTTCCATGTCAATGCAACCCACAGTGGAGTTGCCAGCACTAGAATTGGACCATATAGCTTCAAGTGAAATAAACTCAGTTTGCAAAAGAAGGAAAATAAGAGCAAGTAGAAAGGTGGTTTTCATGCTAGCCATCGCTGCTTGGCGATTTACAATGTTGAAGGTTTAAATGCTATTTATAATGCTCATAGTTCATTTCAGATTTTTTTTTCCCCCTTTCCTTTGAAAGGGAAATTATGTTACTTTATGTAAAACACGTTTCGGGGGAAAGACAACGAATTTTTTGCATTCCCAAACTAGCCTTCTCACACACCGATACACGCTACTGGCTAGTATGTTAAAGTTTTTTTTTTTTTTTTTTAATCAAGAATTTTCTTTTTTCCTTTTGGCTAATATTTGGATATTGGGTTCATATTAATTTATGGGTTAGTTTTGGTAATTGAGTTGCCATTTGAAGAAAAATTAAAAAGAGAAATATAAAATATTATTGGTGGTTATCATTTTAACTACAAAACGAGGAGTGGATTTTTTATTTTTTTCTTTTTAACCATAGCCGCATGTATTTAATTTAATTACAATATTATTATTTTTAGAAGAAACCATAACCGCATGTAGATAAGAAACCCTTAAATTCAAATGGGGATAAATAACCTAAATGAGAGTGGTGAAGGTTTTTATTCCTTGAAGTATTAAATACATCCTAGATCTACCCAATTACAAGTAAAGTGCGTATTGTCAAAGGATTAGTCAATTCTATATTGACATATGTTCCTAACATGAATCACATATGTCCTAACAATCTCCCCATTTGGCAATCCGTAACAATACCACAACAAACAAATAACATATAAGAGAAGTCATAAATCACTCAACTTATACTCATTTGTTGAATACAATAAAATATATCCTAACACAAACTCTTGAAAAACTTTGCAAGAAGAGAGTTTATGGCAAGAAGACTTTGACAACCTGTATTTCTGAAATACTTTAAACAAAACTCATCACGACATCTTAGTGTGAAAAGAAACAACACATGTAAAGATAGGTGAATAACATATATCAACATATATATATATATATATATATATATATATATATATATATATATATATATATCCAAAGATAAGTACAATGCATGTCAAATGGTCAGAAGACCAACAATATACACGAGGTAAATGTAAAAAATAAAGAAAAGAAAATACATAAAAACCTCACTACATCCTTCAATAGACACACCCCTAACAAAATCTCTTATACTAACTCTCCTCCTATGTATATGACTACTCTCATATCAAAACTACTCCCCCTTTTTGTCACGAGTGAGAAAGGGTAAGTACATCAAGTAGACATCTCATCATCACTAGGCAAGCTAGCACTATCATCCTTGTCATCGTCATCATTAGAGTCACCATTGTCATCCTCGTCCTCAGAAACCTGGAGAAGGAGAAGAAGACTCGATGAAGCCACCAAGGCGAGCCTGTTGTCGAGCAATACGGCCGACACGGGTGTTTACCTGACACAACTTATCACCGAGAGTGTCAAGGTGAGCATCCATACGCCGAAGCTACGCCATGATCGCATCAAGAGTCACTCCACCCGCAGAAGAAGAAGGAGCGAATGTGCATGGAGCTCAAGAAGCCGGAGGAGCTGCCATCTCGGGCGAAGCCGAGCATCACTCCGTCTAACGGTAGCGACTTCAATGGCACCCATGATGAAGAAGTGATCAAATGCGGGAAAGGAGACAGAAAAATGGCGAAGGATCCTTGTGATAGCCGAAGAAAAAAAGAGTTTATCATAGGTCGTCGTATCCCTATAGACATTTATAAGGGATAGGATGAAGTGAGAAGAGAAGTCAATAGAAATGTCCTCTAAGAGAGATAACAAAAATCGAGCATGAGGCTCTATGATAATGTTATAGTGAGACAATGGATGAAAAATGAATGTCATCACCATGTTAAGGAACCTTGAACCTTTAGCAAAGGTCGAGCATCGGGTGTTTTGACGATCACCCCATGAAGATGGTGTCTCACAGAATAGAGACATGAGTTCGTTTTGGACACAATCCTCAGACGATCGCAATTAGGGTAGTCGGGATGCACTACCCTAGGAACATGTAGCACCTCGGATATAAGAATCGGAGTGACTACGGTGCGCATACCCCGATTGCGAGTGACAAACCGGGGTATAGAAGTATCGAATTCGTGCATGTTGGAGTAAAACTCCTGTATGATCACGGAGGGACAAGTGATCGGGATGCCACACAATGACTCCCAACCTTGCCTGTAGATGATAGTGGGAAGGTCAATATCGGAAAAATCCGATAAGATGACTTGGCGTTCCGAATGAATGTCTCGTCGAGAAAAGTTCTCCGAAAAGTCCTTTCGGGCTTTATCATCATGGAACCGAACGTGAGAAGGAGTAGTGTCAAAAGAAGAAGATGCCCCAAAACGAAAAGAGTTCTAGGACAGAGTGGATTTTCGTTTAGGTGCCATGAAGTAACAAACCAAAAGAAAGAGAGGGGGAGAAAGAGAGACACGCAAAAAAGCACCAACAACATCAATATATAAGAATATAGAGAATTGAAGGTACGTTTGCATGAAAATGCATGAACATATGACATGCAAACTTAAAAACATCATGGACTTAGCCCAATCCAAACCTACCAGCACAAAACAATTTAACATGTTAATCACACATCTAAAATGCATGAAATATTGTTCTAATACAGATGTAATGCAATGTATGAACATTTAGGATCATTTACACAAAACCCATACCAAAAATTTCACCAAAACTTCATAAATTTTAAAAAACCCCAAAAAATTTTCAAAAACCTAAAAACCTAGGTCTAATGCGTGAAATGCATGAAGAATGAAGGATCAAGGACCCTTACAAATGAAGAAGAACAAGATCTAGGCCGAAAAACACTTGGGAATAAAGTTTAGAGTGAGAGAGAGAGAGGTTTTGGGAGGTGAAGAGACAAGATCTGTCGAAAGAGATCGGGGAGGAATGAGAGAAAATGTGCTAAAACATATATATAGAAATTCATAAAGCTCGATGGATCGAGATGTGTCGAGAGGTATCGAGATTTAAAACGCGTGAAACTGCTTTTGAAAAGCTATCGAGGATTTGTCGAGAGGTGTCCACGGCAAAAGGGTCTCAATGGATCGAGCATTTATCGAGCATCCGTAAAGTTTCTCGATGGATCGAGTAGCTATCGAGAAGCTATCGAGAATGCGATAAAAAGAAGCTGAAAGGGCTCGATAGATAGCCTAGCAGTCGAGAGGTGTTAAGAAGTCATCGAGATTACTTAAATACGATTTTTCAAAGAAGAGAAAAACACAGACATGAATGCAATCAAACATGCTACTCAACCAAAGATCCAAACAACATTTTAAGCTCTCAAAATCATCTCTTAACAAGAAAAATGTCAAGCACATAGATCCAAAACACACACACACACACACACTAAACAAGTCTAACCAATTTTATATTTCAAAAACAAGTTAAGACAGTTTTAGTGAGCATACATTAACACATGTATTCCTTGTGATGGCCAAATCACATTGTATTTGCACATATATTAAGAGTAGTAAAGAATATTGCGTGTTGTGTGTGAAAAATATCGCAAGATTGCATGAGTGTCAACATGTTATGACGATTTGAGATATGAGAATGTCACTTAAATTCACGCACAATCATAACTGTTTGATAGGGACTATCACCTTCGAGGTACATCCTATAACTCCTACATCTCCTAGAAGACACGCTTGCAATCATATTTAAAGCATTTTATTCTTTTTGCTTCTATTTTTCTTTGCATATTTTCTTTCATTAAGTACATCATGCATGAGCATGTAAAAGAGAGAAAAGAAATACTCAATTATGTTAAGCTTTTGACATTGCACTTTTGCTATGCCGAAGCATACGAATGTCATTTCATGATTGGCGGGCAACGATGGTGAGATGATTATTTATGCCTTTCTCTTATGATTTTTTTAGTCATTTTCATCAAAAAGAGTGATATAAGTGTTAAGTACAAGAGATAACTTAATCTTACTCATCATAAACACGAGCTACAAAGCTCACTTGCTTAGTTATACATAGAGATGCTCATCTAAGGTACAAAAGATATAAAGTTTAGAAAACTTTGTTTCAATGGTCATCCAAGGTACACAAGTACCAATGTACACAAACACACACTGTTTTTGTATTTTTTTTATTTTTCAAATTTTTTTATTTTATTTTTATGAAAAACAAAACTGAAAAAAACAAAACTGAAAAAAACAAACAAAAACATGTTAAACAAAACAAAGCAATACATAAAACTAGACTGACTCAAAACAAGAAAGCAAAATACACAAGTAATGTACAATCAAAAACAGGAAGGGGAGAGAGAGAAAAAGTGACTAAATCACTTAGAGCCTTTTTCCTTCCACACCTTGGAGGAACTTTTCCTTTGAACAAACCCTTAAACCGGCGGTGAAGGGGAAGAATTGAAACCGTTCAAGTTCAAAAGGAACATGAGGGCTTTAAGTAGATCTCCAAGAAGAGCAAAGGAGGATGGGAACTGATTTTTGTTTCCCAATGAGATCATACCGTTGCTCTGTTGGTCAAGCTAACCACTTGTAGCACTTAGGTCGAGTATGTCTAGTCGCTCCACAGTGATACCAGAGATGCTGCTTCTTCTATTTAGGTTTTTTAGCATTACCCTTCTTAGCCTTAGGGTTTTTATTCTCTTTCTTAACAAGTTTAGGGGGTGTTTCTAAGATAGATTTACCCTTGTCTGTGTTCTCACTAGCTAAAACCGTTTTGACATCATTATTCTCAAAAATAACATTATTAGTAGGAGAAACAAAAACAGGAGTACTAGTAGAAGCAATACTAGGAAAAGAGAAATCATACCCTAAACTGATTCTATTAGAAGCAAATTTCGAAAAACCGAGCATCTCATCAAGCTTTGTACTTGAAGTCCTCTCCACCGAGCTCGACTTGGAATAGTTCTCGCCTTTAAACTTCTTAGTCTTTTCACCAAGAAGTTGTTCTCAAATCTCGAAAACTTTATACTAATTTTCATATGCTGTATGGATATCATTTTGATCTTCCATTTTCTCGAACTTAGAGTCCACCAAGTCCTCTTCATCATCCACATCTTCAACAATCCTCTCGGTAGGATTTACAAATGGCGATGAAGGCATTTAGGATTCCATCATCCTCATTATCGGAATCATCCTCGGGCTCGGTGTCGCTTAATGTAGCAGCAAGTGCCTTACTTTTCCCAATGGTCTTGAGATATGTAGGGCACTCTTGTTTCATGTGACCAAAACCTTGACACCCAAAGCATTTTGGTCCCGAGGTAAAGTGTCTTGACCGTCATCCCTAGCATGCTTCTTCCCTTTGTCTTGGCTCTTAAACTAAGAAGAACTAGATTGCTCGGTCCTTGTCGAAGCCCTTCCCATTGGCATTCTTTATGAACTTCTTGAATTGCCTTGTGATGTAGGACTTCATTTTAGAATCTCCATCGTCTCAAGACTCATCAATGTCACTACTCTTGGCCTTCATTGCCATGCTCTTGCTCTTTTCGGATTTCCTAATCCTTGTCAAACCCAACTCATAGGTCCGTAGTTGCCAACCAACTCACAAAAGAATTTTGTCAATATCCTTTGATTCCTCAATCACATTGATCTTGGTATGAAATCTCTCAGGTAGAGATCTAAGCACATTTCTAACAATCTTGGGTTCGGGAATGGTTTCCCCAAGATTAAAGGCTGAGTTCACTATGTCCTTGAGCTTGGCATAGAACTCATCAAATGACTCATCCTCCTCCATCTTGATTTGTTTGAATCTTGTAGTGAACCTTTAAAGTTTCGAATCCTTGACAGCCCTAGTTCCCTCATAAGTTGTTTGGAGAATGATCCATGCCCCCTTTGCGCTTTCAGAGAGGATATCTTTTTGAACTTCTCATTCGTGACCGCACTGAATAAAGCATTCAATGCCCTGCTGTTGAAGTTAGCCCGCCTTGATCTTGGCATCATCCCAATCGGCCGGCGCTTCCTTTGGCTTAGTCCAGCCAATCTCCACAGCTTGCCACACCTTCTCATCTAAAGACTGTAAGAAAGCTCTCATGCGTACTTTCCAGTATGCATAATTAGTACCATCAAACAAAGGAGATATAATAAGAGACTATCATTTATCCATGACAAACAGGGGTCTATGGATCATACAACAAAGATTAAAATCTAATCAGAATGTGTCTGCTCTAATATCATTTGATAGGCCAAGAATGTATTGATCCTTTGTAATGAATTAACCAATTAATTAGTCAAGTTGATTAATTAGTCAAATTAACATACAATATGCTTGACAAAGACAAACAAATCACCAACTAAGTAAAATGTAGCAGAAAAATAAATTGACACGGTGATTTGTTTACGAATGGGGAAAACCTATACGGCAAAAACCTCACCGGGTGATTTTACCCAATTGGACTTATTCTCAGAATAACAATCTCTCATTTTAATGCACGGCTTCCAATCGTGACTAACCAATAGATGCACGGATCCCAAGATGCGCGACTTAATCACCAACTTGAGAAGATGTTGGCTACAAAGTTCTTGATTCATCACACGATGAAGATCACGAAACTCCTTGGTTACAAAACCCTACGATGTACAAACACAAAGCAGACTTCTTCAAGAGAAAAATGAACTAGGGCAAATGTCTCCGATTCACAATATGCTTGAACAAAACTTTGTTTTCTACTCACACAACCTTTGACGACCCCTAAATTAATCCTTATATATGTTTAGAGGTTGTGAGAAAGGAAAGCCCAAACATCTATTCACAAATTAGAGTGAAATCAGATCTGGAAAACTGATTTTCTTAAATCTCAATAGATACCCTATCTTTCGAAAGCAAATTGTCGAGCCTCGGGCTAAAACAGCTTTTTAAGCCTCGATAGATACTAACTGTCAAGCTTTAAAATACAGCACTTCTTCACTTGTGTCTTGGATAGACTTGCATGGTTTTAATACTTGAACTTGAAACCTTGTTCCTTGAAGCATTAAATACATCCTAAATCTACCCAATTATAAGTAAAGTGCGTTTTGTCAAAGGATTAGCCAATTCTATATTGACATATGTTCCTAACATGAATCACATATGTCCTATCACTTTTTATATGTAGAAACATACATTGCACTTACAATGTAAATTTATATTGTAAATACATAAAAATTGGCAAATGTTGTACACATTTGCAAAATTTGTACAATTTTTTTTTCAAATGTATATAATATTTGCTACTTTTTGTGTGTATACAATGTAAGCTTACATTTCAAGTAAAAAGTAAACATATAAAGATCCTTAAAAAAATAAAAGCTCAAACCAAGTTGGTGAACTTGAAGAAATAAATAAATAAAGGGAAAGAGGCAACTCACTAAACCAAAAATATTGTTCATAACACTGTTCATGAGCTTATTAAATGTATATAATATTTGCTACTTTTTTTGTGTATACAATGTAAGTTTACATTACAAGTACAAAGTGAACATATAAAGATCCTTAAAAACAAATAATAATAAATAAATAAAAGCTCAAACCAAGTTGGTGAACTTGAAAAAAAAAAGGGGGGGGGGGGAACTCCCTAACCCAAAAATACTATTCATAACACTATTCATGAGCCTATTTGCTCTTTTTATATATAGAAAAAAGAGCAAAAAAAAAGAGGTGATGAACAATACATATTGAACAAACTAAAATTACTGTAATTTTTACACATTCACCCAACAAGTGTCACAACATTTTCACAAAACATTTATTTTCGATTATGGTTGGTTACGATTTCATATTTTATTATTTTATTTTAACTTATAAAAAATTGACACCTCAATAATTGTGAAAATATTGTGAAATTTGTTGTGTTAGTATAACAATATATATGCAAGTTTTTATAAATATTTAAAAGAAAAAAAAAAAGTACAAACGAAAGACAAAAAAAAAAAAAAAAAAAAAAAAAACGTCAGTAGTTATTCAGAACTACAAAGTGCCACTTGAACAAACCAAAGCGGCATTGTAGCAACTGTTCAAAACTTGAAAAAAAAAAAAAAAAAAAAAAAAAAAAAAAAAAAAAAAACTCACTAAACCAAATGTGTACTGTAGGGGCATTACCGCTTTTTATATAGCTAATAGAAAAGAGCCTCGAAAGTTTGCACCATAGAATCTTTGTGGAAGTGGGATTCCCTATTTCAAGACTTTGGGCCCGTTTGGTACGAGTATTTAAATAACAATTTTCAATTTTTTTTGGAAATACGTGTAAGTGAAAAAGTGTATAGAAATACGTGTAATGTTGTTTAAAAACTGAAAACATGTGTTCAAAATTGAGTACCAAACGAGGCCTTTTTTTTTTATCTTTATGTGTTATGTGTTTGATAGGAATGACAGAGTAGTAAGATGAAGGAAATTTAGTATATATTTCCATTGTTTGATGATAAATAAAAGGATAAATTGTAAATTATACCCCTAAAATTTGAGGGTGGTTGGATTTTACACCCTGAAATTTCAGAATTTGGATTTTACCTCCTGAAGTTTAGGGTGCTTTGATTTTACACACTAATATTTCAGAACTTGAATTTTACCCCCCCTAAAGTTTAGGGTTGTTTGGATTTTACACCCTCAAATTCTAAAACTTTAGGATGTAAAATCCAAACACTCTAAAACTTTAAGGAGTAAAATCCAAACACTCCTAAATTATAGGGGATAAAATCCAAATTCTGAAACACCAGGGTGTAAAATCCAAACTTCACCAAACTTCAATAGGTAAAATCTAAATTCTGAAATTTCAGTGTAAAATTCAATCACCCCCAAACTTTAGGGGTGTAATTTGCAATTTACCCTAAATAAAATAGGATAACTAAAATAGATATTTGTGATAATGTATAGTTATATCTTTAATACTCACAAACTCATGTGATGTGTAAGAATATATAAATATTATATAATGAGGTGTAATATATAAAAACTAACAATTACTTCAAGCGTTGTCTCTTCTTTTTTTTCTTTTTCTTTTAAGATTTTTATAAGTATTTTTTTTTTAGGACAAATTTTAGTTACAAAATTTGTTGTAGTCTAAGGTTACAACCTTATTCAATATCTTTTTATTAGAGGAGAATTTTGACAAATCCACCATTGAATTACATTTTCTTCTTATATCCTTCGTATTTGCAAAATTTCTAAAAAATTAAAGATCACTAGCTATGTCATCAATAAATTATTTAAATTGCAAATTTTTGTAATTTAAAATTATGCATAAAATATAATCTTATAGATCATATAGTAAATAATATCCGATTTGCACAAAATTTGATTTGTGTATTAAGAGCATAAATAACCTGCAATCCAACAGTTAAATTTTTGAAATATATAGTAATGTTAATGTTATTGAGTAAGGTTGTAACCTTAGGCTACAACTAATTTTGTAGCTAAATTTTGTATTTTTTTATCTTTACAAATATATCATTCCATTATTTTTGGTATGTTTTATTAATACTTTTTTCTAAGGTGAACCATATTCTTATAATTTTTGTTATAGTCTGCTATATTATAAGTTTCAAATTTATTATTCAAATTTCTCATCTCTTATGTAAGGAATTACGAGATTATCATGATAATCAAAACTAATTACAAAACTATAATATTATCTTAACCAATATTAAAATGAAACCATAGGGATAAAATATAGAATTATAGAATTTAGAATAATTTATTACTCAAACAAATTGTTTTGATATAAATTCAAATTCTTATTTCTAAAAAAAAAAACTAAATATAAACCCAAACCAAAATTCAACCAGAGATATAAGAGGGATTTGTGATGGAAATTTAAAAAACATAACATCAAAACACATTAAAATAAAAAAAAAAAAAATCCATCAACTTAAATTAGAGTTATAAGAAAGAACAAAAATTCACCAAAAGAAAGTAGAGAGAGAGAGAGAGAGAGAGAGAGAGTGCTTACAGTTTTTTTTTTGAAAAAAAATTTGGATTGAATGGAAAAAATAATATCAAATTTATACAAAATAAGATGAGGAAAAAAAGAGTCAAAATATGAGAAAGAAGAAAGGATGACGAAAGTTTAATGGTAAAGTAAAGAGTAGTAGGGAAATAAAGAGGCAAAGAGAGAGATGAAAGGTTGGAGAAAGTGTAATAATAGATGTAAACTAATAGTCGTAGTCTCATAAAGAGAAGAAGAGTTTTTTTTTTTTTTTTTTTTTGAGAATACAGATAAGAAAAGTTTAAAAGTAACAAATGATATAGCCGCTAATGTGACTTAACAAATGCGTAGCAATATAAATGTTACACTTTAACTTTTATACAATAGCATTTGAATTTATGACATCAATATCATTTATTTGTTACCAATAACGTTGTAGCTTAACTAGTTAGAAATTTTCAGATCACCCTCCCTAACTATCGACGTATCAAAAAAATAATAGCACCAATTAGTTTTTGATATAGGTGAAATTCAAACCCAAATAGTTTTTTTTTTTTTTTTATTTTTTTAAGATAAAAGACTTTTCTGGTTAATCTAACTAAAACCCATGAAAATAGTGAAACTGTGAGAACGAACGTGGATTTTGTTTTTTTAGTTTATCTTATGATTGTTAAAATACTATTTTGCCTTTGATTTTTTTTAAGGAAATTAATTTGAAATAAACAATAAATATTTTTTTTAAAGGGTAGATATTAAATTAATATAATAAAGGAAAAAATATTACAAGTATAATATGATTTTTTTTTTTTGATAAAATAGAACATATAATATGATTTTCTGGGTTATAAGTATAAATGTATAATATGATTTTCTGGACCAGAAACTCTGGACAAAAAATCTTGACTTCTAGAGTGTGCTAACAGTTACAATAGGTGAGTGTTTTTTTTTTTTTTTTTTTTTTTTTTTTTTTTTTTTTGAGTCCACGGTAAGGGAGACTTGGTCAAGTCTTCTTTGGAAAAATAGGAGTCAAGTCAGTCAAGACTTGGTCAAGTCTTCTTTGGAAAATAGGGTCAAGTCACACATTGAAAATTTGAGCAGGACCCAGAATCAATAAGTGGATGACGGATTCAGATCCTCTAAATTTTCTAGAGGATTCTACCAAATAGATTTCCTTAAATCTTAACCATTTTTTAATGATTTAATGGTCTAGATTACGCCATATCAGCATTTCACTAACAATAATCCTAATTGTTTTGTTTGCAACATTATTTTATTATTTTAAGAATATTGTTAGTGGAATGCTGACATGGCAGAATCTTGATCATTAAATCATTAAAGAATAGTTAGAATTTAAGGAAATCTATTGGTAGAGTACCCTAAGAAATCTAGAATATTTGAATCCGTGGATGACAATAATACTATATTGGTTGTCCCTTAGGCTTTATTAGTGAAAGAATTCTCAAAAAAAAAAAAAAAAAAAAAAAAAAAAGAAAGGTGGAATGAAAGAAAAAGAGAATGGAGAAATCAAGCGGCTCTAAGAATTTTGTTAGGTAGGGGGTCATTAAGAAACTTAAACCCACAAATTTAATTAAAAAATAACTTGAATATATTGAGTTATTAACAAAAAAAAGGTAAATATATGAAGTTTTAAAATTTTCTTCTATGAGTTTTCATATTTTAAAATCATTACAAGATAGTTTATTATTAATTGTCATTTTTATTGTTAGTGTGGGTAAGTGTAACCATTCTATTTTATTAAGTTTGTATAACATTTATAATTTTTAAGAAGTTGTCATTATCTATTTGTCATTGTCAAACGGACCCTTAGAACTGTTTTGTCTTTTTTTTTTTTTTTTTTTTTTTCCTTTGGGTAATATTGTCCGGTCCACTTTATTTATTTATTTTTATATATAAGTTAATAAAATAAATTGTCACAATATTTTCATAATTGTTAAGGTGTTAATTTCTTATAGGTCAAAATAAAATATCATGCTAGAACCAACTACAACTAAAAATAAAGGTATTTTGAAAAAAGAAGTGTAAGGACTCAATTTATAACAACCCCAAAATGATGTTGGGTTCACACGTTAAGAGCCCAAACAATATAATTTGTAGAGCGTGGGCTTGAAAGGCTAGGCCTTGGTCAGTGAACGATGGTTAGTCATGGTACTCATGGTGGACACATAGAGGTGAGCTAAGGCTATCCGTGGATCTTGCCCATAAAGCTTAATGTTCATATTCTTCCTTTCTCTATTTTGGGTCTTTGGTTTCCGACCTCCCTCTTTGGCGCATAAGCCTTCGCATTATATAACCCTTCTCGGTTAATCCTGACCCTCCATCCGTTGACCAGGCAGGTACCTACTCAAGTGTCTGTCCCATCACCCACCTCCCCCCATTCTCTGTTAGTTGCAATAACCGAAGCCACACTGTTCAGGAGTCTTTTCCCATTAATATGGCTAGGACGTTTGTGGGCGCATTTAATGTAGAGGTGACGTCTTTACCTTGAACCACCCCCACTCCGTACCCCCATGTGAGTCCCATTCTACTCGCCTCTTCTTCCTCGGGGGCGCATTGGAGGCTGCCTTTAACGACATGTCGCTCTTCCATTTGAAGTCTTGGGATGCCGAGGACAAGGTCATCCTCGACTACATCTCTAGGCTATTTGGTCTTTCACCACTTGTCCTCGGCAACTACTCTCCTCGGCACGGGCCCTGGGTCCTAATGGAAAGTGGGCAAGGTCATAAGTTCTCTGGCCCCATAATAGACCCTCAAAATCCAGTTGTCTGGATCCTCGGCCGGATAGGAAGGTTTTGATGACATTAGACCTCTGTCAAAGCTCATTAATCCTTGTCACCTATCGGTTCCCGAAACTCTTTGTCTGCCCGAGACACGTTCCTGGAGCCTCTGGAAGGTGAAACGTGTCCTCATTAAATGCGGGTGGCTCAGTACTTCCCACGTTCAACGGCGCGATGGTGATCTAACGGTGGAGATTTCCTTGCCTTTATGGGCGGGAAAATTCGTGCGATTACTTTCGATGGGAGGTATAAATGATTTTTGGAACTGATTTGTCTCTTCACTTTTGCACTTAAGACTTCTAGCGCATATATCCTGGGTTCATCCAAACTTTCATCCAAATTCAAGTCTATCTCTAGCACAAAAAGCCCGTCCAAGGCACCTTTCCTCTTTTCTGTAAGTTCTCCGCCTTCACTAACTCGTGCTTTTTCTTTTCTGGGTTTATTTTTCTCTTATTCCTCTCCTTCTCCCATCATCCACTGAGTTTGTTTAGTAACTCTTAGAGATGGTTAAATTGAGATTGAGAAAATTGGTTGATACTTGAAAAGGCGATGGAAAAGTTCATCGCCGATTATAGGATTCCCCCCAACGTGAGTTTGAGGCACTATAAGATGGGGGAGTGGCATCTTCCGAGAAGGACGGGCGAGGTGGTAATTCCCATTCTCGCCTTCGTAGAGGGGGGTATGAGAATCCCCATGGGACCGGTAATGAAGAGTTACCTTAAGCATTTCCGATTAGCTCCCACCTAGTGCGCCGCCAATATGTTTAGGATTCTCGGTTGTGTGGATGCCTTAAACGAAAAAATGGGGCTAAGACTAACCCATCATGACGTAAATTGGTGCTACAATCTCCAAAATTTGAAGGGCAAATCCTACTACATGAAGACGAGAGACGATAGGGTTCGGCTAATCCAAAGGCCCTCCCGACCCCAACAAAGGGTTGAACAAGGACTTTCTTATCGTATCCGGAGAATGGCATGATGGCCTTCCATGCCCGATGGTGGAGGGAGAACCAGGTGGGGTATAAAGAGTAGAAGGGTGCCAATCCTTTGCGCCGTTTTAATTTGATATGGTTCGGTTACTAACCATGTACATGTCTTTTTTTGCAGATCCAAACGCCTTTCACCGACACTTTCATCCGGTTAACCGGGTTGACTTGGAGACTGTTCTTCAAGCGGCAGTTTTTGTAAATGACGAGGATGGTCAAGTCAGAGCCGCTCACAAAATCTTAGGGTACGCTCCTCTTTAGAAGTCCTTTACCGACCCAAAGCACGTGATCAACGCTAACCGTCCTCGGCTTCCAAAAATTACCGTAGTCAAACATGGGTTTTTGATCTCCGAAAGATCTCCTATCCCAGAAGGCATCCCATTGGTAGGCTCTTCGTCGTCTCATCACACAAATGAAGACGAAGGTAATTTAGGTCTGTCCGAGGAGGGTTTTGGGGCATTTGACCAAGCCGACCCATCCGAGGATCCTTCTGGTGATCTAGGTGACCCGGACTTGTTCGAAGCGGAATCGTTGTCGGTCGGAACATCCTCCCAAGCCGAGATGGGTCTTAAGAGAAAGCCCCCAACCAGCCTATTCGACCTCATTAAGGGCCAGCCGGGGAAGGGTGCACAAGGAAAACCGCAATCTAATGCTCCGTCTCCACCACCTCAGCCCCAGCCCGTCCAAACTAGGTCCTCCTCTATTAAGTCACAGCCACAATCTCCCCGCCCCAAACTTCCCGCTCCTCCTCAATCAGCTCTACCTCTTCACCCGGAGCCCATTGACTCAAAGAGAAAGAGAAGTCCCAAGGGGAAGGAACCCATGGATGGGGGAAAATCCCAATCCTCTCGGGAGAGGGATGAAGCCCCGCGAGCTCAAAAACAGTTAAAGATTAGGCACCAAAGCAAGGGGAAAGGGATCGAAGCCCAATCCGCCCAAAGTAAGGGGAAAGGGATCGAATCCCAATCCGCGCCGAGCGCTTGGCTTCCCGCCCCAATGCTCCACGGGGAGCCATTGCTGGAAACCGCGTACATGAGGGACCTTGGAGACGGCGATGGCGGTTATGTGGCCAACGCATTAGGGAGAACCATGCTCGCTTCTTCGATGTGGAAGAGTTAAAGAACATGAGGATGCGGGAGGTTTTCCTTAGCAAGAAGAGGTACCCGAGTATGGTAAGACTCTTGAAACCTAAGGCTCTATCCATTCTCGCTCCCGGATATTCATTCACAATATACTTGTCTCAATTGGCAGGCTATCCAGGCCACCTATAGGATGGAGGAAGAAGTTAAGAAGCGGTAAGGCCACCGGGGCTAAACGCACCAAACGCATAGATGCTGCGTGGACCCTCAAAGTTTCCGAGGTTGACCTCGTGAAGGCTAGGGAGGACTTAAAGGAGGCTGCCCGAGCCGGGGATAATGTCGCGGCAGGTTTGACTGATGCCCAAAAGTAGGCCGAGGAACAGACAAAGCGCCTACTCGCCGCCGAGGATCAATGGCAGATTGCTAAGGAGCGGATCGGCGATTTGAAGAAGCAACTGATCGAGGCAAATAATGCTAAGGGCGTGGCTTAATTTGCCAAGGACGAAGCCGTAAGGGCCAAGCAGGAGACCGAGTTTGCCGGAACCGAGGCCAAAGTGGCTAGAGACAAGGCCGAGGAGGAGGGTTACGAGGCGGGGATAGGCTGAAACCCGTGCCTCCCTTAAAGCTCAAATTCCCGGAGTATGCAAGCTATACTGCTCCCAGGTTTGGGAAGAGGCCTTAAAACGAGTTGGGGTGGAAGCTTTGTCTGACTTGTGGAAGGCGGAGAGCATATTTTATCCTCCAGCCATCCGTGAGACCGCCTCCGCCAGCTCCGAGGCTATAAGCGATCCACACGAGGCAAGGGCTGCTCGGTCGGAAGTCGCACAGATCATCGTCCCTCCGGGCGAGTTGATCAAGGAGGAGAGCCTCATGATGCGATAGAAGCACCTAGAGGTCTGAATCCCGAGATGCCTAAAGAGGGTGCCGAGCCTACGGTCAATGCTCGGATCTTTGGTGCCGAGGAGCCAGCCATCTTTGTTCAGCCCCTACAAGCCATTCCCCCTACTGATGTCCCTAAGAGCATTGAAACCGATCCTGCTCGGCCTTCCCAAGAAGGGGATGTCTCCCAGGGCCCCCGGGCTAGTCCTGCTCGGCCTTCCCAAGATATGGCCAAAATGAAATTGAAGAAGTAGAAGCCCTGGCCAACCTTCATATTTGTTTCTAGTTTAATTTTTGCCTAGTTTCCCTTTTGTTTTGAAAACTTTATATTTTGCTTGTAGTTGAACTTATTGACCACATATATGAAATTCTTTTCTTCCTTTTTCCTTTAAATTACATGTTAGTTGCCCTTACTGATACTTACTATTATTGCGGATCTCATGATTTTTGAACTAGTTATCTTAATATGTATGAATGGTTGTGCATATGATATATTTGAGATCATATCCCGGAATTCTAACTTACTAGCGCCCATAAGGCGTTGAACTTGTGTCCGAACATACTTCAGTGGAGATGTAGGCATCATCCGAGATGTCATGTGTATTGTTAGGCCCAGGCTGGTATCTAGATTTCCTTTAAGTAATTGGTTTCCCCATAGGTTTGAGTCCGAGGACCATGCAATACCTTGGTTTTGTCCAAAACTTAGATTTTCTTTAAGTAGTTGATTTCCCCATAGGTTTGAGTCCGAGGACCATGCAATACCTTGGTTCTGTCCAAAACTTAGATATTCCTTTAAGTAGTTGGTTTCCCTATAAGTTTGAGTCCGAGGACCATGCAATACCTTGGTTTTGTCCAAAACTTAGATATTTCTTTAAGTTTGGGGGGATTAGCCCCTCGGCCAAGGTGTGGGACGTTGATCTAACGTTGGAAGCCCCTAGAACCATCCGCGCTACTAACGCTTCGAAGCGTAGCCCCTAGTGGAACTTTATGTTAGGGCACCGCAACGGGTCTTTGGAAGTGATGGAGGGACTTTCTCGATCCACCGCCCGTGCCAACGCACAAGCCTTCCCTACAGACGGCACCAATTGTAAGGACTCAATTTGTAACAACCCCAAAATGATGTTGGGTTCACACATTAAGGGCCCAAACAATATAATTTGTAGAGCGTAGGCTTGAAAGGCTAGACCTTAATCACCGGACGATGGTTAGTCATGGTACTCATAGTGGACACATAGAGGTGAGCTAAGGCTATCTGTGGATCTTGCCCATAAAGCTTAATGTTCATATTCTTCCTTTCTTTATTTTGGGTCTCCGGTTTCCGACCTCCCTCTTTGGTGCATAAGCCTTCGCATTATATAGCCCTTCTCGGTTGATCCCGACCCTCCATCTATTGACCAGGCAGGTACCTACTCGAGTACCTGTCCCATCACCCGCCTCCCCCCACTCTCTGTTAGTTGTAATAACCGAAGCCACACTATTCGTTGAGTCTTTTCCCATTAATGTAGAGGTGACGTCTTTACCTTGAACCACCCCCACTCCGTACCCCCATGTGAGTCTCATTCTACTCGCTTCTTCTTCTGGGAGTGCATTGGACGCTGCCTTTGACGACATGTCGCTCTTCCCTTTGAAGTCTTGGGATGCCGAGGACAGGGCCATCCTCGGCTGCATCTCTAGGCTATTTGGTCTTTCACCACTTGTCCTCGGCAACTACTCTCCTCGGCACGGGCCCTAGGTCCTAATGGAAAGTGGGCCGAGTCATAAGTTCTCCGGCCCCACAAGAAGTATGAATGCGTAAAGCTATAGTAGTAGCTACAATTTTATTTTATTTTTTGTTCAATTTGCACTGTTCAATAGCCTCTTTTTTTTTTTTTTTGGTAATATTGCCCAGTCAACTCTTTATATATATATACCTTTAGTTAACACAATAAATTGTTACAATATTTTCACAATTGTTAAGATGTTAATTCCTTATAAGTCAAAATAAAATATCATACTCGAACTAACTACAACTAAAAATAAAGATATTGTTATACTGACACAACAAATTTCACAATATTTTCACAATTATTGAGGTGTCAATTTCTTATAAGTAGAAATAAAATAATAAAATATGATATCGTGACCAACCACAACTGAAAATAAATATTTTGTGAAAATATTGTTACACTTGTTGTGTGAATATGTAAAAGCTATTGTAGTAGCTACAAGACATTTTGATTTATTCAATAGGTATTGGCCATCACTTCATTAGCCTTTTCTCTTTTCTTTTCTTTTTTTTTTTTTCCAATCATCGGGTTGTGCTTTTTAAAAATATATATTTATATGAGCTGGCATATATATTGTTATACTAAGACAACAAATTTCACAATACACAATTATTGAGGTGTCAATTTTTTATAGGTTAAAATAAAATAATAAAATATGAGACTATGATCAACCACAACTGAAAATAAATGTTTTGTGAAAATGTTGTAACAATTGTTGTTATCACAATATTTTCACAATTGTTAAGATCTCAGTTTCTTATAGATCAAATAAAAATTTGCTAAGTCCACAACATTTTCACATTAATTTCACAATAGATTATAGGTGGTAAGCTGCTATTGATGGATAAAAGAATAATATCAGTCCATTTTAAAATTAGTAACAACTTGTCATTTAGAATTTGTTATGGAAATATTATGGAGATAGCATTTCTATAAAATAAATAATAATATATCAAACGAAACTTACCACTGCTGAAAATAAAGGTATTGTGAAAATATTGTGACATTTTGTTGTGTTCCTAGACTTCTTTTTTTTGTTTAGTCAAATTTGGTGAGCAAAAATTCACTGTTTCACGCAAAATTTTCTTCTTGGTTTTTTTTTTTTTTTTTTTCTTAATGCATAGTTTAAAGTGGTTGTCCCAATTAAAAATCAATAACAATTTACCATTTAGGATTTGTTGTGAAAATGTTGTGGATATAGCATTACTTTAAAATAAAATTATAAAATATCATACTAGGGCCTACCATAGCTAAAATAAAGGTATTGAGAAAATATCGTGACATTTATTGTGTTCCTGATTTTTTTTTTTTTAGCCATTTTGGTAAGTCAAAATTCATAGTTTTACGAATAGTTTTCTTGGGTTTTTTAACACATTGTTTAAAGTAAAAAACACAAAATTTTACCAACTAAAAAAAATTAAGAAAAAAGTACTTTCCCCTTTATGTTTGGAATAGTTTCTTCTCCAACTTTAAAGTTGAATAATTTCCTCATTTATATTTTGTACACAAGCATGTAGTCCCTGCTATTACTCTCTTAGTTAAATCCTAACAAAATCTTATGATTCCTAGAATATTTTATTGTGCAATATCTAAAATGCCCCACTAAATTTTAATGTCCCAAAAAATTTCTTTATGTATATGAGTTTTATGTGTTAGTCATACTTAAAAAGTAAAAACGATGATCTATGGTATTCTATTTGTTATCTAAAAAACACTAATTTATTGGAGGTTTAAATCTTCTAGATTTATAATTTTATCTAATAGAAACTTTAATGACATATATCTTTTGTTTTTTTGTTTTTTTTTTTTAATTTCTTTTCTTTCTTAAAAAGGTGCTCATTAAAAATTAAGTAAGCTAATCATCATAGTTAGGCTCATAAAATAAAATGATAAAGAATGAAATATGAATAACAAAATATTTATTGCAAATGGTTGTAGTTATTTAATTTTAGTTGTAGATATTTAATTTGATGAAGAGTTTCAATTGTAGCATATGCCATCATTTATTGTGAAAATTTAAATATTGTGACAATATCTTATCCAAAACTTAGTTGTTTATTGTTGGAAGATGACAACATTTGTTTTTATTCCTAGTAGAATTTTTTGTGAGTAGATACTGTTTTTAGTAAATAAGTTCTAAGAAATTATTATACTAAATAGATAGTCATATGTTAAATAATTATTATAAATTTAAGTACATGATTTGATACTACTTAAAGAAAAAATTTCTATCTAAAATTTTTCACTCGAGGGGCATCACGTGCCTTGCACGAGCAACCCTTACATTAGACCAAAGGTGGGAACCATGATGACAACTTGAATTTATTAGAAAAATAATTAAATGCTCATTCAACAAAGTGGGAAGTGGGAACCATTAAAAATTCATCAAAACCAATAGAAAAAAGATCATTCTAGACCATTTAGGAGCCTTCGATGAATAAAACTGATGCAAAATTCAAATCTAGACCAAAAATTGAGTAAGACCGACCAGTTTCGTCAATTGGTTTAGCATTAGTTCGTGGTGTATGAGTTGCATATACCAGCACTAGCAAGTTATTGAATGAAATCATTGTTCATACCAATATTTCAAGCTAGACTTCGAAAATTTTTTCCACTGAGACTTTTAGAAGTGGATCTCCACCCAATTCACTATCCCCGCTTAGACTTTGAAAATTTTCCCCGCTGAGACTTTTAGAAGTGGATCTCTACCCACTTCACTAGGAGTGTTTGCGGTGTTATGCGGTGCGGTTTTGAGTTATTTTTAGCACCGCACTTTGCGGTGCGGTTTAGCTAAAACCATAACTGCACCGCATCTTATTTTTGTAGTCACATGTGCGGTGCGGTGTGGTGCAGTGCGGTTTAAAGTTTAGCTAAAACCATAACCTCATTTTTACGGTCACATATGCGGTGCGGTGTATAAGATGTGGTTTAAATGATTTTAAATTGGTATATATTTCAAATTTTGGGCTTTTTTTATCCAGCCAAAAACTAATTTTCCCTTTTATTTTGGTCCAAGTTTTAAACTATTGAGCTAGTTTTTCTTTATTTTGGGTTGGCTTTCTTAATCAACACTTGCTAGGGTTATTAAACTTTTTTTTTTTTTTGAAAACTAGGGTTATTAAACTATTAATAATATATTTATATTAAAAATAATTAAATATACTAATATATAAAAAGGGTGCGGTTTGTGCAGTTTTCTTATTATAAAATCGCAAACCAAGCACCGTACCATGCGGTGTGGTGCGATGTGGTGCACTATTACTTGTGGTGCGGTGCGGTGCGGTTATGCTATTTTACGGGCGGTTTTGGTGCGGTTTTTGCGGTTTGTGCGATTTATGCAGTTTGGTGAACACCCCTACACTTCACTATCCCCGCTACTTAGAAAGTTAGACTTCGAAAATTTTCCCCACTTAGACTAATAAGAATCTAAGATGCTACAATTATTGAAAAACTAGACTTTTTTTTCCCTAAAAAAAATGGGTATTCAATGTGGACTCATTGACTCTATGCCATGTGATGGAAAAGGTATTACCACAAGTGCTACCGAGGCCTTGATGTGACTATTGTTGTGGGCATATCACATTCATTGAAGCGCCACAACTCAAACCACTTAACTCCCGCCTAGCAACATACAAAACGATACAAGAACTTATACTACTGAAAGCTCGGATTTGTGCTAAAATACAAGAGCTTGTTCAAACCCCCAATTAAAAATTACGGCTAGATTGCTTTTATTTTACCTTAGACTGAAAAGGAACAAGAGTAAATAAGCGCAATAAACCGATAACACTACCCTAAGCCATATTCATCCATCATCAACAATAAAATGAAAGCTTAAAGAGTAGTGAAGAAAGGTGCAAACAAAAGATAATACCGAGACGTGTTATCGAAAAGGAAACCGAAAAATTCAGTGAAAAAGCTCTCCACAACCCTCTAAGTCGAAATCGATCCACTAGAAAGTAAAGTTGGAGTACACAAATAACAAAAAAACCCTCCAAACCTAGTTATTATTTAGAAACACGTAAGGGAGACTTGGTCAAGCTGAAATTGTAAAAAATAGGAGTCACAGTAGAAAATCCAACCAGTGGACGACAATAATTCTAAAGCTAACTTAAAACTTGGTCCTTCCTTTAAGGCTTTATTAAAAGCATGGCTTCTCTCACCGTAGAAAAATTGAGTCCAAAGACTCCAAACTAGCTTTAATTGGTGGACGACAATAATTCTAAAGCAAGCTAAATTGATCCACCCTGAAGGCTAATGGAGTTTACTATCTTAGGTTCCTCGTATTTTCCTCTCACTTTCTTCTTCATTTTAGAGGTACTAAATTTTGTAGACTATGGGAAAATAACGACCCATCCCGTTTTCCTGTCCTCTTTATTTTCTCACCTACCAAACAAGGGAAATTACTTTTCTTTGCCCCTTTTCTCTCCTATATGTCTTTCCCGGAGAAAATGGGCAAATGCCCCTTTCAAAAAAAAAATCCAGCATTTTGCCCCCTTTCCCAAACTAATTAGGAAATGCCCTTTTTGAAACTCGATTTTCTCAAAATCGAGTTATAAAAAAAAAAAAAAAAAAAAAAAAATTGGAGCCCTATAGTGGCATTTTCAGGATCCTATAGTGACGTTTTAAGGACCTATAGTGGCGTTTTTTAACTTGATCTCCATAAAATCGAGTTACATGCAATTTTTTTTCTTTTTCTTTTTTTCCTATAACTCGACTTTATGGAAATTGAGTTAAAAAAACACTACTATAGGTTCTTAAAACGTCACTATAGGCTCCTGAAAATGCCATTGTAGGGCTCCAAAAAAAAAATTTTTTATAACTCAATTTTGAAAAAATCGAGTTTCAAAAAAGGGGTATTTCTCTAATTAGTTTGAGAAATAGGGTAAAATGTTGGATTGTTTTTTTAAAAAGGGCAAAGGCCAATTTTTTCCCATCTTTCCCTAAATCACATAATAAGAAAACACTATCTAATGAAGATATTCTGTGTTGTTATGTTACTCTTACTAACTTTGACATTGTTGGTCACCTATTATTTAACTATGAAAATTTATTTTGTCACATAGAAAATCTATATTTAGCTTTGCTGAGAATTTTACATTATTTTGCTAAATCTATTTAATAGCATTGCTAGACTTTTAATTGCTATACTGGACTCATTTATTTTCTCATTAAATTTTGATGTATTTTTTTTTTTTTTGAGAAAGTGGATGTATTTATTGAAAATATTAGAAGATGTCTATTGAGCTAAAAGACTGCTTGTTAGAAGTTTCAATTGGAAAAATTAAAATGAATTATATATTTCTTCTCTATAAATACACTTGTCTTAAGTCCCAATAAAGGAGGATGTAATGCTCGTCATCCTTAAGAAGAAACATTTGTTGTCGTCTTCATCTTCTCTCTGTTTTCAAATTCTCACGCAAGCTCTTCTTCTCTCCAATAGTCCAATAGCCACCTATGTCTTCTCTCACAAGCCGGCGTTCGACGTGATTCTTGCAATCATGTTGAGGCTCAATTGACGTTTAAGTACTTAAAGGATCATATTGGAGCTTGAATTCTAGCCCAAACAATCTTAATTTGCACGCGCAAGAATATATATATATATATATATATATATATATATATATATATATGCTGGGAAAAATACCAAATATGAAATATTGAGCTACAATATCTCAATTCATCTATTGTGCTATTGTTCATATACTTTTTGTCTAAAGGCTATTGAACTTGATAAAAAAAAAAAAAAAAAAAAAAAATTTTAAGTGAGTTTTGCCATTTTGAGCTTAATGTGAGTGCTCTAAGTGGTGAAAGAATTAATTTTAGAAAGTAAAGTCATCTTCTCTGTCTGCCAAGAATAAAACAACGTCAACCCCAATGGCACCATGGTAGTTTTTTTGTAAGGATCATGATTTAATGAGCTAGTGACAATAAACTTGAGTAGAGTCTTCAGAGGAGAAAACACAAATACCAAAGTTGTAATAAGGATCAATGTCAGCATCAGAACATTGCTAATCTAAACTTAAATTTTTCTTGACAAACATTGCTAATCTAAACTTAAATTTTCTATTAAATTTGACGAAAATCTTAGTGTATCACCATTAATCTTAATGTTAGTTTTGTAATTTTTCCAAATACTTGAATTTAGGATAACACCATTCACTTGAAGTTATTTTTTTAATCCAAATGATATGATTAATAAATAGAATTAGGGTTTATCACATGCACACACATTAAATTCAATATGCAAATTGATTGATAACATATTGGATGATATGATATGAATGTTGGTCACCATAGTCTAGAAGACCGGTTTCATTGGGCAAGGCAAGTGCCTAATACCTTCCCATCTTGTAACATAGTCTCCTAACACCTTCCCATCTTGCATCAAGTGAGTTAATTTAGTGCAAATATGTGGAGTCCAATCTATATATATAGGCAAAACTCAAAGAAAATTTAATTCAAATTTGAAATTAGAATTCAATTTTGCGCCATGTGTCTAAATTAATGTGGGGACCACACTATAATTAATTATCCACTTTAGTTTTTTTTTTTTTTTTTTAGAATATTAAGTATTTTAACACACACACACAGAGGAGAAGGTCTTAAAGAAACTAACAATAGTGCATATCCAATATGGTCTAACTCTTAGATACACAGCACAAACTTTAAACATCTTTAACTCACTCATTTTTTGATGTACCATGTGTCCACTTAAGTTTTTTAATCTTTGTACCAAGTGAGTTAATGAGTGCAAAATTCAAGAATCTAATATTAATGAACTATAAAATTAAAAAAAAAAAAAAAAAAAAAAAAAAAAAAAAAAAAAAAAAAAAAATCACACGTACTCAATAAAAATCACCACACAACAAAGATCACCAAACATTCTATCTTATTAAAAAATTAGAAAAAGAAGTTATCATAAATAGTATGAAATCTGGGTAAGAATTTTAATATGTGACTAATTACGTTTACTTTAAAAAAAATAATTTGACTAATTATTTATTATTTTATGATAAAAATTGTGTTTAATTTTAAATGTATTCATACATATGCATGTATTACATGTTTTTTTTTTAATAATTTAACTAATTATTTATATTTTTATAATAAAAATTGTGTTTAATTTTAAATGAATCCATGCGTTGTATGGGTTATATGCTAGTATAAATAAACCAGAAGAAATCCAATCATATATCTAATTATATATCTAAAATTAGAAGAAGAGAGAGTTTCCAATATCATTTGTTTGTTTAGCTAAAAATAATTCAAATTTATCAACTTTTTAATACTATGAACAGTAGTTATTTGTTAGGTAGAAACTTATATATATGATGTGTGTGTGTGTGTGTGTTTGTGTTTTTTTTTAATTTAATAGTACCCATGCATATCGGGTTCTAAACTAACAGATATTTATAGCAATGTATTGTTATATCTTCAATATATAATGACCAATTGTTAACATTAATTTTCAAATGAGGGATAGCATAGTGATTTTATTTTTCTCCCTCATATTTTCCTCTCACTTTTTCTCAATTTGGAGGTATAAAATTTGTGGACCATGGGAAAAACAACCACCCACCCCATTTTTCATCCTCTCTATTTTCTCATCTACCAAACAAGAGAAACATTTTGCTCTCTCCATTTTTCTCTCATCTCTTTTTCATCATTCCCAAAATCACTAGTATCAAACATGCTCAATGATTTTGAATCATGATCCTACCTTTCACTAATTACCAGTGAGTGACAATTTACTTGTGAATCACTCATCTTTAGTGTTTGCAAATAGGTTCCAAGTCTTTACAAAGTGTGATTAATGTGACTTATGATAGGCCAAAAACGTATTGACCCCTTGTGATGGATTAATTGATTAATTAGCCAAGTTTAATTAATTAATCAATTTAACATGCAAACGCGTGGTAGCACAAAAAAATCACCAATTAAACTAAGTATGCAACGGAAAATAAATTGACACGGTGATTTATTTACGAATGGGGAAAACCTACACGACAAAAACCCCACCGGATGATTTTAAGGTCACCACTCCCGAAATTCCACTATTATCACAACAAGCGATTACAAGTAAAGGAATCTCAAGACCTTATACCAACCTACAGTTGAACCCTTACCCCAATACCCAATTGGACTTGTTCTGTAGTGACAATTTCTCCTTTTGATGCACGCACCACTGCAAAGACGTGACTAACTAATTACGCAGATCCCAGTACACAACTTCAATCACCACCTAGAGAAGGTTGTTGGCTACAAAGTTTTTCAGTTCATCCCACGATGAAGATTAAGAAGATGCTTGGTTACAAAACTCTAAGGTGCACAAAACACAGCAACTTCTTCAGAAGAATGATGAACTAGGGCAAAATTCTGTCTCCGGTTATAATTTTCTTGAACAAACTTTGCTCAACATTTGTGCAACTTATGTCCTCTTTGACGGCCCTTAAAATAATCTTTTTACATATCTAGGGTTATGAGAAAAGAAAACCCAAACACATAATCACAAATTAGAGTTAAAACAAAACTGAAATTCTATTTTTCATAAATCTCAACAGATACCTAGCTATGAAGATGCTATCGAGTAGTCATTGAGCTACTGGGCTGAAACAAACTTCTTAAGCTCGATAGATGGCTAGTCTGTTGAACTTTAATGACAAGCACTTCCTTGGATTGAATCTTGGACAAACTTGCATGGCTTCAATACTTGATCTTGAAACACGCTTTCTTGAAGTATTAAACACATCCTAGATCTACCCAAATACAAGTAAAGTGCGTTTTGTCAAAGGATTAGCCAATTACATAAACTAGTGACATATGTTCCTAACAAGTGAATCACATATGTCCTAACAACTTAAATAATGATCCCAAGTGCAAGATTGTCACAAAGTAATAACTCGATGAGTCCGAGGTCGAATCTACATTGTAGACACCTCATTGTGTGCCCATTAATAACCTTTGGCCCCTGGCCCTAATGATGAGCTTGAAATAGTCAACCAAGGGTAATTAAAGTGTTTACAATAGTTTGTGAGTAATCACAACTCAAAAGTGCTCAAATCGCTTGGAAAATGATGCTGAAAAATGATCTTTGCTCACTATTTTGACCATAACTTTTGATCGAAAACTAATTTTTGATTGAGGCTTGTTTCATCGGAAAGTAAACATCCTAGCTTCGATTTGAACATAAATTTTATGTAATTTTGGATTTAAATTGAGTGGGTTATGACCGTTTGAAGTTAGACCAATAGTGTAGTTGAAATTAGGGTTTTTGGGAAGAATGCGTACGCATGCCTCGAACTTTCCAGGTCTCGTAACTTGAGTTTTGGGCTCCAAAACATCATTCTTTGAGGAGGTTGGTTCCTAGACCCTTAGGAATGTCTAAAGTCATTTAAAAGCTCCAAAACCCCTAATTTTAACGTATAAATACTCACCTTATGTCTCAAATCCAAACCCTAGCTAGAAAGTGTGCCTCCATCTTTTCTAAACCCTAGTTCATCTTTTCTAAACTCCAAAGCACCATTGCACATCTTTCTAGCAGTAACTAAGCCAAAAACTAGTTTTTCTTATTTGCTTTCAAAACCATTTTCAATTAAAATTGTTATTGAGTTATGATTACTAAGTTCTATTTTTTTCTCTTAATTATCTTTGTTATCTCAATCTAATTTCTATGTTGTAGGCACTAAGGGGTCGGTTAAAAACCTCAAACTCATGATCCTAAATAAGGTGTGTGTTCTTCCCATAAAGTCCTTTTCTTAGTATGATTCACATGAGTTTCTTGATATAGTTTCTCTATTTGTTAAATTTGTTTTGTTTGTTATTTTTAACTCTTTTAATGTATAGTAATCTGGTCTTGGGTTGATTATAATCTGTTCCTATTGTGTTTGTGCCTTTATTTAATTCTTGTGATATATCCATGTGTTTTTCTTAATGTAGTTTGTTAGAGCCCAAAATTGCTAAGCCCAATTAGAACAAAGGTGTAACGCCCCATATTTTTATTACTAATTTCTTTCTTATACATAAATTAAAAAAGAGGCCTACAATTAAATGGATTTAATTGATTTGTGCCTAAAATATTTAAATCAGATAATTATTATAGTATAAGAGGCCCAAGTGATATGGCATAAGTGTGTATATATATATATATATATGGGCCTTGATAAGTTTTAAAAACCCTAACCTTTTTCCTCTTAAGCTACATGTGCATATATATAAGAAGTTTCCTTTTGTTTCAACCGCAACACACGATTGAGCTTTTCTTTTCTTCTCTGCAGCTATGCGTGGAAACCGCAGTATGGTTTCTCCCGCTCTAAATTTAGGAAGTTTGAATATTCAATGGCTAGCAATTGTCCCACGCTTACAGGAAAGACATGGGTTTGTGCATGTATTTTGATGATTCCTTGACTATCGGTGGGTTGATAAGACTTGAACGTTGATCTTCGGGCTATCTCCTGTAATACCAAAGACACAGAATTAGAGGGGACCGGTGATGACCGGCCAAGAATCCTCCGATGATCAAGTTAGTTACTTGGAACTTTCGGTAACGAAGAAGTATTCTCTTAAAAGTAAGAAAGTGTCTCTACCTTTTTCCTTCATTGAAGAAGCCTTATATAGTGTGTGGAACGGTTATCTATTTGTAACCGTTCCCATGAAGAATTGGGAGTAACCGCTGTGGAAGTTACTTAGGTCGGACGGGCCGATGAACTCGTCCATCCATAGTGAGGATGGACGAGACCTTCATGAGGAGCTCGTCCACTTTTAGTCCATCCATAGCACGGATGGATTTAGACCTCGAGATGATCTCGTCCACTTTTAGTGAAAGACGGACGAGATCATCCTGAAGGCTTGTCGTTCATAAATGACAAGTAGATCTTGGAGATATTAAGCTCGTCCTATACGGACGGACGAGGGTCGCTGGTACGCTTGTTGTTGCTTCTGGCGTTGGACGATACATATGGACGAATTATGGACTTCAGATTATTTGTGACACCATCATATTTATTTTAGTACCTAATGAGATAATGGGTGTCAGTCCATGAACCTATTCTATCATTATATTAATGGAAAAAGGACTCCTATGATTGTTATTATACTAGACTAGGCAAAGTACATATAGGCATATGTCATGGAATGGAGCTAAGAGGCATTGGTCTCATGAATCTCCACCTATCCTTATATTAATGGAAAAGATGTCCTATAATTGTTATTATATTAGATTAGGAAGGATGCATATAGTCGTATGTCGTGAAAATGTCGGAAAGGGGTACTCCGTAGGCTTTAATATTGATGGATAAAAATATAATATGTGGCTTCTACTATTTGATTAATGGATGTGAATATTAGGTTGATTACATATGAATATAACATGTGGCTTCTAAGGAATAATAGATTATATGATGGCTAGACATATAATGAAATGCTAGAGCTTTATAGAGTTGCGGTAGAATCATGCCAATTAATAGATAGTGAGAATATGTGAAATAGAACAATTGGATCAAAGCTGAAAGTGATCTGGACAATAAGTAAATAAATGGAGAATTTTGGAAATATCAATGTTGTCCAAGATTATATTGTTAAGTATGAAAACAGATTTTTAAGTGGGAAATTCGTGTATTGATGGACCTATTTTTTGTGTTGCTAGGTTCTAATTCTACTGATTTAATGTGACTCAAGGGTGGTTGATTTGTTTTTTTGCAAATAAGAGGTAGGTGGTGTTTACTAATTTTGGGGGTTTTCCCAAAATAGTTTTGATTATCAAACTATCCTTAAATCAAAGAAATATGCTGATATTCTATAAATATATTGATATCCTATAAATGTTTGATGTGCACATTGTATGGAAACGTTGACTATTTGTTATATGAAAAACTTGTGGGAAAACCTAAACTTATTTAAACTCATATGTGTGGATAAATCTTTGTATTTTTAGTATTATGACTGGATTATTTGTTGTGAGCATCTTGAATTTGTTTTGAATCTTATGGCAAGTCGTGATTAAAATGGGACAACACAACCTTGTCAACGAAGCGTAAATGTTGACCACAAGAAAAGCCTAGGAAATTGTTTGTATAATGGTGTTAGTAAATCATAATGGCTCACAATATAATGATATTTTTATATTAAATATTTGATGTTAAATATTGATGGGTTACAAGTTATAACTTTGCTGTATGAATTATTTATTTAAAAGGTTTGTTCCCACACCCCAATGTTAGTGAATTCCACTTATTGAGTTATCTCACCCCCATTTTATTCTCCCTTACAGATACATTAGAGGGATCATTGGAGTAGAGATTCTTGGAAGATAACAGTTACAAATTATGTTGTGGAACTGAGAATTTTATTATTATTGTTATGGTATTAAATATTGTAATTGAGAATTACATTGAGGATATTTTATATTTGGTGGAATTAGAGCTCGACAATTGTGATGAGATTTTAGGTTGTTGGTTGCATTTATTTAATTTTTTTATGGATTATTTAGATTTGAATAAATTTTTTATTATTTATGATTTTTGGGCATTACAAGTGGAGTTAGATATTTCAAGCCCAAAGTGCAACTAATTTGTTAAAGGATGGGCTTGCAAGGTCAACTTTAATACTTTGCTATGATCCAAATATGAAGTCATGGAGCTAAGGCTTACAGAGTAATAAAAAGAAGTACGAAATATGGATAAAACACTTCCTCGGGACTGGCCGAGGAGGCAATGTTCATAAAAGAAGTGCTTACGTGTTTGACTCAAGATGATATACTATCACTTCTAATTCTTTTTCAATGATTCGTCCCCATTCTTGGAGGCATTCTTTTTCTTTATATAGTCCCTCCCATTGCATCTAAGCCCTCCACCTGTATGTCTCAATGTATTAATTTGGATGCTTGTCCCATCGTGACTCGCTAGAGAGGGTAGTGTCTTTGTGAGTCGTGGTAATACTGTTCAGGAGTCATTCCTTCATTAATGCGACCAGCTAAGTTGGTACAAAGGCATTGAATGCCGAGGTGATAGCTACTTTACCCAAATATTTCATCTCTTCTTTACTTACACGTCTCTATTGTCTTCCTCAATATCTTGTCCTTTAGTGCAAGTGGCCGGGTGAAGAACTCTCAAGGAGTACTTGCTCTTCAGGCTCCTTGGACGATGGGTCTCTACGTTTTCCCTCCTCGGACTTTTATCCACATGTCTAGCCCAAACTAGTGTGAGAATGGGCCCTTTTCCATCCTCAGACTAGGCCCATGGGCTCTATGTTTCGCTCTGATTCTCCCCCCCACCCCCCCCACATAGTTTATTTTATATTTGTGTTTAATTGGTTTAATTTCCATGTTCCTTTTCTTGTCATGTTAATCTAATTTTGAGTAGTTGATAATATTTATTTTTAGGGTTTCTCATGTGTTTTTTTAGTTTTGTGTTTGGTTGACTCAATAAGAATGTAATTTTTTGCAACTTCTATGCTAAGGATGCTACGCATACTCGAGTATGCACGCACATATTTTTGAACATGCATACGCATGGTTAAGTATACGTACACACTCCGAACCCAGATTTGTGCAATTTTCTTGTTTTATTTAATTAATTATTTTTCACATGTTTTCTAGTTAGTTTGACTTTGAATTCTCTATTTTAGGTCATTTAATTGTGTTTAATTGTTTTCCATGTTTATTTTAGTATTTTTGCCATATTTGGTTTATTTGATATTTTTTCCTTATGTGTTTGATTTGATATTAGTTTTCCTTTTTGATATAATATGTTTAATTGAGTATTTCCTTTAATGTAGTGATTTGTTTTGTATTTTATCTTTTTTAAGTGTATGATGTATATTTAGGTTTAGGATTAAAGCTCTCTTAATAAACTCTTTAATTAAATATGGCCTAACAATACATAATGAATGTCGGCCCACAAGCCGAGTAGTCTTGGGTGCCTAACATGTTCCCAAGCCATACCCAAAATCCAAACCCATAATCTAGTATACGTAGACCTATGTATCTAAGTAAGTGACCCAAATCCATTCAGCTGAGGCGTACCTCCCATAGGGGGCATGAACAACATGGTGAGTTAGTGCAAGACGGTGCACTCACACACATGGAAAGGGAATTGATTAGCAAACCACAAGATGAAATAAAATTGAAAACAATAAAATTTAATTGAAGAGAAATTTTGAAGGTCTAGTAAAGAAAATTTGAGTTGAGAGAAAGTAACAATATTTTAAAGTGCTAGGGTTTATGTATTTAGACACAACACATCTATCGGTAGTCTAAACAATATTTATTTTATTAACTCAACTAGAATTCATACAAATGATGATCTTAGTCGGATGATTTAGCAATAAGAACTCAAAAATATATTTTCTAAGGTAGTTTCATGAAATTGATTAATTTTAGGCAAGACAAACCGATGAATTAACCCGCAGAGAATTTTAAGCATTTAACATGTCTTGACCTACACTAAATGAAAAAATTATACAGAACTAAACACTTTTTCTAGATAAGTAAAATCAATCAAAAACACAAGAACATAAACATTAAACAGTTAGGTTTCACCTCTTGTCTTAGCAAGACTTTTAGTAAGCCATTACACCAAATAAAATTCTAAAAATTATAATAATAAAAAAAACTTTAAAAGAAAAACTAATTTTTGTTGTAAGGCACCTACCCCTTGAATTTTGCCATAAAAACCCTTTAAATAGGTTAATAAATTCTATTACAAGTTGGATTCTTGTTTGCCATTATTTTTATAGTAAAATTTAATCAAATTATTAGAACATATGAATAGTACTAAGTTATAACCCATGCCTAACAGTGGTGCTATATTGCTATATTGTTATATTTTAGCTTCTCAAACTCCAAAATCATACTCACAACAGTGGAGCTAAATCTATAATTTTTAGATGTGCACTGTTCATGAGAGCTAAAAAAAAAAATTTATTTTATTGAATTTCTCTCTCCTCTTTCATTAAAAAAATATTTTCTCTTTCTTTCTTTTTCACTCTCTCTTCGACTTCTCTTCTTTCTTCCTCTTTCCTTCTCATTTTTTTTTCTCCCTCATCTACTCTCTGTTGCCCGTGCCTCTCTACTCAGTCCGTTGCTCCTCTCTACTCGGTCCTCACACTTTGTTTCTGCCCGTTGCCGCCGACCAAGCCCCCGCCCAATGCCGACCGAAGCCCCAGACCAGCAGCGACCAAAGCCCTAGCCCAGCGCCGACCACTCTTTGCGTTCTCCACAACTCCACCCCCTCTCTCTTTGCTATCTCATGCCCAGCGCCGACGTGGGTCTCTATCTTGCATTTTCTCTCTCTAGATCTCCACCTCAAAGGTCGAACCTCCGAGCTCCACCCTCTCTCTGCTATCTCATGCCCAGCGCCGATGTGGGTTTGTGTTTGTGTTTTCCGATCTGTTGTGGGTAGTGGGCTTGTGTTTGTGTTTGTGGCGGTGGGCTTGTGTTTTCCGATGTGGTCATTGTGGGGGCGGCGGTGAAGATAGAGTGAATTAGAAAGAAAGACAAAGCTCAAGTAGAAAAATAAAAATGCAAGTGAAGATAGAGTGAAGATAAAGAGGAGTATATGTGTGTGGAGGAGAAAAACAAAGAGTTAAAAAGAAAAAGAAACGTGTATTTGGATGAAAATAATGGGAAAAATAAAATAAAGAATAATAAGAAATTAAAATTAAGAAATGTTACCACAATATTTTTGCAATAAATTTTAAGTGATAGGTTATTACTATATTGGTGAGAAAAAAATAATTTTTTTAATGGTGGCGGTTGCGGTGGTGGTGGCGGTGGTGGTAGTGACAGTGGTGGCGGTAGTGGCTATGATTGTTGTTTATTGTAGAGAATATATTATTCTATCATGTGGTGACAATGGAAGAGTTAGCAGCGGTGGAAGAGTCGGTGGCAGCGGCGGTGGCGGCGGTAGTGGCAACGGTAGTGATTGCGGTGGTGGTGGAAGAGTCGATGGTGGAGGCGGCGGCGGTAGTGACAACGGTAGCGGTTACGGATGGTTGTGATTGTTGTTTATTGTAGTAGATATATTATTTTATTGTGATATTTATATTATTTTATTGTATTGAAAGCTAAAATAGATCCACTTTCTTTGCAAAGATGTGTGTAGGTAAAATAGATAAAATAACTTTTGGTGGAGCTAAAAAGCTAAATTTTTAGCTCCACTATTGTGGATGCTCTAAGCATTTACACGGAAACATTCAATAGAGTAATGATGAAGTAATCTTATCTAAGTAAGTAAAGTAGTTATATAGATTTTCAATATTACAAATAAATCACTTTAAGAAAATTAAAACAGAAACTTGCCATAAAATCATACTACAATTAAAAGCTATTTAGATTTTGACGGGGCTTGGACTCTAATATATTACCATATTTTACCCTAAAAATTATAAGAGCTAACATGTTTCCTGCTCGTGGTCCATGTCCATTGAATTGCCACCCGATTGAGCTCGACTCCGAAGAATGGCTTGGCGCTTAGGCCTTCAGTAATAATAGACTTAAACCAGTCTTTCGGCCCAGTATTCTAACACTAATTATTTCATGGGCTATGCTTTTGAGAACGCCACACAGCCAGGCCCAAAACCAAGCCCAGCTTAGTCCCAACTTCACATTTAAAAATTTTTTGCGCGAACTCATAATGACACTCTCTTCGTCGTGACTTCCAGTTCCAGTTTTATTGACTCTGTCTTTATTGACTCTGTCTGCGTTTGATCTAACACTCAATTTCATCCTAATATCGATCACTGAATATATCCACAAAAATCGACATGCTGTGCATTTGAGCACAGATAAACCCTAATCTGAAAATGAGTGGAAATGGCCGGAGAACTACTCGGAGCAGAACCAAATCCGCCACCGATGCCGACGGCGACGATCCTCTCCGTAACACAAAGCCTAACCCGAAACTACGTAAAGATAGAAATAGAGCTCACTACTCCATTCGGATCTTCGACGTCAATCTCAAAGTCATGCTAGGAGTCAGCGTTTTTGCGTTCTTTGTGATCTTCTTCTTAATTCGCCGCCTTGTAAATCCCGCTGAAGAAGCTCAGAGACCGTTTTGGTGACTCCTTAGTTCTTAATCAAAGTGGTTTTGTGCACTTGTCCTTTGAAATGCTTCTTGGATTTCTCTCTTTTTGGTTTTTCCTTTTCTAGGAGGGGTCTAGTATTATTCTACACATTCTATCAGACAATTAAGAAGAAAGGATCAGAGAATAAGAAGAAAGAAAAGAAGAGTAAAACGACACCACAAACAAGCTAAGCTACAAGTCTACTTAGAAGAGCAGCTAAACGACATGTAGTCTTAGTTGTTTATTTAACTCAGATTATATCACACGTGTGTTGTAACTGATTCCTACACGTGCTGTAACTAACTCCCTTAGCTCCCTTAGCTTTTGTTATTCCGTTACACTCTTTTTTGGGTATTTAGGTTCAGAGATGTATATAAGCCTAATAAGTGTACAGATTCATTCATTACAAGAATTAGAGAAAGTTTCTTATCTTTTCTCTCAATTTCTCTCTCTTTTTCTTCCTGTGTGTTCACACATCTTTTCTTCCATCATCTCTATTTTGTTATATGGTATCAGAGCTCGAGCCTTCTTCAATGGCGTCGAATACTCAAGCTACTCGGGCTACTCGGGTTTTCTCTTCTCAACAAGAACTGACTCCGATGGAAGATCCATGAAGTCCATTTTTCTTGCATCATGGTGAAACACCAGGTGCGATTCTGTTTACTCAACCATTAACAGAGGATAATTATCCTATGTGGTCCAGAGCAATGAGAATGGCTTTGGATGCCAAAAGCAAGCTTGGATTCGTTGATGGTACTGTTAATGCATCAATGGCTATCACACCATTAGAGAAGCAAGCCTGGTCCAAATGCAATTCAATGATCTCCTCTTGGATCTTGAATTCGGTCTCTCCTCACCTCACCGCCAGTGTGATTTACAGAGACACCGCATTCGAAGTGTGGAATACTCTTAAGAAACGATTCTCTCAAGCAAATGGACCTAGGATCTCTCGACTTAAAAACAAATCTCAACCATGATGCAAGGTGTCACATATCACAAGTTTCTTCACCGACCTTCAAGTCGCCGGGATCAATTATTGAATTTCGTGCCTTCACCTTGTTGTTCATGTGGAAAGTGCACCTATGGTGTGAATGATAAGATCACAACCTTCCAAAGATCAAGATTCTCTCATGCAATTCTTGAACGGGTTGAATGATTCCTATTCTCAAGTGAAAACACAAATACTCATGATGGAGCCTAGTCCTTCCATTGATAAGGCATTTTCTCTGGTGATTCAAGAGGAAAGGCAAAGGTATTCAGGATTTACTATTGTTCCTTCATTGAATCAATCGCCCTTGCAGTCAAGAATCAAGGATTCAATCAAGGGATTCCATATCCAGGATACAACAAGAGCACTAAAGGAATCAATGCAAAAGGGAGGCCTGTATGTAGTCATTGTGGCAAGCTTGGCCATGTTGTAGAAAAATGCTACAAATTGGTAGGATATCCTCCAGGTTACAAGCAGAAGGGCAGAGTGGCCATGGCTAATCAAGTCTTGATTGAAGATGATCAAGGCAATTCTAACAATTACGGCAATCAACAAAGTCAATTCATTTCCCTTTACTTGAAACAATATCAACAACTAATCTCAATGCTCAGCTCTCATCATGCATCCACATCCGTGTCGCCAATGATGCATTGCACTCGACTAATTCTACTCTTTCGGGTAATGTATGTAATACTTGGTCGATTTTGTTTCCTTAGATTTGCAACATTCGTTTTTTTCTTTGCTAATCCTGTCAATAAGAATGCCTATGGTACTGATGTTTGGATCCTTGATACCGGAGCCACAGACCACATAGTACATTCCTTATCTTTGTTTACACACATCACTAGCTCCATTTCCACATTTGTTCAATTACCTAATGGTGAAAGGGTCACGATTACACATATAGGTACAATTCAAGTTACTTCAACTTTGAAACTTGAAAATGTGCTGTGTGTCCCCTCTTTCACCTTCAACCTGATTTCTGTTAGCAAATTAACCAAAACACTTTCATGTTGTTTCATTTTTTTGCCAAATCTGTGCTTTATACAGGACCTTACTTGTTGGAAAACGATTGGAGTGGGTGAATTACATGACAATCAGATCTACGCACACCGCATCCTCTTGCAAATCTGTTTGAGAAGATTCTTTAAATCTTGAGTCTGTTTTTCAATCTTTTGTCAATTCAGATCTCGATTCTATGTCCATTCCTAGTGTTACCAAGTCTTATCTTTGGCACATGAGGTTAGGACATGCCTCTGATAATAAGTTTCGTGCCTTACACAAATCATATACGATGTACAAAATTTTCATAGCAATAAAAATTGTGTTCTTTGTCCAATTGCAAAACAGAAGAGGCTTCCATTTCCATCTTTTAATCATATTTCAAATGCTGCTTTTGATTTGATCCATTGTGATGTTTGGGGACCATTTGCCAAGCTCACTCATGATGGTTTCAAATTCTTTCTTACCATTGTGGATGATGCCACAAGATCCACTTGGGTTTATCTTATGAAATCAAAAGTCTGAAACTAGACCTTTGCTGATTTCTTTCTATAACATGATAAATACACAATTTCATGCAAATATTAAGACCATTAGAACTGATAATGCCCCTGAATTTTTCTTAAAAGACTTTTATGCAAACAAAGGCATCATTCACCAACATTCATGTGTTGCCACTCCACAACAAAATTCAGTTATGGAGAGGAAACACCAGCACATTTTAAGCATTGCAAGGGCATTAAAATTTCAATCTAATGTTCCTATTTGCTATTGGGGTGACTGTGTATTGATTGCTGTACATATAATCAATAGATTACCCTCCAAAATTCTGAACCAGAAAACTCCCTTTGAAAAACTCTATGGCAAACCTCCTTCTTTTACTCATTTAAAGGTGTTTGGCTGCCTTTGCTTTGCCTCCACCTTATCCCATAATTGATCAAAGTTTGATCCTAGATCATCCCCTTGTGTTTTTCTTGGTTACCCGTTTGGAGTTAAGGGTTACAAATTACTTGATTTGACTACCAAGAGATTTTTTATATCAAGGGATGTTCATTTTCTTGAGACTGTATTTCCTTTCATTTCACAGCCTCATTCTTTTTCTCCAAACACAAATATCCCTTTATCTCACCTTTTTCCTTCAGTGGCTGAACCACCTGCCTCCTTCTTTGATTTTGAAACCTCTGGCACTTCTTCTTCTGTCCCACAAGTTCCTCTCACTGATAATCTTTCCAATCATGATGTTCCTTTAGCTACTTTACCTACTGATATTTCAGTTTTAGCACTTGCAAATTCACTTGTTCACAATTCTACAGACTTACCTGTTGAAGATTCTGCAGATTTCCTTGTTGCAAATTCTGCAGATCCTTCACCTTCTCAATCTACCCAACCTATCATTCCTTCCACTCTTCCATCTTCTGTTCCCTTAAGAAAGTCATCTAGAATCTCTAAACCACCTGCATACTTAATCGATTTTAAATGCAAAGACACGATTGTCACTAATAATCTTCCTTCCCTTTCTGCCAACAAGTCGGGTATCCTCTTTCCCTTGTCTCATTACCTTACTTCTTCCAAATTATCCTCCAATTATGCACATTTCTGCTCCCTCATCTCTGCCATACCTGAACCTACATCTTACCATGAGGCAATCAAAGATTCTAATTGGCGGGATGCTATGGCATCTGAAATTGCTGCTTTGGAGGCCAATCAGACCTGGTCCATTACACCTTTACCTCCTCATAAAAGGGCCATTGGGTGCAAATGGGTCTATAGAGTCAAGTACAATGCTGATGGCTCTTTGGACAGATACAAAGCTAGGCTTGTTGCCAAAGGGTTCACTCAACAAGCTGGATTAGACTTCACCGATACATTTTCACCTGTTGCTAAGCTCACTCTTTGTCAAAACTCTGCTTGCAATTTCTGCTGTGAGAGGTTGGCATTTGGTTCAACTTGATGTGAACAATGCTTTTCTTAATGGTGATCTCCATGAAAAAGTCTATATGCAGTTACCTCGGGGATTTCACAGCAAGGGGGAGAACCTAGTTTGCAAGCTTAACAAATCTTTGTATGGTCTCAAGCAAGCATCAAGACAGTGGTACTCCAAGTTCTCTTCAACCATTTTAAAATATGGTTTCAAGCAATCTAAATCAGATTACTCCTTGTTCACTAAGAAGTGCAATCAGACTTTCATAGCATTGCTTGTCTATGTTGATGACATTCTAATTGCAAGTAATGATGCTCAAGCAGTTGAAGATCTTAAAACTTCTTTGAATCAGGAATTCAAGTTGAAAGACCTTGGTAATTTGAAATACTTTCTTGGTCTTGAGGTTGCTAGATCGTAGAAAGGAATTTCATTATGTCAAAGGAAGTATGCATTAGGGGTTCTTAAAGATGCTGGAATGACAAGTTGCAAACCCAGCAAAGTGCCAATGGAACAAAACTTAAAGCTAAGCAAATATCAAGGAGAATTGTTGACTGATCCGGGTGTTTATAGGAGATTAGTTGGAAGGTTGCTTTACCTAACCATAACAAGACCAGATATCACCTATTCAGTTCATAAACTAAGCCAATTCATGGCTAAGCCTAGAAAGCCACATCTTGATGCAGCCTACAAGGTGTTACAATACATTAAAGGATGCCCTGGCCAAGGCATTCTCCTATCATCAAAGTCAGATTTGCATTTGAAGGCTTACACGGATGCAGATTGGGCCTCTTGTGTAGATACCGAAAGATCCACTACTGGATTTTGTGTGTTTTTAGGAGACTCATTGATTTCATGGAAATCTAAGAAACAATCCATAGTTTCTAGATCCTCACCTTGAAGCTAAGTATAGGGCAATGGCCTTAAGTGTTTGTGAAATGACTTGGTTGTTGGCTCTATTAAAGGATTTTGAAGTTGATCATCCACAACCAGGCATGCTTTTCTGTGATAACTAGGCAAAGAATCTATATTGGTGAGAACCCTGTCTTCCACGAACGTACAAAACACATAGAAGTAGACTGCCATTTGGTTAGAGACAAGGTACAAGAAAAGGTGATTCGTTTATTCTTCACTCCCATACATACACAACTAGCAGATCTGTTTACCAAGACATTATGCGGTCAAGAAGTGAAGTTCTTAATTTCCAAGATGAATGTGTTAAACATACATAGTTCTGAGTCTCATCTTGAGGGGGAGTATCGGACAATTAAGAAGAAAGGATCAGAGAATAAGAAGAAAGAAAAGAAGAGTAAAACGACACCACAAACAAGCTAAGCTACAAGTCTACTTAGAAGAGCAACTAAACGACATATAGTCTTAGTTGTTTATTTAACTCAAATTATATCACACGTGTGTTGTAACTGATTCCTACACGTGTTGTAACTAACTCCCTTAGCTCCCTTAGCTTCATTTATTCCGTTACACTCTGTTTTGGGTATTTAGATTCAGAGATGTATATAAGCCTAATAAGTGTACAGATTCATTCATTACAAGAATTAGAGAAAGTTTCTTATCTTTTCTCTCAATTTCTCTCTCTTTTTCTTCCTGTGTGTTCACACATCTTTTCTTCCTTCATCTCTATTTTGTTATACATTCTTTAGATCTCTTGGCACTTGCAGGGTACATAATAATCAGTTTGATGTTTTGTCAAATTAACTGTTAAATTAGTAATTACCTTCTTCAAATGAAGGCAAATCACCTTTTGAGTTTGAAGATAAAATTGCAGTGCAAGAGGGGGAAGGAAGCTGTATTATTGTAATGTCTTACAGCATAAATTCTGTTGTAATTCTATTGGGCTGCGAAATTTTGGAATTTTCAGTAGTGTGGTAGCAGCCAAAGGAGATGATTATAAACAGCTATTCCTATGGCCTCCATCATACACCAAGACTGTTGGGTTGGGACTGTTGGGTGTCTTTTAAACATTCAAAAGTGCATTTGGTTGGGTGGAAAAGTAAGAGTAAAGTAAATGGTAAAGAGAGAATCGAAGATGGATTGATTAGAAAAGTGGAAAGAAGTTAAAAATGATTGATTATTAATTTTCTATTCAGCCCACCATTTTTAATCTTCCCAAAATATGAGAAAAATAGGGGAGAAATGTCTATATATTCTTTTTTTTTTTTTTTTTTTTTATTGATTCTTCTTATATTATCTTTCATCCCACCTTACTATCCTCTCAAGGAATGTATAAATCAATTGTGGGTTGAAATTGGGAGATTTTTTACTCTGTAGCTTACACATTTTAGTAAATGTTTTACATAACCATTACAGCCATTTCCTCTTGACTTGCTCGTGAACTATATAGCGTCTTTAACAGAATGGTGCCTATTATGCAGGTTCTAAAGAGGAAGTATACTTTGATCTGCAGTCCTGCTTAGAACCTGATTTTGAAGATTTCTTCAATGTCAGTGGTGGTGAGAGTTGTTTTCAATTTGATTCAGAATTTGGCTGGCTTATATATGTTTATTCTTAACTTCTATAATTCTAAGCAGACTTTTTTTTAATAAAATAAATAAATAAATTGGGAGACCAGTTTATATTTGCGTCTTAGATTTTTTACTAACTTGTAATTTCTGCAGATACCACCCATCTTGTGAGAACACTCCTATCCATCATTGCGGCTTGAAAGAAACTCCTCTCGTCAAAAAACCAATTTACATGGGCAGTAGCTCCAGTCCCATTCTTGAACCCTCTCCAACACATATGAAGAAACAACTAATTGAGCTTTTTCAAGAGAGCTTTAGGGATGATGCTATTGATGGCAATCAAAATATACAAGAGAGGTCAAAAGCCAATCCTACCATTTGTCCTCTTTCTTCAAAATCTACAAATAAAAGCCTTTATGGATGTGTAGCAAACTTTGCATGCAGTAGTGAGGCAATACACAATAGAAGTTACAACCCTGGGAAGAGGAAAATTTGCCAAGTCTGCAAGATGTTGCCTTTCGAATTTGATGTGCAGCCTGAGCTTTAGGGGGAGGCGGAAGAGGCTGAGCCTTGCCGGACCCTAGTGTTGGAAGCAAAGCCTAGCTTTTTACTGTCTATACTTTAAAGAATTGGTACTCCAAACTGGACATGAAATTGATCTTAAAGCTCCCTTTTCATCTTACTTGGCTTTCTTCAAGCAAAATTGCAATTATTATTTTTATTTTATTTGTGGCTGAGGCAGTCTTTAAAGTGAAATATGAATTGACATCCATGTAATATCTAGTACAAGTGCTTGGGTAGCTTATTTGTTATTTATGAATTGTAAAAACTAAAGAGAAATTTTTTGCATGTTAACTTGCATTGAGGATATGGTATTCTAGTCAATGGTTGTGATTATAGGTTCTTTAGATATGAGTTAAGAGATACTTCCTCTGAGAAATGCACATATATATATATATATGCCAAGCCAAAGTGTAGATGTGCACTGCCCCTGCTTCTATGGCTCCATTAGTCCATGCAATTCTCAATTTGGAATGGCAAAACAAACTAAAGTTGACATTGTGATTCGTGCATAATTGAGGGTAACTAGCGTCTTAACTATATTGCACATGATACATGAGAATGAGAAGCAAAAACTGTCATTCGTCTTGTTACGTGCAGCTTCAAATTTATTGAAGTTCTTGTTGGGAAGATAAAACTTTGGGGAGACTCCACTTGAGGCCTAACATATTGACATTGCTTAAGCAAAAAGCTTAAGCCTAAATATTAAGTACAATACATGACAAACAAAGAATAAGTACAAATACATATATATTACATTTCATAACACACACACAAAAAAAAAAAAATATATATATATATATATATATATATTATATTGCTTGGTCCCATTAGCCCAATCTCAGTGTCTTGTTGCTTGAATCTTCCTTTGCAGACAAGCCATATTCACTACAATGGCCACTGAAAGCTTATCTTTCATTTTATAAGCAAAACAAAAGTAAATATATCTCCAAGTCTTTTTTACCAACAAGCTGCCACAAACAGCCCAAAATCCCACAATGAAACCCAGTGCAATACTTAGGTAAAACCATAACTTTTCGAATTGGTCTTCACCATCGATATTTATATGTACATCTTCTTGATCTTTATGTTCTGTCTTCCTGTCACTGGGCATTGAGACACTTGTTGGCAATTGAAGAGGCCCATAAAGTTGTGGGTTACCTACATAAATGGATGGATCATTGAAGGTAACTAGTTGGATGATGGAATTTGTCCAGACAAGTTGTTATATGACAAATTCAAATGGCTCAAAAATGTCATAGATGACATGCTTGGAGGAATGGGACCTGAAAGATAATTGCATGAGAGGTCAAGAGTTTCTAATTGGTGCAAAGCTCCAATATTCTCTGGTATCTTTCCCATCAACCCATTCCATGACAAATTCAAGGAATTCAATAACGTCAATTTGCTAGTTCCGCTGGGATCTCCCCTAAAAGACTGTTTTTTGAAAATTTTATGAGATTTACATTCATGATTTGATCATAGTATTCATATTGTCTTCCTTTAACAACCAAATCCATATGCTCTGTGAAATGCACCTATATGGGATAAGAGGTACTTCCTCTGAGAAATGCTCATATATGTGACGTACTAAGTGTTAGATGCGCACTGCCCCTGCTTTTATGTCTCCATTAATCCATACATTTCTGAATCTGGAATGGCAAAACAAACAAAATTTTGACATTGCAATTCGTGCACAATGGCAATAACAAACCGTAATACATAGCTTCAAATTTATTAAACTGTCTGTTGGTGAGATAATCATATAACAACATTGAGAGACTCTATTTGAGGCCTAACATATTGAGACATAACTTTGACCCAAAAGTTAAACCTAAATATTAAGTACAATACATGACAAACAAAGATTAAGCACAATACATACATCCATACATATATATATATTACATTTTCTAGTTCCATTGAAGCCCAATCTCAGTGTCTTTCTGCTTGAATCTTCCTTTGCAAATGAGCCATATTCACTGCAATGATCACTAAAAGCCTATCTTTCATTTTATCAGCAAAACAGAAGTAAGCATTTCTCCAGGACTTATTTATCAACAAGCTGCCACAAACAACCCAAAATCCCACAATGAAACCCAGCGCAATACTTAGGTACAGCCATAACTTTTCAAATTGATCTTCACCATTTTTATGTTCTGCATTCCTGTCACTTGGCATTGAGAGACTTGTTGGCAATGGAGGAGGCCCATAGAGTTGTGGGTTACCTTCATAAATAGACGGATCATTGAAGGTTTGAAACTGGTTGATTGATGGAATTTGTCCAGATAAGTTGTTATATGACAAGTTCAAATGGCTCAAAAAAGTCATAGAAGACATGCTTGAAGGAATGTGACCTGAAAGATGGTTGCTTGAGAGGTCAAGAGATTCTAATTGGCGCAAAGCTCCAATATTCTCTGGTATCACTCCCGTCAAATGGTTCCATGACAAATTCAATGAATTCAATAAGGTCAAATTTGTTAGTTCTGTGGGGATCCCTCCCGAAAGACTATTTTTCGAAAAATCCATGAGATTAACATTTGAGATTTGATCGTAGTATTCATATTGTCTTCCTTTAACAACCAAATCCATATGCTTTGTGATACCTGCATATATGTTGCCATGGAAAGACTTGTAACCAGTCAAACTACCAAAACATGATGGAATAGATCCTGAGAAGTTATTTTGGGCAAGGTCCAAGACATGGATAGAAGTGATACCACACAATTGTTTAGGAATATCTCCAAAGAGCATATTTCCTCTCAAGCTTAATATTGTTATGGACGGAAGTCTTTCTCCAATCCATTCTGGTATGGTCCCTGACAATCTATTCTCACCAAGATCAAGTGTTAATAGTGATTTGCCTGGAACAAATTTCAGGCATAAAGAGAGGTTCCCAGAAAAATTGTTGTTACTCAATTGCAACCACATAAGAGAAGGTAGTGAGCACATTGAGCTTGGAATGCCACCAGATAGATTATTCTTGGACAGATCTATGAAGACCAGACTTCGCATACTCTCCCAGTGGTAGTCGATATTTCCAGATAAACAATTGTTTGATAGAGCAAGATACATCAATTGTCCTAGTCCATTTATGGATGATGGGATGCTACCATTTAGATAGTTGCCAGAGAGATCTAAAGCTATCAAGTGCGGCATTTCTTGGCTGATTCTTATCGGTATTGGTCCAGAAAGTAAATTGCTCCTCAAATAAAGCCTTGTCACATTAGGCCATAGTGGTAGTGGACCCTCTAAATGATTAAAATCTAGAAGTACCGACTTTAAGGAAGAGAAGTTTAATGACTTGGGGAGGTTTCCCATTAATTTGTTATGAGAAAGATCCAACACCTCAAATTGTGAAGACAAGTTCCACAACCAATTCGGTATTGTATCTGAAATTGCAGTATTTACTAAATAGATCTCTCTGAGTTCCTTCTGTGTTCTAAGCCATGCAGGAAATGTAGGGTTAAATTGACAGTCCAAAATATAGACATTTTGTAGACTAAAAGGAGGAATCCAGTCATGTGTCACATTGAAAACTAAAAGGTTACTAGATGATGATGACAAGGAAAAATCATACAATTTTGTGAGATTTAGGAAATGAGTTTCAGTCATGATACCTTGCCAGTAATTCCCGGAGAGACGCAACACTCCCAACTCAGAAAGTTGTCCAATTGATTCTGGGATGGTTCCGTTCATCTTGTTGTCATTGAGGGACAGTATCTCCAAACGGGACAAATTTTGTATAGATGATGGAATTGAACCGGAGAATGCGTTGCTATGAAGTTGAATCTCTCTCAAACTTTTTAAATTCCCCAAAGAATGAGGGATATTCCCAATGAGTTTGTTATCTCCCAACTTTAACTCCTCTAGGCTACTGTTACTGCATTCCGATAAGGCCTGGAAAAATTCTGTTATTTCGCCACTTAAATTATAATTTTCTGATAAATCTAAGTTCCTCAAATTGCAAATGTTCCCCTTTGCAATCTTAGGGATGGAGCCTTTGAGATTGCAATGGCGAAGTCCGAGTTTTGTGAGGGAAGTGAAATTGAACACCCATTGAGGAATTGAAGAAGAGTTGAAGTCATTATGAGAGAGATCAAGTACTGAAAGTGACGTAAAGTTGACAGATGGAAAACTTTGAGGGAGATAATGAAGTCCACATTCGAACAAGTGCAACTCCAACAGAGAAGGGAGCAAATTAACAGTTTGAAGCCAATCAGTTGTTGCTTGGGAAAGGTTCACGTAATTCAGACTGAGGTATTTTAGGGAAGAGAGACCGGAGAGCCAATTTAAATTTGAAGCTGTTAGGATATTCCAAGAGAGATCAAGATAAAGCAAGTTAGAAAGATTCCCAATTTGAGGAGGGATCGTTCCATCAAAGGATGTATAGGAGAGATTAAGGTAAGTCAACTTATTGAGAGAATAAATGAAATTTAGGTTGGGAATTTCTTGGAAATCGTTGAGGCTTAGGTCCAAGTAATTTAGATATTTTAATTCAAGCAAAGGAGATAAAACACCGATCGTAGGATTCCAACATTCTCTTGAGGTATTACCAGACATTTGATCACATAAAAGTTGGCCATTGAGGTCGAGTTTTATGATGTTACCTGTTCGATTGCTACAGCCTACTCCCAACCAGTCGCAGCAATCTTCGCCAACCCAGGAAGAAAGAGTACTTGAAGGATCATAAAGACCTTCTTTAAATTTAAGAAGAGCTTCCCTTTCCATGTCAATGCAACCCACAGTGGAGTTGCCAGTACTAGAATTGGACCATATAGCTTCAAGTGAAATCAACTCGGTTTGCAAAAGAAGGTAAATAAGAGCAAGTAGAAAGGTGGTTTTCATGCTAGCCATCGTGTAAGTTTTGGAGCTTAACAGAGTATTCAACAATGGCGGAAAAATAAGAATCAACAAATGAAAGAGAGAGAGAGAGAGAGAGAGAGAGAGAGAGAGAGATTTCTGGAGAGTTAAAATGAAAATGTATTTCCACAACTTAATAAAATACAAGCATCAAGATTGTTTATATAGTATTTACATGAAGATGATACCGAAAACTAATCTAACTCAACATAACTAACTCCACATTATGAGGCGCGGATTAAGGGTTGACAACTAGAAGGTGGTTATGACAATGGAAGTCGAGCTGGACTATTGAGAGTTTGATCAAGCACTCAAAATGACTCTGAAGCTTGATGAGGAAACAGAGCACTGGAAGGTTTGACTCATAGACAATCTCTCCAAAACGACCCATTTCATTCAAACATAAACTAGGCTAACTTAAACGACATCGTTTCTAATATGAAACTAGTCATTAACTAGCCTTTTGAGTCTTCTTCTTCTATTCTCATCTTGTGCTCTGTTTTAGAATCATGACTGTCTTTAACACATTGTTGCTTGGCGATTTACAATGTTGAAGGTTTAAATGCTATTTATAATGATCATAGTTCATTTCAGATTTTTTTTTTCCCCCTTTCCTTTGAAAGGGAAATTATGTTACTTATCTTAAAACACGTTTCGGGGAAAGATAAGGAATTTTTGCATTCCCAAACTAGCCTTCTCACACACCGACACACGCTCACTGGCTAGTATGTTAAAGCTTTTTTTTTTTTTTTTTTTTTTTTTTTAATCAAGAATTTTCTTTTTTCCTTTTAGCTATTATTTGGATATTGGGTTCATATTAATTTATGGGTTAGTTTTGGTAATTGAGTTGCCATTTGAAGAAAAATTAAAAATAGAAATATAAAATATTATTGGTGGTTATCATTTTAACTACAAAACGAGGAGTGGATTTTTTATTTTTTATTTTTTACCATAGACGCATGTATTTAATTTAATCACAGCATTATTATTTTTAGAAGAAACCATAACTACATGTAGATAAGAAACCCTTAAATTCAAATGGGAATAAATAACCTAAATGAGAGTGGAGAAGGTTTTTTTTAATTTATTTTTTAAATTTATATATTAATATGATAGTATTTGAATTTATGATATCAATATCATTTATTTGTTTGTTTATTTATTACTAAGAGCGTTGTAGCTTTATTGGTTAGAAATCTTTATATCACCCTCCTAATTATCAATGTATTGAAAAAAATAATGATATTTATTAGTTTTTTATATAGTTGGGATTCAAACTTAGATTTGTTTTTTTTTTTTTTTTTTTTTTTTTTTTTTTTTTTTTTAAGATAAGAGGCTTTTTCCGTTAATCTAGTTAGAACCCATGAAAATAATGAAGTTGTGAGATCATGGATTTTGTTTTTTTAGTTTATCTTTTAATTGTTAAGATACTATTTTGAGTTTGATTTTTTTTAAAGAAAATTAATTTGAAATAAACAATAAATTTTTTTTTAAGGGCGTATATTAAGTTAATATAATAATGGGAAAAATACATATTACAAGTAGAATATGATTTTTTTATATAAAACAGAAGATTTAGTTATTAACTAGAGAGCATTGTTATATATATAAGATATGATTTTCTGGTAAACACCAGAAATTCTTGACAAAACATCATGACCTTTAGACCATGCTTACAGTTACAGTAGGAAAGCCTTTCTTTTTTTTTTTTTTTTTTTTTTTTTTTTTTTTTTTTTTTTGAGTCCACGGTAGGGGAGTTGTCAGGTCTTCTTTGGAAAAATAGGAGCCAAGTCAAGTCGTTGTGGAAAATAAGAGTCACCATAGAAAATTTGAGCAGGACCTAGAATCAATAAGTGGATGACAATAAATCTAAGCAAAACTAAATTGGTTGTCCCTTAGGCTTTATTAGGGAGAATGAAAAGATTCTCCATAAAAGAAAAAAATAAGTGGATGACACGTTTGGGGGACAAGGAATTTTTTCCATCCTTAAACTAACCTTCTCACACACACCACGGGAATGTTAAAGCATTTTTTAAAATTTTTTAATGAATAATTTTCATTTTGCCTTTTAGCTATTATTTGGATATTGGGTCATTTCATATTAATTTATGGGTTAGTTTCGGTAATTGAGTTGCCATTTGAAGAAAATTGAAAAAGAGAAATATAAAATATTATTGGTGATTATCATTTTAACTACAATATAAGAAACTTTTAAAGTCATACTAACAAATGTCCTTAGGCTATTGATTAAGAATTTATTTTAAGAAAGTTGTGATATCACTTTTATGAGAAATGAAAAAAACTATCAAAATATTAATTGTTTTTTTTTCTTTTCCAATAAAAACTTTCTTTAAATGGATTATTAACCAATGCCCTAAGGGCTCTTGTTAGCATTTCCCTAAATTCAAATGAGAATAAATAATTTTTTTTTTTTTTTTTTTGAAAGATGGGGATAAATAACCTAAATGAGAGTGGTAAAGGCTTTTATTTATATATTAATATATTAATAAAAAAATGAAATATTTTACTTAAATTCAAATAAAAGAAAATTGTGTTCATCAAATTGCACTCATTTTTTTTAACATTTACACTTTCTCCTTCTCTTTACCTTTTCATCTCCCCAAACATTCTACCTTGATATCACTCTTCCTCTTTCCTTTTATCTTCCTTTATTTTGTTTCTTTTTATTATCATCCTCTTAGTATAAATTTGTCATTCACTCTTCCATTCTTTATATAATTTTCTCTCACAAAAAAGTGGTTATTTCCTACTCTTTCTCCCGTGGATTTTTATTTTTATTTTCCTTGCATCTCTATTTTAGTTTGATAAAGCTTTTTATTTTTAGAACTCTATTTTGGTTGATGGGATTTAGTTTTGTGTTTTAAGTTTTTTTTTTTTTTAATGACTTTGATTGTTAAATATTATCTTATTACATTATAAATAATTAAAAATAGTATATAAGAATGTACTATTATTATATTACATAGAATTATTTGGATAAGTTAGTATTTATTGTTATGTATTTTATTTTTATTTTTTCTCATATCATTTTATTTAACATTTAAATTCAGCCATATCCCCCATATATATCATTAAATTATTTATATTTCCACTCCTTTTTTATTTTAAAAATTTTAAAATATAATATTTTGGCTAAATTAAATAAATAAAATTGTCCACATTAAGTGGAGTAATGCCAGGGAAACTCCCATTCTCACACCCAATGCATCAAAGGAAGAATGAAATACAAAACAAATCAAGTTAGAAACACTAAATAATAATAATAATAATAATAATGCATATTTAATGTTATAGAATCATCATCAAATTTTGGAAAACGATAGGTTGCCAATGGAGAGAGAGAGAGAGAGAGAGAGAGAGATGGTATAGAAAAAACCAATACAAAGTAATAAAGAGTAGATAATAAATAAATAACCAAACATCAATTAATAATCATTGATTGGAAAACAAAGAGGTTGTAAGGAGAAGTAAAAAATAAAATAGAAATTACCATGTGGAGAACATTAAAAACTTTAGAGTGTAGTAACATAAACCATTAAATTCACTTAAAAAATTAAATCAACAATCAACAATTAAATACAATCATAGTACTAAATTTAAATTTAAAACTAATCAAACTCTAACTATGGAAACCATATTAATCATAACTAAAAAAGAGATGTTCTCTGATAGTAGTAGAAATTACATAAGAAATAAAGTTAGAAAATTTAAAAATCCATTTTTTGACATTTCATTTAACCTTATATAAATATTTATATATATATATATATATATATATATAATTTTCATACACTATTACTTTCGAAAATCTAATGAACAATGCTACCTCTCATTTATCGTCTTTGTTATGCAAATCATTAGTTAGTAAATATATGATAATGGTAAGAAGATCATTACAAATGAGATCACTAAAAAATATATATAAAATTAATTAGCCACTATCATTATGGAGTTGTAATCTATAATTTTTTCCAAAAAAAGTAGAATATTTAAAGTTTTCTTAAATGTATGTGTAAAGATTCACCATATATATATGTGTGTGTGTGTGTGTTGTGTGTGTGTGTGTGTGTATAAGGGTAAAAAATGTATATTTAAGGTTTTTATTAACTTAAAAACTAATGAAAAACCAATGGTTAATAACTAAAATTATAGTATTAATAACATATTTAATGAGACCATCCTAAAAAATTATCATGCGCAACGTGCGAGTATACGACTAGTAATTAATTAAAAAGAGGAAAAGAAATGAGATTGAATGCATTAATGGGGTTCATAAAAAAAAAAAAATTAAAAAAAAAATGCATTAAATCAATAATGGCCTATTTGGTTAGAGATTTTTAATATTATTGTTTAAAATACGTATTATAAAAATAAAATATGTTTTAGTGTTTAAACACTGGTTAAAAATAGTACTAAACACCCCCTCGGAAAACATTACACAAATTAGGCAATTATGAATTTGCAAAATAAGTCTATTTTAGATTTTCTGTTTTGTGTGTCCCAAAAATTCCACAAGAGGCAATTATGAATTTGGAAGTCTATAGACGTGTGTGTCCCAAAATTCCACTCTTGTTGACGGAAAAAAAAAAAAAAAAAAAAAAAATTTGTGGTTTGCATTCAAGGAAAGAATGGGGCCAAGAAAATGGAGAAAACATAGAGCTATCAATTCACACTAGACAAGACTTGTGAAATAATGGCCAAATTTTTGTGAAAGAGACAAAAAAGAAGAACAGTTGTTTTCACTTTGTGAATTGAAGGTGATCATGTGATGACAAAGAATAACAGCTATTTTTCTTAGTATTAGACTAATTTAAGTAGCACGATTAGCATCCACATCAATTGATGGAAACATTTGCAAAATATGCAATATACAAAAAGTAACAAATTTTATACATTTTATCTCAAAAATCTTCTACATCAGTCCTTCTAAAATTGTGTATATTTACACATTTGCTACAATAATCATGCATATATGCACGGTTACTATAGCTTGTGTATTCCATTATTTTATTAATTTCACATTTTGCGCCTTTTTTTCTCTCCCTTCTCCTCATCATCTTTTTCCTCAGATACACACATACAAACACACCCACACAAACAAACCAATAGAGAGACAAATTAGTGCTGGCGACAGAGATCGGTGCTTGTGGGTCAATGGAGTCCGTGCTTGTGGGTTTTGATTCTTGTGGTGTTGGTGGGCTTTTATTCTTGTGGTTCTTGTGGTGGAAATTGGTGCTTGTGGTGGATAAATTATTTGACCATGAGAGGAAAAGAAAGAAGAAGATGCTTGTGAAGGGAGGTGATTTGACCATGAGGAAAGGAAGAAGGAGGAGTTTACCGTGAAAGGTAGAAGAAAGAAGTAGAAGAAGCCAAAGGACAAAGATTGGTCTGAGAGAGAAATGAGATAAGAACAAAGAAAAAAAAAAATAAGTACAAAAAAACAAAAAGTAGGTACTTTGGAAAAAGGGACAAGTACAAAAGAAAAATAATAATTAAAAATTAAAAAAAATATATATTATTTAAATAGAGGAAATTATAAAATAGATGAATTGATGTGAGTACTTTGGAAAAGTAGTAATGTAAAATAGAAAAAGTAAGTTTTAGTGTAAAATAGTTGGTGAACCTCTATTTTTCTACAAGGATAGATCTACATGGGAAGGTAATCAAGCCTACGATTCTATTAGTATATCATTTTCAACTTTATAGCAAAACCTATTTTTTAATAATGGTCTATTTATTAATTAATTATTTTAGAAAATTTTCTTACTACTATTGTGCATTTAAAAAAAAAAAAGTTTTTAAAAGCATTTCTTAAAAAAGGGGTATTTATTAATTAATTATTTTTAAAAAATTTCATACTACTATTATGTTTTTTTTTTTTTAATAAAAAGTTTTTAAAAGCATTTCCTAAAAAAACCCAATTCCATTTAAACAAAATACTTGTACCATAAACGACAAGGAATAAATGGCTAAGTAATTGTTTTCATCTTTAAAATAAATAAATAAAACCACTTCGGATGCTTGACTATAGTCACATTAAACTTTTTTTATTATGAAAAACAATGATAATATATATATACACAATTATTTACACAATTCTCTTTAAATGGGAAATGGGATATTCCACGCAACAACAACATGCCTAGGAGTAAATGCCAAAATAGAGAGCTAGCAATAGCAACAATAGTGACTAGAAATGACTTGTATAGTACATGAGAGGAAAAAATGGCCAATTCATTGTGAAAGGGATGTGATGGTAGAGAGCAATTTACTGGCATTAAGCAATTATTATACAGTCCAAACTTCCAAGACTTGAGTTTTCCAAAATCTTTGGGAGTTCCAAACAATGACCAAAGACTTGTGAAACGTTAACAGTAAGTCTACTAATCTAAACTACACGTTTTCAAGGTTCATTGAATCTTTTAGTAAGAATAGTCATATTTTGTTTTCTCTCATACAAATTGATAGCAGATATCTTTCATTCAACCACCGTGTGTTTCACCAAGTCTTTTGGTCTTTGCTCGAAACTTCCACAAGACTTGGGAAGTTATAGTCTTGTCTATTAACCAGTGTGCATTTTCAAGGTTGATGAATGACTAAGTTGAAAGCAACGAACAAGAAACTAAAAAGAGAAATAAGAGTGTTTGGGAAGCAAAGAGAAAAGGAAACTAAGAAGCTAGAGACATTTAGATTAAAAAAAAATATATAAAATCAATTGAATTAATTCATCTCAGAACAAATATATTATTTATATATAAGAGCTAGGCTTAACTACTTGCTTCTTAGTTTGAATCCAAAGTAAATTAAAAAAAAATTAATTTACTTTGGATTATTAGGAAACACTTGATCGAGAAGCAAGCCTAGATCAAGTGTTTCCTCATAAACCCCTTTTTCTCGTTTTATATATGAACTGCACATCACACTCATCATGGTGAAGTTCTATTTTTCGTCTATAATTTTTCATTATTTGTGAATTCTAATGCATAAAATTTTTTATTAAAAAAATATATCATCATTTTAAAAGGAAAAAAAAAAAAAAGTTCATGTAGATCATGAGGATCAAGAATTTATTTAATGTTCACTAAATTGATATTTAATTTATTTTTTACTAAAGAATTTATTGTAACATAGAAAATTAATAGTTGATAATGATGCAAAATTGCAAAGTCATCTTGTTGAGAACCAAAAAAAAAAAAAAAAAAAAAAAAAAACAACAACAACAACAACAACAACTAAACAATCTTTTAGATAGAGTTAGACAACACATACCCCAATATTGAAATCCCAAACTTTAATTTTGTAGTCTAAATAAGCAACAAGCCAATTTCTCAAACCAAATACATAGATATAGTGTATAACCAAATATAATTTAAGTGGCCACTTCAATGTTTGAGTTTTTAAGGACAAATTTCAATTTTCGAGGCTGATTTTTAATTTTTGGGGGCCAAGAATTTTTTGAAACAAAGTTCTCAAATAACTGTCTTTTTATTAGTTAATTATTTTAGAAAATTTTCTTACTACTATTGTGCTTTTTTAAAAAAAAAAAGTTTTTAAAAGCATTTCCTAAAAAAGGTATTTATTAATTAATTATTTTTAAAAATTTCATACTACTATTATGTTTTTTTCTTAATAAAAATATTTTTAAAGCATTTCCTAAAAAAACCAATTCCATTTAAACAAAATACTTGTACCATAAACGATAAGGAATAAATGGCTAAGTAATTGTTTTCCTCTTTAAAATAAATAAATAAATAACCACTTCGGATGCTTGACTATAGTTACATTAATCGTTTTTTATTATGAAAAAACAATGATAATATATATATATATATATATATACACACAATTATTTACACAATTGTTTTTTAAAAGGGATACTTCCACGCAACAACAACATGACTAGGAGTAAATGCCAAAATAGAGAGCTAGCAATAGCAACAACAGTGACTAGAAATGACTTGTACAAGACATGAGAGGAAAAAATGGCCAGTTCATTGTGCAAGGGAGGTGATGGCGAGAACAATTTACTCGGCATCAAGCAATTGTTATACAGTCCAAACTTCCAAGACTTCAACTTTCCAAAGTCTTTGGGAGTTCCAAACAATGACCAAAGACTTGTGAAACGTTAACAGTAAGTCTACTAATCCAAACCACACGTTTTCAAGGTTCATTGAATCTTTTGGTAAGAATAGTTGTATTTTGTTTTCTCTATTACAAATTGATGGCAGATATCTTTCATTCAACCACCGTGTGTTTCACCAAGTCTTTTGGTCTTTACTCAAAACTTCCACAAGACTTGGGAAGTTATAGTCTTGTCTATTAACCAGTGTGCGTTTTCAAGGTTGATGAGTGACTGAGTTGAAAGCAACGAACAAGAAATTGAAAAGAGAAATAAGAGAGTTTGGGAAGCGAAGAGAAAAGGAAACTAAGAAGCAAGAGACATTTAGATTAAAAAAATAGAGAATCAACTGAATTAATTCATCTCCGTACAAATATATTATTTATATATAAGAGCTAGGCTTAACTACTTGTTTCTTAGTTTGAATCCAAAGTAAATTAAAAAAATATTTAATTTACTTTCGATTATGAGAAAACACTTGATAGAGAAGCAAGCCTAGATCAAATGTTTCCTCATAAACCCCTTTTTTTGGTTTTTATATATGAATTGCACATCACACTCATCATGGTGAAGTTCCATTTTTCGTCCATAATTTTTCATTATTTGTGAATTCTAATGCATAAAATTGTTTATTAAAAATATATATATCATCATTTTAAAAGGTAAGGGTCGTCTCTCCTCGATGTGGGATTGAGCAAATCCATGAGGGTCACACCTGAACCCAAAACAGACAATTCTTTCTTGGGGTAGATTCGTTCCTCCCACAGTTATTATTATTTTATAACAATGCATATATAGAAATTTAATTCTTAGATTTTGCTAATAATTGGTTATTTGATAATATGTTTTGGGTGGGTGAAATTACAATTTCTGCAAAGAAAATAACTTTAATAGATTATCAACAACAAATTTTTTTTCCTAATTGGTCCAATTAACCATTGTTAAGTTTATTAATTTTCTTAGTTACGTTTTTGGTGTTTTGGATTGTAGGCAGAAAAAATAAGGTTTGAGAAAGTTTGTTTAAAAATAAAAGAATAATTTACAAATTTTATATTCTTTTTAATGATTCACAAATGTTATAAATAAATTTTATTAAAAAATGAATATTTTTGTTAACTTGCCTATTGAATTTCTGAGAAAAATTGTATTATTTTTATTTTGATACAACAAAATTTATATTTATGATTTATGATTTATGATTGTTCTTATATTACATTTATGATTGTTCCTATAATAAATAAAAATATGATTATGAAATATATTATTCTTTATTAAAGTTTAAATTTTTTAAAAAAAAAAAATAAAACTACCATAAAAATGATTATTACGCACAACACATGGGTTCGCAGCTAGTATTACTAAAATCTGAAGCAAGGCATTTTATGTTACTACGCTCACATTCAACAGCCACGTCATCATTTTTTGTTTCCAATTTTTTTTATATATTTTTTTAAACATTTTCTCATTTAAGGTGACTTAAAAACTCCATTATTTAAAAATTAAAATATCTTTTAACAATTATTTTTATTATTAATTTTCCAAAACTCTCTCTCCCTTTTACCTCTTCATCTCCCCACTACTTTCTACATTAATATCATTCTTTCTCTACCTTTTTATTTTCCTTTATTTTGACTCATCTTATTCTCAACATCTTATTATAAATTTGACATTTTCTTTTTCATTTTATGCATAGTTTTCCCACACAAAACAAAGTTAGTTACTTCTCTCTCTCTCTCTCTCTCTCTCTCTCTCTCTCTCTCAATTTGTTTTTCATTTTTTTGTTTGATTTTTTTTTATTACATCAATTCTTTAGGTTGATTATTTTTGTGTTAATTAGAATTCTACTTTGGGTTGATGCAATTTAGTTTTGTGTTTTAAGTTTGTTATCTTTTATATTCTCTTTGATTAAATATTATCCTACTACATTATACATATAGTATATAATAATATAATGTTATTATATTACATAGAATGACTTGGATAATTTGATGTTTATTACTGTATATTTTATTTTTACTCTTTTTTCCTCTCATCTCATTTTATTCATCATTTAAATCCAGTCACATCCTTCATACTATTAAATTATGTAGCACAAATCAAGAAAGTGGCTAGACATAAACCTGCCTTCCTTTTTACCATACATTGGGGGAATCAAAATATTTGTGTGATAAAGGGTCTTATAATTTATAATTTAGATAGCACCCTCTAAATGTGTCTAGGTCCATAGATTGAGCAATTTGTAAACTTAAAAGGCTATTGAGAATGAACTTTTTGAATCGAGTCTAAAAAAAATATGAACTACTATATATCATTTAAGAATACTACTATATATTTAAATATTGATCTTATGGGAAAAGTTACATAAAATATTGAGGAAAAAATGTTTTATATAACAATCTACTAAAAATGTTTTTTTTTAATATTTAAACCTTTCTATTTTTCATATCACCGACGTGTTTTACAACTATCACATGTGATAACTTAAGTCTTATATTCTTAAGTTGTTTTGGCAAAAAAAAAAAAAAAAAGAATTGTCACAAAAGAGGAGTTCATTTAAAGTTTTTTACGAAATGAAATATCTGTTTTGTAAGTCTACCAAACTTGATAATTTGTAAATGATGGAACCACTTGCAACAATATTTACATAGTTATATAGTTCCAATTAAAGCAATTGTGTATACTTTTAGTCTTCAAAGAACACACATCTACCAGTAGTTAAATGTTCATCTTGGATATTTTTAACTTTTCATATAATTTTACCTTTACATATTCATCTATTTTAATTTAGATTTTTTTTATAAAAAAAACTTTAATTTAGATATTTATAAGTAAACAATGAAATAATGATTCATGAAAAATAATATATATATATATATATATATATATATATATCTATACATATTTATCTTGTGCGGTTACATATAATTTTGCATTTATACATTCATCTTCTTTAATTTAGATGTTTATAACTTAATAATGAAATCTATAAACAAGGTAATTAAAACAATCATATTTCTACAATTCAAAAAGTCACAATTTTTTTTTTTTTTTTAAAGGCCTTTTACATTTCCTCGGAATTATTTTAATTTTTTTTTTTAATAAAACCTTTGACATACCACTAACCTAACCATTTCATACATTAAAAGAATTTTAAGGCTCATTATTACTTCCGTTAATATATTATAGATATCTTAATTGATTGAGACCAAACTAGAGAAATGCCTTTCATATTTCCTTGAAAATTCAAAAGGAAAAAAAAAATTTTGACATACCACTAACGTAACTACGTCTATAACTATTTAAGCCATCTATAATATCTATTTCTTATTGATAACCATAAAATTTACAACTAGCCAGGAACATACAAAGTAATAAAGAAAAAATGAAGGAAAATAAAATGAAATGAAATCAAACGTCAATTAATAACCGTTATTTGGAAAATAAAAAGGTGGTCAAGAGGAGTAAGAAATAGAATAGAGATGACTATACAGAGGACATTGAAAACTTTATAGTGTAATAAAATCAACCAAAACATTCATTTAATTAAATCAATAATCAAAAAATAAATATTGTGGGGACCAACCCAAAATAATAGGCAGGCTGGGCCCTAGGCCCGTCTGAGGACGCAGCATGTCCGAGGAGACATCGTGACCCAAGCAATCCTTATTCAGGTCCACTGGGGCAAAGAGATCATGTCCGAGGAGTAATTTCTCCTCGGATATGGATCAAAGGTGCATCCAAACCACTATAGTCCATCTTCCAAATACGTAAAAAGGAAGGAAACCCAAAATATCTCAAAAAAGGCTGCCACCACCACATTAAATGTATTACAACTACTCTCCTGGCCGCATTAATGAAGAGAAGACCCCCGAACAGTGCTACCTTGGCTACCGCAACTCACAAAGAATTGATAGGGGTGTCCGATGGGACAGTGCTCAAGTAGGGGTTTGGATGATCAACAAGTGTAAAGCCCGGATGATTGGAGAGGGCCTATATAACATGTAAAAGTCCCCAAGAAAGGGGACGGAGAAATAGGAGGAGAAAATACGGTAGAGAAGTTTTACCGCATTGATCTGTGTCCATTAATCAAGTTTTTAGCCTTATCATCTGTGAGGGACCTCTCTTCACGGTGGCATTTTCGTTCTTATTTCTATATTCCCTTAACCCATGCAACAAACCGTTTAAACTAACTGAAACCAAGTTTTTTAACTCATACTCTACAAAAAATTTATTGTGTGGGACTTTTTGGGCCAAGACTTGACTGACAAAGATTGGGCCACTAAAATTGTGCCCTTACAAATATAATAATACAAAATTTAAACTTAAAACTAATCAAACTCTAACTAGGGAAATTATATATATATATATATATATATAATCATAATCTTCATACACCATGACTTAAAAAAAATTAATGAATAGTTTTATCTCTTATTTAATGTCTATGTTATGCAAATTATCAACCAATAAATATATGATAATGGTAAAAAATGTTATAGGCAAGATTATGAAAAATATGATAAAACTATTTTAAAAAAATAAAAACTCTTTATAAAGTTTAGGGACTAAAATACTATTTTATCTAAAAAATTATTACGTACAACGCGTGAGTCTGCGACTAGTATATATAATAATAAAAAAATAAATAAATAAATAAAACATAGGGCCCTAGTCCAACATGGCTCCATCCCCGCCTATGGTCAACTGGTATAAACTTAATACTAACGGCTCCTTCTTAGGTAATCCTGGCAAGGCTAGGGGAGGTTTAGCGTGTGCCATTGGGTCAACATCTAGCGTTATTGCGGAGCTTTGGGCTCTTAGAGATGGACTCGATCTCTTCAACCAGTTCCATATTCAGTCTCTTAATATTGAATTGGATGCCTCTATGATTATTAATTTGCTTTGCAATAATAACAGATTCTCTAGAACCTTATCTCCTCTAATTGATGATTGTAGGGTCCTTCTCATCAGATTCTACATCACAAGATTCAAACTTCTTTGCATTCAAGAGGCTAATAGGTGTGCTTTGACACTTTGGCTAGAATGGGAGCTAGGATGCTTACTTGATTTTGTTTCTTTTGTCATTCCCCCTTCTTTTATTTTGGATCAAATTAGGATTTATGCCTTGGGTGCTGTTTTACGTAGGTGCTGCAGATGGCAGTGCCATAACTCTTTAGTCTCTTCTATAATATTTTCCAGTTTATTGAAAAAAACAAAAAGACTTATTATGGGGGAATTATTTGACCGTGTCATTTTGGGTTATCGAGTCGGATAGGTCGGGCTCAAAAAAAAAAAGGTCGGATAGGTCTAGGCCCATTGTATAAAAAGTATCCCACTTTAGTATGTTTGGATTGGATGGTTTCGACAGCCTAGAGGACACAAGAAACGTTTCTTCTACAAATCATTGAAAGGGGGAAAAGAAAAAGAATGAACAAAATAAAAGAATAAAAATGTTGTTTATATTATTATACTATTATTAATAATTATGGACATCAAAATACTATTATTATTATGGTTAAAAAATTGCTATTTTATAAACTTCTAAAACATCAACAAGATTTAATATACATATGGCGACATTTTGAAGGTTTAGTTTTTTTATTTACGGGTATATTAGAATGTAATTCTCGGTGGATAGATGTATACATCCAAAATTGGGACATCTTGATTCTTGAAAACTACTTTCGAAAAAAGAGTGCTAACCCAAATGAAAAAAAAAATAAAAAAAAAAAAGAAAAAGAAAAAGAAGACTCTTTGGGTATCTCCCTTATGAACAAAGTTTCTCTCCAAACTAGTTTGAAGAGAAACCCTACAAACTCATCTTATATCTTTATATTGAGTGTGAATTTTGAAAATCTAACCGTTAGATTGTATGTTATTATTGCATTCTTAATGCTTACAAAATTTCAAGAAGATCAAAGATCAATTGCTATATCATCAAATAAATGTTATAATTTCAAGTTTTTGTGATCTAAAATTGTATATAAAAAATAAGTTAATTGATCAAATAGTAAATAATATCCAATTTGAATGAAATTTGATACGTATGTTAAGAACATAAGGAACATGAAATTCAATAGTTAGATTTTCAAAATTCGTACTCAAAAAAGGAATATATGAGAAGTTTGAAGACTTTCTCTCCAAACTAGTTTGGAGAGAAACTTTGTTCCTTCGGTTTCAAGTCAATACTCAAAAGATCGAAGTCAATGCGCTTATTCAAACTAGGAAACTTCCAAGTTCATTGCATGAAATTACCTACGCAATTGTAGAGAAAATTAGAGTCACTCTTTTCTTGGCGGATAAGAAGTGTTCATATCTCTTTATCAATAATTGGTTTGCTTCTATTCTCATGCAATTTTTGATTTCTTTGAATGAAAATCTAATTCATCCAAAGAAAATTGTAGTGTTTCTTATCCGGGTTTTCACTTTTCAAAGATATTGGACACAGAGTTATGGCGGAAGTTGGAGTTTCAATCGATTTGGAGTTACGGTCGTCTAGATATCACGTTGAGAAGAGAGGTGACGCAGTGTAGGAAATTCTGCAACGTTTTTCTTGAAAAATTCATTTCTCTCAATCTGTGGTAGTTATCGTTGAGCCTTTTTTGTGGGAGGTATTCGAGGCATCATACTTCAATCATGTTTAGACAGATTGCCCTAATTACTATTCAATTGGTACAATTTTTTGCATGAAAACGACCAAAAAGCAACCCTTTTGACTTGGGAAAAAAAAGTGAAACATTTAATTAGGGTTTCAGAATTTTATTAATATCTCATTTGTTTTAATTTTGATTTGGCCCATGAACCGTTGTTTCAAAGGGAAAAATATGACCTACAAAATGGTCCAAAATTTAGTCCGATCGGACGGCCGATAAAAAAGTCAACTTTTTGACCGATCCCAATTAGGGATTTGGGTCTTAATTCTTATCAAAAGGGATTAAATTGTCTCAACTTTTTGATTCAACGTTCGATCATGTTGCATTTGTTTATTACTCCTTTTTGGCTTTTAAAATCACAATTTTCACCCTTTCTTGAATTTTTATCATTATTTTGACGTGTTAATTAGGGCCGAACAAAATATAGTATCAACAATAAGTATAATCTGGATAACAAGTTGCAGTAGGAATTTTCTATTATGATTACTTAGCAAGGCAGAAGCTTCATAAATTCAAAACTTAGTCTATGGGCCGGTTTTACTATTTCAACAAAATAATGATTAGGTGCAATTTTACAAAGGGCAAATGTTATTTATTAAGGAGTTAGCTAAGTGTGTCATAGAAGGAACTCACCTTTGGGACTTGTCTTTTGGTACAATATTGTTTGATATGAATAATGGATTCCTTTGATTATATGAATCGTATATTTTTATATGTATGTATGTATGTGTGTGCTGTGGGGAACCTTTTTGAGGTGAGATTTAAGATTTTCTTAAGTTTGAGAGTTAAGTTGTGATTCATGTGCAAGTTTTTATACTTAGGAAAAATTGTCAATAATAAGTTTGGACCTTCATTTAGGTGACGAGAATGTGGACACTTGAGCTCCTCTTATTCAAATCTCTCATGTCTTCTACTTTCAAGTAAGGGATATGTGATATGGGCATTTGATAAGCATGAGGTTTGTTAATAAAATTATTATGCATTAAAACATTTTAATTAGAAATGTTGCATATAATCATTATTTGAGTAAAGATATATGTTCATGAATTTTTTTAATCTTATATATGATTTTTTTAGCATATTAATGTTATTACTCATACCACGAACATAATATTTAAAATGAATTGGATATGCTACTATTATGAAATATTTATGTAAAAGCATAATTGTTAGAAAGATTTAGTTTTTGGGATATGTCCAATGTTATGATCTGAACTCGACTAGTAGGGGTTAAATTATTGGCATTCCATGGAAATATTGATTGATTGATCATTGAAAGTGGTGAGGACTCTGTTATACCTCCCTTATTGGAAAATACCAACTTATGGAGGATGCCAACCAACCCCCATTGTTTATGATTTGATCACACTGAAAAGGTATGATATTTTCTAATATGATCTTGGGATTTCCTAACATTGTGAAGAATGCTAGATGCCTAGCACAGTGTGTTGGAAGCCTCCCAAAAGTTGTGACAGACTTACAAATTGACTAACTGACTAATATATTATTTGTGAGCTATTAAGCTATTCAAAATTATTAAAAAAAAAAAAAAGTATGATTATAAGAAAAGTATGGTGAATCATGAATGTATTATAAGTCTGATAGAAAGTTTATGATAAAATCTTTTATAGTTTATTTAACGATAAGGTTACTGAATTATGTTAAAGTGAAAAAAGTTATTTAATGTAAGTTCCTCATTTTGTCCATTTATTTTTACATGAAAGGGAAAATGATTTATTTTCATACGAAACTTCATAAGCTATTTTAAGAATAGTATGAAGACTATTTATCAAAGCTAGCATATCCATAAGACATTTGATTTACACACATTCTTATTAAATGCTTGTAGAACTTAAACTTTACTAGCCTTTGCAATTCACCCTATTATTTTTGAGTGCACAAGTTCTTTCTTGAAAGCAACGAGAGTATTAAAGGTGAGAAGGGATCTATGGTTCACATTTGTTAGAATGTATAGTTCTTTTGTTGTATGGAAGATATAGCTCTTTTGTTGTATTGGAGGAATCAAGATGTACTTGATCCTTTTGAGCATAGATATATTTTGGAACCTTAGTTTGTTACGCTTGTTTTGAAATCCTAACTGTGTGTCTCTGAGGTTAGGTTTGTAAATAAGTGTTTTTGCTAAACATTTAGTTATGTAATATTTACACGAAAATCTTAAGTTTCAACAAAGTGGTTAAACTTACAAGTTTGAAAGTAATGAAGTTTTAAGTTTTATGAAATTTTGTATATTATGGCTTTTGGACAAGGAGATACAAAGGTAGACGAAAAATGAAATTTTTATAATCACCTTCAACTTTAGTTGGTTTGTGTTAGTATTGAGTTTAACCTGATATTAACATGCTAATTATGCTCTAAAATCTGAAGTACAGGTTTGGGTCATGAGAACACCTATCTCTATACATGAAATCCTTAGATTCGCTTTTAGGAGCTTTGCTTGTTGGCACATGTGTCATCCGTAATTCAATTCAATGGATCTACGGACACCAAATCCAAACTTACATTCGTTCCTTGTGAACACACTTTCTTTTTGTTTGTTTGTCTGCTTGCATGCTTTCCTATCTTTACTTGTTTGCAATGTGTTTGCTTGTCTACTTTTTGTTCTTGTTTGCTTATTGAATGTGATGTATGGAGCATGCACGTAACTTCCAAGACGAAACAAAAAGGGCATTGATCAGTAGATTGGGGGCTTAGCCCCTCTATGAGGTCCTTTCTTTCCTAGCATTTTCATTAGAACCATGTCTAGTCGCTATCCTAGATTAGGGTTCGTTTCTTGTACCTTGCTTGGGCCACACCATCTAGGTGTGGATATGTCCACTTTTCTACTCTATGTGTTGTTATATTGTCCATGCTATATGTAAAGGTAGTCATGCACTTCGGATGATGGGCGTTCATGATTAGGAAGGCAACCCCTCCCTAATCATCGTTGCTCTTGACCTTGGAGTATAGGTATGCATTCAAGGCTTGTGTTGTAGATGTATATCCACGCTTTATTGGGTGCTTGATTTACTACGTGTGTGATTGCCCCTATACATGTCAACTAGTGACATTGGTTTCCCCATGTATACGACACACATCACATGTTTAGTACTTTGGTGAGCCTCAAGATGCCTTAGTCCAAGCATATTGATGCATGTCATATACATAGGCATGAAACCCTATTGGTGTGCCGTGGCACACCTAACATGAAACCCTACCAAATTTTTGCTGTGAAAATGTGGCATCTTCTTGCCATATTCTCACTGCAAGCTTGGTGAAATTAACGTTATGCATGACATGATGCACCTAACCCAAAATGCTACCGGATTCCCGCTACCAAAATAAGGCAAAATACTACCAGATTTTCGTCGTAGAAATTTGGTAACAATTCTAATGTGCTAGCAAAGCATTGATGAAGGCCACGCGCCCTTCCCAAATCAAATCTCAAAGACCAATGTCTATAAAGCCCTGAAAGCTACTACCAATAGCTTGTTTTTATCTACCAATGACCAAAAATTAAGAGTTTACCAAAACAAAGGACTGTCTTACGATAGGCATTGTGGAGTGCTTAACACCTTCCCCACATGTAACCTGACTTTTGAATCCAAGAATCAAGATTTTTATCATCCATTAAGATTTGGAAAAAAAACTAATTTTTTCTTAATCTAGGATTGGTAATAAAATCAACATAGAGTTAGGTGACCAGTTCACACCTTAGAAAAACTCAATGATTGGTGGTAACTCTTGAACCTTAATTAAAAATGACTCATTAGTCATAGTTCACACCCCAAAGCATACTTCATTCTCAAAAAGAGGAAAAATAGGGGAAGAAGGGACTGCAAGTGCCCTGCTGCCCATTTCTCCAAGCCCTATCCACATGTGTGGGAAGCACACGTCATTGTCTCGAAGTGGTCGAAGGCCGCATGAGGCATCGATAAAATTGATTAATTTTAGACAGACAAATCGATGAATTAACTCACAGAGAATTTTAAGCAATTAACATATCCAAAATCTACGCTAAATCAAATAATTATATAGAACTAAACACTTTTTCTAGATAAGTAAAATCAATTAAAAACACAAGAACATAAGCATTAAAACCATAAAATTATTGTTAAGAACATACCAATAAATAGTTAGGTTTCATCCCTTGCCTTAACAAGACTTTTAGCAAGCCATTACACCAAATAATGTAAGGCACCTAGCCCTTGAATTTTCCTTAAAGAACCTTTAAATAGGCCAATAAATCCTATTACAAGTTGGATTCCGTTTGCCATTTTTGTTTAATTTTTTAATTAATTTAGTTTTTCTATAGAAAAATTTAATTAATTTAGTTGTAAGAACATATGAATAGTACTAGGTTATATAATCCATGCTTAAGTATTTACATGAAAACATTCAATAGAGTAACAATGAAGTAGTCTTATCTAAGTAAGTAAAGTAGTTATATCGATTTTCAATATTATGAATGGATCACTTTAAAAAAAAAATTAAAATAGACACTTGCCATAAAATCATACTGAAATTAGAAGCTATTTAGATTCAGTTTAGATTTTGACAATGCTCGACTCTAATTATTACTCCTTTCATCCCAAATTGTTTGGCTTACTTAAAAAACCCAACTATTTATGGAAACATCATTAAATGCCTTATCCTTTTTTAAAAAGTTAAAAGCTTCCTAAATTACTCTTAAACAAATTTATCAAAAATTTAAACAACTATAGATATAAAAAATAAAAAATAAAAAGTTTTACAATGTTCAATTTTCAAAATTATTGTAGAATACAAACTCTATTGGTGTACTATTTCTACAATTCTATTTGCTTTAAATCACAAACTTACCTTCAAATTTAAATTCTATAGCAGTCAAGTCTCATTTAAATACAATCTTAGTCTTCAAATTAAATTTTAATACAAGTATTGATAAATTCTACAGGGGCATAATGGGAATGTTAATAAAATAATGGGGTTTGATTCTTCAAAGAGGACTTAATTTTGAGACATCTCAAAATGAAATATAGGCCAAACAATTTAGAACAAATGAAGTAACATATTTTACCCCAAAAATTAGAAGAGTTAACATGTTTCCCGCCCATGGTCCATGTCCATTGAATTGCCACCCGATTGAGCTCTACTTCTAAGAATGGCTTGGCGCCTAGGCCTTCAGTGATAATAGACTCCATTTGGATATAGCTTATTTTGCTAAGAACTAAAAACTAAAAACTAAAAACACTGTAGTAAAATAATTTTTAAATGTGTGAATAGTACTGTGAGACCCATTTTTAATAAAAAAGTTGCTGAAAATTGAGGTTTATGGATCCTGTAAATAGTGCACGGAACCCACTTTGGTGTGCACTTTGTCCACCGCTTATTTTCTTTGAGTGAACAATTACTGCAATGACAAAAAGTCAAAAATCACGGCTCAAAAAAAAAAAAAAAAAAAAAAAAACACACAAAACACGCTGCTTTTGAGCTATCCAAACCAATGTTATTAATTCCGTTCCATTTTGGCCGGAACGGTCAAAATTTCTCGTGCCAGTGTGCAATCGGAAAAGCTACTACCACCCATTCCACCTCGGGTTAAATTCCAGCCTGTTTCGGGGTGTTTCAGCCGTTCCTGTCAATTCCGGCCAATTTCGAGTAAAATGGGAATTTCAGTAGACTTGGTTTTGCCTTAAAAAAAAAAAAAAAAAAAAAAAATCTATCCTGCAACTACGTTGTTTTACATTTCAAATCAGATGTTCACAGATCCATTCACACATATAAAGCTTCTATTTTGACAAGATCTAAAGCTTTAAATTCATAAGAAAATAAATCACAACCCAAAAAGTAATTAAGAAGAGAGAAGGAAATTAACAACAATGGCAATGTCCAACCTTCATTTGCATGCTCTATCTTTTCTTTTCCCTTTTCATTTTTGGCTTTATTTACTTTCTTCATTACATTTTTTCGCTTGCTTGTCTTCACATTTCCTCAAACCTTCAGAGTGCTAAGAGCTTGAGACTTTTTTCTTTGTTAAGCTGAATGCTAAAAAACTGAGACTTGTTATTTTTTAACAATGTGGTTTGGTAAAGTTTTTAATGACTCCTACTTCCAAGATATAATTGTCTTTTAGTGAATCTGAAAATTATTATTTTATTTAATTTTTGAATGGTGTGATGGACTGAGGGGTTATTACTTATTAGTATCTACTTGCCTATTGAAGTACATTGGATATAGAATGTAGGGCAAAATTTTTTCAATAGCATTTTTCAAAAAAATATTAGATAAATAAAGCAGCACGCGTTTGAAGTTATTTAGTAAGTTGGACTGTTTTTTGAAAATCGAGTTTGTGAAACTCGAGTTCCAACCCAAAATCAAGTTTCTCAAACACAATTTATGCTCGACCTTGATTTAAAAAAAAAAAAAAAAAAGTGGAACTCAAGTTCCACTTAAAAAAAAATAACAAAACTCGTGTTTTCTACACTCGAGTTCCATTTGGGTTATTTTTTTTTAAATCATGGAACTCAAGTTTAGTAAACTCGAGTTCCACCTTTTTTTTTTTTTTTTTTTTTTTTTAAATCAAGGTCAGGTGTAAATCGAGTTTGAGAAACTCGATTTTCAAAAAATAGTCCAACTTACTAAATAACTTCAAACGCATGCTAGCCACCGAATTTTTTCCAAAAATATATCTTTGTTAAGCAAATTTTGCCTAGAATGAAGGTGTGGAGTTTTCTTTACCACACAATACGAGGGAATTAATTTATTATAATAATAAGTATGAAAAAAATTATATTGTATATATATTTTTAATTTTTTTTAAAAACCCGAAACACTTTGAAACGGTACGCTGGAATTGGCGGTCTTGAAATAGTCTATTCCACTAGACAAACCGAACGGGTCCAAAATAGAATTAATAACAATGATCCAAACCACACCTTAACCAGTCTTTCGGCCCAGTTTTCTAACATTCTATTTATTTCCTGGGCTATGCTTTTTGGGAACAACACACACTGCCAGGCCCAAATACAAGCCCATCTTAGGCCTAACTTCAATTTTATTTCCATCGTGAACTCATAAGGACACTCTCTCCGTCGTGACTATCAGTTCCAGTTATATAGACTGTGTCTGCGTTTGATCTAACACCCTCAGTTTCAACCTTATATCGATCACTGAATATATCCACAAAAATCGACATGCTGTGCATTTGAGCACAGATAAACCCTAATCTGAAAATGAGTGGAAATGGCCGGAGAACTACTCGGAGCAGAACCAAATCCGCCACCGATGCCGACGGCGACGATCCTCTCCGTAACACAAAACCAAACCCGAAACTACGTAAAGATAGAAATAGAGCTCACAACTCTATTCGGATCTTCGACGTCAATCTCAAAGTCATGCTAGGAGTCAGCGTTTTTGCGTTCTTTGTGATCTTCTTCTTAATTCGCCGCCTTGTAAATCCTGCTGAAGAAATTCGGAGACCGAGGGTTGTAACGCCATTTCCGGCGCCAAAAATCATGGACCTTCCTCAGGTGAAATGTGAATTATTTTTTTGAATTCTGGTTGATTAGTCATTCAGTGTTAGTTTTATTGGTATTACTATATGTCTATGGAGTGAATTGAATTGGTTTTGGCAGTTTCAAGGAGAGCACAGAGAGAGTTTGTATTGGGGAACCTATCGCCCTCATGTTTATCTCGGAATTCGTGCCAGGTATAGTGAATATTCTTATTTGTTTGAGGATTTTTTTTTTTTTTTTTTTAATAATTACAACATGTTCTTTGTGAAATGAACTATGTATGGGAATGAAGGAATGGTCATATAGATTATTATCCAGGTCATGATGATAATCCTGAAAATTCAAAAAAAGAGAGACCAAATGTTTCTAGTAATTGATTTATTTGTTTTTGTAGTAGAGTTTATGTTTAAACCAGTTTCAGTGTAAATATTATAGGAATTTGTTTGGAGTGTAGTTTTTAGAACATTTGGAAGTTTCATTGAAAGTTGCCAAAGATGATACCAGAACTATTGTTTTGGGTAGAGGATTTGGTTTGGGTAAATACTCTTGGGATGTTCGGAATCTTATTTTGCTGTTTTTGATGTGGACATTGTGGAGGGAACATAATAAGCCGCACTTTGGAAGATACAGAGAGACCAATGGATCAGTTGGAATCCTTGTTGATTTGAACTTTATTTGATTAGTCTCAAATGCGGTGTTCTACACACGGGAATTCCATTTTTGAGTGCCGAGATTCACTTAGATTTTGTGTATGATTCTTTGTAATTTATTAAGTTACTTTGTGTTCATAATCATACACATGAAGTAATCTACCTTCTTAATATATACATTTTATAGGAGTTGGGGTTTAAATGTAAAAAAGTGGGTGGTTGATTATGGCTGTTCATATTCTGCGCTAAAGTATGTAAATAAAGATCCAGATTTAAACTTCAAAGTATCAAACACCTTTTACACAGTACTTATCTAAAAAAAAAAAAAAAAATACCTTTACACTGGTTTCGTTTTTGGTATGCAACAGTAGATAAATAGACTTCAGTTTGAAATTAAAATTGAGGAATTTCATGATCTCAGATCTGCAATTGTGTGTGTTGTGTATTTGGAGTTCATGTTTGGACATGACTAAAGTTACCATAAACACTAAAGCAAGGAACTTTGTATTGCTACAATCAGAAAGCCAGTTCCCGGCAAAATGATATAGTTGGGAAGATCACATGGCTGTTATATTTTAGAAAGAAGAGGAAAAAGAAAACATTTTTTCAGCATCTGATTGTTTTTATGTTTGTTTTATTATTCACTTTCATCTAACTTTATGAATTACAAAAGATGTGGTAATAAGCTGCTGTAACTGGCAGGACTCCACGGTCTTTGTGATCTTCTTCTTAATTCGCCGCTTTGTAAATCCTGCTGAAGAAGCTCGGAGACCGAGGGTTGTAACGCCATTTCCGGCGCCAAAAATCATGGACCTTCCTCCGGTGAAACGTGAATTTTTTTTTTGAATTCTAGTTGATTAGTCATTCTCAGTGTTAGTTTTATTGGTATTATTACTGTATGTTTATGGAGTGAATTGAATTGGTTATGGCAGCTTCAAGGAGAGCACAGAGAGAGTTTGTATTGGGGAACCTATCGCCCTCATGTTTATCTCGGAATTCGTGCCAATTATTTTGTTCCTATAGCGAATTTTTTTGAGGATTTTTTTTTTTTTTTTTTTTTTTGTTTTTTTTTTTTAATTTTTATATATCACAACGCGTTCTTTGTGAAATGAACTATGTATAGGTATGAGAGAATAGTCATATAGATTATTATCCAGGTCATGATGATAATCCTGAAAATTTGAAAATTCAAAAAAGAGAGACCAAATATTTCTAGTAATTGATTTATTTGTTTTTCTGGTAGAGTTTATGTTTAAACCAGTTTCAGTGTAAATATTATAGGAATTTCTTTGGAGTGTAGTTTTTAGAGCTTTTGGAATTTTCTTTAAAATTTGCCAAAGATGATACCAGAACTATTGTTTTCGGTAGAGGATTTGGTTTGGGTGATACTCTTACAATGTTCGAATCTTATTTTGCAATGTTTGATATGGACATTGTGGAGTGAACGTAGTAGCTGCATTTTGGAAGATAGTCAGATCCAGAGGGACCAACGGATCAGTTGGAATCCTTGTTGATTTGAACTTTGTTTGATTGGTCTCATGCAATGTGTTTTACACACGGCAATTCCATTTTCGAGTTCCAAGATTTACTTAGATTTTGTGTATAATTCTTTGTAATTTTTAAAGTTACTTTGGGTTCATCATCAGACACATGAAGTAAATCCTCGTTCTTAATAATATATATCTTTTATAAGAGTTGGTTTAAATGTGAAAAAGTGGGTGGTTGATTATGGCTGTTCATATTCTGTGCTAAAGTATGTAAACTTCGAAGTATCAAACACCTTTTACGCAGTACTTACCCAAAAAAAAAAAAAAAAAAAAAAAAAAACCTTTACGCTGTGGTTTCTTTTTGGGTACGCAACAGTAGATAAATAGACTTTAGTTTGAAATCAAAATTAAGGCATTTCATGATCCGAGATCTGCCTGGGTAAGAATGTGTGTGATAGTTGAAAGAAAAATTAGCTTATCACATGTAGTACTGTTTTGACAGATATCCAACATAGATACTATCATGTGTGAAGAAAAGTCCATAGAGAGACCCTCCAAGAGAGTGAAAAGAAAGTGAGCATGAGGCTCAGTGATAGAGTTATAGCAAGACCATGGCATGAAAACAAAGGTCATCACTATATTAAGGATCTTTGGACCCTTAGAAAAAACTCATTGATTGATGGCGACTTTACTACATTTAAGGGTCGTCAATGGGGTGGGCCAGACCATTTTTAGTTGGCCCATGGGCACAATGGGTTAGGCATAATAGGCTAGGCATAATGGGCTATTAACTAGTTAACAGGCCGGGTCGGGTTAGGCCAAAAGAAAAACCTCGACTTATGACCTTGCCCATGGGCAATGCTCATTTGGTCTTTAGCGAGGTGGGCTATCGGGTTGGACCTAATGTGCTACCCATAGGCTTGTGTTAGCATATTATTTTATTATTTTTATAAGGAAAGAATCAATTTTTCATAAGGGAATAATTAATCTATTTTTTTAAAGGAAAGAATTAAAGAATTTAATACTTAATTACAAATTTTTTTTACAGTCAAGTCTATTTAATTTTTTGTTTTGTTGATGGAAACCTATTTAATTTTTTTATTAAGGCTTTAAATAGTTTTTTATTTTTATCTTTAATAAAAAAAAATGTCAAATGGTTATTTCAAATTTGCTAGACTACTAGAAAAATATATATTTAGTAAACTAAGTTTAGTACAATTACTTTGAGTATCTTAGTGGTTGAGAGAGTTCTCTTAAGAAATTCCTTTATAATATCTCAAGATCAATCCTTCATACACTTCCTATACATTTTTGTTCTGAATTATGAGTTATTGGGCAGGGCCAACGGGTTAGGCCAATGGGTTGGCAACATGTTGGGCTACTGGGCTAGCCCACCGGGTACCCATAGGCATAAAAACTAGCCCACGACCTGACCCACTGGCCTAGTGGGCTACCCATGGGCCTTAATAACAACGGGCTGAGCCGCCCATTAGCCTGGTGGGCCGTCAGGTTTCTAGGTCGAGCTATGGGCCATGGGCTATTTGATAACCCTTAACTACATTTGGTAATAATATATTAAAATTGACTCAATTCAGTCACATACTAGAGGTTTAACCCTTGTTTCACAACACTTGAGCTCCGCAAAGGAGCGAGCATCACTACATAGGGTGGTCAACCGATGCGAGGCATTGAAAGTATGTATGGTACCTTTAGTTCCTCAATTAAATTTAAACACATCATTGTATTGTATTTAATTTTTCTTGGGGAACGTAACATTATTTGTATTTTATTGGTCAATTCAATTATATATCTAATTTTAATTGGGGATATAATGTATTGTATCTATGATATTGTATCTAACAGTCAAGAGCTTTATACCACAATTTATTGACACATTTTTTCTTATTTCCAAAGGAAACATTCAAAGTTTAAATCCTTTTACCATCAACTATCAAATTATAAAATAAAAAAAGGATATTTTTTGTAAAGTTGTGTTTGATTGGGGTGAAAATGGGAAGTGTGGAGAAAGGGAGGATGAAAATGAAAAAGAAAATGAGATTCTCTCCTACTTGGTTAGAAAGAAAAAGAGGAAGGAAAATGGTGAGGTGAGGGGATTTTCCACCTAGCTTGTCATTCTTTTTCTCTAAATAGGCAAGAAAGTAAGTGAGAAAATGGCCATAAACATGAAATTTTAAAATCACCCTTGCTATCTCATTGTTTAAAAATCCAATAAGGGCATAATAGTAATTTATATTTTCCTTCCCACTTTTTCATCATCTCTACCAAACATAAAAGATGGAAAACCAAAAAATTTTGTATCCTCATACTTTTCTAACCTCCCAACATATTCTATTATTCCAACTAAATGGAGCTAAGTTTACCCATTTTTATTATATAAAATGAGTAGATTTTGACATTACTCTTAAATAAATGAATAAAAAAGGGGTAAAATAGTGATTCTCTTTCTCCTTCATATTTTCCTTCCTATTTTCTCTCCATTTTGGAAGTATTAAATTTTGTGGCCAATTCTATTTTCTATCATCTCTATTTAACCTACCAAACAAGAGAAAATACTTTTCTCTCTCACTTTTCTTCTCCTATCTTTTCTATCCCTCCCAAAATCATTGAAATAAAAATAGTCAATAAGTAGAATCTAGGTACTACCAGCGACTAATTACTAGCGAGTGACGCTTTTACATTTGGACCACTACTCACGTTTAGTGTTTGCCACTAGGTTTCAAGTTTCTATAGACTGCAATGTACTTGAGGGCTTTTTTCCCCTGCCTTTGTCCATGCAAAACTTTTATATTGGAACTGGACATAAAATATTGGATCCAAACAAAAATTAGCCCATTTATTTTTTTTTCATAAGTTATTGGACTTTTGACCCACATTACTTCCCTATACAGGGTGTGTTATCTTCTTTGCTGCATGAGTTGAAATTCAAAGCTCAATTTTGTCAGTGAGCTCACCACCAAAGGAGTGCTCTTGGAATTAGACAATTTGCTCCCTCAAAGTGCTTGACAAACTCATAAGCAAGTTCTATCTCAAGCAAAGATAAAACAACATTGTCTTCCTCATTATATTGGAGAATAAATCAAAATACATTGATCAACCAACATTGTCTTCCTCATTATACTTTGAGAATAAATCAAAATACATTGATCAACCTTAATTATCTTCTTCGTCAATATACTAGAGCACATAACCATAGTTTTAAAAATTAGAACAATCAAATAACCAGAAATTGTGTTTGGTTCATGCTTTATACTCGACCACTTTAGGGTCTAGTCAATCCTGTCAATTCAGTCCGATTTTTAAAATCATGCACATAACCAACTCTCACAAATTACTTGACAACTCATAAGCACTTTCCTTAAACAATGGATATATGAAATTACATGAAATATATGAAAATAATAAATTCAAACTACATGGCTTTCATCTTAAACATAATCTGATAAGAATTAAAAGTGCATGGCATCCTCTTTCACCTTACCCAACTCCCGCTCTACATGCGTCTTAGCTTCCAGGCATTCATTAATGTACCTAGAAAGCCAGTTCACCTTTCCTATGGGCTTATCAAAAATTGTATCAATAGGAATGAAAGCTCGAATTTGTGTGGAAACACAAGAGCTGTTTAGACCCCCAAATTAAAATTATGGCTCAGTTAATTTTACTCTAATTTAAACTAAGTGTGAAATAAAGTAAATGTGAGCAAACAAACAAAAAACTACTCTAAGCTATACTTATCAAATATCAATAATAAAATGAAAGCTAAAAGAGTAGGGAAGAAAAATGCAAACACAGTTAACACCAAGATGTGTTATCGAAGAGGAAGCCAAGTACTCGGCGAAAAACCTCTCTGCCGCTCCCTCAAGCGGTAAATCAATCCACTAGAGAATAAGTTGGAGTACACGAATAATAAAAGACTCTCCAAGTCTAGTCTACCCCATGTACTTGAGCTCTCCAAACTCCTACTACCAACCGACTTGACGAAGTCTTATCTTCCCTAACTCTTCGGATTACGCAATTCAAGCCGATTGCATCCATCAAAGAAATGGCTTTTTCAAATGCTTCCTAGCAACACCAAAACCTCACTTTACACTTAGGATGAGTGTGGTAAGTGTTTAGGCTATCAACCTCTTAAGGATTTGGATATGGAGAGATAGGAGTTGAGAAAAACCACAATGGATTGTGTAGAGGATTGTGGGTATGACAATCTTTAACTCTCAAGGGTTATGGCTATGGTTTTCTCTCTGAAAGTACTTCTCTCAATATGTGGGTAATATGGGTATATATAGTGTGGGTAGAGACATGGTATATCAAATATGACAAAATAGCAAAATAGAATGTTTCACGGGTATCTTGCAGGAATCTTGCGGGAAGGCTTACCAAATGAAATACTCGCGAAAACCAGTTGTAACCATCTGTTATAACTCTTTGCATTCCAGTCATATGCTGAGCACATGACTTCACTTTGTGGGAAAGCTTCTCACGATCTAGCTGCAAAAACTTCTTTGATCTTCAATTTGTCTTGAGTCTTCACACTCTCTCTTACACACAACCCATACAATGAAATCCCACATAAAATACAGGATACATAAGATTGAACAAAATTCAATCAAATTTGGCACAGATTTAAAGACAACACAAAATAGTTGTAAACCATAACTTTACAAGGAAGAACACGATGCCATCAACTTTGCAACTAGAAAAGTATCCAAATGGTGTAGTGGTAATGGTCTTTCAACTTTGTCTTAATGAATAATGACACAACTCACAAGTACAATCAGAGGTAAATGAGATCGTGGTCATCAAGTGCCAAAGCGTGAGTTAATTACCTAAAAAAATGGATGGGTTTCGCTTCTTAGCTCAAGACCTTTGCTAATGAAAGTAAATAACGTCCCTCATTTCTCTGTCTCTGTCTCTCTCTCTCTCTCTCTCTCTCTCTGCAACCGATTCTTAGATATTTGAATTTTGCTTTGACATTTTCATTTTATGTTGCTTTGGTGAATGCATTTCTATGTTTGATTTTGGATTTTGAATGTGAATTTCAATAAATATGTTTTCTTTGATTAGGTATCTGTGATTTTAAGGGGGAAAACTTGAAGAATTCACGTACAAGACACTGAAAATACAAAATCTTAATTTCACGAGCCACATTTCCTCATCCTTTTATCATGGCCATTTTAGGATCTCTACGACTGAATGACTTTCAGAAACGAAAAATACAAAAATGAGGTTTCTATAATTCTAGAATTTGTTAACTCTAAATCTCTAGTTGATCACTTCTGAAATGAAGAGGAAACTATGATATCGTAATTATAAATATTTTTACCTTTTGTATGTGACTCTGTTTATAATGAATCCTAATCTTAGAATAGCTAGAAATTGAATCAAATTAAATCCTTTATGACATCATTGTAGCCTTACTCTTTATTAAGTTTGTCACAGAATTTGTTAAAAAGCTCGGAAACATAAAAGTTAGTTTTACCCTCACATGCCAAAAGTTATAATTCGATCTTAGGTAGGAGTGACTGGTAGCATTGTGTTAGACAATGAAGCTTATATTCTGGAAAGAAGAAAAAGACCGTAGAGCGGCTTTGTCTGATATATAATTCTGATCTTATTATTTCTAAGAGGTAGCAAACACATCAAATATACTTTACATTAATTATATATGACAAACAAACATCAAGTACAATACAGAAACGAATTAAGATGCAATCATTTTAGAGGGGATTCTCCTCTCTGTCCCCACAGTGGGAACTATGGAGGGGATTCTCCTCCTTGTCTCTCTGTTGCTAAGAAAAGGGGGATTTTCCTCCTTGTCTTCAACAGTAGAAGTAGTTTGTCCCTTCTACATGAAGGAGTGTTTTGTTTTGGGATTGTCCTTTTGTTTGTCTAGGGATATCAAGAGTATCCATGGAGCTAGTGGGGTGTTTTTGTTATGGGGTTGGGGAAACACTTTTCTTTTTGTGAGGAGCCTACTACTCATTCAACGTCGACTAATATGGACGAAATCACTGATACTTGGGTATTATGAGCGAAATCAGTATTGCCCAACAGGGAGGAAGACAGCGGAGACTGAGAACGTAGGGAGGAGCGCAGAAGATCGATGGAGGAAGGTCGTGCTGACGTGGTGCACATGAACGTTACTTCGATTACAACTCCTGGAGTAACGCCCTCATTCATGCTGCCCCCTCGGCCACACTTTGCTGGATTGGGCTTCAGTGCCTGCAATTATTGAGGATTTAGTGCTGCCAAAGTCCACGCCAATTAGCAATAAGTCCAACTCAATTAATACACCTTCTATTTCGGTGGAGGTATTACAGAGAGATACGTTTTTGGCAAGTATAAATAATAATGAAGAGTTATTATTGGCAAGGATTGTTACATCCGATTTGGAGTCTACCACCCAGCTAGCACGTACAATTGGAGTTAATCCAATTAATGCCTTGAAAAAATATTCCAAGGGAAATCAATTTCAAGTGGCGGCAATAGTGGTAATTCGGGATAATAATGGAGCTGTGCTGGCTTCTTGTTCAAAAAAAATTCATCAAGCTTACAAGCCTGATGAGGTTGAGGCGCTGGCTGCTCTGAGGCGATGACATTTGCGCGTGAATTGGGTTTTCAAAGAGCTACTCTTGAAGGAGATTCTCTCGGTCAGATTAAAGCTTTGAAGTCAACAGAGTGTAGCCTATCTCCAATAGGTCTGCTGGTAGACGATGTGAAAAGGGTTGCTAATAGTTTTGAACGATTGTTGTATTCTCATGTTAAGAGAAACGACAATAGGGTTGCTCATAGTCCGGCGAAAAATGCATTACGCATACCAGATTTTCAAGTATGGATGGAAGATGTCCCATCGCATATTGTTTCGATTTTAGATTTGGATGTAATTGTTTCAAGTTAATAAAATAAGTCAGCTTCTTTCTCAAAAAAAAAAAAAAAAGTACAATACATTTATAAAACCCGTAGTTCCATTCAAACTTCATCCTCCCCGCTGCAATAACTTGTGACATAAAAGACACAATAAAAAGTATAACATGAAAGCACAACCTAACATGTAATGATTCACCTTGCCATCTTAAGTAACTTTCCTTCCCTCAAATTCATCATGATGATGAACCAAACCTGCACCGACCAGATAATGAAGAGAAGTTATATAAAAGGAAGGATGAATTAGATGTAATATATAACTAACAAATGATTTCTTTATTTAAATTACCTTCAACCTTAGGATTCTATCTTCCTTCGTAGACAAGCCATGTTCACTGAGATCGCCACAAAAAGCCTATCCTTCATTTCATCGACAAAGTGAAAGTAAGCATGTTTCCAAGACTTCTTTACAACCAAAGTACCACAAACTGCCCAAAATCCCGCAATGAACCCTAGTGCAATGCTTATATAGAACCATAACTCTTCAGTCCCTTCATCGTCATCAAAATTTTCTTGATCATTATGCTCTGCACCCCCATCACCAAGGGGTGAGAAACTTGTTGGCAATGGAAACCCACAAAGTTGTGGGTTACCACCATAAGTGGAGGGATCAATAAAGGTATAAAACTGGTTGGTTGTTGGAATTTGTCCAGACAAGTCATTATATGACAAGTTCAGACTGCTTAACGTGGTGATTGAAGTCATGCCTTGTGGAATGGGGCCTGAGAGATGATTGCATGAGAGGTCAAGAGTTTCTAAATATTGCAGGTCTCCACTATTCTCTGGTATCTTTCCAGTCAATTGGTTCAATGACAAATTTAGGGTATGTAGTGCAGATAGATTTGTTATTTATATTGGAATTTCCCCTGAGAGAGAGTTCTCTAAAAGATCTATGGTATTTAGGATTGGATCACCATTGTCCAATTGTCTTCCCTTCGCCACCAAATCCATACGCTCCAAGTAAGAATGTTTGTCCAGCGGCAAAACATTTTTACACAAATATTTGTAACCATCCAATCTACCTAAACCTGTAGGAATAGATCCTGAGAAATTATTATGCCCAAGGTCCAGGACATGGATATCAGTTAGAACACACAATTCTTAAGGAATTTTTCCAGAGAGCATGTTGCCTTGTAGGCGTAATGCCATTATTGAAAAAAATCTTAATGCAATCCATTTTGGTATGGTCCCCGAGAATCGATTCTCTCCAAGATCAAGTGATAATATGTGCGAGCAATTTTCCTAGGGATGAAGAGAGGTCCCCAGAAAGATTATTGTTGCTCAATTGCAACCATATTAGACTAGGTAGTGAGCACATTGAGTATGGAATGCCACTAGATAGTTTATTTTTGGAAAGATCCACAGCATACAGGTTTTGCGTACCCTTCCAATGGTCATGGATTTCTCCAAAGATTGATTGTTTGAAAGATCAATAAAAGACAACTTCTTTAGTTAATTTGTTTAAGGACGAGGAAATGCTACCATTCAAAAAGTTCATAGAGAGATCTAACTTTTGCAACTGCGACATTTCTTTGTAGATTTTTATTGGTATTTCTCCAGAAAGTGAATTATTCCTCAGATAGAGACCTATCACACCAGGCCATAAAGGGAATGAGCCCTCTAAAAGATCGTAACTCAAATCTATAGATGTATAAAGAGGAAAGTTTAATGACCCAGGAATATTTCCACTTAACTGGTTATGAGAAAGATCTAGATTAAAAATCTGTGAAGACAAGTTCCATAACCAATTTGGTATTTTGTCAAATATTGCAGCATTCGTGAGAGAGATGTCCATCAAGTTCTTCTGTGTCCTAAGCCATGCAAGGAATGCAGGGCCCAATTGACAACCATCCATTTCAATGTGAGTTAAATCAAAGAAGGGAATCCAGCCATGTCTCACATTAAGGACTAAAAGTTTCTTAGTTGATGACAAAGAAAAACTATTCATTTTTGTCAGATTTTGGAAATGAATTTCGGATATGATACCTTCCCAAGAATTGCTAAAGAGATTCAATATTGTCAACTCTGTAAGTTGTCTAATACTTTCCAAGACAGTTCCATTCATCTTGTTATAAGAAAGATCTTGTTCTTCCAAACAAGACAAATTTCCTATATTTGCTGGCATTAGACCTGAAAATGAGATTCTTGAGAGTAGTAAGGCTTTTCAAACCTTTAAAATATCCCAAAGAATAGGGCAAATTCCCAGTGAGCATATTCCAAGAAAAATCTACCTCTTCTAGACTACTGTTACTACATCCTGATAAGACCTGGAACAATTCTGTTATTTCAACACTAATATAATAGTTTACTGATATATCTAAACTTCGCAAATTGCACAGGCTCCCTATTGCGATCTCAGGGATGGAGCCCTTGAGATAACAAGAGCTAAGTTGGAGATTTGTGAGGCCAGTGATGTTAAACAACCACTGAGGAATAAACTAGAATTGAAGTTATTATAAGAGAGATCGAGGACCGAAAGTGAAGTTAACAAATTGAAGAGTTTGGGGAAGATTTTGAAGTTCACAACCAGTCAAGTGCAATTCTATTAAAGAAGGAAGCATATTAACAACTTGCAGCTAATGAGTCGATGCCTTACTAAGGTTCACGCTAATCAAACTAAGGTAGTGCAGGGAAGAGAGACCAGAAAGCCAATTTAAATTTGAAACGGAAAAGTTCATCAAAAACTTAGAGAGATTAAAATGGTACAAGTTAGACAGATTCCCAAGATGAGGAGGGATTGTTCCACCAAAGAATGCATAGGAGAGATCAAGGTAACTGAACTTATTGAGAGAACCACTGAAACTTGGGATGGGAATTCCTTGAAAATCATTGTAGCTCAGGTCCAAGTAATTTAGATATTTTGAATCAATTAAAGAAGGAGATAACTCACCACCCAATGTTAACTCACAAAATACACTACTTGCTACCTGATTGCAAACAGGTTGGCTTTTGAGATCAAGTTTAATGACGTGACCTGTTTGATTGTTACAGCCCACTCCTAACCACGCGCAGCAATCTTGGCCAACCCAAGAAGAAAGACCATTTGAAGGATCCTTAAGCCCTTCTTTTAATTTAAGAAGAGCTCGCCTCTCCATCTCAATGCAACCCACAGGGGTATTCCCAGCACTAGAATTGGACCATATAGCTTCAAGTGAAATGAATTTAGTTGACAAAAGAAGGAAATGGAAACAAAGGAATAGAAAGGTTGTTTCAGGCTAGCCATTGTTCCTTGACACCTTAGAACATCCACAGCAGTTGAGCTAAAAATTTAGTTTTTTAGCTTCACCAAAAGTTACTCTATCTATTATACCTATACATATATCTTTGCAAGAGGATCTATTTTAGTTATTAACGCAATAAAATAATATAAACATCACAATAAAATAATATAACCACTACAATAAAATAATATATCCCACTAACAAAAATACATACACAGCACCAATCACCTCTACCATCACCCACAGCCACCACCACCACCACCACCGGCCACAACCACCACTCTACTTTGGCAACCACAACACAACATAGAAAAAAAAAAAAAAAAAAAAAAACTACAATCACAATCACAACCCCATCGCCACCGGTCACCACAACCAAAATCCACAAACCTACTATCAAAATCATTCACCACCACTACCATAGCCAAAATCAACCACCACCACCATAGCCACCAAACCCATATGAAAATACATTAAAAAAAAAAAAAACAAACAAACAAACTCAATCACAGCAAAGAGAATAGAAAGATGACGTGGGTTTGATCGGAGGACTAGGCGGAGCCGTGGATCGGCAGAGTGGGGAGGATTGGGTAGCGTGGGGCGGGACGACGACGGTGTGGGCTGGGAGATGAGAGAGATGAGAGCTTGACAGATGGCGACGGCGTGGGTTGGGACGGCTGGGACGACGACGGCGTGGGCTGGGAGATGAGAGAGATGAGAGCTTAAGAGAACTAATGAGAGCTTGAGAGTGATGATGAGAGTGCACGGTGAGATAGAATAAAAGAAATGAAAAAAAAATCAAGTGAGTTGCATTATTTTAATCGGTGTTGGAATAAACTTTTTTTTTTTTTAGATGTCCGCTTTTTTTTTTAGATGTCCGCACATCTATAGATAGATGTGCACTTTAGCAAATCAGCTAAAATTTATAAGTTTGCCTCCACTGCTGCAAGTCTTTTTTGGTATATTAGTGGAGCTAAATTATAGCTTTTTAGCTCCACTGCCGCAAATGCTCACAAAGTCGAAGGTTGAGGTGCTACTTATATAAACATGGGGATTGTCTATTTTAGATTTTTCCCTCTTCCCTTTGTGTTATTTATTTTTTATTTGGTATTACACAAGTACAAGAAAACATTCAAAACTATCCTCAATCTCTGAATTTGGAGTTGACTCTATCACTCTGTTTGTTTTAATAGAAAACCTTCTGTAAAGATAGTTTTCCACATTTTCCGACGTTTGGTAGCATAAAAAAAAAAATTAGTCAATGGAAAACTATCTTTAGTCAATAGAAAACTTTAACAAAAATAAGGCTTATTTTTTATAGGTTGTTTTCTAGAAAAAAATTTCGAAAAACAATCTCTCTCTCGTGCACTTCATTACTCCTATAAATAATTCTATTCTTTTGTGCGCACGAAACAAAAATTAATTTCATACTAGGTTGGTCATGGAGCAAAGCTTGTTCAAGAATGGTTGTAACGTCTTCGCTTCCATAGTAATCATAGCTGGCTTTGAATGGGTAACCTTTATCATCACTGGGTGGGAAAATTTTGGGTGCAAAATAAACAATTGCACTTCGAAAAATTGTGGTTCCAGTCTTCCAGAATTAGAAGATTCCTTTATAAGACTGTCACGCCACTCCTTAAAGAGCAACCAGAGGTTTGGCATGAAATTTCGAGTAAAGGTCTAGCCCATGAAAGCCATTAGCCAAGTTGCTGAGCCACATTAACGAAGGAGCTAATAAAGTCTCTACAGCCATCTAGGGTCCGTATCATATTGAAAAAAGAATTTGTGCTTGCTTTCATGTCTCCGTCAATGGACAGGAAGCACTTTACATCTGTTTCTTGGGCTATTGACATGAATTTGTTAGGTGAAGTAGGTTGTAGGGATTAAATCTGAAGGGAATTTTTCAGCTTTAGATGAACGCCAATAACCACCTCTTGTAACAGGACAAGATGATGACGTATTTTTGAGTGGCTTAGCCATTGAACAGAATAGGCTGCAGATGGTGAAGTTGGCTTTGCTCTATGACCACCCAGGTAACATCTCTCTCTCCTTTTTTTTGTGTATATATATATATATATATATATATATATATATTTTTGTTGAGAATCAAATTTTTATTTATATTGATTACATTAATTGGGTTTACCCAATACACATGATATTAGGTGTCAATTTGGGTTGGCGTGTCGGGTTCGTGTCGTGTTGAGGTAGAGGTATTTGATTAAATGGCTCAACCCTAACCCGACCCATTTAATAATCGTGTCATGATCTTTCAACCCTAACCCGACCTGTTAATAAGACGGGTTGACCTGACCCAACTCATTTGACACGCATAATAAACGAGTCGTGTTGGGTTGACATGAATATAACACAACCCATTTTAACCTGCATAATATTAAATATAACATCTATCTAGAAATAATTTATTTTGCATCCCAAAAAGCAGTGCATACACTTCAAGTCTTCAACCCACATTCAACATAATATAATTCAACAAAAATATAACATATATCTAGAAATAAGTTATTTACACTCCAAAAGAAGTGCATACACTTCAACCAAATTCAAAATAACAAAGTTTATCAAAAATAAAATAACATAGTTCAATAAAAATATAATATTCTTGGAACTCACCAAATGCTAAGTATCAATATTGAAAGAATTTGAGCAAACAATAGACTAATCCTGATTATAACCACAATTATCATCTATAGATTCTTTGTTAATATTCAAATTCATAACATCTTCCACAAGCTCATCCAATTTCATTTGTACAAGTTCTATGCCAAAAAAAGAAAAGAAAAGTATTAGTAGTTCTAGGGCCTGTAAAGTTTTAATTTCTAATTATATCCCTTGTAAATTTTTGTAATTTCTCACTTTTCTTTTTAAATTTAAAATATATGTTGGATATAAAAGTTATTTGACAAATCTAAAATAAAATAAATATTTATTTGTTATACAAGTTAAATAGGTTGTGTTAATTTGGTCATTTCGGGTTGACACAAATAAATTGGCGTGTCAAACGTGTTTATTACGGGTTACGAGGCTTGACCCGCTTGTGACACGTTTCTTATCGTGTCGCTTTTAAGTTGATCCATTTATGACCCAAACCTATTAAGGCCCAACCCTAACCCGAAAAAACCCATGTCGTGTTCGCGGGTTGGGTCGAACATTGACACCCCTACATGATATATATGTTTTATGTTATACAAGAAATGTTATAAAAATTTTGTGCATACCAAATACCAAACAACAAAAAACAATCTCAAGTTTATTTTTAAGGTCATTACCAAACACTGGAAAATGAGATAGTTTTCCAGAAAATATCTTTTAGAAAATCACCTATTTTCTAGAAAATATTAATACTGAAACAAATAGAGCGTATGTCAAGTCATCTAAGGAATAGAAGAAAAAACTTTAAAAATGACTAGCAAAAAAAAAAAAAAAAAAAAAGAAGAAGAAGAAGAGTGATCGACTTCCACTAATTATGTTTGAATGTTTCAACCCTTGAATACCAAAATATATTTATCATGCGGCTGGCTGAAATTATATTACTTGGGTCATGTTGGTAGAAACTATAAATAATGCACTTGGGCATTGACTTTCTGGGGGGTTGAGTTTGAGAAAATATACAAAATTACCCTCATTCTCTGAATCTGGAGAGTTGAACGTATCATTCTCTGAATCGGCCACATATTTTCTCTTTAATATGAAAATGATGGTTCGAAAAAATAATTGATGTAAGTGACAATATAGTACTTTTTTTTTTTTTTTTTTGGTAAACTACAATATAGTACTTCAAGATTCGTTTATTTGGTATTACACAAGTACAAGAAATCATACAAAATTATCCTCAGTCTATGAATTTGGAGTTCACCCTTTGTCGGGTCATCGATAATTTGAGGAAACATAGAAGAAAAGGCATTGAAAATGACTAGGGAAAAAAATGTGATCTGACTTCCAATTCTTTGTTTGAATGTTTCAAGCATTGAATAGCAAAATATATTATATTTGTATTCTTGTGTTTAGCAAACAAGTCAAGTACAAACTTAAGTTTATCAGAAGTCGAAAAATAGAAAAATAGATTGTGTTTGTGTTTGTGTATTTAGCAAATAAGTCAAGTTTAAGCTCAAGTTTACGTTCAATTATTATGAATCAAACTCAAGTATAATAATGTGTTTGTAAGCAAGCTCATAAACATAAGGCTTGATTAATTATATATAATATTATATTGTTATATGTGTACTTGTTTAAAAATATGTGTATATAGACTTGAGATTGGATTATGTAAGTTTGTAAATAAGTCCATAAAATATCAAAGTATTATTTGTAGTTATATATATATATATAAACAATCCACTTGTACAAAAAAAAAAAAAAAAATTCATAAATTTGTGAAGGGATAAAAAATTTGAGTCATGGTTTTATTATACATAGGGAAAGAATAAATTGATTGAGTAGCTCATGAACAATCTCAAGTTTGTTTGTCAAGAATATAAACCAAGCTTGAGACCTATAATGAGCTTGAGCTTGCCTCTATTAAAAAAACAAAAAATTAATAAATAAGGCTAAACTTTTAATACATTGCTCGTCTCATTTAAAACCCTAGACTACTTTCACATAAATATATTTTATTTAACTTAAATATTAGAAAAGTAAGGCAGATGACTCTTAATTATTTCTTTCGCTCATCATTATAATATTGTTGGCTACCCAACCATGGTGGATAGGGTTTGGCCATTAACTCAAGGGCCAGGGATCTTTGGTCAGTGTTGAAGCTCTACCTTGACAAATTCAACATAGATCCAACCACTTTACCCTTAAAATTATTGAGCTAAAATGTTTCCGGCCCATCCATGTCTATTGAATTGCCACCCGCTATAGCTAGAAGAATGGCTCGGCGTCTTGGCCTTTTATTGATAACAGACTTAAACCAGTCTTTCGGCCTAGAATTCTGACATTCTTATTATTCACGGGCTATGCCTCTGAGAACCACAGAGCCAGGCCCAAACCCAAGCCCAGCGTAGGCCCAACTTCAATTTCATTTTCATCGCGAACTCATAATGACACTCTCTCCGTCGTGACTTCCAATTACAGTTTTATAGACTCTGTCTGCGTTTGATCTAACACAATCAATTTCATCCTTATATCGATCACTGCATATATCCACAAAAATCGAATGTAGTGCATTTGAGCAAATGCATAGAACCAAATCCGCCGCCGATGCCGACAGCGACGATCCTCTACGTAACACAAAACCTAACCCGAAACTACGTAGAGATAGAAATAGAGCTCACAAGTCCATTTGGATCTTTGACGTCAATCTGAAAGTAATGCTAGGAGTTAGCGTTTTTGCGTTCTTTGTGATCTTCTTCTTAATTCGCCGCCTTGTGAATCCGGCTGAAAAAGCTCGGAGACCGTTTTGGTGGCACCTTAGTCCCATTTAATATTCATAGAAAGATTCCCAATTTGAGGAGGGATCGTTTCATCAAAGTATGAATTGGAGAGATTAAGGTAAGTCAACTTATTGAGAGAACCAATGAAATTTGGGATGGGGATTTCTTGGAAAATGTTGTTGCTTAGGTCCAAGTAATTTAGATATTTTAATTCAAGCAAAGAAGGAGATAATAAAACACCGATCAAAGGATTCCAACATTCTGTTGAGGTATTACCAGACATTTGATCACATAAATGTTGGCCATTGAGGTCGAGTTTTATGATGTTACCTGTTCGATTGTTACAGCCCACTCCCAACCAGTTGCAGCAATCTTCGCCAACCCAGGAAGAAAGAATTCCTGAAGGATCATCAATACCTTCTTTAAATTTAAGAAGGGCTTCCCTTTCCATGTCAATGCAACCCACAGTGGAGTTGCCAGCACTAGAATTGGACCATATAGCTTCAAGTGAAATAAACTCAGTTTGCAAAAGAAGGAAAATAAGAGCAAGTAGAAAGGTGGTTTTCATGCTAGCCATCGTTGCTTGGCGATTTACAATGTTGAAGGTTTAAATGCTATTTATAATGCTCATAGTTCATTTCAGATTTTTTTTCCCCCTTTCCTTTGAAAGGGAAATTATGTTACTTATCTTAAAACCCGTTTCAGGGGAAAGACAACGAATTTTTTGCATTCCCAAACTAGCCTCTCACACACCGATACACGCTACTGGCTAGTATGTTAAAGTTTTTTTTTTTTTTTTTTTTTAATCAAGAATTTTCTTTTTTCCTTTTAGCTAATATTTGGATATTGGGTTCATATTAATTCATGGGTTAGTTTTGGTAATTGAGTTGCCATTTGAAGAAAAATTAAAAAGAGAAATATAAAATATTATTGGTGGTTATCATTTTAACTACAAAAGGAGGAGTGGATTTTTTATTTTTTCTTTTTAACCATAGACACATGTATTTAATTTAATTACAGCATTATTATTTTTAGAGGAAACCATAACCACATGTAGATAAGAAATCCTTAAATTCAAATGGGAATAAATAACCTAAACGAGAGTGGGGAAGGTTTTTTTTTTTTTTTTTTTTAATTTATATATTAATACGATAGCATTTGAATTTATGATATCAATATCATTTATTTGTTTGTTTATTTATTACTAAGAGCGTTGTAGCTTTATTGGTTAGAAATCTTTATATCAACCTCCTAATTATCGATGTATTGAAAAAAATAATGATATCTATTAGTTTTTTATATAGGTGGGATTCAAACTTAGATTTGTTTTTTTTTTTTAAGATAAGAGGCTTTTTCCCGTTAATCTAGTTAAAACCCATGAAAATAATGAAGCAGTGAGATCATGGATTTTGTTTTTTTAGTTTATCTTTTAATTGTTAAGATACTATTTTGAGTTTGATTTTTTTTTTAAAGAAAATTAATTTGAAATAAACAATAAATATTTTTTTAAGGGCGTATATTAAGTTAATATAATAATGGGAAAAATACATATTACAAGTATAATATGATTTTTTATATAAAACAGAAGATTTAGTTATTAACTAGAGAGCATTGTTATATATATAAGATATGATTTTCTGGTGGGTGGTTTCTCGAGAAGGATTGGGTGCTCTAATAGCTTTATAGCTGAACTTTGGGCTCTTAGAGACGGTTTAATCCTCTGCCATAACATGCATTTGACTACTGTTGAGATTCATCTTGATGCTAGTGCAGTCGTTCAGCTCTTTTCTACTTCTTCCAATACTAATATGTGTGCTATGCCTCTCATTGATGACTGCAGGCAGCTTCTTTCGCAGATAGCCCATGTCCGGATTGCTCATTGCTTTCGTGAAGCAAATTTGTGTGCTGACTTCTTAGCCTGTGTAGGAACTAAGCAAGATAGGAACTTTGTTTTGTATAATGATCCGTCTGTGGATCTTAGGGAGCTGTTAAGCTCGGACAAAGAGGGTCTGTATCATAACAGATCCATCTGTGATCACTTCCTTCCCCCTTAATTCTTGGTTAATGCAATTTCCTATTTACCAAAAAAAAAAAAAAACTAAATTGGTTGTCCCTTAGGCTTTATTAGGGAGAATGAAAAGATTCTCCATAAAAGAAAAAATAAGTGGATGACACGTTTGGGGGACAAGGAATTTTTCCACCCCTAAACTAACCTTCTCACACACACCAAGGGAATGTTAAAGCATTTTTTAAAATTTTTTAATCAAGAATTTTCATTTTGCCTTTTAGCTATTATTTGGATATTGGGTCATTTCATATTAATTTATGGGTTAGTTTCGGTAATTGAGTTGCCATTTGAAGAAAATTGAAAAAGAGAAATATAAAATATTATTGGTGGTTATCATTTTAACTACAATATAAGAAACTTTTAAAGTCATATTAACAAATGTCCTTAGGGTATTGGTTAAGAATTCATTTTAAGAAAATTTTGATATCACTTTTAGGGGAAATGAAAAAAATTATCATAACATTAATTGTTTTTTTTCTTTTCCAATAAAAACTTTCTTTAAATGGATTATTAACCAATGCTCTAAGGGCACTTGTCAACATTTCCCTAAATTCAAATGGGGATAAATATATATATATATATATATATAATTTTTTTTTTTGAGAAAGATGGGGATAAATAACCTAAATGAGAGTGGTAAAGGTTTTTATTTATATATTAATATATTAATAAAAAAATGAAATATTTTACTTAAATTCAAATAAAAGAAAATTGTGTTCATCAAATTGTACTCATTTTTTTAACATTTACACTTTCTCCTTCTCTTTACCTTTTCATCTCCCCAAACATTCTACCTTGATATCACTCTTCCTCTTTCCTTTTATCTTTCTTTATTTTGTTTCTTTTTATTATCATCCTCTTAGTATAAATCTGTCATTCACTCTTCCATTCTTTATATAATTTTCTCTCACAAAAAAGTGGTTATTTCCTATTCTTTCTCCAGTGGATTTTTATTTTTATTTTCCTTGCATCTCTATTTTAGCTTGATAAAGTTTTTTATTTTTTAGAACTCTATTTTGGTTGATGGGATTTAATTTTGTGTTTTAAGATTTTTTTTTTTAAATGACTTTGATTGTTAAATATTATTATATTGCATTATAAATAATTAAAAATAGTATATAAGAATGTACTATTATTATATTACATAGAATTATTTGGATAAGTTAGTGTTTATTGTTATGTATTTTATTTTTATTTTTTTCTCATATCATTTTATTTAACATTTAAATTCAGCCACATCCCCCATATATATCATTAAATTATTTATATTTCCACTCCTTTTTTATTTTAAAATTTTTAAAATATAATATTTTAGCTAAATTAAATAAATAAAATTGTTCACATTAAGTGGAGTAATGCCAGGAAACTCCCATTCTCACACCCAATGCATCAAAGGAAGAATGAAATACAAAACAAATCAAGTTAGAAACACTAAATAATAATAATAATAATAATGCATATTTAATGTTATAGAATCATCATCAAATTTTGGAAAACGATAGGTTGCCAATGGAGAGAGAGAGAGAGAGAGAGAGAGAGAGAGAGAGAGAGAGAGAGAGAGAGAGAGAGATGGTATAGAAAAAACCAATACAAAGTAATAAAGAGTAGATAATAATAAAATAAATAAAAAAACCAAACGTCAATTAATAATCGTTGATTGGAAAATAAAGAGGTTGTAAGGAGAAGTAAAAAATAAAATAGAAATTACTATGTGGAGAACACTAAAAACTTTAGAGTGTAGTAACATAAACCATTAAATTCACTTAAAAAATTAAATCAACAATCAACAATTAAATACAATCATAGTACTAAATTTAAATTTAAAACTAATCAAACTCTAATTATGGAAACCATATTAATCATAACTAAAAAAGAGATGTTCTCTAATATTAGTAGAAATTACATAAGAAATAAAGTTAGAAAATTTAAAAATCCATTTTTTGACATTTCATTTAACCTTATTGTGGGGCCCAATAGTTTATGGGCCCGGCCCGATCGCTTATGAGGAGTCCACTGGCCCAAACTCAAGGAGATCAGGGCCCAAGCTCAGAACTAGGAAACATGAAATGGCCCGAAGACACGATCGAGGACGGTTTTGTCCTCGGCAGGTCCAAACCCTTACGGATTGAAGTGGAGCATGAGTAAACTTGAAATATCAGAAAATATCTAGGGGAGTTTGTCTCTAATACCCTTCCCTGACATGACACTGCCCCTAGCAGAGCCGAGATCTTAGGCTTTATGGATCATCTCCAGCCATTTCGGGATTAGGCTGATGGGACAGATATCTGTCCTGGGAAGATCGTCCCTACACGTGGACGAAGGACAACGAACGTAGGCTAGTATAAATGAGAATGTTATGCGAACACGAAGGGAGGTCCCCATATGGCTTCTGGAGAAAGACTTGATGAGAGAGAACGCCCGGATGATATACGCCGGCCACCACAAAAAAACCACCTGCGGGTAACCGGGGATGACACCATTGCTCCTCGGACACGATCCGAGGAGCCAAATCCTTCGAGTTACAGGGTTGAAGGGCCTGAATGTCCAGCCCAAAGCTCTTCCCCTGTCACGGGCTCCCAGCAGATTCGACCAAAAATAACGCCCTGTGACCCAACGCTGGCCTTTCAAGCCCACTCTCTACAAATATTATTGTGAGGGATCTTTCGCGCGTGTGCCCAACTTCGTTGTTGGGCCGCCAAAGATTCGTGTCCCTACACTTATATATATATATATATATATATATATATAATTTTCATACACTATTACTTTCAAAAATCTAATGAACAATGCTACCTCTCATTTATTGTCTTTGTTATGCAAATCATTAGTTAGTAAATATATGATAATGGTAAGAAGCGTTACAAATGAGATCACTAAAAAATATATAAAATTAATTAGCCACTATCATTACGGAGTTGTAATCTAAAATTTTACGTATCCAAAAAAGTGGAATATTTAGAGTTTTCTTAAAGGTATGTGTAAAGATTCACTATATATATATGTGTGTGTGTGTGTGTGTGTGTGTGTGTGTGTGTGTATAAGGGTAAAAAAATGTATATTTAAGGTTTTTATTAACTTAAAAACTAATGAAAAACCAATGGTTAATAACTAAAATTATAGTATTAATAACATATTTAATGAGATCATCCTAAAAAATTATCATGTGCAACGCGCGAGTGTGCGAGTAATTAATTAAAAAGAGGAAAAGAAGTGAGATTGAATGCATTAACGGGGTTCATAAAAAAAAAAAAAAAGAATGCATTAACAGGCTTAAATCAATAATGGCCTATTTGGTTAGAGATTTTTAATATCATTGTTTAAGTATTGTAGAAATACGTGTGGGTTAAAAAGTGCAGTAGGAAAACATGTTTTAGTATTTAAACACTGAAAGTGAAAACTGTTGTTTAAACAATAGTACTAAACACCCCCTCGAAGATACAACATTCTTCACCCTTTTTTTTAATTATGAAATAAGTTGTCTTTGGATTTATTGTTAAGTTTTTCCTTGCAAAATAACAGGGCAATCTCACTTTGAAGATTTTCTGTTTTTCTTTTTTTTGTTTTAGTCTGTAAGTTAAATTACACAAGAGGCAATTATGAATTTGGAAGTCTATAGACGTGTGTGTCCCAAAATTCCACTCCTGTTGATGTAAAAAAAAAAAAAAAAAAAAAACATTTGTTGTTTGCATTCAAGGAATGAATGGGGCCAAGAAAATGGAGAAAACATAGAGCTATCAATTCACACTAGACAAGACTTGTACCGTACATGACAAGAAATAATGGCCAAATTTTTGTGAAAGAGACAAAAAAGAAGAACAATTGTTTTCACTTTGTGAATTGGAGGTGATCATGTGATGACAAAGAAGAACAGCTATTTTTCTCAGTGCTAGACTAATTGAAGTAGCACGATTAGCATCCACATCAATTGATGTAAAAATTTGTAAAATATGCAATATACAAAAAGTAATAAATTTTATACATTTTATCTCAAAAATCTATTACATCAATCCTTTTAAAATTGTGTATATTTACACATTTGTTGTAATAACCATGCATATATGCACGTTTTCTGTAACTTGTGTATACCATTATTTTATTAATTTCACATTTTGTGCCTTTTTTTCTCTCCCTTCTCCTCATCGTCTTTTTCCTCGGATACACGCACACAAACACACCCACACAGACAAACCAATAGACAGACAAATTAGTCTTGGCGACATAGATCGTTGCTTGTGGGTTGATGGAGTCTATGCTTGTGGGTTTTGATTCTTGTGGTGTTGGTGGGTTTTGATTCTTGTGGTGTTGGTGGGTTTTTATTCTTGTGGTTCTTGTGGTGGAGATTGGTGCTTATGGTGGATAAATTATTTGACCATGAGAGGGAAAGAAAGAAGAAGATGCTTGTGGAGGGAGGTGATTTGACCATGAGGAAAGGAAGAAGGAGGAGTTTACCATGAAAGGTAGAAGAAAGAAGTAGAAGAAGCCGGAAGGACACAGATTGGTCTGACTGAGAAATGAGATAAAAACAAAGAAAAAAGGATAAGTACAAAAGAAAAAGTAGGTACTTTGGAAAAAGGGACAAGTACAAAAGAAAAATAATAATTAAAAATTAAAAAAATATTATTATTTAAATAGAGGAAATTGTAAAATAGATGAATTGATGTGGGTACTTTGGAAAAGTAGTAATGTAAAATAGAAAAAGTAAGGGTGTGTTTGTTTTGGGTGAAAATCATTTTCGGAAATGCTTTTTCGTATTTATAGGTGTTTGGTCGCGCATGAAAAATGCATTTTCTGGAAATGCATTTCAGTTATCTTGTGTTGTGAGTGGAAATTGATTTCCGTTTCTATTTTACCTTCAAATACTATTTTCCGGAAAACAAAGAGAGAGAGAGAGCTGAGTGAGAGGGAGAGAGGAAGAAGAGCTGCGCTAGAGAGAGAGAGGAAGAGAGAGAGAAAGAATGATCTCGCGCCGTCGATCTCGCCTTCGCGCCATCGCATTGTCAATCACGATCTCGCCTTCGCGCCGTCAATCGCGATCTCGCGAAGCACCGTGCCGATCGCGATCGCGAAGCACCACGTCGGAGCACCGTGCCGATCGCAAAGCACCGCACTGCGCCGATCGCCTCTCTCTCTTTCTTCTTCTCTCAATTTGACCGGATTTGATGATTTTTTTTTGTGGGTTTTGTTTGTGTTTCTGTATTGAGGAATGAATGATATTGTAATATTTGTTTGGCAACCGACAAACTGTGAGAAAATGTGACCGGATTTGATGATTTTTTTTCTGGGTTTTGTTTGTGTTTCTATATTGAGGAATGAATGATATTATATATTCGTTTGGCAACCGAGAAAATGTGAGAAAATGTGTTTTCCATGGTATTTTCAAGAACACAACTAAACACCAGAAAATATGTTTCGGAAAATTTTTTGAAATGCAACCAAACACATGAAAACATTTTCCTTTCTAGAAAATAGCATTTCTGGAAAATGGAATATTTTCCGAAAATGCTTTTACACGAACCAAACACAACCTAAGTTTTAGTGTAAAATAGTTGATGAACCTCTATTTTCTACAAGGATAGATCTACATGGGAAGATAATCAAGCCTACGATTATATTAGTATATCATTTTCAACTTTATAGCAAAACCAATTTTTTAATAACGGTCTATTTATTAATTAATTATTTTAGAAAATTTTCTAACTATTATTGTGCACTTTTTTTTTTTAAAAAAGTTTTTAAAAGCATTTCCTAAAAAAGGGGTATTTATTAATTAATTATTTTAAAAAAATTTCATACTACTATTATGTTTTTTTTTTAATCAAAAATTTTTAAAAGCATTTCCTAAAAAAAACCAATTCCATTTAAATAAAATACTTGTACCATAAACGACAAGGAATAAATGGCTAAGTAATTGTTTTCATCTTTAAAATAAATAAATAAAACCACTTCGGATGCTTGACTATAGTCACATTAAACTTTTTTTATTATGAAAAAACAATGATAATATATATATTAATATCTATATATATATTTATATATATACACAATTATTTACACAATTGTTTTTAAATGGGAAACTTCCACGCAACAACAACATGACTAGAAGTAAATGCCCAAATAGAGAGCTAGCAATAGCAACAGTAGTGACTAGAAAAGACTTGTACAATACATGAGAGTAAAAAATGGCCAGTTCATTGTGAAAGGGAGGTGATGACAAGAACAATTTACTGGCATCAAGCAATTATTATACAATCCAAACTTCCAAGACTTCAGCTTTCCAAAGTTTTTGGGAGTTCCAAACAATGACCAAAGACTTGTGAAACGTTAACAATAAGTCTACTAATCCAAACCACACGTTTTCAAGGTTCATTGAATCTTTTAGTAAGAATAGTCGTATTTTGTTTTCTCTATTACAAATTGATGGCAGATATCTTTCATTCAACCACCATGTGTTTCACCAAGTCTTTTGGTCTTTGCTCGGAACTTCCACAAGACTTGGGAAGTTATAGTCTTGTCTATTAACCAAGTGTGCGTTTTCAAGGTTGATGAATGACTAAGTTGAAAGCAACGAACAAGAAACTAAAAAGAGAAATAAGAGTGTTTGGGAAGCAAAGAGAAAAGGAAACTAAGAAGCAAGAGACATTTAGATTAAAAACAATAGAGAATCAATTGAATTAATTCATCTCAGAACAAATATATTATTTATATATAAGAGCTAGGCTTAACTACTTGCTTCTTCGTTTGAATCCAAAGAAAATTTAAAAAAAAAAATTAATTTACTTTCGACTATGAGGAAACACTTGATATAGAAGCAAGCCTAGATCAAGTGTTTCCTCATAAACCCCTTTTTCTGGTTTTATATATGAACTGCACATCACACTCATCATGGTGAAGTTCTATTTTTCGTCCATAATTTTTCATTATTTGTGAATTCTAATGCATAAAATTTTTTATTAAAAAAAAATATATCATCATTTTAAAAGGAAAAAAAAAAAAAAACAGTTCATGTAGATCATGAGGATCGAGAATTTATTTAATGTTCACTAAATTGATATTTAATTTATTTTTTACTAAAGAATTTATTGTAACATAGAAAATTAATAGTTGATAATGATGCAAAATTGCAAAGTCATCTTGTTGAGGACCAAATTAAAAAAAAAAAAAACAACTAAACAATCTTTTAGATGGAGTTAGACAGCACATACCCAGATATTGAAATCCCAAACTTTAATTTTGTAGTCTAAATAAGCAACAAGCCAATTTGTCAAACCAAATACATAGTTATAGTGTATAACCAAATATAATTTAAGTGGCCACTTCAATGTTTGAGTTTTTAAGGACAAATTTCAATTTTCGGGGCTGATTTTTAATTTTTGGGGGGCCAAGAATTTTTTTCAAACAAAGTTCTCAAATAACTGTCTATTTATTAGTTAATTATTTTAGAAAATTTTCTTACTACTATTGTGCTTTTTTAAAAAAAAAAGTTTTTAAAAGCATTTCCTAAAAAAAGGGTATTTATTAATTAATTATTTTAAAAAAATTTCATACTACTTTTATGTTTTTTTCTTAATAAAAAGATTTTTAAAGCATTTCCTAAAAAAAACCAATTCCGTTTAAACAAAATACTTGTACCATAAATGATAAGGAATAAATGGCTAAGTAATTGTTTTCATCTTTAAAATAAATAAATAACCACTTTAGATGCTTGACTATAGTTATATTAAACTTTTTTTATTATGAAAAAACAATGATAATATATATATACACAATTATTTACACAATTGTTTTTAAATGGGATACTTCCACGCAACAACAACATGACTAGGAGTAAATGCCAAAATAGAGAGCTAGCAATAGCAACAGTAGTGACTAGAAAAGACTTGTACAGTACATGAGAGGAAAAAATGGCCAGTTCATTGTGAAAGGGAGGTGATGACAGAGAACAATTTACTGGCATCAAGCAATTATTGTACAATCCAAACTTCCAAAACTTCAGCTTTCCAAAGTCTTTGGGAGTTCCAAACAATGACCAAAGACTTGTGAAACGTTAACAATAAGTCTACTAATCCAAACCACACGTTTTCAAGGTTCATTGAATCTTTTAGTAAGAATAGTCGTATTTTGTTTTCTCTATTACAAATTGATGGCAGATATCTTTCATTCAACCACCATGTGTTTCACCAAGTCTTTTGGTCTTTGCTCGGAACTTCCACAAGACTTGGGAAGTTATAGTCTTGTCTATTAACCAGTGTGCGTTTTCAAGGTTGATGAATGACTAAGTTGAAAGCAACGAACAAGAAACTAAAAAGAGAAATAAGAGTGTTTGGGAAGCAAAGAGAAAAGGAAACTAAGAAGCAAGAGACATTTAGATTAAAAACAATAGAGAATCAATTGAATTAATTCATCTCGGAACAAATATATTATTTATATATAAGAGCTAGGCTTAACTACTTGCTTCTTAGTTTGAATCCAAAGAAAATTAAAAAAAAATTAATTAATTTACTTTCGACTATGAGGAAACACTTGATCGAGAAGCAAGCCTAGATCAAGTGTTTCCTCATAAACCCTTTTTCTGGTTTTATATATGAACTGCACATCACACTCATCATGGTGAAGTTCTATTTTTCGTCCATAATTTTTCATTATTTGTGAATTCTAATGCATAAAATTTTTTATTTAAAAAAAAAATATATCATCATTTTAAAAGGAAAAAAAAAAAAAAAACAGTTCATGTAGATCATGAGGATCGAGAATTTATTTAATGTTCACTAAATTGATATTTAATTTATTTTTTACTTAAGAATTTATTGTAACATGGAAAATTAATAGTTGATAATGATGCAAAATTGCAAAGTCATCTTGTTGAGGACCAAATTAAAAAAAAACAACTAAACAATCTTTTAGATGGAGTTAGACAACACGTGCCCAGATATTGAAATCCCAAACTTTAATTTTGTATTCTAAATAAGCAACAAGCCAATTTGTCAAACCAAATACATCGTTATAGTGTATAACCAAATATAATTTAAGTGGCCACTTCAATGTTTGAGTTTTTAAGGACAATTTTCAATTTTCGGGGCTGATGCCAAGAATTTTTTTCAAACAAAGTTCTCAAATAACTGTCGATTTATTAGTTAATTATTTTAGAAAATTTTCTTACTACTATTGTGCTTTTTTTAAAAAATAAAAAGTTTTTAAAAGCATTTCCTAAAAAAAGGGTATTTATTAATTAATTATTTTAAAAAAATTTCATACTACTATTATGTTTTTTTCTTAATAAAAAGATTTTTAAAGCATTTCCTAAAAAAAACCAATTTCGTTTAAACAAAATACTTGTACCATAAACGATAAGGAATAAATGGCTAAGTAATTGTTTTCATCTTTAAAATAAATAAATAAATAAATAACCACTTCAGATGCTTGACTATAGTGATATTAAACTTTTTTTATTATGAAAAAACAATAATAATATATATATACACAATTATTTACACAATTGTTTTTTAAATGGGATACTTCCACGCAACAACAACATGACTATGAGTAAATGCCAAAATAGAGAGCTAGCAATAGCAACGGTAGTGACTAGAAAAGACTTGTACAAAGACATGAGAGGAAAAAATGGCCAGTTCATTGTGAAAGGGAGGTGATGACAGAGAACAATTTACGGCATCAAGCAATTATTGTACAATCCAAACTTCCAAGACTTGACTTTCCAAAGTCTTTGGGAGTTCCAAACAATGACCAAAGACTTGTGAAACGTTAACAATAAGTCTACTAATCCAAACCACACGTTTTCAAGGTTCGTTGAATCTTTTAGTAAGAATAGTCGTATTTTGTTTTCTCTATTACAAATTGATGGCGAGATATCTTTCATTCAACCACCATGTGTTCCACCAAGTCTTTTGGTCTTTGCTCGGAACTTCCACAAGACTTGGGAAGTTATAGTCTTGTCTATTAACCAGTGTGCGTTTTCAAGGTTGATGAATGACTAAGTTGAAAGCAACGAACAAGAAACTAAAAAGAGAAATAATGTTTGGGAAGCAAAGAGAAAAGGAAACTAAGAAGCAAGAGACATTTAGATTAAAAACAATAGAGAATCTATTGAATTAATTCATCTCAGAACAAATATATTATTTATATATAAGAGCTAGGCTTAACTACTTGCTTCTTAGTTTGAATCCAAAGAAAATTTAAAAAAAAAATTTAATTTACTTTTGACTATGAGGAAACACTTGATCGAGAAGCAAGCCTAGATCAAGTGTTTCCTCATAAACCCCTTTTTCTGGTTTTATATATGAATTGCACATCACACTCATCATGGTGAAGTTCTATTTTTCATCCATAATTTTTCATTATTTGTGAATTCTAATGCATAAAATTTTTTATTAAAAAAATAAATATCACCATTTTTAAAGGGAAAAAAAAAAAAAACAGTTCATGTAGATCATAAGGATCGAGAATTTATTTAATGTTCACTAAATTGATATTTAATTTATTTTTTACTAAAGAATTTATTGTAACATAGAAAATTAATAGTTGATAATGATGCAAAATTGCAAAGTCATCTTGTTGAGGACCAAATTAAAAAAAAAAAAAAAAAAAAAAAAAAAAAAAAAACAACTAAACAATCTTTTAGATGGAGTTAGACAACACATACCCAAATATTGAAATCCCAAACTTTAATTTTGTAGTCTAAATAAGCAACAAGCCAATTTCTCAAACAAAATACATAGTTATAGTGTATAACCAAATATAATTTAAGTGGCCACTTCAATGTTTGAGTTTTTAAGGACAAATTTCAATTTTCGGGGTTGATTTTTAATTTTTGGGGGGCCAAGAATTTTTTTCAAACAAAGTTCTCAAATAACTGTCTATTTATTAGTTAATTATTTTAGAAAATTTTCTTACTACTATTGTGCTTTTTTAAAAAAATAAAAAGTTTTTAAAAGCATTTCCTAAAAAAAGGGTATTTTTTAATTAATTATTTTAAAAAAATTTCATACTACTATTATGTTTTTTTCTTAATAAAAAGATTTTTGAAGCATTTCCCAAAAAAAACCAATTCCGTTTAAACAAAATACTTGTACCATAAACGATAAGGAATAAATGGCTAAGTAATTGTTTTCATCTTTAAAATAAATAAATAACCACTTCAGATGCTTGACTATAGTTATATTAAACTTTTTTTATTATGAAAAAACAATGATAATATATATGTAGGGTCACGTTCCGATACGGACCACAACGGCTGTTGGGTCCGCCCGTGAATAGGCCCATACAATATCATTTGTAGAGAGTGGGTTCTAAAGGCTAAGTCGAGATTACTCGGCTGTGGTTTTGTTCAATAGTTCATGCATGGCTTCCAGGTCCTTTTTTCCGAAGGGACCTCCTCTCATTAGGTTGCATATTTTCCTTTTATATTAGCATGCGTTCAATTTCCTTCGTCCACGTGTAGGGTCGACCTTTCCAAGACTGATACTTGTCCCATCAATCCCGGACCTAAGTCGTTGAGAGTTATTCATAAAGTTAATGGATAAGGCTCACATTAGGCGCAGAGATATGCATGGGGAAGGTGGCAAAGGAAGCCTTTCTTAGATATTTTAGATTTCCCTTCAAGCACGTCCCTTTACCTTTCTGCCCTTATTCTGGGGTCAGCCGAGGACTGCACTGTCCTTGGTCGCTTTTCCGGGCCGATTGGGCCATACTATTCTTGAACTCTGGTCATGACCTTTTTCGGCTTAGGCCTTTGGGCTCTTCATCAGCAAATGGGCCTGGTCCGTCAATTATTGGACCCCACAATAGCCCCTCAAAACCCTGCTGTCCAGCCTCTTGGTTGGAGAGGGGAGTTTTGCAACTCCGAGCCTTAATCACTGCTCATTTAATTCGATCCTTCCCTGGCGCTGGCGATTATCCGAATGCCCGGAAAACGCTCCTGTCTACGAGATATCCTTTTGATTTAGCCTTTATCCGTTCTGTCCGTTTGGCTACTCGAAGTAAGTCTTTAATGTTTTTCCCTCACGAGGCCTCTCAAATTCGATGGCTACTGATAACGTGGGGGAGCGGGACGATCGCATTCTTGCCGGGCGAGACTTCCTTAAAGATCAGAACGCGTTTAATGCCATCCTCTTCGTCCCTTATATAAAGAGGGTGGACATGAGTTGTTTCTTTCATATGTGTATCATTTAATCCCTCGGAAAACTTAAATCCTTAGATTCCTCCTAGCATTCACATCTTCCCTCCGATTACACCCCAACTCGTAATACGTACATCACAGTCATAGGTGATGAAGAAATTTTCTACCTTCCAAAAATACCTTGTTCTGGCTAAGCTCGGGATGGCTCGATCGGGGCAAGGATGGCCGAGACTCAAGATTTGTCTCGCCTACCTTTCAGCCAAAATCCGAAGCAGGAACTCGTCACGTCACATCTCCGACGGGGCTGAGCCGAGAACACACAGCATCATCACCACCCGCTCTCTCATGTGCATATCTAACGTGGTACCGGTGTGCTAGGAGTCGGGACTAGGGCAGGGGCTAAATTCCACCGCTTCTTCCTCTCTTCGTTCACCGGTGCCACCTTCTACTTTTCTTTCTTCTTCTTTCCACCCCCAGCTCCATCCTGGGGCTTTTCCTTTTCCCTCTTTTGCTCCTTTTATTTTCTTTTCATTGCTTCCCTCTTCTTCTCCTCCTTCTCTTGCTCATGTCCTCCATCTTCCTCATTCATCTCCTCCATCTTCTTCCTTTGCACTTTTCGGCGATAAGAGCTTGCTGAAGTGCTTCCATGTGTTCCAATTCTTCTTCCTTCTCCTTCATTATTTTTGTATAAGGATCTTCTCCCGATATGAGCAAGATCGAGGCGGAGACTTGAGAGAGACTTTGAAGGCGAGTTCGAAGACACCGATGATTTACTTATTTGTATTACGGATCTCGTTATTGCCTTTGCAATTCATTTTTGTATAGGCTTGTTTAAGCCCTTCCTTGTACGTTGTAACCATTTTTCATGTTAATAAAAGTTATTGTTGTTACTCTATTTCGTATGTTTTATTTACATATTCTAACAAATGTGAAAGCGCTTCTCGGCATAATAGTATAGCATTTGAATCAATAATAACTAAGGCCAAAGTAATCGTTGATAAAAAGATTCCATGATAACTTTAACAAAATTATTATTCAACATAGCAATCCGACCAGTGAGGAAGGGGACTTATCTTAAAATTTGCCTTGATGGATACTAAATGCTCGATAAGGTGTAAGAAGTAGTTATCCGAGGACATGTTATCCACCAGATGAACGGCCTCATCAGGTTGACGATCATTAGGTCGTTTTGTCCTCTTCCACGATATGCGAGCCTTGACCTTTTTCCAGTATTCAAGCCGAGAAAGTTCTTCATTTGAGCGGCTGATTTCCCGAGGAGCCTGAATCCAAAGGCTTTGCAAAACCTGGGTTTTGTTTAGGGCTTATGCTTTTCATCCTATGTACTTGGTTTTTCCCTTAACTTGAACCCGAGGACCCTACAAGCCTTAGGCTTAGTGCAAGAGTACTTGGTTTCCCTTGTCGACTTGAGTCCGAGGACCATGCAAGCCTTAGGCTTAGTGCAAGAGTACTTGGTTTTCCCTGTTAGCTTGAGTCCGAGGACCATGCAAGCTTTAGGTTTTGTCCGAGACTTTGAGTTCAGATTTCCCTTCCATTGAGCATTTCCCGAGGTGCTAAACAGGGTGTCCCCAGGCCTTCACGCAAAGCGGGCCTGGGCCGCGAGTTCAATGAATCCGCGGATTAAGAGATATTTCTGCATCCTCTGGCCATGCAAGACTTCTCTGACGCCCCAAGAATCGAGGCGCGCCTTTACGAGGCCCCTTGAGTCTCGTGGATGCAGCTTGACGTTGGAAGTTGAGCCAAGACCACTTTGTCCGTAGTGCTTCTTGGGACGCCACATGAGTTGACTGCCATTATCTTATCCTTTCAAATAAATAGGAGGGGGAAAGGGTTGCTACACATATATACACCAACCCTTTTCGTTTTCCCTCACATCATACTTCCCATATCCGGAGTTCTCCTTTCTCAGCATAACATGTTGAAGGCGATGGTTTGTAAGAAAGAACCCTCTCCGCCACAGTAGCGCCGAGTCATCATGAGACCCCGAATGGTAAGGCATGGGCACAGGAAGCATAGATTCAGGCTAACATCCTACCTCAACCAAGGGGAAAGAGCGTCTCCCCTCCTTTTAGCCAAAATCCGAAGCAGGTTCTGCTCACGCCAGAATTTTGGTGTTTCGGAAGGAAGGTTCTCCGCCATCATCGCCTCTACTATGTAGCAGGCGAATATTTAGAGAAAGCCCCTCAACTTTCCACTCCCTGCACCTTTCCTTCGACGGTGTCAGGTTCAAGTTGGGTCTCTTTTGCTGTTTGAGTTGTGGGCAAGTGAAAGTATTGAGGAAGAACAAGGTCTTGGAGCTGTAGCCAACCTCTCCTCCGACATACCTTCTCGGCTTTCTCCAGCTTTCTCGTATTTTTATTTTTCTCTCTTTTTTTTTTTTTTTTTTTTTTGCTTATGCGGTACTCATGTAATAAGCTCGACGTGGTGATCCAGCTTTTCATTGTACATTGTACTATCTCTTCGTTGTAATAAGAATAGAAATTTATATACGTGTTTTGGGTATTGTTCTTTTGGCAAAACCATTTGGTGGGTTGGTGTGCTCTATGTGTGAGTTTCTCCTCGGCAGTATTTAAAGCAAGAACTCTTGAAGCACGATTTAACTAATTCTAATCTATCAACACCATTAGGCAGAATAATAATAGCTCATAGTAAGTTAAAGTTAAAGTTAGGAGACTAATCGAAATAACGGTTGAACGTTCCGTAGTAAGCACTAGAATATTATATGAGGAAGACAAATTCTAAATGATTCACCCGAGGGAGCGATCGAGCATCGTGCGACTTCGATTATGTTTTGGAAACATGTTACTCCATTTCGTATTGGCTCCTTTAGCTTTGAGGGTCCGAGGGTAAACTAGGAAATCCATGTAACCCAGTTTTCCTTTTAAGCAGGTGGTTTCCCCAGAGGCTTGGGTCCGAGGACCATGCAAGGCCTTGGTTCTGAAAACTTGTATGTTTTTCTTTAAGTAGTTGGTTTCCCCGCAGGCTTGGGTCCGAGGACCATGCAAGGCCTTGGTTCTGTCCAAAACTTGTATGTTTTCTTTAAGTAGTTGGTTTCCCCAGAGGCTTGGGTCCGAGGACCATGCAAGGCCTTGGTTCTGTCCAAAACTTATATGTTTTCTGTAAGTAGTTGGTTTCCCCAGGCTTGGGTCCGAGGACCATGCAAGGCCTTGGTTCTGTCCAAAACTTGTATGATTTACTTTAAGTAGTTGGTTTCCCCGAGAGGCTTGGGTCCGAGGACCATGCAAGGCCTTGGTTCTGTCCAAAAACTTGTATGTTTTTCTTTAAGTAGTTGGTTTCCCCAGGCTTGGGTCCGAGGACCATGCAAGGCCTTGGTTCTGTCCAAAACTTGTATGTTTTCTTTAAGTAGTTGGTTTCCCAGGGCTTGGGTCCGAGGACCATGCAAGGCCTTGGTTCTGTCCAAAACTTGTATGTTTTCTTTAAGTAGTTGGTTTCCCCGCAGGCTTGGGTCCGAGGACCATGCAAGGCCTTGGTTCTGTCCAAAACTTGTATGTTTTTCTTTAAGTAGTTGGTTTCCCCAGGAGGCTTGGGTCCGAGGACCATGCAAGGCCTTGGTTCTGTCCAAAACTTGTATGTTTTCTTTAAGTAGTTGGTTTCCCCAGAGGCTTGGGTCCGAGGACCATGCAAGGCCTTGGTTCTGTCCAAAACTTGTATGTTTTCTGTAAGTAGTTGGTTTCCCCAGAGGCTTGGGTCCGAGGACCATGCAAGGCCTTGGTTCTGTCCAAAACTTGTATGTTTTCTTTTGTAAGTAGTTGGTTTCCCCGCAGGCTTGGGTCCGAGGACCATGCAAGGCCTTGGTTCTGTCCAAAACTTGTATGTTTTCTCGTAAGTAGTTGGTTTCCCCAGGAGGCTTGGGTCCGAGGACCATGCAAGGCCTTGGTTCTGTCCAAAACTTGTATGTTTTTCTTTAAGTAGTTGGTTTCCCCAGAGGCTTGGGTCCGAGGACCATGCAAGGCCTTGGTTCTGTCCAAAACTTGTATGTTTTTCTTTAAGTAGTTGGTTTCCCCAGAGGCTTGGGTCCGAAGACCATGCAAGGCCTTGGTTCTGTCCAAAACTTGTATGTTTTTCTTTAAGTAGTTGGTTTCCCCGCAGGCTTGGGTCCGAGGACCATGCAAGGCCTTGGTTCTGTCCAAAACTTGTATGTTTTCTTTAAGTAGTTGGTTTCCCCGCAGGCTTGGGTCCGAGGACCATGCAAGGCCTTGGTTCTGTCCAAAACTTGTATGTTTTCTTTAAGTAGTTGGTTTCCCCAGAGGCTTGGGTCCGAGGACCATGCAAGGCCTTGGTTCTGTCCAAAACTTGTATGTTTTCTCGTAAGTAGTTGGTTTCCCCAGGCTTGGGTCCGAGGACCATGCAAGGCCTTGGTTCTGTCCAAAAACTTGTATGTTTTCTCGTAAGTAGTTGGTTTCCCCGAGGCTTGGGTCCGAGGACCATGCAAGGCCTTGGTTCTGTCCAAAACTTGTATGTTTTTCTTTAAGTAGTTGGTTTCCCCAGAGGCTTGGGTCCGAGGACCATGCAAGGCCTTGGTTCTGTCCAAAACTTGTATGTTCTCTGTAAGTAGTTGGTTTCCCCCCAGGCTTGGGTCCGAAGACCATGCAAGGCCTTGGTTCTGTCCAAAACTTGTATGTTTTTCTTTAAGTAGTTGGTTTCCCCAGAGGCTTGGGTCCGAGGACCATGCAAGGCCTTGGTTCTGTCCAATACTTGTATGTTTTCTGTAAGTAGTTGGTTTCCCCAGAGGCTTGGGTCCGAGGACCATGCAAGGCCTTGGTTCTGTCCAAAACTTGTATGTTTTCTGTAAGTAGTTGGTTTCCCCGAGGCTTGGGTCCGAGGACCATGCAAGGCCTTGGTTCTGTCCAAAACTTGTATGTTTTTTTAAGTAGTTGGTTTCCCCGGAGGCTTGGGTCCGAGGACCATGCAAGGCCTTGGTTCTGTCCAAAACTTGTATGTTCTCTCGTAAGTAGTTGGTTTCCCCAGGGCTTGGGTCCGAGGACCATGCAAGGCCTTGGTTCTGTCCAAAACTTGTATGTTTTCTGTAAGTAGTTGGTTTCCCCAGAGGCTTGGGTCCGAGGACCATGCAAGGCCTTGGTTCTGTCCAAAACTTCTATGGTGTTGCTCGTTTATTCGTTCCTTAGAGGTTAGTTCATCGAATAAAGCGGGGGAAGCGATCTTGATGCTTGGAGCCCCTAGAACTGCCATGCCACTGGCATCATGAGGCGTAGCCCCTGGTGGGAACTGTGCGAGAACAACGACAAGGTGTCGCCGGTCATGAAGGTGTCCTCGTAGACCCTGGTTCACCAGAAATTTAACTCCACCACTGCTCGAGCTCACGCGTAAGCCTTCCCACAGACGGCGCCAATTGTAGGGTCACGTTCGATACGGACCACAACGGCTGTTGGGTCCGCCCGTGAATAGGCCCATACAATATCATTTGTAGAGAGTGGGTTCTAAAGGCTAAGTCGAGATTACTCGGCTGTGGTTTTGTTCATTAGTTCATGCATGGCTTCCCGTGTCCTTTTTCCTGAGGGACCTCCTCTCATTAGGTTGCATATTTTCCTTTTATATTAGCATGCGTTCAATTTCCTTCGTCCACGTGTAGGGTCGACCTTTCCAAGACTGATACTTGTCCCATCAATCCCAGACCTAAGTCGTTGAGAGTTATTCATAAAGTTAATGGATAAGGCTCATAGGCGTAGAGATATGCATGGGGAAGGTGGCAAAGGAAGCCTTTCTTAGATATTTTAGATTTCCCTTCAAGCACGTCCCTTTACCTTTCTCGCCTTATTCTCGGGTCAGCCGAGGACCGCACTGTCCTTGGTTGCTTTTCCGGGCCAGTTGGGCCATACTATTCTTGAACTCTGGTCATGACCTTTTTCGGCTTAGGCCTTTGGGCTCTTCATCAACAAATGGGCCTGGTCCGTCAATTATTGGACCCCACAATATATATACACAATTATTTACACAATTGTTTTTTAAATGGGATACTTCCACGCAACAACAACATGACTAGGAGTAAATGCCAAAATAGAGAGCTAGCAATAGCAACAGTAGTGACTAGAAAAGACTTGTACAGTACAATTTACTGGCATCAAGCAATTATTATACAATCCAAACTTCCAAGACTTCAGCTTTCTAAAGTCTTTAGGAGTTCCAAACAATGACCAAAGACTTGTGAAACGTTAACAATAAGTCTACTAATCCAAACCACACGTTTTCAAGGTTCATTGAATCTTTTAGTAAGAATAGTCGTATTTTGTTTTCTCTATTACAAATTGATGGCAGATATCTTTCATTCAACCACCATGTGTTTCACCAAGTCTTTTGGTCTTTGCTCGAACTTCCACAAAACTTGGGAAGTTATAGTCTTGTCTATTAACCAAAGTGTGCGTTTTCAAGGTTGATGAATGACTAAGTTGAAAGCAACGAACAAGAAACTAAAAAGAGAAATAAGAGTGTTTGGGAAGCAAAGAGAAAAGGAAACTAAGAAGCAAGAGACATTTAGATTGAAAACAATAGAGAATCTATTGAATTAATTCATCTCGAGACAGATATATTATTTATATATAAGAGCTAGGCTTAACTACTTGCTTCTTAGTTTGAATCCAAAGTAAATTAAAAAAAAAAAATTAATTTACTTTCGATTATGGGGAAACACTTGATAGAGAAGCAAGCCGAGATCAAATGTTTCCTCATAAACCCCTTTTTTTGGTTTTATATATGAACCGCACATCACACTCATCATGGTGAAGTTCTATTTTTCATCCATAATTTTTCATTATTTGTGAATTCTAATGCATAAAATTGTTTATTAAAAAAATATATATCATCATTTTAAAAGGTAGGGGTTGTCTCTCCCCGATGTGGGATTGAGCAAATCCGTGAGGGTCACACCAAAACCCAAAGCGCACAATTCTTTCTTGGGGTAGATTCATTCCTCCCACAGTTCTTATTATTTTATAACAATGCATATATAGAAATTTAATTCTTAGATTTTGCTAATAATTGGTTATTTGATAATATATTTTGGGTGGGTGAAATTACAATATCTGCAAAGAAAATAACTTTAATAGATTATCAACAACAATTTTTTTTTTCCTAATTGGTCCAATTAATCATTGTTAAGTTTATTAATTTTCTTAGTTATGTTTTTCGATGTTTTGGATTGTAGGTAGAAAAAATAAGGTTTGAGAAAGTTTGTTTAAAAATAAAAGAATAATTTACAAATTTTATATTCTTTTTAATGATTCACAACTATTATAAATAAATTTTATTAAAAAATGAATATTTTTGTTAACTTGCCTATTGAATTTAAAGAAAAATTGTATTGTTTTTATTTTGATACAACAAAATTTATATTTATGATTGTTCTTATATTACATTTATGATTGTTCCTATAATAAATAAAAATATGATTATGAAATACATTATTCTTTATTAAATTAGTTTAAATTTAAAAAAAAAAAAAAAAAAAAAAAAAAAAAAAACAAAACAAAACTAATAAAACTACCATAAAAATGCTTATTACGCGCAACGCATGGGTTCACGGCTAGTATTACTAGAATTTGAAGCATGGCATTTTATGTTGCTACGCTCACATTCAATAGCCACGTCATCATTTTTTGTTTCCAATTTTTCTTTTATATTTTTTAAACATTTTCTCATTTAAGGTGACTTAAAAACTCCATTATTTAAAAATTAAAATATCTTTTTACAATTATTTTTATTATTAATTTTCCCAAACTCTCTCTCCCTTTTACCTCTTCATCTCCCCACTACTTTCTACATTAATATCATTCTTTCTCTACCTTTTTATTTTCCTTTATTTTGACTCATCTTATTCTCAACATCTTATTATAAATTTGACATTTTCTTTTTCATTTTATGCATAGTTTTCTCACACAAAACAGGTTACTTCTCTCTCTCTCTCTCTCTCTCTCTCTCTCTCTCAATTTGTTTTTCATTTTTTTGTTTGATTTTTTTTTTATTACATCAATTCTTTAGGTTGATTATTTTTATGTTAATTAGAATTCTACTTTGGGTTGATGCAATTTAGTTTTGTGTTTTAAGTTTGTTATCTTTTATATTCTCTTTGATTAAATATTATCCTACTACATTATACATATAGTATATAATAATATAATGTTATTATATTACATAGAATGACTTGGATAATTTGACGTTTATTGCTATATATTTTATTTTTACTCTTTTTTCTTCTCATCTTATTTTATTCATCATTTAAATCCAGTCACATCCTCCATACTATTAAATTTTGTTGCACAAATCAAGAAAGTGGCTAGACACAAACCTGCCTTCCTTTACCATACATTGGGGGAATCAAAATATTTGTGTGATAAAGGGTCATATAATTTATAATTTAGATAGCACCCTTTGAATGTGTCTAGGTCCATAGATTGAGCAATTTGTAAACTTAAAAGGCAATTGAGAATGAACTTTTTGAATCGAGTCTAAAAAAATATGAACTACTATATATCATTTAAGAATACTACTATATATTTTAATATTGATCTTATGGGAAAAGTTACATAAAATATTGAGGAAAAAATGTTTTATATAACAATCTACTAAAAATGTTTTTTAAATATTTAAACCTTTCTGTTTTTCATATCACTCGCGTGTTTTACAACTACCGCAAGTGTTAACTTAAGTCTTAATATTCTTAAGTTGTTTTTGCAAAAAAAAAAAAAAAAAAAAAAAAAAAAAAAAAAAAAAGGTTGTCACAAAAAGGAGTTCATTTAAAGTTTTTTGCGAAATGAAATATCTGTTTTGTAAGTCTACCAAACTTGATAATTTGTAAATGATGGAACCACTCGCAACAATATTTGCATAGTTATATAGTTCCAATTAAAGCAATTGTGTATACTTTTAGTCTTCAAAAAACACACATCTACCAAGTAGTTAAATGTTCATCTTGGATAGTTTTAACTTTTCATATAATTTTACCTTTACATATTCATCTATTTTAATTTAATTTTTTTATAAAAAAAATTTAATTTAGATATTTATAAGTAAACAATGAAATAATGATTCATGAATAATATATATATATATATATATCTATACATATTTATCTTGTGCGGTTGTAACTTTACATATAATTTTGCATTTATACATTCATCTTCTTTAATTTAGATGTTTATAACTTAATAATGAAATCTATAAACAAGGTAATTAAAACAATCATATTTCTACAATTCAAAAAGTCACAATTTTTTTTTTTTTTTAAAAAGGCCTTTTACATTTCCTCGGAATTATTTTAATTTTTTTTTTAATAAAACCTTTGACATACCACTAACCTAACCACTTCATACATTAAAAGAATGTAAGGCTCATTATTACTTTCGTTAATATATTATGGATATCTTAATTGATGGAGACCAAACTAGAGAAATACCTTTCATATTTCCTTGAAAATTCAAAAGGGAAAAAAAATGACATACCACTAACGTAACTACGTCTATAACTATTTAAGCCATCTATAATATCTGTAGGGACACAATTTTGGAGCCCAAACCCCTATCGTGTGAAGTCTTGATCCAAAAAAGCCCAACACAATGAATTTTGTAGAGTATGGGTCAAAGAACTAGGTTTAGATAAGTTAGACAAAGGCTTGCATGGGATAAAGGTACACATGGACAAGAACAAAAGCCATTACGTTGAAAGATCTCACAATCCGAGGAGATTCAAAACTCAATTTATGTATACAGACCAATGCATTAGGGTTTCTTTGCATGCCACAAGATTTTGCCTTTCTTTTTCTACCCCCCTTTTTCCTTATGGGGGTTTCTATACATTATATAGGCTCTTCCTTATCATCCGGGCTTTACATTTGTTGATCATCCAAGCCCCAATTTGAGCACCCATCCCATCAGACACCTCTTTCAGTCCTTTGTGAGTTGTGGTAGCTAAGGTAACACTGTTCAGGGGTCTTCTCCACATTAATGGGGCCAGGAAAGTAGCTGTAGTGCATCTAATGTGGTGGTGGCAGCTTTTACTTAGATATTTTGTGTTTCCTTCCTTTTCACGTATTTAGGAGATGGGCTTGAGTGGCTTGGACGTACTTTTGCTCCGGATTTTCGGTGTCCGAGGAGAAATTCCTCCTCAGATCTTTTTTTCTTTGTTTCCGGTGATAGGCTTAACATGAATCGCCTAAGTCACGTTGTCTCCTCAGACAGGCTGGTGTCCTCGGACGGGCCCAAGGCCCAACTCATTACTTTGGGCCATAGTCCCCACAATATCTATTTCTTATTGATAACCATAAAATTTACAACTAGCCAGGAACATACAAAGTAATAAAGAATAAATGAAGGAAGAAAAAAAGAAATGAAATCAAATGTCAATTAATAACTGTTATTTGGAAAATAAAAAGGTGGTCAAGAGGAGTAAGAAATAAAATAGAGATGACCATACAGAGGACATTGAAAAGTTTATAGTGCAATAAAATCAACCAAAACATTCACTTAATTAAATCAATAATCAACAATTAAATATAATAATACAAAATTTAAACTTAAAACTAATCAAACTCTAACTAGGGAAATTATATATATATATATATATATATATATATATATATATATATATATAAATATAATCTTCATACACCATAACTTAAAAAAAATTAACGAATAGTTTTATCTCTTATTTAATGTCTATGTTATGCAAATTATCAACCAATAAATATATGATAATGGTAAAAAATGTTATAGACAAGATTATGAAAAATATGATAAAACTATTTTTAAAAAATAAAAACTTTTTATAAAGTTTAGGGACTAAAATAGTATTTTATCTAAAAAATTATCACGTACAACGCGTGGGTCTCGACTAGTATATATAATAAAAATAATAATAAATAAATAAATAAAACATAGGGCCCTAGTCCAACATGGCTCCATCCCCGCCTACGGTCAACTGGTATAAACTTAATACTAAAGGCTCCTTCTTAGGTAATCCTGGCAAGGCTAGGGGAGGTTTAGTGTGCGCTATTGGGTCAACATCTAGCGTTATTGTGGAGCTTTGGGCTCTTAGAGATGGACTCGATCTCTTCAACCAGTTCCATATTCAGTCTCTTAATATTGAATTGGATGCCTCTATAATTATTAATTTGCTTTGCAATAATAACAGATTCTCTAGAACCTTATCTCCTCTAATTGATGATTGTAGGGTCCTTCTCATCAGGATTCTACATCACAAGATTCAAAGACTTTGCATTCGGGAGGCTAATAGGTGTCTTGACACTTTGGCTAGAATGGGAGCTAGGATGCTTACTGATTTTGTTTCTTTTGTCATTCCCCCTTCTTGTATTTTGGATCAAATTAGGATTTATGCCTTGGGTGCTGTTTACGTAGTTGCTGCAGATGCGATTGCCATAACTCTTTAGTCTCTTCTATAATATTTTCCAGTTTATTGAAAAAAACAAAAAGACTTATTATGGGGGAATTATTTGATTGTGTCATTTTGGGTTATCGTGTCTAGGCCCATTGTATAGAAAGTATCCCACTTTAGTATGTTTGGATTGGATGGTTTCGACAGCCTAGATGGGCTAGGTTAAGAGAGCTTATCGACTTCTAATGGTGAGGACACAAGAAACTTTTCTTCTACAAATCATTGAAAGGGGGCGCGGTGAAGAATGAACAAAATAAAAGAATAAAGATGTTGTTTATAGATTATTATACTATTATTAATAATTATTGACATCAAAATATTATTATTATTAATATGGTTAAAAAGTTGCTATTTTATAAACTTCTAAAACATCAACAAGATTTAATATACATATGGCGACATTTTGAAGGTTTAGTTTTTTTATTTACGGGTATATTAGAATGTAATTCTCAGTGGATAGATGTATACATCCAAAATGGGGACATCTTGATTCTTGAAAACTACTTTCGAAGAAAGAGTGCTAACCCAAATGAAAAAAAAAAAAAAAAAAAAAAAAAAGGACTCTTTGGGTATCATCCAAAATCGGGACATCTTGATTCTTGAAAACTACTTTCGAAGAAAGAGTGCTAACCCAAAAAAAAAAAAAAAAAAAAGGACTCTTTGGGTATCTCCCTTACTCCTTCGCTTTCAAGTCAATACTCAAAAGACCGAAGTCAATGCGCTTATTCAAACTAGGAAACTTCCAAGTTCGTTGCATGAAATTACCTGCGCAATGCGAGAGAAAATTAGGCCCTATTTGGTTTAGAGTTGACTCAATTCTTAGTTCTCGCTTTTCAATTCCCATAACTTAAACCCAAAACTCATAACTCAATTCTCAAACTCAATTTCACTCAAAAATTGCAAAACACATGTTTGGGTTGAGTTCTCGATTACATATCTCTACCACTTTTCCCCAAACCCGTGGACCCCACCACCGACACTACCCAGTGCAACATTGTTGCTACCCGCGGCTTATTAACAAAAAAATCTTCCACTCTTCCTCTCACCTTTCATTTCTCTCGACTCTCCCTCTTTTCTATCAAATTTTTTTGTCTATCAAATTTTTCCACTTTTCTCTGTTTCTTTCTCAACTTTCTCTATCTCTCCCCTCTTCAATCTGTATTTGGGTGTTGGCTGGGTTTCACGATGGAGATCGGGTTTGAGATTGGGTTTTTGGGGCTGGGTTACGGTGGAGATCGGGTTATGGGTCACGGTGTGGCTTGAATCGGTTGGGGCTGGTTACGATGGAGATCGTGTTATGGGTCACGGCGTGGCTTGAATAGGTTTGTTGTGGATCGGCACTGGGTTGGTGTTTCGATGGCGTGGATCGACGTTGGGTTGGTGTTTCGGTGGTGTGGATCGGCGCTGGGTTTGTAATGGTGGTGTTGTGGTGGCGCTGGGTTTATTGTGGTGGTGCGGTGGTGGCACTGGGTTGGTGTGGTGGTGTTGTGGTGTCGCTGGGTTTGTTGTGGTGGTCTTGAGAAAGAGAAACAAAGCGAATTTGCAACAGTAATATCAAGTTGACATGACAATACACCAACTGTGGGTCCACGAGGTCTTCCATTTTACGGAAATTGCCACTAAGTTTGAGTTTGAGAAACAGAAAATAGCAAATCGTTGTTTTCGGTTTTCATCACTCTCACTCAACCTACACCGAGTTTGAGTGATGAAAACAAGGAGAGGAAATCAAGCCAAACACTCCGTTCTCGGTGGGTCCCACGCAATTCTATGTTTGAGTGATGAGAACTGAGTCATCCGACTTAAAACGGGGCTAATCCAAACAGGGCCTTAGAGTCACTCTTTTCTTGGTAGATAAGAAGTGTTCATTTCTCTTTATCAATAATTGGTTTGCTTCTATTCTCTGCAGTTTTTGATTTCTTTGAATGAAAATCTAATTCATCCAAAGAAAATCGTAGTGTTTCTTATCTAGGTTTTCACTTTTCAAAGATATTGGACACGAGTTATGGCAGAAGTTGGAGTTACGGTCGTCTAGATATTGCATCGAGAAGAGAGGTGACGCAGTGTAGGAAATTCTACAATGTTTTTCTTGAAAAATTCATTTCTCTCAGTCTATGGTAGTTATCGTTAAGCCCTTTTTGTGGGAGGTATTCGAGACATCATACTTCAATCATGTTTAGATAGATTGCCCCAATTACTATTTAGTTGGTACAATTTTCTACACGAAAACGGCCAAAAAACAACCCTTTTGACTTGGGAAAAAAAAGTGAAACATTTAATTAGGGCTTCAGAATTTTATTGATATCTCATTTGTTTTAATTTTGATTTTGGCCCATGAACCGTTGTTTCAAAGGGAAAAATATGACCTATAAGATGGTCCAAAATTTAGTCTGATCGGACGGCTAGATAAAAAAGTCAACTTTTTTACTGACCCTAATTAGGGATTTTGGTCTTAATTCTTATCAAAAGGGATTAAATTGTCACAACTTTTTGATTCATCGTCCAATCATGCTGCATTTATTTATTACCCCTTTTTGGCTTTTAAAATCACAATTTTCACCCTTTCTTGAATTTTTATCATTATTTTGACATGTTAATTAGGGCCGGACAGAATATAGTATCAACAATAAGTATAATCTAAATAACAAGTTGCTGTAGGAATTTTCTATTATGATTACTTGGCAAGGCAGAAGCTTCATAAATTCAAAACTTAGTCTATGGGTTTTACTATTTCAACAAAATAATGATTAGGTGCAATTTTACAAAGGGCAAATGTTATTTATTAAGGAGTTAACTAAGTGTGTCATAGAAGGAACTCACCTTTGGGACTTGTCTTTTGGTACAATTTTTTTATATGAATAATGGATTCCTTTGATTATATGAATCGTATATTTTTATATGTATGTATGTATGTGTGTGTTGTGGGGAACCTCTTTGAGGTGAGATTTAAGATTTTCTTAAGTTTGAGAGTTAGGTTGTGATTCATGTGCAAGTTTTTATACTTAGGAAGATTGTCAATAATAAGTTTGGACCTTCATTTAGGTGACGAGAATGTGGACACTTGAGCTCCTCTTATTCAAATCTCTCACGTCTTCTACTTTCAAGTAAGGGATATGTGATATGGGCATTTGATAAGCATGAGGTTTGTTTAATAAAATTATTATGCATTAAAACATTTTAATTAGAGATGTTGCATATAATCATTATTTGAGTAAAGATATATGTTCGTGAATTTTTTTTAATCTTATATATGATTTTTTTAGCATATTGATGCTATTACTCATACCACGAACATAATATTTAAAATAAAGTGGATATGCTACTATTATGAAATATTTATGTAAAAGCATAATTGTTAAAAAGATTTAGCTTTTGGGATATGTCCATTGTTATGATCTGAACTCGACTAGTAGGGGTTAAATTATTGGCATTTCCATGGAAATATTGATTGATTGACCATTAAAAGTGGTGAGGGCTTTGTTATACCTCCCTTATTGGAAAATACCAACTTATGGAGGATGCGAACTAACCCCCATGGTTTATGATTTGATCACACCGAAAAGGTGTGATATTTTCTGTTATGATCCCAAGATTTCCTAACATTGTGAAGAATGCTAGATGCCTAACACGATTGTCTTTGAAAGCCTCCCAAAAGTTATGACAGACTTACAAATGGACTAACTGACTAATATATTATTTGTGAGCTATTAAGCTATTCAGAATTATTTTAAAAAAAAAGTATGATTATAAGAAAAGTATGTTGAATCATGAATGTATTATAAGTCTAATAGAAAGTTTATGATAAAATCTTTTATAGTTTATTTAACAATAAGGTTACTGAATTATGTTAAAGTGACAAAAGTTATTTAATGTAAGTTCCTTATTTTGTCCATTTATTTTTACATGAAAGGGAAAATGATTTATTTTCATACAAAACTTTATAAGTTATTTTAAGAATAGTATGAAGACTATTTATCAAAGCTAGCATATCCATAAGACATTTGATTTACACACATTCTTATTAAATGCTCGTGGAACTTAAACTTTACTAGCGTTTGCAGTTCACCCTATTATTTTTGAGTGCACAAGTTCTTTCTTGAAAGCAACGAGAGTATTAAAGGTGACAAGGGATCTATGGTTCACATTTGTTAGAATGTATAGTTCTTTTGTTGTATGGAAGATATAGCTCTTATGTTGTATTGGAGGAATCAAGATGTACTTGATCCTTTTGATCATAGATATATTTTGGAACCTTAGTTTGTTACACTTGTTTTGAAATCCTAGTTGTATGTCTTTGGGGCTAGGTTTGTAAATAAGTGTTTTTGCTAAACACTTAGTTATGTAATATTTACACGAAAACCTTAAGTTTCAACAAAGTGGTTAAACTTACAGGTTTGAAAGTAATGAAGTTTTAAGTTTTATGAAATTTTGTATATTATGGCTTTTGGGCAAGGAGATACAAAGGTAGACGAAAAATGAAATTTTTATAATCACCTTTAGCTTTAGTTGGTTCGTGTTAGTATTGAGTTTAACTTGATATTAACATGCCATTTATGCTCTAAAATCTGAAGTATAGGTTTGGGTCATGAGAACACCTGTCTCTATACATGAAATCCTTAGATTCGCTTTTAGGAGCTTTGCTTGTTGGCACGTGTGTCGTCCATAATTCAATTCAATGGATCTACAGACACCAAATCCAAACCTACATTCATTCCTTGTGAATACACTTTCTTTTTGTTTGTTTGTCTACTTGCATGCTTTCCTTTCTTTACTTGTTTGCAATGTGTTTGCTTGTCTACTTTGTGTTCTTGTTTGCTTGTTGCATGTGATGTATGGAGCATGCACATAACTTCCAAGATGAAAAAAAAGGGCATTGATCAGTAGATTGGGGGCTTAGCCCCTCTATGAGCTCCTTTCTTTCCTAGCATTTTCATTAGAACCATGTCTAGTTGCTTTCCTAGATTAGGGTTCATTTCTTGTACCTTGCTTGGGCCACACCATCTAGGTGTGGATATGTCTACTTTTCTACTCTATGTGTTGTTATATTGTCCATGCTATATGTTGTAAAGGTAGTCATGCACTTCGGATGATAGGCGTTCATGATTAGGAAGGCAACCCCTCCCTAATCATCGTTGCTCTTAACCTTGGAGTATAGGTATGCATTCAAGGCTTGTGTTGTAAATGTATATCCACGCTTTATTGGGTGCATGATTTACTACGTGTGTGATTGCACCTATACATGTCAGCTAGTGACATCGGTTTCCCCATGTATACGACACACATCACATGTTTAGTACTTTGGTGAGCCTCGGCATGCCTTAGTCCAAGCATATTGATGCATGTCATATACATAGGCATGAAACCCTATCGGTGCGCCGTGGCGCACCTAACATGAAATTCTACCAAATTTTCACCGTGAAAATGTGGCATCTTCTTGCCATATTCTCACTGCGAAGCTTGGTGAAAATAACATTATGCATGACATGATGCACCGACCCAAAATGCTACCGGATTCCCACTACCAAAATAAGGCAAAATGTCTGCTGGATTTTTGTCTTAGAAATTTGGTAACAATTCTAATGTGCTAGCAAAGCATTGATGAAGGCCACACACCCTTAAAGACCAATTTCTATAAAGCCCCGAAAGCTAGTGCCAATAGTTTGTTTTTATCTACCAATGACCAAAAATTAAGAGTTTACCAAAACAAAGGACCATCTTATGATAGGCATTGTGGGGTGCTTAAAACCTTCCCCACATGTAACCTGACTTTCGAATCCAAGAATCAAGATTTTTATCATCCATTAAGATTTGGAAAAAAACTGATTTTTTCTTAACCTAGGATTGGTAATAAAATCAACATAGAGTTAGGTGACCAGTTCACACCTTAGAAAAACTCAATGATTGGTGGTAACTCTTGAACCTTAATAAAAAATGACTCATTAGTCATAGTTCACACCCCAAAGCATGCTTCATTCTCAAAAAGAGGAAAATAAGGAAAGAAGAGACTGCAAGTGCCCCGTTGCCCATTTCTCCAAGCCCTATCCACACGTGTGGGAAGCACACGTCACTATCCGTGTGGTCGAAGGCCACGAGGCATCGATAAAATTGATTAATTTTATGCAAGACAAATCGATGAATTAACTCACAGAGAATTTTAAGCAACTAACATATCCAAAATCTATTCTAAATCAAATAATTATACAAAACTAAACACTTTTTCTAGATAAGTAAAATCAATTGAAAACACAAGAACATAAGCATTAAAACCATAAAATTATTGTTAAGAACATACCAATAAATAGTTAGGTTGCATCCCTTGCCTTAACAAGACTTTTAGCAAGCCATTACACCAAATAATGTAAGGCACCTAGCCCTTGAATTTTGCCATAAAGAACCTTTAAATAGGCCAATAAATCCTATTACAAGTTGGATTCCCGTTTGCCATTTTTGTTTAATTTTTTAATTAATTTAGTTTTTCTATAGAAAAATTTAATTAATTTAGTTGTAAGAACATATGAATAGTACTAGGTTATATAACCCATGCTTAAGTATTTACATGAAAACATTCAATAGAGTAACAATGAAGTAGTCTTATCTAAGTAAAGTAGTTATATCGATTTTCAATATTATGAATGGATCACTTTAAAAAAATTAAAAAAGACACTTGCCATAAAATCATACTACAATTAGAAACTATTTAGATTCAGTTTAGATTTTGACAATGCTTGACTCTAATGTATTACTCCTTCAATCCCAAATTGTTTGGCTTACTTAAAAAACCCAACTATTTATGGGAACATCATTAAATGCCTTATCCTTTTTTAAAAAGTTAAAAGCTTCCTAAATTACTCTTAAACAAATTTATCAAAAATTTAAACAGCTATAGATATAAAAAATAAAAAATAAAAAGTTTTACAATGTTCAATTTTCAAAATTATTGTAGAATACAAACTCTATTGGTGTACTATTTCTACAATTCTATTTGCTTTAAATTACAAACTTATCTTCAAATTTAAATTCTATAGCAATCAAGTCTCATTTAAATACAATCTTAGTCTTCAAATTAAATTTTAGTACAAGTACCGATAAATTCTACAAGGGCATAATGGGAATGTTAATAAAATAATGGGGTTTGATTCTTAAAAGAGGACTTAATTTTGAGACATCTCAAAATGACATACAAGCCAAACAATTTAGAACAAAATGAAGTAACATATTTTACCCCAAAAATTAGAAGAGCTAACATGTTTCCTGCCCGTTGTCCATGTCCATTGAATTGCCACCCAATTGAGCTCTACTTCTAAGAATGGCTTGGCGCCTAGGCCTTTGGTGATAATAGACTTAGGGTCCGTTTGAATACAACTTATTTTGCTGAAAACTAAAAACTAAAAACACCGCAGAAAATAATTTTTAAATGTGTGAAAAGTGCTGTGAGACCCATTTTTAATGAAAAAGTTGCTGAAAAGTGAGATTTATGGGTCCCATAAATAGTGCACGGGACCCACTAGTATGCACTGTCCACCACTTATTTTGCTGAATGAACAATGCACTAACAAAAAAGTCAAAAATCACGGCTTAAAAAAAAAAATGCAAACACAAAACGCGCTGCTTTTCAGCTATCCAAACCAATGTTATTAATTTCGTTCCATTTTGGTTGGAATTTCTCGTGCCGGTGTGCAATGCTGAAAGGTACTACAACCCATTCCACCTCGGGTCAAATTACGCCTGTTTACTGCTCCCAGGTCAATTCTGGCCAATTTCTATTGGTGTACTATTTCTACAATTCTATTTGCTTTAAATTACAAATTTATCTTCAAATTTAAATTCTATAGTAGTCAAGTCTCATTTAAATACAATCTTAGTTTTCAAATTAAATTTTAATACAAGTATAGAAGGGCATAATGGGAATGTTAATAAAATAATGGGGTTTGATTCTTCAAAGAGGACTTAATTTTGAGACATCTCAAAATGAAATACAGGCCAAACAATTTAGAACAAATGAAGTAACATATTTTACCCCAAAAATTAGAAGAGCTAACATGTTTCCTCCCCGTGGTCCATGACCATTGAATTGCCACCTGATTGAGCTCTACTTCTAAGAATGGCTTGGCGCCTAGGCCTTCGGTGATAATAGACTTAGGATCCGTTTGAATACAGCTTATCTTGCTGAAAACTGAAAACTAAAAACTAAAAACATTATAGTAAAATAATTTTTAAATGTGTGAATAGTGTTGTGAGACCCATTTTTAATGAAAAAGTTGTTAAAAAGTGAGGTTTATGGGTCCTATAAACAATGCACAGGACCCACTGGTGTGCATTGTTTACCGCTTATTTTGCTTTGAGTGAACAAAGATTACCGATAGAAAAGTCAAAAATCACGGCTTAAAAAAAAAAAAAAAAAAGTAGACATAAAACGCTCTGCTTTTAAGCTAACCAAACTAATATTATTAATTTCGTTCCGTTAAGGCCGGAATTTCTCATGTCGGTGTGCAATCCGAAAAAGTACTACCACCCATTCCACCTCAGGTCAAATTCCGGCCAATTTCGGGTGGAATGGGAATTTTGGCCGATCTTGGTTTTGCCTTTAAGAAAAAAAAAAAAAAATATATATATATATATATATATATACCGCAACTACGTTGTTTTACATCTCAAATCAGATGTTCACAGATCCATTCACACATGTAAAGCTTCTATTTTGACAAGATCTAAAGCTTTAAATTCATAAGAAAATAATCACAACCCAAAAAGAAATTAAGAAGAGAGAAGAAAATTAACAACAATGGCAATGTCCAACCTTCATCTGCATGCTCTATCTTTTCTTTTCTCTTTTCATTTTTGGCTTTATTTTCTTTCTGCACTACATTTTTTTGCTTACTTGTCTTCAAGTTTCGTCAAACCTTCGTAGTGCTAAGAGCTTGAGACTTTTTCTTTGTTCAAATTGAATGCTAAAAACCTGAGACTTGTTATTTCTAAACAATATGGTTTGGTAAAGTTTTTAATGGCTCCTACTTCTAAGATATAATTGTCTTTTAGTGAAACTGAAAATTATTATTTTATTTAATTTTGAATGATGTGATATACTGATGGGTTATTACTTATTATTATCTACTTGCCTATTGAAGTACATTGGATATAGAATGTAGGCGTGGAGTTTTCTTTACCACACAATATGAGGGAATTAATTTATTGTAATAATAAGTATGAAAAAAAAATTACACTGTATATATATTTTTAATTTTTTTTTAAACCCGAAACATTTTGAAATGGTACACTGGAATTGGCTGATACCGAAATATTCCGTTCCACTTAACAAACCGAAACGGGTCCTAAATTAGAGTAATAACAATGATCCAAACCACACCTTAACCAGTCTTTAGGCCCAGTATTCTAACATTCTATTTATTTCATGGGCTATGCTTTTTGAGAACAACACACACTGCCAGGCCCAAATACAAGCCCATCATAGGCCTAACTTCAATTTTATTTCCATCGTGAACTCAGAAGGACATTCTCTCCGTCGTGACTATCGGTTCCAGTTATATAGACTGTGTCTGCGTTTGATCTAACACTCTCAATTTCAACCTTATATCGATCACTGAATACATCCACAAAAATCGACATGCTGTGCATTTGAGCACAGATAAACCCTAATCTGAAAATGAGTGGAAATGGCCGGAGAACTACTCGGAGCAGAACCAAATCCGCCACCGATGCCGACGGCGACGATCCTCTCCGTAACACAAAACCAAACCCGAAACTACGTAAAGATAGAAATAGAGCTCACAACTCTATTCGGATCTTCGACGTCAATCTCAAAGTCATGCTAGGAGTCAGCGTTTTTGCGTTCTTTGTGATCTTCTTCTTAATTCGCCGCCTTGTAAATCCTGCTGAAGAAATTCGGAGACCGAGGGTTGTAACGCCATTTCCGGCGCCAAAAATCATGGACCTTCCTCAGGTGAAATGTGAATTATTTTTTTGAATTCTGGTTGATTAGTCATTCAGTGTTAGTTTTATTGGTATTACTATATGTCTATGGAGTGAATTGAATTGGTTTTGGCAGTTTCAAGGAGAGCACAGAGAGAGTTTGTATTGGGGAACCTATCGCCCTCATGTTTATCTCGGAATTCGTGCCAGGTATAGTGAATATTCTTATTTGTTTGAGGATTTTTTTTTTTTTTTTTTTTTTTTTTTTTTTTTTTTTTATAATAATTACAACATGTTCTTTGTGAAATGAACTATGTATGGGAATGAAGGAATGGTCATATAGATTATTATCCAGGTCATGATGATAATCCTGAAAATTCAAAAAAAGAGAGACCAAATGTTTCTAGTAATTGATTTATTTGTTTTTGTAGTAGAGTTTATGTTTAAACCAGTTTCAGTGTAAATATTATAGGAATTTGTTTGGAGTGTAGTTTTTAGAACATTTGGAAGTTTCAATATTGAAAGTTGCCAAAGATGATACCAGAACTATTGTTTTGGGTAGAGGATTTGGTTTGGGTAAATACTCTTGGGATGTTCGGAATCTTATTTTGCTGTTTTTGATGTGGACATTGTGGAGGGAACATAATAAGCCGCACTTTGGAAGATACAGAGAGACCAATGGATCAGTTGGAATCCTTGTTGATTTGAACTTTATTTGATTAGTCTCAAATGCGGTGTTCTACACACGGGAATTCCATTTTTGAGTGCCGAGATTCACTTAGATTTTGTGTATGATTCTTTGTAATTTATTAAGTTACTTTGTGTTCATAATCATACACATGAAGTAATCTACCTTCTTAATATATACATTTTATAGGAGTTGGGGTTTAAATGTAAAAAAGTGGGTGGTTGATTATGGCTGTTCATATTCTGCGCTAAAGTATGTAAATAAAGATCCAGATTTAAACTTCAAAGTATCAAACACCTTTTACACAGTACTTATCTATCTAAAAAAAAACCACCTTTACACTGGTTTCGTTTTTGGTATGCAACAGTAGATAAATAGACTTCAGTTTGAAATTAAAATTGAGGAATTTCATGATCTCAGATCTGCAATTGTGTGTGTTGTGTATTTGGAGTTCATGTTTGGACATGACTAAAGTTACTATAAACACTAAAGCAAGGAACTTTGTATTGCTACAATCAGAAAGCCAGTTCCCGGCAAAATGATATAGTTGGGAAGATCACATGGCTGTTATATTTTAGAAAGAAGAGGAAAAAGAAAACATTTTTTTCAGCATCTGATTGTTTTTATGTTTGTTTTATTATTCACTTTCATCTAACTTTATGAATTACAAAAGATGTGGTAATAAGCTGCTGTAACTGGCAGGACTCCACGGTCTTTGTGATCTTCTTCTTAATTCGCCCCTTTGTAAATCCTGCTGAAGAATCTCGGAGACCGAGGGTTGTAACGCCATTTCCGGCGCCAAAAATCATGGACCTTCCTCCGGTGAAACGTGAATATTTTTTTGAATTCTAGTTGATTAGTCATTCTCAGTGTTAGTTTTATTGGTACTATTACTGTATGTTTATGGAGTGAATTGAATTGGTTATGGCAGCTTCAAGGAGAGCACAGAGAGAGTTTGTATTGGGGAGCCTATCGCCCTCATGTTTATCTCGGAATTCGTGCCAATTATTTTGTTCCTATAGCGAATTTTTTTGAGGATTTTTTTTTTTTTTTTTAAATTTTTATATATCACAACGCGTTCTTTGTGAAATGAACTATGTATAGGTATGAGAGAATAGTCATATAGATTATTATCCAGGTCATGATGATAATCCTGAAAATTTGAAAATTCAAAAAAAGAGAGACCAAATATTTCTAGTAATTGATTTATTTGTTTTTCTGGTAGAGTTTATGTTTAAACCAGTTTCAGTGTAAATATTATAGGAATTTCTTTGGAGTGTAGTTTTTAGAGCTTTTGGAATTTTCTTTAAAATTTGCCAAGGATGATACCAGAACTATTGTTTTCGGTAGAGGATTTGGTTTGGGTGATACTCTTACAATGTTCGAATCTTATTTTGCAATGTTTGATATGGACATTGTGGAGTGAACGTAGTAGCTGCATTTTGGAAGATAGTCAGATCCAGAGGGACCAACGGATCAGTTGGAATCCTTGTTGATTTGAACTTTGTTTGATTGGTCTCATGCAATGTGTTTTACACACGGCAATTCCATTTTCGAGTTCCAAGATTTACTTAGATTTTGTGTATAATTCTTTGTAATTTTTAAAGTTACTTTGGGTTCATCATCAGACACATGAAGTAAATCCTCGTTCTTAATAATATATATCTTTTATAAGAGTTGGTTTAAATGTGAAAAAGTGGGTGGTTGATTATGGCTGTTCATATTCTGTGCTAAAGTATGTAAACTTCGAAGTATCAAACACCTTTTACGCAGTACTTACCCAAAAAAAAAAAAAAAAAAAAAAAACCACCTTTACGCTGTGGTTTCTTTTTGGTACGCAACAGTAGATAAATAGACTTTAGTTTGAAATCAAAATTAAGGCATTTCATGATCCGAGATCTGCCTGGGTAAGAATGTGTGTGATAGTTGAAAGAAAAATTAGCTTATCACATGTAGTACTGTTTTGACAGATATCCAACATAGATACTATCATGTGTGAAGAAAAGTCGATAGAGAGACCCTCCAAGAGAGTGAAAAGAAAGTGAGCATGAGGCTCAGTGATAGAGTTATAGCGAGACCATGACATGAAAACAAAGGTCATCACTATATTAAGGATCTTTGGACCCTTAGAAAAAACTCATTGATTGATGGCGACTTCACTACATTTAAGGGTCGTCAATGGGGCGGGCCGGACCATTTTTAGTTGGCCCATGGGCACAATGGGTTAGGCATAATGGGCTATTAACTAGTTAACAGGCCGGGTCGGGCTAGGCCAAAAGAAAAACCTCGACCTATGACCTTGCCCATGGGCAATGCCCATTTGGTCTTTAGCGAGGTAGGCTATCGGGTTGGACCTAATGTGCTACCCATAGGCTTGTGTTAGCATATTATTTTATTATTTTTATAAGGAAAGAATCAATTTTTCATAAGGGAATAATTAATCTATTTTTTAAAGGAAAGAATTAAAGAATTTAATACTTAATTACAAATTTTTTTACAGTCAAATCTATTTAATTTTTGTTTTGTTGATGGAAACCTATTTAATTTTTTTATTAAGGCTTTAAATAGTTTTTTATTTTTATCTTTAATAAAAAAATGTCAAATGGTTATTTCAAATTTGCTAGACTACTAGAAAAATATATATTTAGTAAACTAAGTTTAGTACAATTACTTTGAGTATCTTAGTGGTTGAGAGAATTCTCTTAAGAAATTCCTTTATAATATCTCGGGATCAATCCTTCATACACTTCCTATATATTTTTGTTATGAATTATGAGTTATTGGGTCAACCAACGGGTTAGGCCAATGGGTTGGGCAACATGTTGGGCTACTGGGCTAGCCCACCGGTACCCATAAGCATAAAAACTAGCCCACGACCTGACCCACTGGCCTAGTGGGCTACCCATGGGCCTTAATAACAACGGGCCGAGCCGCCCATTAGCCTGGTGGGCCGTCGGGTTTCTAGGTCGGGCTATGGGCCATGGGCTATTTGATAACCCTTAACTACATTTGGTAATAATATATTAAAATTGACTCAATTCAGTCACATACTAGAGGTTTAACCCTTGTTTCACAACACTTGAGCTCCGCAAAGGAGCGAGCATCACTACATAGGGTGGTCAACCGATCTGCGAGGCATTGAAAGTATATATGGTACCTTTAGTTCCTCAATTAAATTTAAACACATCATTGTATTGTATTTAATTTTTCTTGGGGAACGTAACATTATTTGTATTTTATTGGTCAATTCAATTATATATCTAATTTTAATTGGGGATATAATGTATTGTATCTATGATATTGTATCTAACAGTCAAGAGCCTTATACCACAATTTATTGACACATTTTTTCTTATTTCCAAAGGAAACATTCAAAGTTTAAATCCTTTTACCATCAACTATCAAATTATAAAATAAAAAAAGGATATTTTTTGTAAAGTTGTGTTTGATTGGGGTGAAAATGGGAAGTGTGGAGAAAGGGAGGATGAAAATGAAAAAGAAAATGAGATTCTCTCCTACTTGGTTAGAAAGAAAAAGAGGAAGAAAAATGGTGAGGTGGGGGGATTTTCCACCTAGCTTGTCATTCTTTTACTCTAAATAGGCAAGAAAGTAAGTGAGAAAATGGCCATAAACATGAAATTTTAAAATCACCCTTGCTATCTCATTGTTTAAAAATCCAATAAGGGCATAATAATAATTTACATTTTCCTTCCCACTTTTTCATCATCTCTACCAAACATAAAAGATGGAAAACCAAAAAATTTTGTATCCTCATACTTTTCTAACCTCCCAACATATTCTATTATTCCAACTAAATGGAGCTAAGTTTACCCATTTTTATTATATAAAATGAGTAGATTTTGACATTACTCTTAAATAAATGAATAAAAAAGGGATAAAATTGTGATTCTCTTTCTCCTTCATATTTTCCTTCCTATTTTCTCTCCATTTTGGAAGTATTAAATTTTGTGGCCAATTCTATTTTCTATCATCTCTATTTAACCTACCAAACAAGAGAAAATACTTTTCTCTCTCACTTTTCTTCTCCTATCTTTTCTATCCCTCCCAAAATCATTGAAATAAAAATAGTCAATAAGTAGAATCTAGGTACCACCAAATGACTAATTACTAGCGAGTGACGCTTTTACATTTGGACCACTACTCACGTTTAGTGTTTGCCACTAGGTTTCAAGTTTCTATAGACTGCAATGTACTTGAGGGCTTTTTTCCCCTGCCTTTGTCCATGCAAAACTTTTATATTGAACTGGACATAAAATATTGGATCCAAACAAAAATTAGCCCATTTATTTTTTTTTTTCATATAGTTATTGGACTTTTGACCCACATTACTTCCCTATACAGGGTGTGTTATCTTCTTTGCTGCATGAGTTGAAATTCAAAGCTCAATTTTGTAAGTGAGCTCACCACCAAAGGAGTGCTCTTGGAATTAGACAATTTGCTCCCTCAAAGTGCTTGACAAAATCATAAGCAAGTTCTATCTCAAGCAGCATAAAACAACATTGTCTTCCTCATTATATTGGAGAATAAATCAAAATACATTGATCAACCAACATTGTCTTCCTCATTATACTTTGGAGAATAAATCAAAATACATTGATCAACCTTAATTATCTTCTTCACAATATACTAGAGCACATAACCATAGTTTTAAAAATTAGAACAATCAAATAACCAGAAATTGTGTTTGGTTCATGCTTTATACTCGACCACTTTAGGGTCTAGTCAATCCCGTCAATTCAGTCCGATTTTTAAAATCATGCACATAACCAACTCTCACAAATTACTTGACAACTCATAAGCACTTTCCTTAAACAATGAATATATGAAATTACATGAAATATATGAAAATAATAAATTCAAACTACATGGCTTTCATCTTAAACATAATCGATAAGAATTAAAAGTACATGGCATCCTCTTTCACCTTACCCAACTCCCCGCTCTACATGCGTCTTAGCTTCCAGGCATTCATTAATGTACCTAGAAAGCCAGTTCACCTTTCCTATGGGCTTATCAAAAATTGTATCAATAGGAATGAAAGCTTGAATTTGTGTGGAAACACAAGAGCTCATTTTAGACCCCCAAATTAAAATTATGGCTCAGATTAATTTTACTCTAATTTAAACTAAGTGTGAAATAAAGTAAATGTGAGCAAACAAACAAAAAACTACTCTAAGCTATACTTATCAAATATCAATAATAAAATGAAAGCTAAAAGAGTAGGGAAGAAAAATGCAAACACAGTTAACACCAAGATGTATTATCGAAGACGAAGCCGAAGTACTCGGCGAAAAACCTCTCTGCCGCTCCCTCAAGCGGTAAATCAATCCACTAGAGAATAAGTTGGAGTACACGAATAATAAAAGACTCTCCAAGTCTAGTCTACCCCATGTACTTGAGCCCTCCAAACTCCTACTACCAACCCGACTTGACGAAGTCTTATCTTCCCTAACTCTTCTGGATTACGCAATTCAGCCGATTGCATCCATCAAAGAAATGGCTTTTTCAAATGCTTCCTAGCAACACCAAAACCTCACTTTACACTCGGGATGAGTGTGGTAAGTGTTTAGACTATCAACCTCTTAAGGATTTGGATATGGAGAGATAGGAGTTGAGAAAAACCACAATGGATTGTGTAGAGGATTGTGGGTATGACAATCTTTAACTCTCAAGGGTTATGGCTATGGTTTTCTCTCTGAAAGTACTTCTCTCAATATGTGGGTAATATGGGTATATATAGTGTGGGTAGAGACATGGTATATCAAATATGACAAAATAGCAAAATAGAATGTTTCACGGGTATCTTTGCAGAATCTTGCGGGAAGGCTTACCCGAAATACTCATGAAAACCAGTTGTAACCATCTGTTATAACTCTTTGCATTCCAGTCATATGCTGAGCACATGACTTCACTTTGTGGGAAAGCTTCTCACGATCTAGCTGCAAAAACTTCTTTGATCTTCAATTTGTCTTGAATCTTTACACTCTCTCTTACACACAACCCATACAATGAAATCCCACATAAAATACAGGATACATAAGATTGAACAAAATTCAATCAAATTTGGCACAGAATTAAAGACAACACAAAATAGTTGTAAACCATAACTTTACAAGGAAGAACACGATGCCATCAACTTTGCAACTAGAAAAGTATCCAAATGGTGTAGTGGTAATGGTCTTTCAACTTTGTCTTAATGAATAATGACACAACTCACAAGTACAATCAGAGGTAAATGAGATCGTGGTCATCAAGTGCCAAAGCGTGAGTTAATTACCTAAAAAAATGGATGGGTTTCGCTTCTTAGCTCAAGACCTTTGCTAATGAAAGTAAATAACGTCCCTCATCTCTCTGTCTCTGTCTCTCTCTCTCTCTCTCTGCAACCGATTCTTAGATATTTGAATTTTGCTTTGACATTTTCATTTTATGTTGCTTTGGTGAATGCATTTCTATGTTTGATTTTGGATTTTGAATGTGAATTTCAATAAATATGTTAGGTATCTGTGATTTTAAGGGGGGAAAACTTGAAGAATTCACGTACAAGACACTGAAAATACAAAATCTTAATTTCACGAGCCACATTTCCTCATCCTTTTATCATGGCCATTTTAGGATCTCTACGACTGAATGACTTTCAGAAACGAAAAATACAAAAATGAGGTTTCTATAATTCTAGAATTTGTTAACTCTAAATCTCTAGTTGATCACTTCTGAAATGAAGAGGAAACTATGATATCGTAATTATAAATATTTTTTACCTTTTGTATGTGACTCTGTTTATAATGAATCCTAATCTTAGAATAGCTAGAAATTGAATCAAATTAAATCCTTTATGACATCATTGTAGCCTTACTCTTTATTAAGTGTCACAGAATTTGTTAAAAAGCTCGGAAACATAAAAAGTTAGTTTTACCCTCACACATGCCAAAAGTTATAATTCGATCTTAGGTAGGAGTGACTGGTAGCATTGTGTTAGGCAATGAAGCTTATATTCTGGAAAGAAGAAAAAGACCGTAGAGCGGCTTTGTCTGATATATAATTCTGATCTTATTATTTCTAAGAGGTAGCAAACACATCAAATATACTTTACATTAATTATATATGACAAACAAACATCAAGTACAATACATTTATAAAACCCGTAGTTCCATTCAAACTTCATCCTCCCCGCTGCAATAACTTGTGACATAAAAGATACAATAAAAAGTATAACATGAAAGCACAACCTAACATGTAATGATTCACCTTGCCATCTTAAGTAACTTTCCTTCCCTCAAATTCATCATGATGATGAACCAAACCTGCACCGACCAGATAATGAAGAGAAGTTATATAAAAGGAAGGATGAATTAGATGTAATATATAACTAACAAATGATTTCTTTATTTAAATTACCTTCAACCTTAGGATTCTATCTTCCTTCGTAGACAAGCCATGTTCACTGAGATCGCCACAAAAAGCCTATCCTTCATTTCATCGACAAAGTGAAAGTAAGCATGTTTCCAAGACTTCTTTACAACCAAAGTACCACAAACTGCCCAAAATCCCGCAATGAACCCTAGTGCAATGCTTATATAGAACCATAACTCTTCAGACCCTTCATCGTCATCAAAATTTTCTTGATCATTATGCTCTGCACCCCCATCACCAAGGGGTGAGCAACTTGTTGGCAATGGAAACCCATAAAGTTGTGGGTTACCACCATAAGTGGAGGGATCAATAAAGGTATAAAACTGGTTGGTTGTTGGAATTTGTCCAGACAAGTCATTATATGACAAGTTCAGACTGCTTAACGTGGTGATTGAAGTCATGCCTTGTGGAATGGGGCCTGAGAGATGATTGCATGAGAGGTCAAGAGTTTCTAAATATTGCAGGTCTCCACTATTCTCTGGTATCTTTCCAGTCAATTGGTTCAATGACAAATTTAGGGTATGTAGTGCAGATAGATTTGTTATTTATATTGGAATTTCCCCTGAGAGAGAGTTCTCTGAAAGATCTATGGTATTTATGATTGGATCACCACAGTCCAATTGTCTTCCCTTCGCCACCAAATCCATATGCTCCAAGTAAGAATGTTTGGCCAGCGGCAAAACATTTTTACACAAATATTTGTAACCATCCAATCTACCTAAACATGTAGGAATAGATCCTGAGAAATTATTATGCCCAAGGTCCAGGACATGGATATCAGTTAGAACACACAATTCTTCAGGAATTTTTCCAGAGAGCATGTTGCCTTGTAGGCGTAATGCCATTATTGAAAAAAATCTTAATGCAATCCATTTTGGTATGGTCCCCGAGAATCTATTCTCTCCAAGATCAAGTGATAATATGTGCGAGCAATTTTCTAGGGATGAAGAGAGGTCCCCAGAAAGATTATTGTTGCTCAATTGCAACTATATTAGACTAGGTAGTGAGAACATTGAGTCTGGAATGCCACTAGATAGTTTATTTTTGGAAAGATCCACAGCATACAGGTTTTGCGTACCCTTCCAATGGTCATGGATTTCTCCAAAGATTGATTGTTTGAAAGATCAATAAAAGACAACTTCTTTATTTAATTTGTTTAAGGACGAGGAAATGCTACCATTCAAAAAGTTCATAGAGAGATCTAACTTTTGCAACTGCGACATTTCTTTGTAGATTTTTATTGGTATTTCTCCAGAAAGTGAATTATTCCTCAGATAGAGACCTATCACACCAGGCCATAAAGGGAATGAGCCCTCTAAAAGATTGTAACTCAAATCTATAGATGTATAAAGAGGAAAGTTTAATGACCCAGGAATATTTCCACTTAACTGGTTATGAGAAAGATCTAGATTAAAAATCTGTGAAGACAAGTTCCATAACCAATTTGGTATTTTGTCAAATATTGCAGCATTCGTGAGAGAGATGTCCATCAAGTTCTTCTGAGTCCTAAGCCATGCAAGGAATGCAGGGCCCAATTGACAACCATCCATTTCAATGTGAGTTAAATCAAAGAAGGGAATCCAGCCATGTCTCACATTAAGGACTAAAAGTTTCTTAGTTGATGACAAAGAAAAACTATTCATTTTTGTCAGATTTTGGAAATGAATTTCGGATATGATACCTTCCCAAGAATTGCTAAAGAGATTCAATATTGTCAACTCTGTAAGTTGTCTAATACTTTCCAAGACAGTTCCATTCATCTTGTTATAAGAAAGATCTAGTTCTTCCAAACAAGACAAATTTCCTATATTTGCTGGCATTAGACCTGAAAATGAGATTCTAGAGAATAGAAGGTTTTCAAACCTTTAAAATATCCCAAAGAATAGGGCAAATTCCCAGTGAGCATATTCCAAGAAAAATCTACCTCTTCTAGACTACTGTTACTACATGCTGATAAGACCTGGAACAATTCTGTTATTTCACCACTAATATAATAATTTACTGATATATCTAAACTTCGCAAATTGCACAGGCTCCCTATTGCGATCTCAGGGATGGAGCCCTTGAGATAACAAGAGCTAAGTTGGAGATTTGTGAGGCCAGTGATGTTAAACAACCACTGAGGAATAAACGAGAATTGAAGTTATTATAAGAGAGATCAAGGACCGAAAGTGAAGTTAACAAATTGAAGAGTTTGAGGAAGATTTTGAAGTTCACAACCAGTCAAGTGCAATTCTATTAAAGAAGGAAGCATATTAACAACTTGCAGCTAATGAGTCAATGCCTTACTAAGGTTCACGCTAATCAAACTAAGGTGGTGCAGGGAAGAGAGACCAGAAAGCCAATTTAAATTTGAAACGGAAAAGTTCATCAAAAACTTAAGAGAGATTAAAATGGTACAAGTTAGACAGATTCCCAAGATGAGGAGGGATTGTTCCACCAAAGGATGCATAGGAGAGATCAAGGTAACTCAACTTATTGAGAGAACCAATGAAACTTGGGATGGGAATTCCTTGAAAATCATTGTAGCTCAGGTCCAAGTAATTTAGATATTTTAAATCAATTAAAGAAGGAGATAACTCACCACCCAATGTTAACTCCTTACAAAATATACTACTTGCTACCTGATTGCAAACAGGTTGGCTTTTGAGATCAAGTTTAATGACGTGACCTGTTTGATTGTTACAGCCCACTCCTAACCACGCGCAGCAATCTTGGCCAACCCAAGAAGAAAGACCATTTGAAGGATCCTTAAGCCCTTCTTTTAATTTAAGAAGAGCTTGCCTCTCCATCTCAATGCAACCCACAGGGGTATTCCCAGCACTAGAATTGGACCATATAGCTTCAAGTGAAATGAATTTAGTTGACAAAAGAAGGAAATGGAAACAAAGGAATAGAAAGGTTGTTTCAGGCTAGCCATTGTTCCTTGACACCTTAAAGTATCCATAGCAGTGGAGCTAAAAATTTAGCTTTTTAGCTCCACCAAAAGTTACTTTATCTATTATACATATACACATATCTTAAAGAAAGTGGATCTATTTTAGCTATTAACGCAATAAAATAATATAAACATCACAATAAAATAATATAACCACTACAATAAAATAATATATCCCATTAACAAAAAAATACATACACAGCACCAATCACCTCTACCATCACCACACACCCCACCACCACCACCGGCCACAACCACCACTCTACTTTGGCAACCACAACACAACATAGAAAAAAAAAAAAAAAAAAAAAAAAAAAAACCACAACCACAATCACAATCACAATCACAACCCCATCGCCACCGGTTACCACAACCAAAATCCACAAATCCACTGTCAAAATCATCCACCACCACTATCATAGCCAAAATCAACCACCATCACCACAACCACCAAACCCATATGAAAATACATTAAAAAAAAAAAAAAAACAAACAAACAAATTCAATCATAGCAAAGAGAATAGAGAAATGGCGTGGGTCCGATCGGAGGACCGGGTGGAGGCGTGGATCGGGGGAGTGGGGAGGACTGGGCGGTGTGGGCTGGGACGGCGACGGCGTGTGGTGGGGAGATGAGAGAGATGAGAGCTTGAGAGAACTAATGAGAGCTTGATAGTGATGATGAGAGTGCACGGTGAGATAGAATAAAAGAAATGAAAAAAAAAATAAAGTGAGTTGCATTATTTTAATCGGTGTTGGAATAATTTTTTTTTTTTAGATTTTTACACAAAGAACATCTATTTATAGATGTTCACCGTAGCAAATCAGCTAAAATTTATAAGTTTGCCTCCACTTCTGCAAGCCTTTTTTGGTATATTGGTGGAGCTAAAATAGCATTATAGCTTTTTAATTCCACTGCTACAAATGCTCACAAAGTCGAAGGTTGAGGAGCTACTTATATAAACATGGGGATTGTCTATTTTAGATTTTTCCCTCTTCCCTTTGTGTTATTTATTTTTTATTTGGTATTACACAAGTACAAGAAAACATTCAAAACTATCCTCAATCTCTGAATCTGGAGTTGACTCTATGTCAAGTCATCCGAGGAATAGAAGAAAAAACTTTAAAAATGACTAGCAAAAAAAAAAAAAAAAAAAAAAAAAAAGAAGAAGAGTGATCTGACTTCCACTAATTATGTTTGAATGTTTCAACCCTTGAATACCAAAATATATTTATCATGCAAAATGGGTTGAAATTATATTACTTGGGTCACAGTTGGTAGAAACTATAAATAATGCACTTGGGCATTGACTTTCTGGGGGTTGAGTTTGAGAAAATATACAAAATTACCCTCATTCTCCGAACTGAGAGTTGAACGTATCATTCTCTCAATCGGCCACATATTTTCTCTTTAATATGAAAATGATGGTTCGAAAAAATAATTGATGTAAGTGACAATATAGTACTTCAAGATTCGTTTATTTGGTATTACACAAGTACAAGAAATCATACAAAATTATCCTCAATCTATGAATCTGGAGTTGACCCTTTGTCGTGTCATCAAGAATTTGAGGAAACATAGAAGAAAAGGCATTGAAAATGACTAGGGAAAAAAAATGTGATCTGACTTCCAATTCTTTGTTTGAATGTTTCAAGCATTGAATAGCAAAATATATTATATTTGTATTCTTGTGTTTAGCAAACAAGTCAAGTACAAACTTAAGTTTATCCGGAGTCGAAAAATAGAAAAATAGATTGTGTTTGTGTGTTTAGCAAACAAGTCAAGTTTAAGCTCAAGTTTACGTTCAATTATTATGAATTAAACTCAAGTATAATAATGTGTTTGTAAGCAAGCTCATAAACATAATTCTTGATTTTTCTTTTTTTTTGGCTAAACTAAAATGGGGGCCAGCATAAGGCTTGATTAATTATATATAATATTGTATTGTTATATGTGTACTTGTTTAAAAATATGTGTATATAGACTTGAGATTGGATTATGTAAGTTTGTAAATAAGTCCATAAAATATCAAAGTATTATTTGTAGTTATATATATATATATATATATAAACAATCCACTTGTACAAAAAAAAAAAATTCATAAATTTGTGAAGGGATAAAAAATTTGAGTCATGGTTTTATTATACATAGGGAAAGAATAAATTGATTGAGTAGCTCATGAACAATCTCAAGTTTGTTTGTCAAGAATATAAACCAAGCTTGAGACCTATAATGAGCTTGAGCTTGCCTCTATTAAAAAAAAAAAAATTAATAAATAAGGCTAAACTTTTAATACATTGCTCGTCTCATTTAAAACCCTAGACTACTTTCACATAAATATATTTTATTTAACTTAAATATTAGAAAAGTAAGGCAGATGACTCTTAATTATTTCTTTCGCTCATCATTATAATATTGTTGGCTACCCAACCATGGTGGATAGGGTTTGGCCATTAACTCAAGGGCCAGGGATCTTTGGTCAGTGTTGAAGCTCTACTTTGACAAATTCAACATAGATCCAACCACTTTACCCTTAAAATTACTGAGCTAAAATTGTTTCCGGCCCATCCATGTCTATTGAATTGCCACCCGCTATAGCTCGAAGAATGGCTCGGCGTCTTGGCCTTTTATTGATAACAGATTTAAACCAGTCTTTCGGCCTAGAATTCTGACATTCTTATTATTCACGGGCTATGCCTCTGAGAACCACAGAGCCAGGCCCAAACCCAAGCCCAGCTTAGGCCCAACCTCAATTTCATTTTCATCGCGAACTCATAATGACACTCTCTCCGTCGTGACTTCCAATTACAGTTTTATAGACTCTGTCTGCGTTTGATCTAACACACTCAATTTCATCCTTATATCGATCACTGCATATATCCACAAAAATCGACATGTTGTGCATTAGAGCAAATGCATAGAACCAAATCCGCCGCCGATGCCGACAGCGACGATCCTCTCCGTAACACAAAACCTAACCCGAAACTACGTAGAGATAGAAATAGAGCTCACAAGTCCATTTGGATCTTTGACGTCAATCTGAAAGTAATGCTAGGAGTTAGCGATTTTGCGTTCTTTGTGATCTTCTTCTTAATTCGCATCCTTGTAAATCCGGCTGAAAAAGCTCGGAGACCGTTTTGGTGGCACCTTAGTCCTTAATCAAAGTGGTTTTGTGCACTTGTCCTTTGAAATGCTTCTTGGATTTTTGTCTTTTTTGTTTTTCCTTTTCTAGGAGGGGTCTAGTATTATTCTACACATTCTTAAGATCTCTTGGCACTCGCAGGATACATAATAATCAGTTTGATGTTTTAGCAAATTAATTGTTAAATTAGTAATTACCTTCTTCAAATGAAGGCAAATCACCTTATGACTTTGAAGATAAAAGGTGAAGATAAAATTGCAGTGCAGGAGGGGGAAGGAAGCTGTAATATTGTAATGTCTTATAGCACAAATTCTATTGGGCTGTGAAATTTTGAAATTTTCAGTAGTGTGGTAGCAGCCAAAGGAGATTATTATAAACAGCTATTTTTATGGCCTCCATCATACGCAAAGACTGTTGGGTTGGGACTATTGGGTGTCTTTTAAACATTCAAAAGTGCGATTGGTTTGGTGAAAAAGTGAGAGTAAAGAAAATGGTAAAGGGAGAGCGGAAGATGGATTGATTAGAAAAGTGGAAAGAAGTTAAAAAGGAGAGATTATTAATTTTCTATCCAGCCCACCATTTTTAATCTTCCCAAAATATGAGAAAAATAGGTGAGAAAATGTCTATATATTCTTTACTTTTTTATTGATTCTTCTTATATTTTCTTTCATCCCACCTTACTATCCTCTCAACGAATGTATAAGTCAACTGTGGGTTGAAGTTGGGAGATTTTGACTTCAGTATGCAAACTTGTTTACATAGACTTGTTGGGAAATGTAGTAGTCTAGGTCTTCCACTTCTGTGACTCTGTAACTTACACATTCTAGTAAATGTTTTACATACTCGACCATTACGGCCAATTCCTCTTGACTTGCTCTTGAACAATATAGCATCTTTAATAGAATGGTGCTCGTTATGCAGGTTCTAAAGAGGAAGTATATTTTGATCTGCAGTCTTGCTGAGAATCTGATTGTGAAGATTTCTTCAGTGTCAGTGGTGGTAAGAGTTGTTTTCAATTTGTTTCAAAATTTGGCTGGCTTATATGTGTTTATTCTTAACTTCTATAATTCTAAGCATAGACTCTCTTTTTTAAAAAAAGAAAAGAAATTGAGAGACTAGTTTATATTTGCGTCTTAGATTTTTTACTAGCTTGTAATTTCTGTAGATACCACCCCATCTTGTGGGAACACTCCTATCCATCATTGCGGCTTCAAAGAAACTCCTCACGTCAAAAAACCAGTTTACATGGACAGTAGCTCCAGTCCCATTCTTGAACCCTCTCCAACAGATATGAAGAAACAACTAATTGAGCTTTTTCAAGAGAGCTTCAGGGATGATGCTACTGATGGCAGTCAAAATATACAAGAGAGGTCAAAAGCCAATCCTATCATTTGTCCCCTTTCTTCAAAATCTACAAATAAAAACCATTATGGATGTGTAGCAAACTCTGCATGCAGTAGTGAGGCAATACACAACAGAAGTTACAACCATGGGAAAGGAAAATTTGCCAAGTCTGCAAGATTTTGTTTTTTTAGTTTATCTTTTAATTGTTAAGATACTATTTTGAGTTTGATTTTTTTTTTTAAGAAAATTAATTTGAAATAAACAATAAATATTTTTTTAAGGGCGTATATTAAGTTAATATAATAATGGAAAAAATACATATTACAAGTATAATATGATTTTTTTATATAAAACAGAAGATTTAGTTATTAACTAGAGAGCATTGTTATATATATAAGATATGATTTTCTGGTGGGTGGTTTCTCGAGAAGGATTGGGTGCTCTAATAGCTTTATAGCTGAACTTTGGGCTCTTAGAGACGGTTTAATCCTCTGCCATAACATGCATTTGACTACTGTTGAGATTCATCTTGATGCTAGTGCAGTCGTTCAGCTCTTTTCTACTTCTTCCAATACTAATATGTGTGCTATGCCTCTCATTGATGACTGCAGGCAGCTTCTTTCGCAGATAGCCCATGTCCGGATTGCTCATTGCTTTCGTGAAGCAAATTTGTGTGCTGACTTCTTAGCCTGTGTAGGAACTAAGCAAGATAGGAACTTTGTTTTGTATAATGATCCGTCTGTGGATCTTAGGGAGCTGTTAAGCTCGGACAAAGAGGGTCTGTATCATAACAGATCCATCTGTGATCACTTCCTTCCCCCTTAATTCTTGGTTAATGCAATTTCCTATTTACCAAAAAAAAAAAAAACTAAATTGGTTGTCCCTTAGGCTTTATTAGGGAGAATGAAAAGATTCTCCATAAAAGAAAAAAATAAGTGGATGACACGTTTGGGGGACAAGGAATTTTTTCCACCCCTAAACTAACCTTCTCACACACACCAAGGGAATGTTAAAGCATTTTTTAAAATTTTTTAATCAAGAATTTTCATTTTGCCTTTTAGCTATTATTTGGATATTGGGTCATTTCATATTAATTTATGGGTTAGTTTCGGTAATTGAGTTGCCATTTGAAGAAAATTGAAAAAGAGAAATATAAAATATTATTGGTGGTTATCATTTTAACTACAATATAAGAAACTTTTAAAGTCATATTAACAAATGTCCTTAGGGTATTGGTTAAGAATTCATTTTAAGAAAATTTTGATATCACTTTTAGGGAAATGAAAAAATTATCATAACATTAATTGTTTTTTTCTTTTCCAATAAAAACTTTCTTTAAATGGATTATTAACCAATGCTCTAAGGGCACTTGTCAAAGATTTCCTAAATTCAAATGGGGATAAATATATATATATATATATATATAATTTTTTTTTTTGAGAAAGATGGGGATAAATAACCTAAATGAGAGTGGTAAAGGTTTTTATTTATATATTAATATATTAATAAAAAATGAAATATTTTACTTAAATTCAAATAAAAGAAAATTGTGTTCATCAAATTGTACTCATTTTTTTAACATTTACACTTTCTCCTTCTCTTTACCTTTTCATCTCCCCAAACATTCTACCTTGATATCACTCTTCCTCTTTCCTTTTATCTTTCTTTATTTTGTTTCTTTTTATTATCATCCTCTTAGTATAAATCATCATTCACTCTTCCATTCTTTATATAATTTTCTCTCACAAAAAGTGGTTATTTCCTATTCTTTCTCCAAAGGATTTTTATTTTTATTTTCCTTGCATCTCTATTTTAGCTTGATAAAGTTTTTTATTTTTTAGAACTCTATTTTGGTTGATGGGATTTAATTTTGTGTTTTAAGAGCTTTTTTTTTTTTAATGACTTTGATTGTTAAATATTATTATATTGCATTATAAATAATTAAAAATAGTATATAAGAATGTACTATTATTATATTACATAGAATTATTTGGATAAGTTAGTGTTTATTGTTATGTATTTTATTTTTATTTTTTTCATATCATTTTATTTAACATTTAAATTCAGCCACATCCCCATATATATCATTAAATTATTTATATTTCCACTCCTTTTTTATTTTAAAATTTTTAAAATATAATATTTTGGCTAAATTAAATAAATAAAATTGTTCACATTAAGTGGAGTAATGCCAGGGAAACTCCCATTCTCACACCCAATGCATCAAAGGAAGAATGAAATACAAAACAAATCAAGTTAGAAACACTAAATAATAATAATAATAATAATGCATATTTAATGTTATAGAATCATCATCAAATTTTGGAAAACGATAGGTTGCCAATGGAGAGAGAGAGAGAGAGAGAGAGAGAGAGAGAGAGAGAGAGAGAGAGAGAGAGAGAGAGAGAGAGAGAGATGGTATAGAAAAAACCAATACAAAGTAATAAAGAGTAGATAATAATAAAATAAATAAAAAAACCAAACGTCAATTAATAATCGTTGATTGGAAAATAAAGAGGTTGTAAGGAGAAGTAAAAATAAAATAGAAATTACTATGTGGAGAACACTAAAAACTTTAGAGTGTAGTAACATAAACCATTAAATTCACTTAAAAATTAAATCAACAATCAACAATTAAATACAATCATAGTACTAAATTTAAATTTAAAACTAATCAAACTCTAATTATGGAAACCATATTAATCATAACTAAAAAGAGATGTTCTCTAATATTAGTAGAAATTACATAAGAAATAAAGTTAGAAAATTTAAAAATCCATTTTTTGACATTTCATTTAACCTTATATATATATATATATATATATATATATATATATATATATATATATAATTTTCATACACTATTACTTTCAAAAATCTAATGAACAATGCTACCTCTCATTTATTGTCTTTGTTATGCAAATCATTAGTTAGTAAATATATGATAATGGTAAGAAGCGTTACAAATGAGATCACTAAAAAATATATAAAATTAATTAGCCACTATCATTACGGAGTTGTAGTCTAAAATTTTACGTATCCAAAAAAGTGGAATATTTAGAGTTTTCTTAAAGGTATGTGTAAAGATTCACTATATATGTGTGTGTGTGTGTGTGTGTGTGTGTGTGTGTAAGGGTAAAAAAAAAAAAATGTATATTTAAGGTTTTTATTAACTTAAAAACTAATGAAAAACCAATGGTTAATAACTAAAATTATAGTATTAATAACATATTTAATGAGATCGTCCTAAAAAATTATCATGTGCAACGCGCGAGTGTGCGAGTAATTAATTAAAAAGAGGAAAAGAAGTGAGATTGAATGCATTAACGGGGTTCATAAAAAAAAAAAAAAAAAAAAAGAATGCATTAACAGGCTTAAATCAATAATGGCCTATTTGGTTAGAGATTTTTAATATTATTGTTTAAGTATTATAGAAATACGTGTGGGTTAAAAAGTACAGTAGGAAATTACACAAGAGGCAATTATGAATTTGGTTCTATAGACGTGCGTGTCCCAAAATTCCACTCCTGTCAAACGGAAAAAAATAAAAAGAAATTGTGGTTTGCATTCAAGGAAAGAATGGGGCCAAGAAAATGGAGAAAACATAGAGCTATCAATTCACACTAGACAAGACTTGTACCGTACATGACAAGAAATAATGGCCAAATTTTTGTGAAAGAGACAAAAAAGAAGAACAGTTGTTTTCACTTTGTGAATTGAAGGTGATCATGTGATGACAAAGAATAACAGCTATTTTTCTCAGTGCTAGACTAATTGAAGTAGCACGATTAGCATCCACATCAATTGATGTAAATATTTGCAAAATATGCAATATACAAAAAGCAACAAATTTTATACATTTTATCTCAAAAATCTTCTACATCAGTCCTTCTAAAATTGTGTATATTTACACATTTGCTACAATAATCATGCATATATGCACGATTCATCGTAGCTTGTGTATACCATTATTTTATTAATTTCACATTTTGCGCCTTTTTTTTCTCCCCCTTCTCCTCATCGTCTTTTTCCTCAGATACACACATACAAACACACCCACACAGACAAACCAATAGAGAGACAAATTAGTGCTGGCGACAGAGATCGGTGCTTATGGGTCGATGGAGTCCGTGCTTGTGGGTTTTGATTCTTGTGGTGTTGGTGGGCTTTTATTCTTGTGGTTCTTGTGGTGGAGATTGGTGCTTGTGGTGGATAAATTATTTGACCATGAGAGGAAAAGAAAGAAGAAGATGCTTGTGAAGGGAGGTGATTTGACCATGAGGAAAGGAAGAAGGACGAGTTTACCGTGAAAGGTAGAAGAAAGAAGTAGAAGAAGCCAAAGGACAAAGATTGGTCTGAGTGAGAAATGAGACAAGAACAAAGAAAAAAAAGGATAAGTACAAAAAAAAAAAATAGGTACTTTGGAAAAAGGGACAAGTACAAAAGAAAAATAATAATTAAAAATTAAAAAAATATTATTATTTAAATAGAGGAAATTATAAAATAGATGAATTGATGTGAGTATTTTGGAAAAGTAGTAATGTAAAATAGAAAAAGTAAGTTTTAGTGTAAAATAGTTGGTGAACCTCTATTTTTCTACAAGGATAGATCTACATGGGAAGGTAATCAAGCCTACGATTCTATTAGTATATCATTTTCAACTTTATAGCAAAACCTATTTTTTAATAACGGTCTATTTATTAATTAATTATTTTAGAAAATTTTCTTACTACTATTGTGCATTTAAAAAAAAAAAAATTTTTAAAAGCATTTCCTAAAAAAGGGGTATTTATTAATTAATTATTTTTAAAAAATTTCATACTACTATTATGTTTTTTTTTTTTTTTTAAAAAGTTTTTAAAAGCATTTCCTAAAAACCCAATTCCATTTAAACAAAATACTTGTACCATAAACGACAAGGAATAAATGGCTAAGTAATTGTTTTCATCTTTAAAATAAATAAATAAAACCACTTCGGATGCTTGACTATAGTCACATTAAACTTTTTTTATTACGAAAAAACAAGGATAATATATATATACACAATTATTTACACAATTCTCTTTAAATGGGATACTTCCACGCAACAACAACATGCCTAGGAGTAAATGCCAAAATAGAGAGCTAGCAATAGCAACAATAGTGACTAGAAATGACTTGTATAGTACATGAGAGGAAAAAATGGCCAATTCATTGTGAAAGGGATGTGATGGTAGAGAACAATTTACTGGCATCAAGCAATTATTATACAGTCCAAACTTCCAAGACTTCAGTTTTCCAAAATCTTTGGGAGTTCCAAACAATGACCAAAGACTTGTGAAACGTTAACAATAAGTCTACTAATCTAAACTACACGTTTTCAAGGTTCATTGAATCTTTTAGTAAGAATAGTCATATTTTGTTTTCTCTCATACAAATTGATAGCAGATATCTTTCATTCAACCACCGTGTGTTTAACCAAGTCTTTTGGTCTTTGCTCTGAACTTCCACAAGACTTGGGAAGTTATATTCTTGTCTATTAACCAGTGTGCGTTTTCAAGGTTGATGAATGACTAAGTTGAAAGCAACAAACAAGAAACTAAAAAGAGAAATAAGAGTGTTTGGGAAGCAAAGAGAAAAGGAAACTAAGAAGCCGTAGACATTTAGATTAAAAAAAATATATAAAATCAATTGAATTAATTCATCTCGAACAAATATATTATTTATATATAAGAGCTAGGCTTAACTACTAGCTTCTTAGTTTGAATCCAAAGTAAATTAAAAAAAAAAATTAATTTACTTTGGATTATTAGGAAACACTTGATCGAGAAGCAAGCCTAGATCAAGTGTTTCCTCATAAACCCCTTTTTCCGGTTTTATATATGAACTGCACATCACACTCATCATGGTGAAGTTCTATTTTTCATCTACAATTTTTCATTATTTGTGAATTCTAATGCATAAAATTTTTTATTAAAAAAAATCTATCATCATTTTAAAAGGAAAAAAAAAAAAAAAATCAGTTCATGTAGATCATGAGGATCGAGAATTTATTTAATGTTCACTAATTGATATTTAATTTATTTTTTTACTAAAGAATTTATTGTAACATAGAAAATTAATAGTTGATAATGATGCAAAATTGCAAAGTCATCTTTTTGAGAACCAAAAAAAAAAAAAAAAAAACAAAAAACAATCTTTTAGATAGAGTTAGACAACACATACCCCGATATTGAAATCCCAAACTTTAATTTTGTAGTCTAAATAAGCAACAAGCCAATTTCTCGGACCAGATACATAGATATAGTGTATAACCAAATATAATTTAAGTGGCCACTTCAATGTTTGAGTTTTTAAGGACAAATTTCAATTTTCGAGGCTGATTTTTAATTTTCGGGGGGCCAAGAATTTTTTTGAAACAAAGTTCTCAAATAACTGTCTTTTTATTAGTTAATTATTTTAGAAAATTTTCTTACTACTATTGTGCTTTTTTAAAAATATAAAAAGTTTTTAAAAGCATTTCCTAAAAAAAGGTATTTATTAATTAATTATTTTTAAAAAATTTCATACTACTATTATGTTTTTTTCTTAATAAAAATATTTTTAAAGCATTTCCTAAAAAAAACCAATTCCGTTTAAACAAAATACTTGTACCATAAACGATAAGGAATAAATGGCTAAGTAATTGTTTTCATCTTTAAAATAAATAAATAAATAAATAACCACTTCGGATGCTTGACTATAGTTACATTAAACGTTTTTTATTATGAAAAAACAATGATAATATATATATATATATATATATATATATATACACACACAATTATTTACACAATTGTTTTTTAAAAGGGATACTTCCACGCAACAACAACATGACTAGGAGTAAATGCCAAAATAGAGAGCTAGCAATAGCAACAGTAGTGACTAGAAATGACTTGTACAAGACATGAGAGGAAAAAATGGTCAGTTCATTGTGCAAGGGAGCTGATGGCAAAGAACAATTTACTGGCATCAAGCAATTGTTATACAGTCCAAACTTCCAAGACTTCAACTTTCCAAAGTCTTTGGGAGTTCCAAACAATGACCAAAGACTTGTGAAACGTTAACAGAAAGTCTACTAATCCAAACCACACGTTTTCAAGGTTCATTGAATCTTTTGGTAAGAATAGTTGTATTTTGTTTTCTCTATTACAAATTGATGGCGAGATATCTTTCATTCAACCACCGTGTGTTTCACCAAGTCTTTTGGTCTTTACTCAAAACTTCCACAAGACTTGGGAAGTTATAGTTTTGTCTATTAACCAAAGGTGCGTTTTCAAGGTTGATGAGTGACTGAGTTGAAAGCAACGAACAAGAAACTGAAAAGAGAAATAAGAGAGTTTGGGAAGCAAAGAGAAAAGGAAACTAAGAAGCAAGAGACATTTAGATTAAAAAAATAGAGAATCAACTGAATTAATTCATCTCCGTACAAATATATTATTTATATATAAGAGCTAGGCTTAACTACTAGTTTGAATCCAAAGTAAATTTAAAAAAAATATTTAATTTACTTTCGATTATGAGAAAACACTTGATAGAGAAGCAAGCCTAGATCAAATGTTTCCTCATAAACCCCTTTTTTTGGGTTTTATATATGAATTGCACATCACACTCATCATGGTGAAGTTCCATTTTTCGTCCATAATTTTTCATTATTTGTGAATTCTAATGCATAAAATTGTTTATTAAATATATATATATATATATATATCATCATTTTAAAAGGTAAAGGTCGTCTCTCCTCAATGTGGGATTGAGCAAATCCGTGAGGGTCACACCTGAACCCAAAACAAACAATTCTTTCTTGGGGTAGATTCGTTCCTCCCATAGTTATTATTATTTTATAACAATGCATATATAGAAATTTAATTCTTAGATTTTGCTAATAATTAGTTATTTGATAATATGTTTTGGGTGGGTGAAATTACAATTTCTGCAAAGAAAATAACTTTAATAGATTATCAACAACAAATTTTTTTTCCTAATTGGTCCAATTAACCATTGTTAAGTTTATTAATTTTCTTAGTTACGTTTTTCGGTGTTTTGGATTGTAGGCAGAAAAAATAAGGTTTGAGAAAGTTTGTTTAAAAATAAAAGAATAATTTACAAATTTTATATTCTTTTTAATGATTCACAAATGTTATAAATAAATTTTATTAAAAAATGAATATTTTTGTTAACTTGCCTATTGAATTTCTCGAGAAAAATTGTATTATTTTTATTTTGATACAACAAAATTTATATTTATGATTTATGATTTATGATTGTTCTTATATTACATTTATGATTGTTCCTATAATAAATAAAAATATGATTATGAAATATATTATTCTTTATTAAAGTTTAAATTAAAAAAAAAAAAAAAAAAAAAAACTAATAAAACTACCATAAAAATGATTATTACGCGCAACGCATGGGTTCAAGGCTAGTATTACTAAAATCTGAAGCAAGGCATTTTATGTTACTACGCTCACATTCAACAGCCACGTCATCATTTTTTGTTTCCAATTTTTTTTTTTTTTAAACATTTTCTCATTTAAGGTGACTTAAAAACTCCATTATTTAAAAATTAAAATATCTTTTAACAATTATTTTTATTATTAATTTTCCAAAACTCTCTCTCCCTTTTACCTCTTCATCTCCCCACTACTTTCTACATTAATATCATTCTTTCTCTACCTTTTTATTTTCCTTTATTTTGACTCATCTTATTCTCAACATCTTATTATAAATTTGACATTTTCTTTTTCATTTTATGCATAGTTTTCCCACAAAAACAGGTTACTTCTCTCTCTCTCTCTCTCTCAATTTGTTTTTCATTTTTTTGTTTGATTTTTTTATTACATCAATTCTTTAGGTTGATTATTTTTGTGTTAATTAGAATTCTACTTTGGGTTGATGCAATTTAGTTTTGTGTTTTAAGTTTGTTATCTTTTATATTCTCTTTGATTAAATATTATCCTACTACATTATACATATAGTATATAATAATATAATGTTATTATATTACATAGAATGACTTGGATAATTTGATGTTTATTACTGTATATTTTATTTTTACTCTTTTTTCCTCTCATCTCATTTTATTCATCATTTAAATCCAGTCACATCCTCCATACTATTAAATTATGTAGCACAAATCAAGAAAGTGGCTAGACACAAACCTGCCTTCCTTTACCATACATTGGGGGAATCAAAATATTTGTGTGATAAAGGGTCTTATAATTTATAATTTAGATAGCACCCTTTAAATGTGTCTAGGTCCATAGATTGAGCAATTTGTAAACTTAAAAGGCTATTGAGAATGAACTTTTTGAATCGAGTCTAAAAAAATATGAACTACTATATATCATTTAAGAATACTACTATATATTTAAATATTGATCTTATGGGAAAAGTTACATAAAATATTGAGGAAAAAATGTTTTATATAACAATCTACTAAAAATGTTTTTTTTTAATATTTAAACCTTTCTATTTTTCATATCACTGATGTGTTTTACAACTATCACATGTGATAACTTAAGTCTTATATTCTTAAGTTGTTTTGGCAAAAAAAAAAAAAAAAAGAATTGTCACAAAAGAGGAGTTCATTTAAAGTTTTTTTAAATGAAATATCTGTTTTGTAAGTCTACCAAACTTGATAATTTGTAAATGATGGAACCACTTGCAACAATATTTGCATAGTTATATAGTTCCAATTAAAGCAATTGTGTATACTTTTAGTCTTCAAAGAACACACATCTACCAGTAGTTAAATGTTCATCTTGGATAGTTTTAACTTTTCATATAATTTTACCTTTACATATTCATCTATTTTAATTCAGATTTTTTTTATAAAAAAAACTTTAATTTAGATATTTATAAGTAAACAATGAAATAATGATTCATGAAAAATAATATATATATATATATATATTTATATATATATCTATACATATTTATCTTATGCGGTTTTAACTTTACATATAATTTTGCATTTATACATTCATCTTTTTTAATTTAGATGTTTATAACTTAATAATGAAATCTATAAACAAGGTAATTAAAACAATCATATTTCTACAATTCAAAAAGTCACAATTTTTTTTTTTTTTAAAAAAAAGCCTTTTACATTTCCTCGGAATTATTTTAAATTTTTTTTTTTAATAAAACCTTTGACATACCACTAACCTAACCATTTCATACATTAAAAGAATTTTAAGGCTCATTATTACTTCCGTTAATATATTATAGATATCTTAATTGATTGAGACCAAACTAGAGAAATGCCTTTCATATTTCCTTGAAAATTCAAAAGGAAAAAAAAAAAAATTTGACATACCACTAACGTAACTACGTCTATAACTATTTAAGCCATCTATAATATCTATTTCTTATTGATAACCATAAAATTTACAACTAGCCAAGAACATACAAAGTAATAAAGAAAAATGAAGGAAAATAAAATGAAATAAAATCAAACGTCAATTAATAACCGTTATTTGGAAAATAAAAAGGTGGTCAAGAGGAGTAAGAAATAGAATAGAGATGACTATACAGAGGACATTGAAAACTTTATAGTGTAATAAAATCAACCAAAACATTCATTTAATTAAATCAATAATCAACAAATAAATATTGTGGGGACAAAATTTAAAAAAACTAATCAAACTCTAACTAGGGCCCTAGGCCCGTCCGAGGACGTATATATATCCGAGGAGACATCGTGGCTCAATAATCCTTATTCTTCATCCACCATGATTTAAAAAGATCATGTCCGAGGAGTAATTTCTCCTTTAATGTCTATGGATCAAAGGTGCATCCAAACCACTATAGTCCATCTTCCAAATGCGTAAAAAGGAAGGAAACCCGAAATATCTATGAAAAATATGATAAAACCACCACATTAAATGTATTAAACTACTCTCCTTTTTAAAATTAATGAAGAGAAGACCTAATAGTATACCTTATCTAAAAATTATCACAAAGAATTGATAGGGGAATATATAATAAAAAATAATAAATCAAACATAGGGGTTTGGATGATCAACAAGTGTAAAGCCCGCCTGATTGGAGAGGGCCTATATAACATGTAAAAGTCCCCTAAGAGAGGGGACGGAGAAATAGGAGGAGAAAATACGGTAGAGAAGTTTTTAGTGTGCATTGATTGTGTCCATTAATCAAGTTTTTAGCCTTATCATCTTGAGATGGACCTCTCTTCACGGTGGCATTTTCGTTCTTATTTCTGAATTCCCTTAACCCATGCAACAAACCGTTTAAACTAATCAAACCAAGTTCTTTAACCCATACTCTACAAAAATTTATTGTGTGGGACTTTTTGGGCCAAAACTTGATCACAAGATTGGGCCACTAAAATTGTGCCCTTACAAATATAATATTACAAAATTTAAACTTAAAACTAATCAAACTCTAACTAGGGAAATTATATATATATATATATATATATATATATATATATAATCATAATCTTCATACACCATGACTTAAAAAAAATTAATGAATAGTTTTATCTCTTATTTAATGTCTATGTTATGCAAATTATCAACCAATAAATATATGATAATGGTAAAAATGTTATAGGCAAGATTATGAAAAATATGATAAAACTATTTAAAAAAATAAAAACTCTTTATAAAGTTTAGGGACTAAAATACTATTTTATCTAAAAAATTATTACGTTGTAACGAATGAGTCCCACTTTAGTATATATAATAAAAAATAAATAAAACATAGGGCCCTAGTCCAACATGGCTCCATCCGACTTCTATGGTCAACTGGTATAAACTTAATACTAACTTTTCCTTCTTAGGTAATCATTGCAAGGCTAGGGAGGTTTAGCGTGTGCCATTGGGTCAACATCTAAGCGTTAAAGATTTGGGCTCTTAGAGATGGACTTATCTCTTCAATAATTCCATATTCATCTCTTATTATTGAATTGGATGCCTCTATGATTATTAATTTGCTTTGCAATTTATAAACTTCTCTAGAACCTTATCTCCTCTAATTGATGATTGTAGGGTCCTTTTCAAGGTATTCTACATCACAAGATTCAAAGAGATGTATACATTCAAAATCGGAGGCTAATAGGTGTCTTGAAAACTTTTGGCTAGAATGGGAGCTAGGATGCTTACCGATTTTGTTTCTTTTGTCATTCCCCCTTCTTTTATTTTGGATCAAATTAGGATTTATGCCTTGGGTGCTATTTAAACTTTAGTAGGTGCTTCCAAGTTTGTTGCATGCCATAACTCTTTAGTCTCTTCTATAATATTTTCCAGTTTATTGAAAAAAAAAAAAGACTTATTATGGGGGAATTATTTGACTGTCCCATTTTTAAATCCAAAACTCATAGCATTTCTCAAAAAAAAAAAAAAAAAAAGGCAAAACACGGATAGGTCTAGGCCCATTGTATAAAAAAGTATCCCACTTTAGTATGTTTGGATTGGATGGTTTCGACACCTAGAGGACACAAGAAACGTTTCTTCCAAAATCATTGAAAGGGGGGGAAAAAGAAAAAGAATGAACAAAATAAAAGAATAAAAATGTTGTTTATATTATTATACTATTATTAATAATTATTGACATCAAAATACTATTATTATTGTGGTTAAAAAATTGCTATTTTATAAACTTCTAAAACATCAACAAGATTTAATATACATATGGCGACATTTTGAAGGTTTAGTTTTTTTATTTACGGGTATATTAGAATGTAATTCTCGGTGGATAGATGTATACATCCAAAATCGGGACATCTTGATTCTTGAAAACTACTTTCAAAAAAGAGTGCTAACCCAAATGAAAAAAAAAAAAAAAAAAAAAGAAAAAGAAAAAAAGACTCTTTTGGGTATCTCCCTTATGAACAAAGTTTCTCTCCAAACTAGTTTGGAGAGAAACCCTACAAACTCATCTTATATCTTTATATTGAGTGTGAATTTTGAAAATATAACCGTTAGATTGTATGTTGTTATTGCATTCTTAATGCTTACAAAATTTCAAGAAGATCAAAGATCAATTGCTATATCATCAAATAAATGTTATAATTTCAAGTTTTTGTAATCTAAAATTGTATATAAAAAATAAGTTAATTGATCAAATAATAAATAACATCCAATTTGAATGAAATTTGATACGTATGTTAAGAACATGAAATTCAATAGTTAGATTTTCAAAATTCGCATTCAAAAAAGAAATATATGAGAAGTTTGAAGACTTTCTCTCCAAACTAGTTTGAAGACTTTCTCTCCAAACTAGTTTGGAGAGAAACTTTGTTCCTTCGGTTTCAAGTCAATACTCAAAAGATCGAAGTCAATGCGCTTATTCAAACTAGGAAACTTCCAAGTTCATTGCATGAAATTACCTACGCAATTGTAGAGAAAATTAGAGTCACTCTTTTCTTGGCGGATAAGAAGTGTTCATTTCTCTTTATCAATAATTGGTTTGCTTCTATTCTGTGTAGTTTTTGATTTCTTTGAATGAAAATCTAATTCATCCAAAGAAAATTGTAGTGTTTCTTATCCGGGTTTTCACTTTTCAAAGATATTGGACACAAAGTTATGGCAGAAGTTGGAGTTACAATCGATTTGGAGTTACTATGTCGTCTAGATATCACGTTGAGAAGAGAGGTGACGCAGTGTAGGAAATTCTCGCAACGTTTTTCTTGAAAAATTCATTTCTCTCAATCTGTGGTAGTTATCGTTGAGCCTTTTTTGTGGGAGGTATTCGAGACATCATACTTCAATCATGTTTAGATAGATTGCCCTAATTACTATTCAATTGGTACAATTTTTTGCATGAAAACGACCAAAAAAAAACCCTTTTGACTTGGGAAAAAAAAGTGAAACATTTAATTAGGGTTTCAAAATTTTATTAATATCTCATTTGTTTTAATTTTGATTTGGCCCATGAACCATTGTTTCAAAGGGAAAAATATGACCTACAAAATGGTCCAAAATTTAGTCCAATCGGACGGCTAGATAAAAAAGTCAACTTTTTGACCGATCCCAATTAGGGATTTGGGTCTTAATTCTTATCAAAAGGGATTAAATTGTCTCAAATTTTTGATTCAACGTTCGATCATGTTGCATTTGTTTATTACTCCTTTTTGGCTTTTAAAATCACAATTTTCACCCTTTCTTGAATTTTTATCATTATTTTGACGTGTTAATTAGGGCCGAACAAAATATAGTATCAACAATAAGTATAATCTAAATAACAAGTTGCAGTAGGAATTTTCTATTATGATTACTTAGCAAGGCAGAAGCTTCATAAATTCAAAACTTAGTCTATGGGTTTTACTATTTCAACAAAATAATGATTAGGTGCAATTTTACAATGGGCAAATGTTATTTATTAAGGAGTTAGCTAAATGTGTCATAGAAGGAACTCACCTTTGGGACTTGTCTTTTGGTACAATATTGTTTGATATGAATAATGGATTCCTTTGATTATATGAATCGTATATTTTTTTATATGTATGTATGTATGTGTGTGTGCTGTGGGGAACCTTTTTGAGGTGAGATTTAAGATTTTCTTAAGTTTGAGAGTTAGGTTGTGATTCATGTGCAAGTTTTTATACTTAGGAAAAATTGTCAATAATAAGTTTGGACCTTCATTTAGGTGACGAGAATGTGGACACTTGAGCTCCTCTTATTCAAATCTCTCATGTCTTCTACTTTCAAGTAAGGGATATGTGATATGGGCATTTGATAAGCATGAGGTTTGTTAATAAAATTATTATGCATTAAAACATTTTAATTAGAAATGTTGCATATAATCATTATTTGAGTAAAGATATATGTTCATGAATTTTTTTAATCTTATATATGATTTTTTTAGCATATTAATGTTATTACTCATACCACAAACATAATATTTAAAATGAATTGGATATGCTACTATTATGAAATATTTATGTAAAAGCATAATTGTTAGAAAGATTTAGTTTTTGGGATATGTCCAATGTTATGATCTGAACTCTCGACTAGTAGGGGTTAAATTATTGGCATTCCATGGAAATATTGATTGATTGATCATTGAAAGTGGTGAGGACTCTGTTATACCTCCCTTATTGGAAAATACCAACTTATGGAGGATGCCAACCAACCCCCATTGTTTATGATTTGATCACACCGAAAAGGTATGATATTTTCTAATATGATCTTGGGATTTCCTAACATTGTGAAGAATGCTAGATGCCTAGCACAGTGTGTTGGAAACCTCCCAAAAGTTGTGACAAACTTACAAATTGACTAACTGACTAATATATTATTTGTGAGCTATTAAGCTATTCAAAATTATTAAAAAAAAAAAGTATGATTATAAGAAAAGTATGGTGAATCATGAATGTATTATAAGTCTAATAGAAAGTTTATGATAAAATCTTTTATAGTTTATTTAACGATAAGGTTTCTGAATTATGTTAAAGTGAAAAAAGTTATTTAATGTAAGTTCCTCATTTTGTCCATTTATTTTTACATGAAAGGGAAAATGATTTATTTTCATACAAAACTTTATAAGCTATTTTAAGAATAGTATGAAGACTATTTATCAAAGCTAGCATATCCATAAGACATTTGATTTACACACATTCTTATTAAATGCTTGTACAACTTAAACTTTACTAGCCTTTGCAGTTCACCCTATTATTTTTGAGTGCACAAGTTCTTTCTTGAAAGCAACGAGAGTATTAAAGGTGAGAAGGGATCTATGGTTCACATTTGTTAGAATGTATAGTTCTTTTGTTGTATGGAAGATATAGCTCTTTTGTTGTATTGGAGGAATCAAGATGTACTTGATCCTTTTGAGCATAGATATATTTTGGAACCTTAGTTTGTTATGCTTGTTTTGAAATCCTAACTTGTATGTCTTTGAGGTTAGGTTTGTAAATAAGTGTTTTTGCTAAACATTTAGTTATGTAATATTTACACAAAAACCTTAAGTTTCAACAAAGTGGTTAAACTTACAAGTTTGAAAGTAATGAAGTTTTAAGTTTTATGAAATTTTGTATATTATGGCTTTTGGACAAGGAGATACAAAGGTAGACGAAAAATGAAATTTTTATAATCACCTTCAACTTTAGTTGGTTTGTGTTAGTATTGAGTTTAACTTGATATTAACATGCTAATTATGCTCTAAAATCAAAGTACAAGTTTGGGTCATGAGAACACCTATCTCTATACATGAAATCCTTAGATTCGCTTTTAGGAGCTTTGCTTGTTGGCACATGTGTCATCCGTAATTCAATTCAATGGATCTACGAACACCAAATCCAAACTTACATTCGTTCCTTGTGAACACACTTTCTTTTTGTTTGTTTGTCTACTTGCATGCTTTCCTTTTTTTACTTGTTTGCAATGTGTTTGCTTGTCTACTTTGTGTTCTTGTTTGCTTATTGCATGTGATGTATGGAGCATGCACGTAACTTCCAAGATGAAACAAAAAGGGCATTGATTAGTAGATTGGGGGCTTAGCCCCTCTATGAGGTCCTTTCTTTCCTAGCATTTTCATTAGAACCATGTCTAGTTGCTATCCTAGATTAGGGTTCATTTCTTGTACCTTGCTTGGGCCACACCATCTAGGTGTGGATATGTCCACTTTTCTACTCTATGTGTTGTTATATTGTCCATGCTATATGTAAAGGTAGTCATGCACTTCGGATGATGGGCGTTCATGATTAGGAAGGCAACCCCTCCCTAATCATCGTTGCTCTTGAACCTTGGAGTATAGGTATGCATTCAAGGCTTGTGTTGTAGATGTATATCCACGCTTTATTGGGTGCATGATTTACTACGCGTGTGATTGCCCCTATACATGTCAACTAGTGACATTGGTTTCCCCATGTATACGACACACATCACATGTTTAGTACTTTGGTGAGCCTCAAAGATGCCTTAGTCCAAGCATATTGATGCATGTCATAAACATAGGCATGAAACCCTATCGATGTGCTGCCGTGGCACACCTAACATGAAACCCTACCAAATTTTTGCCGTGAAAATGTGGCATCTTCTTGCCATATTCTCACCGCAAAGCTTGGTGAAAATAACGTTATGCATGACATGATGCACCTAACCCAAAATGCTACCGGATTCCCACTACCAAAATAAGGCAAAATACTACCGATTTTCGTCGTAGAAATTTGGTAACAATTCTAATGTGCTAGCAAAGCATTGATGAAGGCCACATGCCCTTCCCAAATCAAATCTCAAAGACCAATGTCTATAAAGCCCCGAAAGCTACTACCAATAGCTTGTTTTTATCTACCAATGACCAAAAATTAAGAGTTTACCAAAACAAAGGACTATCTTACGATAGGCATTGTGGAGTGCTTAACACCTTCCCCACATGTAACTTGACTTCCAAATCCAAGAATCAAGATTTTTATCATCCATTAAGATTTGGAAAAAAACTAATTTTTTTCTTAATCTAGGATTGGTAATAAAATCAACATAGAGTTAGGTGACCACTTCACACCTTAGAAAAACTCAATGATTGGTGGTAACTCTTGAACCTTAATTAAAAATGACTCATTAGTCATAGTTCACACTCCAAAGCATACTTCATTCTCAAAAAGAGAAAAATAGGGGAAGAAGGGATCTGCAAGTGCCCTGTTGCCCATTTCTCCAAACCCTATCCACATGTGTGGGAAGCACATGTCATTGTCCAAGTGGTCGAAGGTCATGAGGCATTGATAAAATTGATTAATTTTAGACAAGACAAATCGATGAATTAACTCACAGAGAATTTTAAGCAATTAACATATCCAAAATCTATGCTAAATCAAATAATTATATAGAACTAAACACTTTTTCTAGATAAGTAAAATCAATTAAAAACACAAGAACATAAGCATTAAAACCATAAAATTATTGTTAAGAACATACCAATAAATAGTTAGGTTTCATCCCTTGCCTTAACAAGACTTTTAGCAAGCCATTACACCAAATAATGTAAGGCACCTAGCCCTTGAATTTTCCTTAAAGAACCTTTAAATAGGCCAATAAATCCTATTACAAGTTGGATTCCCATTTGCCATTTTTGTTTAATTTTTTTAATTAATTTAGTTTTTCTATAGAAAAATTTAATTAATTTAGTTGTAAGAACATATGAATAGTACTAGGTTATATAATCCATGCTTAAGTATTTACATGAAAACATTCAATAAAGTAACAATGAAGTAGTCTTATCTAAGTAAGTAAAGTAGTTATATCGATTTTCAATATTATGAATGGATCACTTTAAAAAAATTAAAATAGACACTTGCCATAAAATCATACTAAATTAGAAGCTATTTAGATTCAGTTTAGATTTTGACAATGCTTGACTCTAATTATTACTCCTTTCATCCCAAATTGTTTGGCTTACTTAAAAACCCAACTATTTATGGAAACATCATTAAATGCCTTATCCTTTTTAAAAATTTAAAAGCTTCCTAAATTACTCTTAAACAAATTTATCAAAAATTTAAACAACTATAGATATAAAAAATAAAAAGTTTTACAATGTTCAATTTTCAAAATTATTTTAGAATACAAACTCTATTGGTGTACTATTTCTACAATTCTATTTGCTTTAAATCACAAACTTATCTTCAAATTTAAATTCTATAGCAGTCAAGTCTCATTTAAATACAATCTTAGTCTTCAAATTAAATTTTAATACAAGTATTAATAAATTCTACAGGGGCATAATGGGAATGTTAATAAAATAATGGGGTTTGATTCTTCAAAGAGGACTTAATTTTGAGACATCTCAAAATGAAATACAAGCCAAACAATTTAGAACAAATGAAGTAACATATTTTACCCCAAAAATTAGAAGAGTTAACATGTTTCCTGCCCGTGGTCCATGTCCATTGAATTGCCACCCGATTGAGCTCTACTTCTAAGAATGGCTTGGCGCCTAGGCCTTCAGTGATAATAGACTTAGGGTCCATTTGGATATATCTTATTTTGCTAAAAACTGAAAACTAAAAACTAAAAACACTGTAGTAAAATAATTTTTAAATGTGTGAATAGTCTTTGAGACCCATTTTTAATAAAAAGTTGTTAAAATTGAGGTTTATGGGTCCTGTAAATAGTGCACGGAACCCACTAGTGTGCATTGTCCACCGCTTATTTTGCTTTGAGTGAAACAAATTGCAATCGATAGAAAAGTCAAAAATCACGGCTCAAAAAAAAAAAAAAAAAAAAAAAACGCACACAAAACACGCCGCTTTTTAGCTATCCAAACCAATATTATTAATTTCGTTCCATTTTGGCCGGAACGGTCGAATTTTCATCTGCCAGTGTGCAATCGGAAAAGCTACTACCACCCATTCCACCTCGGGTTAAATTCCACTGTTTCGGGTGTTTCAACCATTCCAGTCAATTCCGCCAATTTCGGGTAAAATGGGAATTTCAAATTTCTAGATCTTCGGTTTTGCCTTTAAAAAAAAAAAAAAAAAAAAAAATTCTATCCTGCAACTACGTTGTTTTACATCTCAAATCAGATGTTCACAGATCCATTCACACATATAAAGCTTTTATTTTGACAAGATCTAAAGCTTTAAATTCATAAGAAAATAATCACAACCCAAAAAGAAATTAAGAAGAGAGAAGGATATTAATAATAATGGCAGTGTCCAACCTTCATTTGCATGCTCTATCTTTTCTTTTCCCTTTTCATTTTTGGCTTTATTTTCTTTCTTCACTACATTTTTTTGCTTGCTTGTCTTCACATTTCCTCAAACCTTCATAGTGCTAAGAGCTTGAGACTTTTTTCTTTGTTAAGCTCAATGCTAAAAAACTAAGACTTGTTATTTCCGAACAATGTGGTTTGGTAAAGTTTTTAATGGCTTCTACTTCCAAGATATAATTGTCTTTTAGTGAATCTAAAAATTATTATTTTATTTAATTTTGAATGGTGTGATGGACTGAGGGTTATTACTTATTAGTATCTACTTGCCTATTGAAGTACATTGGATATAGAATGTAGGGCAAAATTTTTCAATAGCATTTTTTCAAAAAATATTAGATAAGGAATTAATTTTGAATTATTTAGTAAGTTGGAAGTATTTTGAAAATCGAGTTTGTGAAACTTTTCTATACCTTTTTTTTTTTTTTTTTTTTTTTTTTTTAAATCAAGGTCGTTTTTAAAACTCGATTTTTTAGTCCAACTTAAAATAACTTCAAACGCAAACCAATTTTTTTCCAAAAATATTTGAAAATTTTGCCTAGAATGTAGGCGTGGAGTTTTCTTTACCACACAACATGAGGGAATTAATTTATTATAATAATAAGTATGAAAAAAATTATATTGTATATATATTTTTAATTTTTTTTAAAAATCCGAAACATTTTGAAACGGTACGCTAGAATTGGCAAAAACAAATAGTATGTTCCACTAGACAAACCGAACGGGTCCAAAATAGAATTAATAACAATGATCCAAACCACACCTTAACCAGTCTTTAGGCCCAGTTTTCTAACATTCTATTTATTTCATGGGCTATGCTTTTTGAGAACAACACACACTGCCAGGCCCAAATACAAGCCCATCTTAGGCCTAACTTCAATTTTATTTCCATCGTGAACTCAGAAGGACATTCTCTCCGTCGTGACTATCAGTTCCAGTTATATAGACTGTGTCTGCGTTTGATCTAACACCCTCAGTTTCAACCTTATATCGATCACTGAATATATCCACAAAAATCGACATGCTGTGCATTTGAGCACAGATAAACCCTAATCTGAAAATGAGTGGAAATGGCAGAAGAACTACTCGGAGCAGAACCAAATCCGCCACCGATGCCGACGGCGACGATCCTCTCCGTAACACAAAACCAAACCCGAAACTACGTAAAGATAGAAATAGAGCTCACAACTCCATTTGGATCTTCGACGTCAATCTCAAAGTCATGCTAGGAGTCAGCGTTTTTGCGTTCTTTGTGATCTTCTTCTTAATTCGCCGCCTTGTAAATCCTGCTGAAGAAATTCGGAGAACGAGGGTTGTAACGCCATTTCCGGCGCCAAAAATCATGGACCTTCCTCAGGTGAAATGTGAATTATTTTTTTTTGAATTCTGGTTGATTAGTCATTCAGTGTTAGTTTTATTGGTATTACTATATGTCTATGGAGTGAATTGAATTGGTTTTGGCAGTTTCAAGGAGAGCACAGAGAGAGTTTGTATTGGGGAACCTATCGCCCTCATGTTTATCTCGGAATTCGTGCCAGGTATAGTGAATATTCTTATTTGTTTGAGGATTTTTTTTTTTTTTTTTTTTTTTTTTTAATTACAACATGTTCTTTGTGAAATGAACTATGTATGGGAATGAAGGAATGGTCATATAGATTATTATCCAGGTCATGATGATAATCCTGAAAATTCAAAAAAAGAGAGACCAAATGTTTCTAGTAATTGATTTATTTGTTTTTGTAGTAGAGTTTATGTTTAAACCAGTTTCAGTGTAAATATTATAGGAATTTGTTTGGAGTGTAGTTTTTAGAACATTTGGAAGTTTCATTGAAAGTTGCCAAAGATGATACCAGAACTATTGTTTTGGGTAGAGGATTTGGTTTGGGTAATACTCTTGGGATGTTCGGAATCTTATTTTGCTGTTTTTGATGTGAACATTGTGGAGGGAACATAATAAGCCGCACTTTGGAAGATACAGAGAGACCAATGGATCAGTTGGAATCCTTGTTGATTTGAACTTTGTTTGATTAGTCTCAAATGCGGTGTTCTACACATGGGAATTCCATTTTTGAGTGCCGAGATTCACTTAGATTTTGTGTATAATTCTTTGTAATTTATTAAGTTACTTTGTGTTCATAATCATACACATGAAGTAATCTACCTTCTTAATATATACATTTTATAGGAGTTGGGGTTTAAGTGTAAAAAAGTGGGTGGTTGATTATGGCTGTTCATATTCTGTGCTAAAGTATGTAAATAAAGATCCAGATTTAAACTTCAAAGTATCAAACACCTTTTACACAGTACTTATCCAAAAAAAAAAAAAACACCTTACTTTGGTTTCGTTTTTGGTTTGCAACAGTAGATAAATAGACTTTAGTTTGAAATCAAAATTGAGGAATTTCATGATCCCAGATCTGCAATTGTGCGTGTTGTGTACTTGGAGTTCATGTTTGGACATGACTAAAGTTACTTTAAACACTAAAGTAAGTAACTTTGTATTGCTACAATCAGAAAGCCAGTTCCTGGCAAAATGATATAGTTGGGAAGATCACATGGCTGTTATATGTTAGAAAGAAGAGGAAAAAGAAAACATTTTTGTCAGCATCTGATTGTTTTTATGTTTGTTTTATTATTCACTTTCATCCAACTTTATGAATTACAAAAGATGTGGTAATAAGCTGCTTTAAGTGGCAGGACTCCACGGTCTTTGCTTGCTGGCTTGATGTGGATTGGTGTAAAGGATGGAAGATATGCCATGAGACATGTCTGCCAAGATTCAGATGAGCTAAGCACATACGGTTGGACACATCATAATGGACGTGACTTTGGGCACCAAATTCTGGTTGACCAGGACATGACTTTGGCAACAAGTTTCCTGAAATCCAAGGTTGATGGCAGTGGCTATGGAGGAGATTGGGCTGTTCGGATTGATGTTCAAAGCAAGCAGTAAATGACCTGACCTGCTAGTTATGATCTTTGCTTTATCAAATGCATATACTATGTTAAGCTTTAATAAAAATTAATAATAAATATAAGGAAAAATCATCTTCAAAGAAAGAAAGAAAAAGTAGCATCTCAAATTGAGTTAAAAAATGATGGACCTGTTAGGACTGCATCAAGTTATCTCTCTGGCATTCTTTTCTGGCTCTGATTCATAAAGACCATAGTTGATTATTTTAAGTTGTTTAAAGAAATTTATGAAGTTTCTAATGCTTTTTATTACTAATATATAGCTTTTAAGCACTTTGTAAATCACGTATTTTAGGTTAATATCTTGGAGAGAAGTGACTGAACGGCATGGGTTAGCCAACAGGGGTTATTTTATTTTATTTTTCTCCTGCTTCTTGTTGCTAGTTACACATGCATATCCCTACTTTGATGCTAGCACAAAAATGTGAACCACATTAGTGTTGTGTTAATCTTTTTTGTTAGAAAATGATGATCTGTTAATCTTACAGAAAGAGAGAGGGGGGGGTGGGAAGCTTTGCCGATCTCATTTTGCAACACAAATTTTGTACGAAATGAGGTACATTAGTAGGCATAAGACAAGCCACAGTCCAGAAGTTGCGTGCATCATTCATTTATTAATTGAAGATTGCCTGAGGGAATGAGTGTTATATTTTCAACATAATGCCTACAGTTAAAAGATTGCCTGCATACTTTATACACTTGCCATGCACATGGTTTTGGCAGACTTAGGATTTCTTGATTAGCCATTCATACATTAATAGTTGTTGTAATTCATCAACAGATCTGAAAGGAGTGAGGATATGTTGAGAACTGCACATATATTTTTCTATATGGCTGATGAAGATGGCCACGCTCTAAGTTTGAGTAGAGATAACTTGGATGTTCATGAAGGTTCTCTCCTTGCATCAGGTTCACGAATAGATGTTGGAGGTTGGCAGCTACATTTAAAATCAATGGTAATGTTAGCAATGGAATGAAATAATAAAGTAGCCAAAATTTTGTTTCTTTGTGAATGATAGAAGTATTGCCCTTGAGGAATCACATGAACATGAGCCACCTAGCTTTTCTGGTGTTATATTTGTAGATATTATCAAGGAAGTTTTCCATGGAGTAGCATTATTAATTTAATCTTTTTCCTAGTTTGGATACCTACCTGTAGCCTACTTTGTGTTTGTGATTTTGCAGGATGATTTGGAAGTCCATTATTCTGGTTTTAAGACTAATCACATTCACAATTTATCTGAGCTTGTCCAGGAAAACCTTGGAGCTCAAGTATGTCATATTTATAGTTGCATCCCAATTTCCATTTCCTTTTTTTCTTTTCTTTTTTGTATTATTAGAAAAACTTTGCAGATTCAAATTATTAACCTGGTTATTAATTTCTTTGCTTCATAACGCCACCAGGCAAGAAAGTATGGTCGGCTGCAGCTGTCTGACACATCTGATGGCTCTCCAAATATTCTAGTTTTTCAGGTAGGTGGTTATAGAGTGATTGGGTACCACGTATTCTTTGAATTATATTCAACTATTTAACTAATTTAGGATCTTAAAGCTGTGAATTATCTGTTAACTGCTCAAGATTTTTTTTCACCAATCCATTGGAGGCCACTTGAGCTTATGGGCTACTACAGAAGGCTAGCAGCTACCAAACCACCCCCCTTCTCCCAAAAAAATAAATATTTAATTAAGGGTGTCCCTAGTGAAAGTGTGTTTCAATTCATAGTCTCTGATATGAAACCAAGACTTTAATAAATAAGCTAACTGACACCTTCCGTCCTTGAATTTTTCATTATCATCTACCTTCTTTTGAAGTTATGCAATTCTATGCAGGTTTCTGCTAGGATTCCTTTCAAAACAGATATTGTGTTTGTCTCTGGAACTGGATTGCAAAGCTCAGGAGTTGAAGAACGTGTCAACAGCCTTACAGGTGCCTTCCACATGCATTCAATATGTCTATGATATGCATTTGCAAATGTTTTATTTATCTGTTCATTGAGTTTTCCAATGTCTGCTGGCAACAAATTATATATGAGAAAAATCAGAAATGTACAAGATAATAGAAAGCCGCCACTTGAAATTTGAGCTACATAAAATTGAAGTTCTAGATAGGGTTATCTGTGGGTTTAGTCTTTGAAAAGTATTGTCGCTAGCCATTATGATTTAATTATCGAACCAATTTCACTCTGCCTTCAATCTTACTGCTAATGTTGCTTTCTATTATGGTTTTTGTCAATCCATAAATCATAGTTCTCCTTCCTGCTAATTATCTAGAATGTGTTTCAGTTTCTCTGCTAATTATCTAGGATGTATTTCTCTATATATAGTTTTATAGTCCTTTTCCCCTCCCTTTTTGGCTTGAACCTCTCTTTGCCAGTTGAGCCCAGACCCAGGGGCAGGTCTTTCCTGAATCCAGGGGAAGTTTTCTACTTTAGCTTCCAAATTAAAAGTTGTTGTTTCTCCTTTCTAACTCTGTTTGTTTTACTGTTAAATTTTAGGTGCCTCACTGACTGGTCAATTGAAAGAGAAGCAAAGAGAATTTGACACTAAATTTGAGAAGAGCTTTAATCTGGCTGACAAGGTATCAATTGTTAAATCTTTGGAAGCTTTTTCCATCTACTTTATCATACCTGATTTTTTATTGTCATGACACCAGTGATGTCTCTCGTTTTTATAGTTGCATTAGATGAAGTGATGTAACAGATAGAATTCCCTTTTAATTTAAAATATATATATAAAAAGAAGAAGAATTTAGAGTTCCCTTCAATGATATCATTTTGTTTAAGATATCAATTTGATCCTGAGTAATATGGTGGAGACTATGCTGGATAAGCTGACTAAAGCTTGATAACTAAATGCCCCTGCCCACCATCTTGAGTACTTTGTTGAAGTATGAGATGTGATGTTTGCAGCCTACCTAAGTCCTTATTTCCCTTGTATTCATGCCTTCCCTCACCCTGCCTTTAAATTTTAGGGTGCTATTTATGCTTTCTGATGTGATATTTAGTTTTGACCCAGCCATCTCTGAAATATCAAACACTAAAACCAAACAATTATTGAGATTGGTTAAATACATTTCATTAAAAACAGTGCAACTGACAATGCATAATTTGTACATTTGTGATTACTTGAACTTATATATATGATTTAATTTTAAGAAAGTTAAAATTACAAATGGAATTTTTTTTTTTTTTTTTTTTTTGATAAGAAAATTACAAATGGAAATTAATGGAAGGAAGAGTCAAAACTCATTAAAAGTCTTTTTCCCTTAAGTTTTGTTTTATTCGCCTACTTTATTCTGCCTAAACTTGAAGAATTCTGAATTTGTGGGGTTATATTTTCAGCTCGATTCTGAATCCATGATTGCTGGTAAAGCTGCTATTGGAAACATGTTGGGTGGCATAGGCTATTTCTATGGCCAGTCAAAAATTTCGCTCCCAGGAAACCCTAATGTGAGTAATATGAATTTGTTTGATTTTCTTTATGTGAACTAAGTTCTCTTTCAGTAGCATCGAAGTATTTAAATGAACATTGATTATTCCAAACATAAATGATAACATCAGCCATATGATGAAGTTCTTGTTCTACATGATTTGAGGTATTATTCCATGTCTTAAGCTGCACCATTATCAAGCCCGATTTCTAGTTAGTTAGAGTGCTTATAGTGATTAAGATGGAATTTTAGATCTTGTTAAGTATTTTAGACATGTGAGTGTTAAAAGAATGATTAATGGACATAATTAGAGACTGGCAAAATAACGAAAATAAAGCTTTCCATGATTAGTGGACGGTAAGAGTAAAAAGTAACTAAAGATTTCAGTGGTTTCCTGTCTTTCTTGGGGCTTTCCAATAACATAATTAGAGAGTCTCGCTAAATAACGAAATATCACTTGATTTGGTTCACTTCTGAAACCTTTGACATTGAGAGTAGTAGTATACATCAGGGGGAAAAGAAACCGTCAAGTATTATGTGTTAGGTTTTTTGCATTAACTTCTGTTGTTCACGTTAGTAATTACATTCTAACATTTTTTAACAATGGGAAATTATCAAGTCTTGTAGCTCGGTGGCAATGCCTAGTCCCCTTTATGTGGAGAATCAAGGATTTGAATCCCCCATCCCCGCACTTGTAACAATTGAAATATAAAAATGTTTCATTGTTTTATTTAGTTTTCATCTATTCCCCTTCGTTTTACAATTTGTGAAACTGCTATTATTCATATATGTCATCAGCTGTCATCAATTTGGACATCTGACAAAGTCCTATAGTGGGCCATTTTCTCTGCAGCTTGGGGGTCTCAATAATTTTATTTCATATTGGCCAGCTGAGCTTTACTCAACTGTTCCAAGTCGACCCTTCTTCCCAAGGGGATTTTTATGGGATGAAGGTTTTCATCAGCTGCTGATCTGGTTAGTTGTCTCTTTTATTGTTCAATCTGCATTTTTTTTTCCATTGTCACAAGTGCAGATTTTCTGTTACCAGTATGTTTAAAGAAATATGCAATTTCTCTGACAGTATGAAGTTGATTGCTTTTTTAAATACTAATACTTATTATTAACACCATATGTATATTATTTAACTTTGAGCAGGCATTGGGATGTTCACATTAGCTTGGATATCATTGGACACTGGTTAGATCTAATGAATATTGATGGATGGATTCCACGTGAGCAAATTTTGGGTGCCGAAGCTCGAAGGTAAAATTGAATCTTCATTTGTCTGTGCTCTTTTCTTTTCTTCTTCCTCTTCCCTTTTTTTTTTTATTTTTTTATTTTGTTGTGTAGAGAATCTTTTTCAATTATGCACAATAAAGTTAAGAGTTTTAGATTTTTCCGGTGCAGTAATGCAAAGTCTTTTCTTGTGCACTTGCAGTAAGGTCCCAGAGGAATTCATTCCCCAGCATCCCACTAATGGAAATCCACCAACTCTTTTTTTGGCCCTGCGTGGTAAGGTTCTCTCGCAATAACTTTACATAAATATGTTACTGGAGAATCAGTTTCTGATCATTTTATGAGGCTGCTTATATGTTAAGTTGAACAATAATGTCAATGAGTTGATGGTGATGCTTAAGTTGATACAAGTTATGGCCTAGTGCAAGATCACATAAGGCCTTGATTCTCTGAATTGAATCATTATGTAGAAAGTAGTTTGATACTGAGTACTGTAGTTGTGGTTACTTATTGCTTAGCAAAAAATCAAGTTTTTGTAGACTAGATTCTCTCTTTGATAATGTGCCTCTCTCCCTTCAAATGTGCTTACTATGTAGTGGGGCAATTAGTACAAAGCTCCAAGCAAGGGACAATTAATAATTAGGGAATGGATCCCTTCAAGATTACATTTGTACATGATGCATCAGTTTATGATTTACCACTTCCTAGATGTGGGTGATCAGAATTAAGAGCATTTATATGGAATAAATATGGAGAAAATCACCATCGGAAGAATATCTCTGAAACTGAATCTGCTATAGTGCTGTTTCATGCCGCAATATTGAGGCTGATATGGATGTCAAAACAACAATGAGATGATACTTTATTAAACTTTTATATCTTTAATGATAAATAGTGAACTATGGTATTTTTTTTTTTTTTTTAAAAAGATGAATAGTGAACTATAGTAAGAAATGTGGAACCATTGCTAGCTTTAAAGTGCCAGTTATACAAATAACAAAGCTATAATTTGTCAACGAACTATAGTTTAATTGGCACTTCCTTCATAATATTGGGATGGAGGGTGATGTTATGGGTTGAAAACCCACTAGGTGCATGTGTAACTTACCAATTACCAATCAAAAAACAAAGCTAAATATGGTCCTTAGATTCTCAAGATTGGGATTTCATTTTGAAGTAGTGGCTGAGTCTTATCTGATGCACTTTCTATTAATGATTAATAATTTATCAACAGAGGTTAAGATAAATTAATGTCTTTTTTCTGGTTAAGTGAATGAAAAGTCATCTTGATTTGAAAATCTACAACTGCCAAGGAGATCTAGCTCAAATGGCATCTCCTTCCCTTGTAAGAGCAAGTTGGAAGGTGAGATCATGGGTTCAAAACCCACTATTTGCATATATAACTTACCAATTAAAAAGAAAAAAAGATCTAAGAATCAACAACCATAGCTCATATTTTTCTTATAGGGTAGCACTCATGGCTCATTCAGCAATATTGAGCCCAACTGCAAAATTCCACTGACTTATAGAAATAAAATTGGACCATACTGACTTGGGAGTTCTGACTGGGATTTGGATTCAAAGGTAGTTGAGAAATTTAGGAATCAATGACTCAAATTGGATTTTAAATTAACTTGCTTGGGACATGGGTTATTTGTTAATTTGGTTATGAAGATGCCATTTCAAACAAGTAGAAGGAGAGAACTTATGTTCATACAGTGGGTGAACATCCCTTCACTTTTTATGTAGAAGAATTGAAGTTATTGCCCATGCCCTGTTTTCTGTATCTGTGGCACATTGTTTAAAACAAGTCAGTTTCTTCTTCTCTTTCTTTCTTTTTTTCTTTTCTTCCAGAATCGTGCATGTCTCTTGTTTTTGTCATTCAGTTATGCATGATTACAGGAGATTAAAGAACTTGCTACTCTATTTCTTTCTGTCCCCATTTTTTTTATAAGCAAAATAATGTTATTCGAAAGAAGAGCTAGTTCGAAAACCACTCCTTAAAATTACAAACTGAGATTCAAAAGATCTAAGAAAATTTAAAAAGGTTGATGATGGTAGATTAAAGAATTTGCTACTCTGTTTCTTTCCCTATTCCTTGTATGCATTTGTTATCTAAATAATAATTTAGCACTCTGGACTTTGAATCCAGCGACCTGGGTTCAACTCCCAGTAGGAACTCAATAATATCATTTACTTTTACTTATCAAAAAACATACACCTATCCAAAAAAAAATCTAATAATAGTTTACCATCTTTCTATAAACCTAATTTTCCATGTGGTGCGAAACTTTGCATCTTCTAGACATTGTTCATAGCTTAAAGAGAAACAAGTTTACTTCCATGGAAAGCAAGGAGATCTCTTCATTCCTAGAGCGGGCTTATGTTCGCCTTGAAGCATGGTTCCAATGGTTCAACACTACACAGTCAGGTATATAAGGTTTATCTTTCTTTTCCTCTTTTTTTTTTTTTTTTTTTTTTTTTTTTTTTTAATTTCCTGTGGTGGTTGGGGCTGTAATTTTGCGAAGCTGTAGACTATAAAAAGCACATTTGACATCAATGTATGTTTTTGTTTATAATGTTTACATTGATTGTTACTTATCAAAAAAAATTACATCAACCTATGTGAAGCTCCATTCTCTGAGCTTGATGTCATCTAAAATAGTATATGATTGTGTTTAATATTACTCAAGGATATAGACTATATATAGCCATTGCTGGCATGGTGTATGTAAATGTATATGCTTGTATTTGTATATCATATCATATACTTTTATTATAAAATTTTCCTACAAATTGTGGTTGTGTCAACTGGATGTCCTTTTTAATTTTTTTTTTTTTTTTTTTGTATGTGTGTATGTTTTTTTTCTCCTTATGCCTCATGAACAGTTCTTTTTCCCCTTTTATTTTAAACGTATAACATAGCTCTTGTCAACATTGTTGTCTTCTATAAAACTCTATTACCCATGGGTTTGGTATATTTAAAATAAGCAAAATCTTGGTGATTTGTCATTTTGGTCCCTTAAATTTTTTTTTTTTTTTTTTTTTGGGTCATTTTAGTCCGGAATGTTTGTGTTTGTTGTCAATGTTGGCCCTTCCATCAATCTCTATTAAGTATTAACTACTAAAAAATATTTTTTGATTCTAAAAGATAATAAAATTTCATTCTATTTATGACAAAAATACAATGTACACCCCATAGGTTTGATAAATTGTCATTAAAAAAATATTTCTTTAGTAGTTAATGGAGTTTATGGATGGAAGGACCATTGCTGACAACAAAAAGACAATTCACCAAGTTTAAAGGGTGTAATTTTATTTTGGCCTTTAAAATCTTACTTCAATTAAAAATTTAAAACTTAATTTCCAAATGTTTCAAGAAATGTAAAAAAGAAGTTTCGTTATGTATTTTAAATTGTTTTAATAATTTACCTGGTCTTACACAATGTGTTTTCACCACGTAACTTAAAATAATTATTGATCTTTCATTTTTATTGTTCAGTTTCAATTTTATTTGTTGAAATATCTTAGTTTATATGTGCTTTTTTGCCACAAGTATAATACCAAGAGACACATTCTCGAGTGCAAGAATGCACAATTGCGCACTCTCACATTCATTTGCATCTATGCTCTCTTCTTCTTCTTCTTCTTTTGTGGATAAATAGATGTGTGTCTATTCTTTCACAATGCTGGATTTTTATTTTTCAAATTTCTGATAAATCTGGACTATTGTCTTTGCACAGGGAAGGAGATGAGCAGCTATTATTGGCATGGGAGAGACGTTACAACAATTCGTGAATTAAATCCAAAGGTTCTATGTTTCAGCATTTCATAATTAGAAACAAGGAAAATGACTTTCTTTTGGTGTGTAAATATAGAAATAGCATCAATTTTACAATATACAAGGTCCAAATTTTGAGAAAAAATCTATTAAGGTTAGCTTTTAATTATGTTCTTCATATGTTTTCATTATCAGGTAGCTTTTTTATAACATAGGTTGAATCTTTTATTTTTATTTTTTAATTTATCGGACATGTCCAAATTAAATTCTTTTGAAGTTTCAATAAATGACAACTATTATCTTATGAGTTTGTTAAGTGAGTGTCTTCACATCATGCTGTATCATCTTTTTTCCTTTTATTTATTTTGTTCTTTTTTTAAAGCATTTCTGGTACAATGAATTACTGAGACCAAATATATAACTATTTTGCTTTATCCCTACTTCTAACTATGTTTGCCCCTAGGGATTCAGTAGAGTGTTTTTGGTAACAAAAACACATCTGCGTATATTTGCAAATTTACCAAACCTAATTACTTGTCACCATAATCTTCTCAAAAATAATTCTGGCAAACTTGACTCTATTGATTTAGGCGATCTTAGGAGTAATATGATGTCATGTGTAGATCTAGAAATTGGACTTCATTTTGTGCATTATTTATTGACCCCTTTATCAATGTAATGTTGGATTCCTTGGAAACGTTTCCCTAATTGAAAACTAGTGGTAAACTTACATTGTTTCTGGCATTTCCAGACACTGAGCTCCGGTTTGGATGATTATCCACGTGCTTCACACCCAAGTGAAGATGAACGTCACTTGGATCTTAGATGCTGGATGTATCTTGCTTCAGATTGCATGCATTCCATTGCAGAGCTTCTTGATAAGGATACTAAACCTGGAAAGGTAATGAGAAAAGATATCTTGAAAACTATTAGAGGTCTCATCAAGAATTCCAATCCCCCCGCTCCCCCATTGTAACTCTTGAATTATCAAAAAAGAAGTAGAACTCATCTATTACTTAATTGACCTTTGAAATTAAATGATGCAGGATTATGGTGCAACAGCTAAGCTGCTCTCAGATTTTCAAATTCTGAATCAGGTTAGTTTTATTATCATGCTGTCTGAAAGTGTTAATTCCTCTACTTTTTGTGCTTATCATTATGTAATCTATGATATGTCGTTTTTATTTTATTGAGTAAATAGGTAGTACTATTGAAATATTGATCACAAACAATTCTTCCCTTACTGTTGTCAGTGAAGTGAGGAGAAAAAAAAAAGGTGTTATAAATTTTGATGACTTTTCTTTTTGTCCTTTTGCTTTTTTTTTTTTTTTTTTTTTTTTTTTTTTTGGAGGGGGAGGAGTTGAGTAAACTCTATTAAAAAGCATAAAAGCAAAGCTCAACCCAAGAGCGCGGGGTTTCTACAAGAGTAAACCCTTCTAAGAAAAGGAAAAAGGAAGAGAATGAAAAGTCCAAATGAAAAATACAAATAAAGTTTTGAGCCGCAAAATATAAACTCTAGGAAGTAACTCCAAGCCGTGAAAGAAGGATGTAGTTGAGTATTTGATTAGATGTTTAGGTAGAGTACATATAAGAGTAGGGTTGCCATTAAAGATTTATTTTATGTCTCATATGTGCTTGATGTTTAAACAGATGCACTTGGATGATAAATACGGAGCTTACTTTGATTTTGGAAATCATACAGAAAAGGTATGCTGCTTGCATGTTTCTGTTTCTCTCAATATGATATGATGTTTGTGGTGCACTTTTCACAAACTGGTGAGTTACACATGCATCTTGTCGGATTGAACCCGTGACTTCACCATTATCCTGCATTGTTTCATTTAAAGGTCAATTGAGTAATATATGAGTTCTCATAGTCTCCTAGATAGCTTTTCTCATCGTTACACCTTACTCTCCTTTTACATAAACATGTTTTCATCTTATTCATTTGGTAAGAATTTAAAAAGGTTCATCAATTACCACCAATCTATCTACTCTGCAGGTAATTGAATAAGAATTGATTCAGGGACTTCTCTAGGCTTCTTAGTACATTAGACATTGAATCTGCAGGCTTGACATGCTAGCATTTGCTATCATCATTGAAACATTAGATATAGATTGACTCTGTTGTGGAATAGGCCCTTGCCCTGCTGAATCACATATATTGTTAGGAGAACATGCCTAGATATTACCTTTTTGCTTACAAGATCACCTGTTTGTATTGAATTTTGGTTTAACCATGCTAGGTTCGTCTGCACTGGAAAGAAAATATGGTAGGACACAATTATGCAACTCGAGAGCTTGTACGTGAAGTGTTAGAAAGGCCTGAGTTGAGACTGGTTCCTCATGTTGGCTATGTTAGTCTTTTTCCATTCATGGGGAGGATCATTCCACCTGTAAGTTACAGAAAATCAAAATCTTGATGATAATGTTTGACCAATTTTCTGGTGCTTGGCTTTTTGTACTTTGTAGCATTGTAATATAAAGTTGTTTCTCCTTTTTTTTCCCACTGTGTGTGGGGTCTGTTTTTTTTTTGGGGGGGGGGAGAGGGGGGTGGATTGTGTCCATTTGTTCTCGTAGATCTCTCATGTGAACTGTTTTACACAGGAATCATGGATTCTGGAGAAACAGCTTGACCTCATTTCAAACCAGAGCATCCTATGGACTGACTATGGACTCCGTTCTCTTTCCAAAACAAGGTGTTAATCTATTCTATCTAATTAATGTACTTTGATACATAATTTGCTTGAGATCATGTTTTTCCTAGAACTAATCAGACCACCACGTCTCATTTTGTATGCTGCAGCTCATTATACATGAAACGCAACACAGAGCACGACCCACCGTATTGGAGAGGTCCTATTTGGATGAACATGAATTACATGATTCTTTCAGCACTCCACCATTACTCTAAAGGTATAACTCGGCACCTCATTCAAACAAAAAGAACCACAAAGAAAATCTTTTACAACAAATCTTTTTGGGTTGATTGTAACAGAGGATGGACCATATAGAGACAAAGCCAGAACCATCTACGTTGACTTGCGAGGCAATTTGATTAGGTACTGTTTCAGATTCTTTTGCCCACAATGCCTGAATATGGCCGAAGCTCTCGTGAACTCATTAGTTAATTTAAATATTATTCAAACCTTGCTGCAGAAATGTGGTACGCAATTATCACCAGACTGGGTTTCTGTGGGAACAATATGATCAGAGGAAAGGCAAGGGAAAAGGCGCACGTGTATTTACTGGTTGGACGGCACTTGTGGTATTAATGATGGCAGAAGCTTATGGCGAAAGTTAGGATACTTGGAATCAATTGTGCCGTAATATATCATTAGATGTTTAATGGTCGGAGCATCCCAAATTTTTTTTTTTTTTTTTTTTTTTTGTTTCACCTTTTCCTACAGTTTTAAGGGAAATTAAAAATTGATAAAATCATTGGTATCGACATTTGCACACTTGCCCTTTTGCGTGCATCATTGTGGCATAATGTTTTGGAGGATCCAATGTTGCAGGAGCTTGTATCAAGCATTTTATTTCAGTTTTTCTTTTTTTTAGTTGAAGATGAAAACAGATGATAACATGACTAGGCGTGCCCTTTGGAATCTCCCAAATATTGTTATTGATGTGCAAGTCCAGTGAAGTGTGCAATTAGAAAGAATCAGAATACTGATCAATCCATGGTTAGCAACCTGTCCGCACACCAGGTACCTGTGCTAAATGTTCGACTAGGTTTGCATATATGATAAGCAAGCACTGGGTTTCTAAAGTTGACAAATGCGTGAAGAGTTCTAAATGGGAATATCAATGCAAACACGTATCAACATTGAATATAAATTAACCGGAAGCATTTTCTTATCTGCATAAAGAGCTGGGACTATCTAATAGATATTTTAAACTTGGAGACGCGATTTTTTTTTTTTTTTTTTTTTTTTTTTGAGAGAGAAGTCAGAAGATAGTGATTGTAGACCGTGATTTCTTTCATCTGTTTAAAAGAATGCAGAGCTTTAAAACCGACAACTGATGAAAAAGTACTTAAAGAAACGGGAATGATGTTTGAATCACAACTATATTAGATCATTCAAACCGTTTTATAAAAGTTCAAAGAAAAAATTCGACCTATGAAAACGTTCACAGGAGAAAAGCAACAAATGCAGCAAATTTCATCCACTGGCTATAATTATCATGAATGCATATTAATGGAACCCAATTGTTAGTCTACATCATACTGTATTAGAGTGTGCTCACTGGGCCAAAAAAAAAAAAAACTATATTCGTCATTTTTGCCTCATGGCCTGACCTGTTCTCTATAAAACGGGGATTTTTTATTATGACGAGTAAATGAGAGTTTCTAATGCTCTAAAGGTTAGCTTAAACGAATTCTGCTATTTTACTTAAAATTTTTCTATAGGTATCGAGTTATATCAGCCGCCAGTGATTTTTTTGCTACCTCAAACGCAAAAGCTTTTTTAACACATTGAAAATATCATCAGAAACAAATGCAAAAGTGTCCGGCGTTTAAGCTTTATTAGCTCAATCTGTCAATTCTGTGTCCTCGGCCATAATGATCTCCATGTCCCTGATATCTCTCTTCAAAACATTGCCAAGCCTAGCAATGGCCTCCGTCTGCTGTTGTACAACCTGGGCCACAAAAAATGAAGATACAAGGATGTCATACATCATAAATTTTCAGAATTCTAATAATGAAACTTAAAGAGTAGTAAAGCCCCATACTGAGAAGTTATAAATTATTATGTGATATTAGTGCACTCTAACCCCCAAAAAAAAAAGTGTTCCTCAAAATAATTAAAACGTCAAGAAAAAAATGATGAGCTTTCAAATTTTAGTCTGCTCTCACCTCCTGCATATCAACAAGACTCTGTTCATGTATTTTGGTTGATCCTGGAAGATAAACAGAACCTCCGGCACCAATGCCATTTGCTTGAACACGGGACAAAGTCAGCAGGTTTTGTACTCTTCTAGAAAGTTCTGCTCCAGATCCTTTCAGCTGAAAATTTGTACTTATCAGTACCATCTCCAGATAACAGCCCAAGAGAATTACCAAGCATCAAAATGAGGGTAAAGGCATGAAACGTCTACCTGTCTAGTTATTGCAGCTAACTTCTCAGCCAATTCAACTTCCCCTTTCATTAAGGGTAATCGGAAACCCTTACCCTCCAATGCCTCCACCATTCTCATTACCTTTAGGAATATCACATGCAAAGATAGAAGTCAAAAGAAATTACAAGGAAATTCTTTATCCCGAGCCTCAGAGCCAATTGCAGATTTGACTAAAAAATAGAGAACAGTAAAAGAAGCAAACCCTGAGAAACCTAAATCATACTTTTAGTCCCTAAAACTGTGTGTGGATTCAATCCTTTTAGATTTGGTCCCTGATAATTCAAAAAGTGAACAGTTTCATCCCCCAATTTATTTTTTGGTTTATGTGACTAACAGGATGCTAAGGAACCCCATTTTTGAGGGGTCAAATCAAACTAATCATATATTTAAGAGACCAAAATTGAATTGACCCCATAGACGGAGGGACAAAATTGTGGAATTTTTTTATGTTTCCTGGACTAAATCCGAACTTTTTGATATTTGAAGGACCAAACTTGAACCCCAAAATTTCAAGGACCAAAAGTAGAGTGAAGAACAGACAAGACAGATTGATTTTCTGATGCAATTGACTAGATCATTCTACACAGTTAGCATAGTTTCTCAAACAGAGTAGAATTTGTCCTCACCCTTAAAAGACGCCTTTGAAGACCTTGCTCTTTCTGTCTCATTCTTTCAATCAACGGAAGAGTGTCAGCTTGCAAATGTCTTTGAAGCTGCAGAGATTATTCGATATGTAAATGCTAAATCCATGTGAGAGAGAGAGAGAGAGAGAGACAAACAGAGAGAGACAGTACCATCTTCACATTGCTTTGGGTAATTCGCAATCTCTCAGCATCTGAAACAATGACATCATCTTGGAGCTGCATCAAGCCAGTAGTAAAATGTTATACTGGCCTACCCCAAAATATGATAAATAAAAGGGAAGAGGGCACAATCCATAAGGTAAGGTTTACTAGAACATCCTATTATCCTTGCCATTTTTTCTCCTTGGAAGTGCAACATTAGAAACAACAGAAAAATAACTATAGCAGCCTCAACAAGGTAATCTTCTCCTCATCGCTAAATTTATTCCTTTCATATAAAATATTTCACTTTACCAACAGAATATATATATATATATATATATATATTCCCCCCATTTAACTCATTCATTGCTGTAGATTGTTTACTGCCATAACATCTTACTCAATACAGCCATAACATCTTACTCGATATGCGTCATCACCTAGCTATACAAAGTTCCAATAAATGAATTCATTTTTAACCCTTTTCTTTCTATCATAGCCATTTGTCTAACCCAAAGCATAAGTGGTATCATATACTTGATGCTATTTCCTTCACTCAAAATTATTTCATTAGGGCTCATTCATTACAAAACCATTACTAATATACAAAGACTTTTCCTTCTGCATCCATAAGTTTCAATCAAGTCATAGCAATAATATAGCTTCCATAATTCCATTATCATTTTTTTCTCGATAACTAAAAATTGCATGGAAATTGTTCAAATCAACAATATTATTTTTGTTGGATCCAAAACAACAATCTTTTCAGTACAAACTTCTAAGAAGATCACTTGTGAAAGCTACCATTTGTGGTTCAAATTAACATACATTACCTTAAGACGTTGTGAAAGATCCTTAAAACCCTGAACGAGCTGAGGCCATAGGCGCTCCCTGTCAGCACTTTCCATACCTTCCAGCTTTCCCATTGCCTCCGCCCACATAATCTGGGAACACAAACTATCTCAAAACTTAGCAAAAATGACTCAAACAAAAAAATTTGTAGCTCACAATACAAAAACCAATGCAAACATAAACTCACATCTGATACACCAGCAGGCTTCACCCTGAACTGCGGATCCGTTACGCTGAACAACAAATGCTGCAAAATCAACACAATCGTAAACACATAACATAAACCTCCAAAACCCTAATTTCTCAATTCCTTTGCTCAGAAATGGCATTGAATAAACTGAAATTTTCACTCCATTATTTAAGAACAATAAATTTTCACTCCACAAACACAACCTAAGCTGAATTTACTCCATTAAGTTATCCAATGCATTCGAAAATCTAAACAGAGAGACACCGAAAAAGATAACGTATAAACGAACCTTAAAAGCATATTTAGGGTTTCCAGGCTCTTCTTTATAAGCATCGACAATCGCCTAATCCAGATAACACAAAAGAAAATCAAAAACTCAAAACCAAAATGCAAAAATGAAAAAGAGCTTAGGGTTAGGGTTAGGGTTAGGGTTTTACTTGAATATCGCGATCGGCGAGAGAGAAAGGGAGAGGAGACACAGGAGCCATCTGAGTAGTCAATTGCGCATTGGGGAAAGGAGTTGGCTGCGGCGTAGAAAACGGCGTCGATTGGAAGCCGAAACCGGTAGATGGCGACTGTTGCTGAAACAACGAAGTCTGTTGCTGCTGCTGTTGTTGCTGTTGTTGTTGTTGAGAGGAGAATGGTGTGGAGAAGAGAGAAGAGCCGAAACCGCCGGCGAAAGACGGCGTCGTTGGAGTGCCGAAAGCTGGAGTTGAAGACGGAGTGCCGAATGCTGGGGTGGAGGAAGCTGGAGTGGAGGAAGGAGTGCCGAATGCTGGGGTTGAGGACGGAGTGCCGAACATTTTTGCTCTTGTTGTTGTTGGGGTGGTGGTGGTGGTGAGAAGAGGGAAACTGGAAAATGTGGGGGGTTTCTTTGCTTAAACACAGAGCCTCATTTTGAGTTCTGCAGCTCAGCTCAGCCTCTCAGGTGCTCCAACTTTTCTTTTTCCTTTTTTTTTTTTTTTTTTTTTTGTGTTTAGTGCTTGGGATATTTGGCTTGAGGGCTGAAGTTGAGAAGGACTGAGAGATGGTGAGATCTGAGAATTTTGTGTTTGGGCGCCAGAAGCCGTGAAACTTTTATGCTGCCAATTTAAATTTGTTTTTAATTCTTTAGTCAAAAATTTGTTTTTAACTTTTTTTTTTTTTTTTTTTTTTTACTGATATTGGGGAGGGGCATTTATTGAAAATAAAAATATAATAATAATAATAATAATAATAATAATAACCATCTAAACTATCAGTTTATCATCAAACCAAGTTGTTTATGAATGGCTTGATTTTTAGTTTGGAAAAAATATTTTTTTATATTTGTTTGTTTAGTAAATAAGACAAGTTTAAATTTAGATTCTACTATTAAACAAGACAATCTCAAATATAATAAATTGTTTGAGAGTAATCTCAACCTTGTTTGACAAAAATAAAATTAAACTTGAATATGTAATTTTGTTTAGTAATGAGTTATAAACTTGACTCTTATTTGAAATAAAACTAAATAAACAAGTTTGAATTTTTGACACTCAACTTGAATTGATTTGTTTATAGTGCTAATTTTTTTTTTCACAAATATAATTTTTTGTTTTTTCTTTCTAAGAAAGTGAACCAAGGGTATGATTAAATGAAGTTTATAAATGAGTTAAAAGACCAATCACAAAAATTATATTTTGTTCTCCAAAAAAACAAAAAAATATCAATAAAGGTTATACTGTCACCAGCAAGTGACATAAGGGTTGTTGTTTTCATATTACCAAAAGATACGTATGAATGAACCTGGTACTTGATGACCTATTAGGGGCAAAATGGTCTTGAAAACAATTAACAGCTCAATGATTAGGGTTTTTTTTTTTATATAAAACTCAGTATATATTATTTATATTTTGTAATTTTAAGTAAAGGATTAAGTTTGGATCTAGTGTTCAGTGGCAATGGACCCGTTAAGATAGTGATACGAATCCACTTTTGGACACATGTCACCATCCGACCGGTTTAATACATTGAACCTAAACCAAGTCCTTTCACAAAACTAGTGATTTTTTTTTTTTTTTTTTGTGAAATGTGGTTTTTTTTTTTAATATGACAACCTTGAAAATAAAAAAAAATAAAAAATAACTTACACTGTTACACATTCTAATAAATTAAAACTACAAATCAAATCAAAATCCTCTAACTTCCATAAAAAATAAAATAAAAAAATCACAATTGTTCATCTAAATTAGCAATTAGCACACCCTCACTTTAATGAATAAATCAGACACAGTTTATTTCATGCATACAATGTCTCGAACAACATTATAAGTTATAACACCCCTCCCCAAAAAAATTGGGCACCAGTTTGTGCAATTTCAGTAGAAGAGCTACACAAATGTCTACTCGCAAATAGCTTCCTTGAACTTCTCATTAATCTTCTTTTTCATTTATACTTTATAGAATTGATTTGAAGGATCAGATAATTGCCTTACTTGGGAAGGCCAAGGCTTCTTTATACTGTTTTAAAAGTTAACTTGGCAGTATTGAGTCTCTTGAACAGCTGGCTTCTTTAACTTGGGGTAATGTGGAACGAGATCTCATCAGGATTTGTAGTAAATTTTCTACACGAGGGGCAAACTTAGCTCCAATGCTGATACACAATTATTGCAATCACAAACAAAAGGGAGGAGAATCATCCTTTATGCTTTGTTGTGGCAATTGGAGAGTTCCACTTCCAGGGGATATGATGTTTGGTGTAGTGAACCTTCATCACTAGTACTACAGCAGAGAGCTGCAGAAGTCAAGTCGGGCAACCAGTAGTGGTCACTTCTTGACATGAAAGCAAAAGAGCCGCAGCTAGAAGCTACGGATTGAGTTCTATCAAGGGTGCTTCTCATTAGAACAGAGGAATTAACTCCGCTGCATTACTCCTCGCTATGGCTGTCCTTAAACGTATCTAATTTACGGCTACCCTTGAGGACATCACTGCGCTCTCTTTAAGTATGCTCAACACTTCAAATGCTAGACTCCCCTCCACTTTTTGGGACAATGGCTTCCAGCTTGGGAGTGTTGAGCTACTTCACTCACTCATTTAATCGCTTCCTTTTTATTGACAATCCTAAAGAGCGGGCAGCCATTATTGCTACTCAACAACATCCCTCTTTTAATCCGCCTGTTCAACTGAAAGACACTGACTATATAACTATTGTATACGTAAATCAATTTTGTTCATGAAACACGCTGCAACTAAGAATGTTCCAACCAGATAACACTTGTATTTAACATCAGGCATAGGAAATGTTCTAAATTAAAAGTAGCATCCAGAACCAGAATACATAACAAAATTAAACTGAGATCCAATAAGTCATATAGTACCTGACAACTCAAACATAAGAAACGGGTAAATTATGACTAGTGCCATAAATTAGTCAATGCAAAAGACCGACACATTTAGAAATGCATAACTGTTGAGAAGATCCTCAACTTCCAAAGACAGCTTTTACACCTTGATTGTCACACTGCAGAGGCAAAAACCTGATGGCTTTATATCAGAAGTCTTCCACTCAGAGCCCGGGGCTGCATTTGGATCATACAACAGAGTACTGTAACCAGGTTCCTCCTGGAGTGAGAACAACAACAATTTTCCATCCAGTATTCCAAATCGAAACCCAATACTTGAGCTCCCTGTCAATGGAACTGGAACCATCTTCCATGAATTGTCATCTGGATTGAAGATTGCCAGTTTCCGCTGGTTCTTCCACTCCATACAAAAGAGCTTCTTTCCCAGCACAGCATGAGCCGTGACCATGACGCAGCCATTCTTCATTTCACACCAGGTGTGCCTCTCAGTGTTGTACACGTCAACAAACTTAGAATTCCCAATTGTGAAGTTTGATCTTCCACCCATGACGTACAGCTTTCCCTCAAGCCCACAGGCAAAGCAACCCCACCTTGGGCGGCGAAGACTTTCTATCAGGGTCCATTTGTCAGTATCTGGGTTGTACACCTCAACACTAGATAGACTGTTGCCATCCATCCCATAACCTCCAACTGCATAAACCATACCTTTAACCTCTGCACAAGCAAAGTCATACCGAGCCTCATTCATGTTTGCTAATTTACTCCAGCTGCAGTAACAAAAAAAAAAAAAAAACACAAAACTAGCCAAAGAGATTTAAAAAATTGAAGTAAAGAAAAGGGGAAATAGAGGGGAGGGGGGCTTCGTTTTTGAAGGTTAGACCAAGTCCCTTGTTGAAACCAAGATCTTTTATGGTGTTTGATATCTTGTGGTTGGGAGAGTAGAAACCCAATTCAATACTTAAACTAAATGGAGAACCCACCAAATCAAACACAAGAAAGCAACAACTTGGTATTGCAACACAGTGCTGACTAAAACAAGGCATTCGCGCAGACAAGGGTCAAATCTCCCTCACTATTCCTACCTCAACTGAAGTTGTTTTGATTTGGTTCTGTAACACTTCAGTATGGGTGGAAATGATAGAAAAAAGAAAGATTAGTTCTGTAATATTTTGAAACTGAAGCACATCAAACGAACGAACTTGAAGTCAATACCCCCAAAATTAGGCTCAAATTTCTCTTGGAACAGGATATTGCACTAAGGATGTCTATGCTTACAGTCTTATCACATTTTTATTTTCTGCTATGGGGCAAGAAACATAGGAACTAATTCATAAATTCATTTTTGGACAGGAAAAGTATTGCATATTCTAGTGAACAATGTATCTTATTAAATGATTTAGTGGTCACAGCACAAATCTCTATATGGAATTCTGCTTTCGAAGAACACCATTGATTGTAATACTACATGTAATCTCAAGGGAAGTTCTAAATATTTTAAGGTAGTAATATTATAAAGGATTTTGTTAGCAACTACCCTATAGGCATAAGTTCAAATGTATTTAATCCTATTAATGATTTCTTTTTTATCCTTTATGAAACAAATAAAGTCAAATTGTATACAACTATTAAAAGTAACACACAACCGCCTTGAATTTGTGCTCATATAGTGCATACAACCAATAAATCATTGTCTACTGTTTTTTTTTAATCGAGTGAATTACATCTCATAATTGAATATTTAGTATCTCTTACCCTATGGCCTTAGGCCAACCATTAACAATACCCTATTATTACCGTTATTGTAAGCAGTGAAAGTGTGAAACTAATAAGTTGGTCAAACAGTACAAATCTGTTATTTCTTTTGAACAAAATTACCAAGTTAAGGCTGTTTTAAACTCAAAAACTCCAGAGTTATATAAAAAACCATTTAGAAAAAGAAAATAAAAAATTACCATCCAGCAAAATGCTGCAAAATATTTACAAGCCTGAAATATAAATTAATAAAATTTCAATTAAATATGACAACTGATCTGAATCTATTGCCATAACCAGTTGAGATATATCAATCAAGTATAAAGCAACATAGTTCCAAGCGTTTAAAAAACCTATAACAGAAAATAAACCTGTTGAGGCAAGAATCATATTGGTAAACATCTGCGGAGGCAGAGCCCGTCCCATCGACTACAGAATAGCCAGCCATGACAAGAAGCTTTCCATCAAGAACCACCACCCCAAATCCAGCTTTCAGTGGACCAGGCATCTGTGGAAGAAGGCAGTGTTTCTGGCCCAAACAATCCAGAACCTCCCAGTGGCTTTCCTTCTCTTCAGCATCGAGAGTTAAGACATAGAGCCATTCCTCTAGCACCCCAGCTAATTTCCGCACAGATATGAATTCTTTGCTTTGGATAAACGACCTCCACCTTTTGCACACACCACCCATAGCTGGGAAATTGGAACGAGGAACAAGTGCAAGGCAATGCTTTGCCACATCATCAGGCAGCCCAGGTAGAACAGGGCTGTCAAGATCATCAACAACCTGAGAACATAAACGAGGATTGCTTTTCCCACAAGTGGGTATATTTTGCTGGACTGGATTGGTGAAACACATATTCGGTTTCGTCACTCTCTTCTTTCCACTCACAAATCCCACCATTGGCTGAATTGAGCAGTTATATAAATCTTGAAATATATAGCTGATTCTTGTCTCATCAACTATATCACCCAGAAAATGTATCAATATATTTAAATGACAGACTTTAAACTAGAGAAATTCATGGTATCCTTCCCCAATAGGAATTCTGCAAGACCAAGGCATAAAAGATGTTGCAGAACGAATCACTTGAGCTGTAAATGCTGAGGATTTTCTGTGTTTCGTCCAGTCTGATTCAAATGCCATGCCAAAAGTTTTTCCCTTAGAATAGTTTCTTCTTGTTCTTCTATGCAATGAATTATTAAAGCCTCCAAAGTTGTTTCTTCCTCCGCACATTGCCCAAATATCTACATAGCATACAACAAATTTATCACTGCCTACTTTTCAAAACAGGAATGCAAAAGTACAGACGTTTATACATAAAATCATTGACTTAAACATGATGGGAATCTCATACCAGTCAAGGCCATAAAAATCAGCAAGTTTTAACCCCCTGTAACTTCCATTTGATTGAAGTACAGGACAACCTGATCATATAAGAAGAAGAAAAGTCAATTCAAATTAGTATCGCTGAAAATTGAGTTAAAGACCCCACGAAGAAAAAAATTGACATTAACAGTTAAGCCTATGGCTGAAATTCTAACATGGACTCAACAAATGCATAAACTTTTTTCAGTAGTCATGATAACTATCTTTTTTCTCTTCTTTGATTTTTATGGAAAAAGAGAATTACTTCACTTTCAGGATGATGAACACAAAGTATCTTTAAAAAAATTACCAAGAATCAAACAGAAAAGCTAAGAGAATTATAAAACTCAAAAAGTCACGACTACCGTTTTCAAAGAACGGGGCCTACAAGGGCCTATTAGCCTGGTCATAAACACCATAATTGCAAACAAACGGTTGAAATTAAAAATTAAAATAAAAAAAGCATTTTCTCCAACTTCCTGTGTTCATATCTATACATCACGTTTCATCACCGCATAAAAAATAAATTAAAAAAAAAAGGGCACTACTTTATTGGAAGTGGTAGGCAAATGAAATTGACCCAATAAACAATCCAAAAAAGGCCTTGTTATATATTCCTCTTTAAACTTCAAAACGCGTAAATTCAAAGGCCACTCGCCGACCCACCTACCAATACAATAACAATATAAAAATAGAAGAGCCTAGAAATATAAAGATCAAAGATTTATACAATTTTTTTTTTCTAAATCATTATTCAGCATAGATGTTAAAACCAAGGTGCAGAACTAAATATTCACAAACAAGTAAAACTCAAGCTATAGGGATTAGTAGATTGTTAACTGGCCACGTAGCTATTTGTTTGTTTTTCCAATTGAAAAGCATGAATAGATCAGATCTAATATCCTCACCTCGAAATTTACAAACAACAGAGAGAGTTTAATAACCAGATCTGAAGTCAATTGCTTAAAGAATGACAAAGTGAAAACTTTAGGAATTAAAAGCTATTAGAACAAGTTTAGTGTATCAAGTAAAGATGGAGGTAGTAAATAAAAACAAATAAAGCGAGAGATAGGAGCTCAACAATTGAAACACAAAGAAAGAGAGAGAGAGAGTGCAGAAAATAGAGAAAACCTTCATGTATTTATATACTCATAAGAGCTAAAACACTAATGAAAGAGCTATTGTACCATATTTGACATTGAAAGCTAGACACAACCACAAAAAAATTTCAAAAAAAGTTCAAATTTTCGATTTAATGTCATGAAAAAATCTATATTTACCGAGACCCCAGTTGACAAAATACCATTTTGCAGAACAAAAAAAAAAACAATGCAAAAAATCACAACCTCAAAAATAAAATCTAGGCATAAGCGAGAAACAAGCAAAACAAATTATAGATTTCTAAAAATGTCATAGTAAGCACTAACATAGGAATCAGAGGAGCAAATGTTGGTGGATCTGAAATCAAAAGTCATGAACTAGTACAATGAAAAGAAACAAAGATTAGAGACAAAAGTAATACCTGAAAAACGAGGATGTTATCAAATTCCAAATCCAAAGAGATTGTTACAGAGCTGGGAAAAACAGAAGAACAATATATATGTGTGTGTATCAGTGTATGAAATATAAGGTGAGGCAATTGTGAATGCAGAGTGGGTGGTTTTATAGGAATATCAAGGAGAGCCAAAACAAGAGGGAAAGATAAAATTGACAGAACCCGACCACGTCAGAGAAATAGAAATATATGTATGAGAGATATTTGCCTTCCTGGTAATAAGGAAAAAGACCAGCACAGCATTATCTTTGTGTATTATTCCCGACATAAAGGAATACTTTTTTTTACTACACAAATTATCTATAAATATTACATTCTGTTTTGTTTTTCTTTTCTAATTATTTTGTGTGTGTCAAAAGTTAGACTGATGGGATAAGGTGAAAATTGCTTACTCAGACAGAAGTGTTCTCTATCCATCCATGTACACGTTTTTGAGCCGCTGGATTTTAGGTCTAGTTTTGGGATTATGACTAAATCCGTGATCACTTTTTGGGATTATGATTCCGTGCGTCCAATCTGTTAGATATTTTTAGAAATATTTTTATAAAAAAAAAAAATTTATAACTTTTTATATTTCTTATAAAAATAGTAATAATTTTTTTAAAAATATTGTATCAACAAATAAAATATTTAGCTTAAGCTATAAATAAAATATGGTAAAATAATGTAAAGTTATTATTCACCATTCATAATCAATTATTGGACAAGTTAAAACTATAACAGATTATATAGTAGATTTATATATGGTAATTATCCATCATTCACCATCAATATTTTTTAGAGGTTAAAATTAAAAAAAAAAAAAAAAAAAAAAAAAAAAAAAAAACTAGTTTTGCTGAATTGGTACATGCGTATGTGAGGGTACTTAGTTCCCTACTCTAGTTCCCTACTCTACTTTTGGGTTGAAAGTTTTGGGTGTGGTAAATTTAGGCACAAGGTGCTCTGTAAAATGAAATTCTTGTTGTCAAATTGAGAAAACAAGACGTGGCTGATCAATCAGATATCACTTCCTCAAAGTCATTTTCTTCCTTTATTTAGGGTAAAAAAACAGTTACGTTGACTTCAAGATAAATTTTTACCAAAATTCTCATTATTTTATTTAAGTAATACTACATACATAAACTACATACATAAACTAAGTAATACTACATACATAAACTATTTTATAAATTATTAATATAGTAAATTTTATGATTTGGTGCATTCTTCCTCTCACAATCACGTGGATTTCATTGTAAATTTAATTTGTGTAAATTTACTTTGAATGTCTTCCTCTCAAATCACATGGAAATACTCTTCTTTAAAAAATAAAAATAAAAAAAGAAGAGGAAATACTAGCATACCATATCATTGTGCTCCAAAACTTCTAATAATTACTTTCAAAGCATATGAAGGTAACAACTGCTAAGAAAAGGAATCTAAATAAGTATAAATTTAAAAAATTTAAATATGACATTTAGCTATATAAAATATCATCTTAATCCCATCAAAGAATAAAATAAAATACAAACAATATTAAGATACATGCCTGTCAATGTTTCAATAATTTATCTCTTTTATGCTCATCCAATTATTATGATCGTGCGTGCATCTCTAATAATATTTATTTGGTTAAATTTTATTTTATATTTTTTAAATTTAGATTATTTGTTACTTGGACTCTAATTTTGTCAATTTTGTATTGTTTATTTATTTATAAATATGATAGAATTTTAATTTATGATGTCTACTCCATAATGATTGTTTTTTGTTATCAAACCAAGACATCAATTAATTTATGATGTAGGTAGAGTTTAAACTTCAAATCTCTTATTTGATGACAAGAGACTTTACTAGTTAAATTGACTATAATTCACGACTTTTTAATTTGTAATTATTGTCAGCTTAACATTTCCTTCCGCTCACATTAAAAATGCAATCGTTAATTCTTTTAAAAAGCAATATTGTAACTATCAAATTAAATACTCTCTCCGTGCCCATCTAGGTCGGGTCCGGCTTGTGTCCAGTGAAAGTTTTCACTGGACACGTTGGATCTTGGACATATGTCCAAATCTTGCCATGTCCAAAGAAAATTTTCACTGGACACAAGTCTTGCCCATCTAGGTCACCCATCTAATCGTTCGAGGTGGTGACTAGAAGGAAGTGCACAATGGCAACAATGGTCAAATATTTTAGGATCAAGAATACAGCACAACGTTCATGAATGTGTGATACGATTTGTGCTTCGAGGGTGAGGTTATGCTAGGTTGTTTGTACTTTTGGGAGAAATAAGGGGTGATCATATGTCAAATGGGTTCGAGTTTGGTGTTAATCCATCAATCGACTTGATCACATTAGCTTTGAAAGCCTTTATAATTAGCTATCGATTATGGGTATGTGGGTTGTCGACCAATCCACCAAGAGAGATTTGGTAGTTGGATCATTCCCGCTAAGTCATCTTGTCGATCGCAGCGTTATGGTGATCTAGTGGCAAAGATCATGTTAATGGTGGCAACGAAAATCGGTATATAACTATATATAAATGCACACACAAATTTGGTATGACAATTTTTTTTTTTTTTTTTTTTTTTTTTACGAGTGAAAATTCTTTATTAACAAAGAAGAGCCAAAAATACAACTAGCTGCCTGCTTCATCCCACACAACAATGGCAAAACACGGGGGACAGCAACCAATTAGAATGTACTGAAAATTTAAAGACAATTTACATCAAATTATAGTTCAATAACATAAAAAATTGAGATCCAATTAGAATCTAATTTAATTTTCACTTTAACATATTATACACTATTTGTGAAAAGTTTACATGACAAGGATGTAAATAAAAACTTTTATACTAGTTCTTATTGAATTTAATTTCTTCAATGTAATTTTAATAGCATGTAATAATTTTTTTTTTTTTTTAAGTAAACTATGTTTTTGGTTCCTATCATATACATCATATTTCAATTTGATTCTTAACCTTTTAATTATGTCAATTTAGTCTTTAATCTTTCAAGTATTGTGTCAATTTAGTTTATATCATTATTTTTTAGATGAAAATTGATAACATGTCTAATAGCCAAAATAAAAAATTAACTTTCATTGATATAACAATTAACTAGAATTTTATTTTGACCATTTATTATGCTAGCCATTTTCATTCAAGATATAACGATAAAAACTAAATTGACACAACACCAAGAGGTTAGAGGAACAAATTGGCGAAATTGAAGAGTTAGGAGTCAAATTAAAATATAATGTAAGAGATAAGGATCAAATATATAGTTTATCCAAAAAGAAATTTAAAAACCATCTATTCAATGAATCAATTTATACTTCATTAATTACAACTTTAAAAAAATCAAAATTAAAATTTAAAATGATAAAAAATTTATCCGAGTGGTAGCCAAATTTACCGTAACCCTTAAAACAGAGCCTTTAACATATAGCTTTGATCAAGTGGGATGATTCATCAAATGTTTCTATCCTCTTTGGATAAAGACACAACGTTCAACTTCACCATCACTCGCATTATCCATACCGTCAAATACATAAAAAAGCAGATTTTCATAGCGAACCATGCATTTTCTGACACTAGGGACTTGCTGAACCAAAAACCGAGAATCTCAATGCCTGGCACCAATAATAGTGCTTGTCAATTGTCATGTACAAGATAAAATCCGGTTTTAGCAATAGCCCACAGAAATTCAAAAGTCTAAGAGAAACCCATATTAATCATTTCATGGGAATCAACAAGAGAAATATCAATTATACTTTTAACTTTCACGTCTGATTTTGATTTTGACAAGTGATTCCGTGGCACTTTTATGGTAATCACACGCCACAAAGAAATATTTGTGGCTTGATTAATTAAACAATAAAGTTCAATGTGAACCACCGGTTGTTTTAGCTAGTGGAAGCCACAGTTTTACTAAATTGTCCTAAACTACAATATCTCATTTCTAGAATTAACGATGATTCCTAAAAAAAATTAATAAAAAAAAACCCCGATGATTCCCGCAACCTGGGACGTTGATTTTATACGTGGCCTCAACAATCAAGATTCGGGATGCATCCTTAGCTAAGACATGTGGATGTGGTGGTGGAACGTGACCCTTCATTATTACTAAAAATAATAACAAGGAAAAGTTAACCACACTTATTGGTTAAAGAAATATTTTATAGAAAAAAGTAATTAATTATTTTGACAATATTTTATATTTTTCATACAAGTTATGTCAAAATTTTTCTAAAATATTTATCAACAATTGTCCTAATAACATTTATTAATATGACCCATAATAATAATGAGAAAGTTAATGTATCCTCTTAGAGTATTTGTTCATAAAATATTTTTCAGAACTTCTTATGGAAAAATAAAAAAGTAAAATATTTTTTACAACTTTTTATATTTCTAATAAAAAAAAAGTATCAAAAATTTCACAAAATTGTTCATTAACAAATGTCTTAAGAGTATTCACATCAATTTGTGTATAATATAAAAAAAAAATGTAAAATTTACATAGTTTTACCTAAAAATGACCTATATTAATTTGTATATAATTGTGTAAATTTACAAGATTGCTATAGTAATTGTGTAAATTTACATTGACACTATTCATTTTGCATTTAATTGTTTATTCTTTTTTTACGTATCTTAAGGATGAAAGAAGAGAGTGAATGATAGTTGTTGTGTGTGAAAAAAAATTAAAAAATTAAGAAAAATTAATATTTTAATAAAATATAATATAAAATAAATAATTTAATGTAAGATATTTTAAAAAGTGAGCGTATAAAATAAACAAAAGAAATAGATTAATAGAAACAAAAAATTTTGCTAAACTAAGGCGAATACTTTTTATTTTTATTTTTTGATAGGCTAAGGCGAATACTCTAAAGTTCTCAACAAAAAAAAAAACAATAATACTCTAATTAGAGTATTACTATTATTATATTATTATTATTTTCTTTTTTTTGGGTAAGAGGAGCTGTGCCTGTGGAAGTGGAACATGACCTCAAACAATGTTCCAAGGACCAACTGGTGTTACAATTATAGTATGTGACATGGCATGGTGATGGCAGAGATGTAATTTCGGCATAGACTTGGGGCAATTTGTTGGATGATGATTGTTGGTGGGGGTTGGTTGACAACTAGACTGGCTTGGGTCAATTGCATGAACTGTGGAGTCGGGTCGAAGTTGACGGCGGATGAGCCCACTGGATTGGGTGGGGCCCACCACGGGTGAATGGACGGTCCGATTGTTTTGACTTGCCGTTATTGAGAGGGTATGGCTGAGCAGCTTTTGGATATTTAATTCCAATTTCGTGGAAAGAGACCTGTGCTTGCTTGGGAAGAGTGTAGAAGAATTAATTGCACTCAATTTCTATAAAATCGATTCAATTAGCAATTTCAAAACCTATGTGAATGTGATTTGGTTGATGGGTCTAGACTGTCTAGTAGACTAGTTTTAGTGTCTATCTTCTCGGACAAAAGGGTTTTTGTCCACAATTCCCTTTGACATCGAGCAATTTGGGATAAGGTTCATGTTCATCGTCTAGTTCTTCTTGAGTCCACGGTTCCCTTGACAACGAAGGGCAAAGTTTGGAATCAATACTCTAAAGCTTTTGGACCCAAGAAAATGTTATGAGTTCACACTTAACCAAGTGTCATCATTTTGATGAATCTAGTATGCTAAATTATTAGACCCAAGACAATTAAATGATCATCAAGATAGGCTCAAGTCACTAAAGAAAGAAGAAGATAAAAATAAATAAAAACCCCTATTTCCTTCACCTTTTTTACTTTGTTTTTGGACTGCAACATTATTTATTCCCCCAAAAAAAAAACTACAACATTAAAAAATGGAAAATGATATTGAAAAAATCTAAATTTGAGGTTATATTCTAACTTTTTTTATCAATTAAAATCCTAAATTTATGAAATCATTTTAATTTGAAGTCGATGTCCATCTTAATTATTTACTTTCGTTATTCTAAATAGTAATAGAGTAAAGAAAGAAAAATCATTAATTAAACTATGTGTTTTACCTAGAACTTGTTCATAATCAATTTGGCAACCAATGAATAGAAAAAGGTAGAGAGGGAAGACTATTTAGAGAGAGAAAAAAAACTTCATTTAAAATGAAAAAATAATTTCCCAAAAATCTAACTTAGCTAAGTGAAACATAAAATTTTATTAATTTATTATTTTCCTTACTATCTAGAATAGTAGAAATGAATGGTGAAGATAAACATAAATCTCAAGCAGTCAAATTGAAACAGTTTTATAACTTTATGATTTTCATGACAAAATTATAAATTTGTAAAATAATTAGAAATGTGGTGTGAACTCTGGACTTTTATACGTAGTTAAATTATTCCTTAAGAATATCATTTCTTTGTTTCTAATAAGCCACATAGTCAAAGGTGAAAGGTATAGCCAGATTTGATAAGCTTTCAACAATGACAATTTTAATATCTGTTTTTTTATAGATAAATTTAAATAGCTGAGTTATATATAAATCAAATATAAAACCTATTTAATAATATGATATTTCTTTTTTATTTCTTAAGGGGAGGTTTTTGCAGTTCAATCTCATCGAGGTGGATTTGTATGTTTTTTTTTTTCGGTAAACTAAGATATAATATTAACTAAGAAACAAGTCTATTACAAAACAAGTTAACATTATCAAAAGCTAACAAATTTTCCACCACAGGCGGTGGGTTACAAAAAACTAAAAATTAAAAGCTTTGCTAAAGCGGATTTGTATGTTTACAAATTGTGTATATTTTATTACCAAAAAAAAAATTGTGTATATTTTGATTAAAAAGAAAGAGAAAAACTATTTAAATACCGGTCGGTGTGGTGAACCTAGAAAAATATTTAAAATTAAAAAATAAATTCCTGTCAAAGCAGTTGCACGCGAAGTGGTAGACAATAATTTCTCACCTACTGGCATTACCTATGCAACACATCACATATCTTTTATACAATGCAACATACACCCTCATGTAGGTACCTGTCTTTCAAAGTCCTAGTCTCACCGGCTGATATATAATTGTCGTTTATATTTATTTATTTATAAACAAATAATTGTCCATTAGACATTGGAAATCTTTGAGGTAAAATAGTAACCATATTCACACTTAGGTTGTTTCTGAACAAATAACTCTATAATTAACCCACATGATTGGTAGCCTGATAGAAAATGACTTCAATTTTCATGCATATTACACGGGTTTAAGCACACCCATTAGCACTTTGTGGGTGTCTTATTCATTTATGCCCTAAGGCGAGTTGGCTGTTGTTATGGTAACACCCAAGCAGTGTAGCCACGTGAGTCGCCCCAACTCATTCTTTATTTACTAAAAAAAAATAGTTCAATAACTTTCAATTGGCTACCAATATCTTTCAAATTCCAATTCTGCTTACCTTGAGTAATTAATTAATCGTCAAGAATATCAACAACCCCAACCACTTTATTTAATCGAAATTCTTTTTAAAAAATTCGAATACCTTGAAAGTTCAAAGTTGAAAAAACATGAAATACCAATAAGTGTTCAATCTTTTTATTAGAGAAGTTATACTTATCTTGCCAAACACTGGCGACACGTATCATCTACTCATTAACAACTCTGATGTATATCTATTTAATAAGTAACAACTTAGATGCCATTGATTTTTGCCTTGTGCGTTGGGATCATCTACCACCATTTTTAGTTTTTATATGAACTTTGTGTTGTCGACTTGCCGTAGTGTATTGAGCATTGACAAAAGTACTTCATATATATATATATATATATATATATTTTTTTTCCCTTTTCTTTTACTCGGTTCAAAAGTCTGATTCTGATGTCTAAATCTATATCCATTGCACTTGGTCCTACCCAATAAGTGGACAAATGCATAATTGAGATCTATATGGTTGAATATCCAGCTTACTTTGTCAATGCTTTGAGCACTTTATCCTCCTCCGGTTTTCCCTAAGAACTACTTCCTCAAATTTCACCCTTTTTTTCCTCTAACAAGTGCCAAATTCTACTCACAATGACCATAAAAATTGTGCTGGTTTTTCAATATAATGTTGGGTATAAAAATGCGATGAAGTTTTTTTTTTTCCTTTTTCCTTTTTGGTCTAATTTTGCTTTCAAGCTCTTTCCTTCAATTTGTATTGAAAGTCTCACTTCATTTGTGATGTACTCATATACCAGCTTTTATCCAATGAATTGGGTACTATATGTACCTGCGAATTATTTTTGGTTTGGAATAAAATCCAGCTTACCAAAAGAGAATCCCAGAAAAACGACAAAACGAATCTGTTATTCGTTAAAAAAAAAAAAAACAAAAAAAAACTGAGCGAAAGTTGAAGATTATCCATTAATTTCATTCAAGGATAGAGATTGAAAATACCTTGCTACAAAGAGTCATCATCCACCACCTAAAGTAATTCAAAAATGTTCCTATTGTCAAAGAGGGTTTGAAACTTCGAATTATTTCTAACATTGATTGCACTATCACAAACAATTATAATTTCTTGATCATGCATCTGTTTGCTTCAAAAGGATATGGAAAGCCGTACAGTCCATTCGATAAGATTAGATAGAGGCATGGAGCCCCATATCATATATTGTCATATATATGTATTTAATTTATGAAAAGATAAATAATAAGTAAGTAAATAAAAAAATGAATTGCTTTCACTTTCTTCACGTCGTTTTTCCAGAAGATAATGCTTAAGTATGTGTATTTTGCTTGGAAATCGCCTACCAGGCGAATATTTTAACTTAGTTATTACTTTTTAGGAGCTGTTTAAATTAATCCTCGTTCAAAACTTATACTGACAAACCATGTTCGAAGATTAGAGTCTACTGGGGCGGTAACTAGTAACTACTACAATCAGCCTATCAGTTACAAGTCTATAGATTCAGTGTTGAAAAGTTCAAGGACCCCAAAATTCTGATCTAGGCGTCATGATAGAGAGAATATAAAAATTATGCTAGCTCGAGCCTTAAATTGGAACCTCACGCAGGACTAGTCTACAAGAGTTGGTCAAAATGTGCATGTATATGGGATTAGGATGCAAAACTATGACTGGGGATTTCACAAAAACAACTTTCAGCTAGCCCAAACGAAGAAGGGGAACCTTGTGAAAAGAATATATGAAGCCACAACTGGCACAATAGAAAAGCTTTCTTTTTTGAGTAGTTCTATAATTAACCATATAAAAAGTCACAACTTTTGTTAAAATTACTCTACATGATAAATATATTTACTAGCTTCATATTACTTTCATATGAACCTATCACTTTTTCTCTATCACTCACAGGCTGTCACATGGACAATTGTGATAAGAGTTGACGTTGTTTATTATTTAGTCTTAGAATTTTGTTTGTTTTTGTCTTTATTTAAACTAGCATGTAACTCATGCAAACGCATGTATTCATTAAAAATTAAACAATTTTTACTATAAAAGTATAAATAATTAGTAAAATTATTAAAAAAAAATAGCATGTAATATATGCATACGTATAGATACATTTAAAATTAAATATAATTTTTATCATAAAAATATAAATAATTATTTTTTTTTTTTAAAGTAAACGTAGTTAGTCACATATTAAATTTCTTACCTAAATTTAATATTACTTATGATCATTTTTTTTTAATTTTTAATAAGATAAAATGTGTGGTGATTTTTGTTGTATGGTGATTTTTATTGATCGAGTATATATATGTGATTGGTTTTTTTTTTTTAAATTTATAATTAATTAATATTAAATTCTTAGTATCTTGCACTTATTAACTCACGTTGCACAAAGATTAAAAAATCTAAATGGATAATTATGGCGTGGTCCTTACATAAATTTAGACACATGACGCAAAATTAGATTCTAATTTCAAATTTTAATTGAACTTTATCTGAGTTTTGCCTATATATATATATATATATATATCACTTAAACCCTTTAAAAAAAAAAATTAAAAAAAAAAAAAAAAAAAAAACCACTTCTATTTGTAGTTTTATTTGAACTTATTTACATTTAAAAGGTATTGCAATGCTCTCTTTTCGGAGTATTTGTTTCAATTTTTGGGATGCATTTGGCTGAGTTGGGCATTGGCTACCGCACATACAATGTACGTGCATGGCTACAATTAATGTCCACGTTTAGTATTTTTTTTTTTTTTGGCCAAAATAATTCGTTCAAGAAGCTTGGCAGTGAATTTCCATGAAAACTTTTGCAACAAACTAGAACTCTAGCTATTTTCCCCGTCTTCTACTTGAAATCAATAGGGGTGTTTGGTACATGCATTTAAAAACATGTATTTTGTTATTTGAAAATATATGTGAAAATACGTGTGGATGAAAAAGTATATGAAAATACGTGTAATCTATATATAAAATAATAGGTGAAGCAGAGAGAAATTCAAATTGCAATTCCAATTAGAATTCTAATTTTGTGCCATTTGTCTCTCAATTCAATTACTCCATAATCTTGAGCCACGTGGGGACCGTAAAATAATATTAATCTAGGTGTCACTAATTAACTCATAAATTCCATATGGATTTACCTTGAAAGAATCTGTAATTTAAGACTCTTTCTCTTCTTTCTCGGCTCTTTGCCTCCTCCCCTTCTTATTTGCACGACTCTTCCTTTCTCCAATTCTTCATGTCCCGGTTCAGTTGCCTCTATCTCTAAAAATCAAAGAGCCACAACTATTAAATGAAAGAAAGAGGTCTTTGTCCTTGAACAAGACCCAAACTCCCATTGAGCTGTTTCTCTTTCTCGGCAACAATGATTAACCTGCACCCAGAGCGAAGTCCGTCAAAAGTTTTTTTTCTAACTCTTCGACTATATCCATTTTAGTACGAAGAAATGGAGTATTATGGTTTCTTAACCTTCAATGCATCAACATTTATGAATCGTTTTAACTTTATTTAGTTTTACTTGATAGATAAAGTTAATGTTGATAATTACTTTAGTTTGAGTGTTGTTGGTTTTGAAATTCAATTTGGATTACAAGAGTCTATTAATTTGTTTCCACCTAATTATTTCTTTATGTAATTTCTTAGCCCACCAAGGAGCTTAAATATAATTGCAATCTTGTGATTTTGTTTTTCTAAAGGTGATACAATGAAGATTGAGGAAGCAAAGAGCACATACTCCTAAGGAAATGTAAGTAAATTCTTTTTCCTTTCTTTTAGTGAATTTTCTTTTTTGAATAATTTTAATATTATTTTTTCTATGATTAATGTTGCATGTTTGTTTTCTATTTGATAACAAGATAGCATTTTTTTTTTTTTTTAATCTTTATTGGCTTGAGAACAAGTTAATATCTTTATTTGATATCTAATTGTGTGGTCTTTTTTTTTCCTCCATTCTTTGATGTTTGCATGTGAAACGATTTCTAGGTTTGTGAGGGTTTGTGAAATTGAAGGGTTTTTATTTTATTTTGTCTTTCAACAAAATATATATATAGTGGTACTTCATGTTGGTGCTTTTGCTCCTAAGATTGGCCTTTTGATTATGTTATAGTGATCTCCTCCGCTATTATTGACCCGTTGCAAGTTGAGAGCACATTTCAACTCTCCATCAACAATGAAGCAAAAGTAGTGTATTCCTAATGGAAGCATCATAGTAATGGTAAATTTTTCCTATATTCTCACAAGTCCTCCCTGTTGAAGAAAGAAAAAAGAAAGAAAGGGGGAGTTCATCAATATCAAATTATGAAGTTAAAGGAGAAAAATAAATTAAGTTGAAACTTGGAAAATGAAAAGTTATGTTACTTAGTCCGAAAATGTTCCACGATCCCACCACAGATACTACATTGCCACCACCATACCATGTGATTTCAACAGAAATCAATCTTCCACCGAAGTAATTCTCATTATGCACCATGCTTCCTGGCAATGGATGCCGCTTTTTAGACTATAAATTTACAAGGTGTAAATTCACGAGGTGTTGGCATGGGAGTCACAAAAACCTGCAGGTAAAATGTAAAATGAGTTTAAATCCTCATATAAACATTTTGTGCATTGTTTACATTGTTTTTAAAGTAAAACTTCCATTATCATTTTTAATAGTATCTCTAATACATTTACATTTTATTGTAGCTATGCGGTATAACAATGTCCAAAGGATACAACTTTCTTGATCAAATATCCTGCTAAGGAGACATGGAGAATTAGAGTGAGAATATGCGTGGAAAGAATGAATAAGAGAAGTGGAAATAACTTCATCTTGACATGATCTTTATCGATGAAAAGGTTATCATACTTGACAACAATAAAATGTTTGAATCTTTCAACTATTAGTTGTATTTGTAATATAATATATAAACTAACTTTTGACTTCCATTTCCTTTTTTAGTAAAAGCTTAATGCATGCAATTGTAAGAAAGAATGTGTTTCAGAAATTTAGTACCATCCTACGTGAATGAGGAACCTTTATCACTTCAAACTTTAAAGTAATCGTGACAAATAAAGGTTAAAGACTGGTTTCAAATGACCTGAACATCATTTTCCTCTTAACAACTTTTGGTTAAGGAGTGCAATGAAGAAAGTGAACTCATACCTATGCATGCCTTTGAATTTGCAACATATGATTGTATCAACAATCATTTGAATGACAATTCTTACCTAACAGGTAAATTATGTTTTACTTCACCTCTTCCCCATTTTAATTAATCAAAATTCATCCTTCAAACATTATTTTTTACGTGTACAAACTTGCGTCTGATTGGCAAACTTATCTGTTGGACCCGTTGAACAAGTTCACTTTCACAACGGCTCTACAAATATAAGAAATCTCCAAATTCTACTACCTGAGTAATGAACATTTCATTTTACTCCCATTTACCTCAAAATAATTCTTTTGTTTCTTCATGTGACTCAAATGCTATTCTGACAAAATTAAATGATAAAAGAAATATATGAATGTCTCTGAACCCATGCACTTTTATTTCTATTCATCTTCCTTCCAACACTTTGAGCCCACCACCCTATTTATATGAAAAACTATCCTTTTTTAATATTTGAACTATAAATATCTACTTGAAAAGTACTTCTATCTCAATTTGAACACTAATGACCAAATTGGACTTTTGAACCTGGGTCACAATGATTTATGGTTATAGAGTTCAACTCTATTATAATTAATCGAATATAAATGTTAAGTTTTATTTCAAAACATTCAATAATTATTATTAATTTTATAGTATGGATGGGAAGCCGGGTTGGGTTAAGACCTTCCGCCTTGCACACAATTTGTTAAGTTGACTAGGTACCATTTCTAAATGGAGTTTAGAGAGGGTTGCACTTAATATAATTCTATTTAAAAATTGAACATGAGATGCACATTGCACCCATCATAAAAGTTATACTTGAATTTCAAATTGCATATTTTGAAATCTTTCAAACTATTTAATGGAGATGGTTTCAAAATATTGGACTCATTGCTACAATAGGTATTGGTTATGGCATGTGATTTTGGCAACCTGCCTGAAACCATGCTATTAAGTATCAAAAAAAATTATTTAACAATGTTCCCAATTCCTTTATGTGATCACTTATTCAACACGTTTATCCATTATGAGTTTACTATGGTTCTATTATTCAATTAAATTTGTTTGTTTGAAGTAACTTCTTTCTCCTTTTAGGCTTCCTATGTGTTCCCTTTTACTTTACATGGTTGTGTAAATATAGAGGTGAATTGCTTATTCAAGTTTTCCACTCTTTCAATTATTAACACTAAGATTGTTTTTAACTATTGTATTTAATCATGAATGGTAGCAAATCTCACATTTTAATGTCTTTTGAATGCTATAATGTTTTAGGGACAAAGAGCTAAAAATATCATTGTGGGATGAAAGTGCTGAAACAATTATTCGAAAATTACTTCAAAGAAGATGAAGGTCCTTATATAATTATTGTTACTTCAACAATCTGTTTAAAGCATTCCAAGGTATGAAAGATAGGTAGTATATGTATATATAACACTTTTTATATAATAATAAAAAAATGTGTATAACAAATTCTTCAATGTGTTTTATGGTTTTTTTAATAAGGCAAACTGAATCTTAACACCACAAGTGCAACTAAAGTTTACGTCAATTTGGACATTACGAGGTTTCTAGCTCATTGACAGTTCATAAACATTTACTTTACTAATTCTCTATGATGGATTATGAATGGATTTTTAATTAAAAATTTTATCTCTTCCTTTCTTATATATAAAGTTGTTGAGGATGAATACGATAATGTTGTTCGATCTATTCCAAAGACATGACAAAAACCCAAATCTGAATCATAATTGATATTGCAAACTCGATGTCATTGGCAGTGTTAAAAAGTTCAAGGAATGGGTGGAAGAAGTCAAGGTTTTCTTTATCTTGAAATATTTCAAATCTAAATCTTTATTATTCAATCAAAACTAACTAGAATGACTAATTTTGTAGGAAAGATTTTTTACCTAGCTATGCGGATATTGTAAACATAGAAACAGAATTAGGTGGAATTATATCTCATGTCAACTTTGAGTTGGTAAAACAACAAAATAATATGTTTTGGTGCAATAGTTGCAAAAATCTCGCCTTCCTATGCCTAGGTGACTAAATTCTACATTGTTTATACTATATAACTGTTCAAATGATTGCATAGGAAAACAAAATGAAGCACACTTTCTAACTTCTCTCATTATTATATACATTTAAAACTACAAATCCAAGTGAAGGATCATAATAGAAAAGCTTTGTTCTTTTTGATAAAGATGCTAAAAATAATTCAAAAAACTGCTATGGAACTTTCTTCAAAAGTATCTAATCTAAATTCTTAACCACTTCCAAATTTATGCTTAAACATAATGTTTTTATTATACTAACAATTTATGGGCCTTACATCATGTTGTGCGAATCAAGAGCCAATAAAAGTACCTCAAGAAATTCAAAGCTTGCTTGGAAAATCTTATACATTCCAAATAAAAGTTGATGATTACAATGTCAAAGAGGGATGGGAAGTTTACACTGTTGTCACAAGTGTCTTTAAATATGAGTCTAACAAACACTTTGTTTGTTTTTGACAACATTATTTAAACCATTAGAAACACTGTAACCATGACCAAACTATTGCAAACAATTCTATTGCAACTTCATATTAAATTACTTACAAGCCAGGTGAAGGTGGCCACCGAGCATTGCTTGAAGGGACAAAAAAGATCAAAAGTAGGAAAAAAAAGAAAGCCATGAATAGGGGAAGAAAGAAGAATGAAAGGAAGCTATAATGTGGAGAGAGTAGGATGATTGTGATTGTGCATGAAATGTGAGAAAATGAGAGACATAACTTCCAGAATTGAGACAAGGTGTACATGAAAGAAGAGTATGGCATTAATTTTTTTAATATAAATAACAGATTAGTGGGTCCCTCTAAGAGAGGTACAAGCAAATGACTCATGAGGAAATTGATTATTATTAGGACTCAAAACCAATCAAATTGCTCACAATTAAAAGAAACCCTAAAGCTCTAGAGCTCGCACAATAATAGACTTGGTAATAATAAGTACATTTTTAATAAGTAGTAAATGTATGAACCATTTCTCAAAACGAATTTTTTTGTTCTTTTCTTTCTAAAACTACTTTCTTTCATGCTCTTAATGAAAAGAACAACATGTTATCTTTGTTTGCATGGTTGGAAACCTACGAAAAGAAGTTGCAATGAAATGCATAAGTATTGGTAGTAGATTTTGAGAGTACGTGTAGTTCTCAATGAAACGCAATCTTAGTACATTTTCGTAGTATTGGTAGTAGAGAGACTTGAGATTGGGAGTAGAGAGAACATAGACTTTTGAGATTGAGAGTGAGATTTTGATTTAATATTGAGAAGTGAAAACAGATCTAAGATGGGATTGAACTCCTTGAAGACTTAGGTTTGTGTGTGGATTCGAATGGAACAAATGTTTGAGATGGGATTTCCTTTCGATCTTAGCATTCTGAGCTTCTGTCTTCTGGTGATTTGATCTTTGCTTTTGCTGATTTGATTTTTGCTTTTGCAAACTCAAAAAAACGAGCTCACCTCAAGAACCGAGAGATATATATCTTTTTTTTTCCCTTTACTCTTAAACTTTCGGTTTGGGTTATACGGATTTTCAAACCCTTAACCCACTTTGTCCAAACAAAATATTCAGGTTTACTAAGAAAACAAACCAAATCCAACTTCGAGGCTTCGGGTCAACCCACTTGGTCTAAGGGTTCATTGGGCCTTAAAACAAGGCCACCTCCCCATCGAAGCAAATTAAATTAATAAGATAAATTAAAGTCACAATATTGTTAACAACATATTTCATAATTACCTTATTTATATGATAAGTTATTAACGGTAGTCAAGAAAGTAATGTTATTGTCCTAACGATGACTCCAAAAATCAATAACAGTTTACTAACTTAATAATTGTAAAAAATGTTTATAGTGTAACATTGCTCTAATTTAATAAGAAAATTTTAATGATTCTTTTCTTTTTCGTGTCATAAAAGAAGAAAAATTATTGAATACATTGGGAGTATCATAAAAACGTATTACTAAGTTTTGTGAATGAAATTTTCTGGTTAATAATATGAATTTAAACTTAACTGAGCATTTTAAACATAAATAAACTCATGATTAATAATATATCCATTCTCGAAAATAGCACGGGTTACATACTAGTATTGTTTAAAAACTGAAAACATGTGTTTGAGTTGCCATACTAAACAGGGCCTAAATGCCTTTAAGCATAATTCTCAAAAAAGAAGAAGGTATTATTGTGATTTTGAATGAAAATTATGTTTTGTTGGTGGAAAATTGGAGTTTTGACTTAGGAATTTCATGGCTGATTGGCATATTAGGTAGCCAAATTGGTACAATAGGAATTGGATAAAGTGTTGATCGTGACTTTTACTCTAGTTTTTCGATCTTGATTTTTTTTTTTTTTTTTTTTACACTTTTAAGGGAGAACTGCATTCCCCCCCCCCCTTCTGTTTTTTAGCATTGGCTTTTCATCTAATTCGGTTGACCCTATAAGAGAATTAGGCTCTTTGATTATCACTATTTACTTTATAAAACCAAACATTTAGTTTAAAACTTTAAATAATTACAGATTTCCTTCTCAAAAAAAAAAAAAAAATAATAATTAAAGATTCCTAATTATCTTATTCAATTTAGCATATGCATATAGCAGCGGCGGCGCACGTTCGATTCGGGGTGTTCCCAAGAATACCCTGACCTAAAAAAAAAATTATATATAATAATTTAAATTTTTTTTATTTGTTTACCCTTTAAAAAAAAAATAGGAACACCCTCAAAAAAATTAGGAACACCCTAAAAAAAAAAATTATTTGTTCTACTTTCAAGGAAAAAAAAAAAGCCCAAACAAAATTTTTTGAACTAAAATCTGAAGAAAAAAAAAAAAAAAAAGTAATAGCAAGCCCACAAAAAAGCCCAACATCAATCCTAAACAATAGATGGTAAAGCAAACCCAATCTAAAAAAAAAAAAAAAAAAAAAACCCAATATACGCGTCACGATTCATCAAGTAAAGTAAAAACTAAAATCATAAACAAACTTAACCTAAAGAAAACAACCTCATCAGTCATCAACGACAATGACCAATGGATGGTGCCTCCGCCTCAAACTTGAGCAACGTTGTAACAACTAACAAAGCACAACTCGAACTCCAAAGCACATTGGGCATTAGAGATCGGTCACGCTTCGCTTGGCCTTGATTCCTTCCTTGCCTCGACGTGCTACCCAACAAAGGTGCCGCCCCTTAGGCCTCCTTGCTCCCTCAAGGTATTTCATCTTCACACTTCTCTCTTTTTTTCTCTCTTACATCTTTGGGTTAATGGGTTTGAGACTCTCTGTCTCTGTCTATGTTTGTCTCTCTCTCTTTATTTGAAGAATGAAATAGTGAAATGAGAGTTGAGAGTTAAGACTCTCTCTCTTTTTATCCGATTCTCTCTCTTTCTCTTTGAAGTTTGAAGTTTGGGTTAATTGGCTTAGTTTTACTTTATAACTTTATTAATATTTGCCCCTGTTTTGACTTTATCCATCAATGTTGGTGTTGGTGAGTTACTGAGTTTGTCTTTTAGTGTATTGTGATTTGTGATTGTGAATTTATCTGATTGGCTCTTGTGATTGGGGGCCATAGGGCTTGTCCGACTATCTGTTGAGTGGGGGGTGGATGGGGGCATGGGGCCGGGGTGGGATATTTGAATTGAGGGAAGTAAAAGCATGCTCGATTAGCCTAACTTACCAATAAAAGACAAAATTAAATTATGTTAGGACTTAGGCACTAGGTAGGCGGTGGGTTGGCCGTGGATAATACACATGGGGTGTGTGCTAGTGCATAGTGCGGTGTGTGTTAATAGTTAGTAAAGAAAAATAATGAAGCAACTAATAAACAATAATTAATAATTTAATTAATCAATACATTATAAAAGACAAACAAATTAAATTATGATAGGCTAAAGAACAATTAATAATTTTATAGTTAATGAAACAATAATATAACAAATTATAGTTTATAAAAAACAAACAAATTAATGAAACAATTAAACAACAAATTTTAGATTGTGTAATTTATACTTCTTAAGGAAAACCCCGAGAAAAATTCTTGGAGCCGCCACTATATACATATGTGTCTAAGTGTCTGTTGAGGGCCATTTGTGGAAGCCCAGCAGATTTAAAAGCCCAATAATGAGGGCCATAAAGAATTGACAAGATAAATAGCAAAGAACCCATTAGGCCCAAGCGGCAGGAATAATGGATCATATGCCCAACAAATGAATAAATGGGTCTTGAGAAGGCAAGCGGGCTCAAAGAAGCCAGGAAAGAAAGAAGTAGCATCCCATGGGCGGAGTATGAGATAGAAAAGTGAGAAAGGGCCGCCGCACTCCCAAGGCAATTGTAAACTAAGAGAGTAAGGAGTTTATGGCAGGCCCATGAACTCCAAAGATAAGGATAAGGTTATTGGGCCGAGGAAGTCCAATGAAGTTAGTAAAAAGCCCATGGGAGTGTGGAATTAGCAAACGGGCCTAGGAAGCCCAGGGAAAGCAATCGGACCACGGATGTCCAAAGGAAAAGCCCAAAGGGACATAGGAGCCCATGAGTAAAAGCAAAACAGTGCCCACAATAGGCCACCGAGAAAAGGGATAAACGGCTGGCCCAAAAGGAGGTCCAACAGGATTAAGTTATTATGGCAAGAATAACAGTTCAATGTGGCGGGCAAGAAAGAAAATCAAAAGTGGGCCAAGGAAATGCGAAGCCCATTATCATATGAGGCCCAGCTCTCCCGAATGGAGTGAAAAACCAAAGGAAAGCCCACATGAAAGGCCAGGAAAACGCAGACGGAGAGTCTCCAAGTCACGGCAGATGCATGAGCAGCAGGCAGACTCTTGGACAAATTTGAAAGGGAAGCACGCGCAAGGCCCAGGCACCACCAAATGCTGTACCCAACCAATATAGGACATGGTGGGGCCATGAGCCAAAGGTGAGAGGTAAAGGGGGTGTGGTTTGGTGGTGGGGGAGGGGAAAAGATCTATTTACGGCTCCTGCCCAAGTCTCTTTCGGGAGGTACGTCTGGCTGGGATGACAAACCACCCAAAAGAGGTAAGTTTGAGGGGGAACCGTTGGTGCATGCTCTGAGAGTAGAGAGGGAAAACATTTATACCGTGGCGGGAAAGAAATGCTACAACAAGGGGAGAACTGAAACCTACCTCTATCCGGGCAAAGGTGAGTGGCACACACCTCCGGTGGTCGGCAAGTATGCCTAGACCAGACAGAGGCGGTTAAGGGGCAAAACGGTAAAACCATGGTCACGACAGGCACTATAAAAAGGCTCTTGCCGTGCCTTGTAGAGGGGGATCGAAAACAGAGCATATTTTGGAGAGTAAAAGGAAAAAAAAGAGCAAGAAGAAAAGAAAAAGATAAGAAAGAAAACAGAAAAGAAAAGAAAAGAAAACTAAGAAAAATGAGAGTTGGTTCAATAGGGCATGCACCCATAGATCGATTTCTCTCTCTCCCCCTTCAAATCTTACCTTCTTCTAAAACGCAAACAAGAATTTTTTCTTTTGGGCAACAACCATTCAGGGCCGACTCCCTCAAAACCTTTAATCTCCACGGGATCCTTTTCCTAGGGAGGTTATTTGCATTGAGAAGAGGCGTTTTCTCCTCTTTGGCTTTGCCTTTGCAGCAGACTAAGCCTAAAACTTAATTTATGACCATTTAAATTAGCCAAGTATTATTTTCTTCATTCTTCTCTGTGATTGATATCATTATGACTGTAATCATGCTTTATTAGCGAGGAATACATAGCCGCTTATTTAAATAAGTCAAAATACTCTGTTTAGTTATTATTATATTTGCCTATCGTAACTCGTCTGCAGCAGAGCTCCGCTTGCCGTAATTAAATGCCTGCATTAGCTCGCTTGCCGTAAACTTGTTCCCCGCAGACAAGGCATAAGTTTGTGCACAAACCAGCCCAAGTTGAGTTACAATTGGACCGCCCCCAACTCCCTTACTCAGAAATACTAGGGCCCATCACCGCAGGAGGCAGCCCAACCCATTACCGCAGGAGGCAGCCCAACATACCATATCACACAGAAAAGGCCCCTATAGTGTCTAACACTCCCCATTCTCTATTAGACCAATACAAATTAAAGGACCATTTTGACCAATCCAAAGCAACCAAATTTGATTCCAACTCATGTCCATTTTAAAGACCATTTCTCAATTAATAAAAATCAACATTTCTATATGTCTTGATAAAAATTTTCATGTTTCATCTGCAAAATGACAAATTTGCCCGTGATGACCTAATTTGATATGATTTTGTCCTAGGTTAACTTGTGGGCTTCTTCGCTCTCCAACCGCTGTGGAATTATGGGCCAATTCTCCCATCAATAAACCCAGGTGTTTAAAGGCCCAACTTCATTTCTAGGCCACCATGTGCCACTTGACCGCAAACATCCCCTACAATACCCTTCACTAATATTCTTAAAATATCAAATTCTCCATTTATTTTTAGGACAAATTATAATTTTCTCACCTATGGTTTGACCAAAATTTAAGTTACTTATATGTGGTTTGAAATTTGATACTTTACTCACTTGAGGTTTAACTGAAATTTAAATTTCCTACCTGTTGTTTAAAATCTCATGATAAAAGTGTTTCGCTATATCCATTTTGATCTATTTTGATACTGTATTTTGATATTTTTTGTGTTTTTGGAGAAGAGAGACATAAAAGAGGAGTAAAATTACATATTTAGCCATGTTTTTAACAGAGTTATGTTATGAAACTCTAACTAAGCTAATCTCATGTAGGTAAAGTATCAAATTTCAAACTACAGGTAGACAATTTAAATTTAAGCCAAACCACAAGAGGGTAAGTAGGAGTTTGCCTTTTTTTTTTTTTATTAGGGTTAAATTGCTGTGTGGTTGGTAAGAAGATGATGGAAAATGGTTTTTTTTTTTTAGCATAATTTTTGAAATTATTTTGTTAGTAAGCATGTTTTTAAGGAAACTAGCATCTCAAGCCTTAGAGGCTTGAGTTTCATGATGAACTCAAGTCTTAAAGAAACGAGTTCTATGTGTTGGCAACACTAATGTGGAATTATAATCCACATGGAACTCAAGCCTTAGAGGCTCGAGTTCCGTAAAGGTGCTGCCATACTTTTGTTTCATTCTTCTCTTTTTTCTTCCTTCTTTTGCTTTATTCTTCTCAAGCAACCATCAACACCCACGCCCGTAAGATCGAAGGCCGAGGTTTCTAAGAAGATCAAAGGTAGCGGTTCTTAGGGTTTTTAAGAAGAACGAAGGCAGTGGCTGGGGTGAAGAACGAAGGCGGAATGACGGCGGCTAGGGTGAAGAACGAAGGTAATGGTTCTTGGGGTTTCTAAGAAGAACGAAGGCAAGGTCGGGTGAGAGGCTCACAGAGAAGGAAAATTTGTTGGTTTTGGTTTTGCTAGTGTGAGGAACTTGAGTTCCATGTGGGTTTTTCTTCCACATCAGCTTAGAACTCGAGTATTTGAGACTCAAGTTTCTTTATTGAACTAGAGCCTCTAAGGCTCGAGATGCTAGTTTGCTAAAATGTTTCAAAAACCTACCAACTAACGAAATAGTTGTTAAAATTATGTTAAATGGCAAATTTCCCCTAGAAAATGAGTTCATATTCCCCTTATTTTATAGTAGATTATTTTCCTTAATTTGTATGGCTTGTGAGAAAATGATTGAAAATGAATGAGAGAGAGAGAGAGAGAGAGAGAGAGAGAGATTCCTAAAAACATGAAACTTGATTAATCCCCGACTACCCACATGATAATTGTTTACAAGTGGTTACATATAACTAGGCCTCATCCACTTGGTCGGGCTAGTTCGGTTTGGGCCTGAACTTAACTTGACCCGATTGGGTCGGGTGGTTGAATCTTGGACTCGTATTTGACCAAATAGTCGGGTTAGACTCAATGTTTTGGGTCATCAGCTGGATAGGTCGAAGTTGTCGGTTTGGTGGGTTTGGGCCACATAATGGGCCAATTTTCTAGACTTCATTGAAATTTATTTTAGTTTAATTTTTTCGCCTTTTTAGCCCAAATTAAGGAGTTTAGCAGTTTTATAAATTACTTGGATGTCATATATTTTGAATTTTCCATATAAAACAGATTGGGCCTCCCTTTTACTTTTTTTTTTTTTTTTTTTTTTTTTTTTAATAAATGGGCCTTCAAGCTAAACTTATATCAAGCAACTACACTACTAATAAATCCATTGGGCCTCTAGGACATAAACATCCTGGACAAAATAACTCAACACAACACATAAAATAAGCTTATTTTTACCACATGTGATCTATTAAGCATTCATACATTGACTACAAAAAATAAACACAACAAAATAGATTGTAAAACCTGGAAAAAATAGCACATCACAACTAACAACACACACAAAATCCAATTTTCACCACCTTTGAAGTGTGACCTTTTAAACAGCCACACATTGACTACCAAAAAATAAAGACAACAAAATAGAATGTATAACCTGGACAAAATAGCAAAACACAACAACACACAAACATGTCTATTTTTACCACCTGTGATCTGTTAAACATCCACACAATACAAGCACTTGGGCAATAAGCTAGTAGTTCAATACAATATGTCATATATATTCAAGAAAACCGAGAGGCATAAAAGCCAATCTTAACACTTATGTTAAACCCGCCAACTACACAAGTTATATTTTCAGTAGCAAATAAGTCAACCACAAAAAGCACAAGCAATGATATAAGAGTATATTGCAATATTTTCATCTATATGTATAAATGGATATATACTTAGTAAGCCATAGAGGCAGAGAAGACAATTAGATTACTGCAAGTTTTTAAGGCAAGAAACCATAAAAGACAATAAGCTTGCTAGCTATACAATGCTCCCAGCAATATAATTAGATACAATTATGAAATACCACAGGTATTTCCAAAAAATAGCTTTTCCAAAGTATTGAATGACAAATACTTTATAGTTAATAAGTCTATAACTTATAGAAAATAAAACCTATGGACTAAAATTTCTTTTATATAAGCATTAAGAGTTGAGTATTGTTCATTCTCAAAAAAAAAAAAAAAAAAAGTTGAGTATTGTTAGAAAAGTAATATCCAAAAGAGCTTTCAAAATGTTCCCAAAAGGCTACCTCCTTTACAAAATAAATGATTCCTCCTACAATAGACAAAAATATTTAACAAATAATACATTAGTACCAAATACAATACCAACTAGAAAGGATAACAAGTTTATAACAATGAGGGGCTAAATGCAGTAATATACCAAGTTAATTACTAATCATCAATACTAATTAAGGGTCATTTGCCAAAGCTAGAACCCTTACTTGAGCTGGTACTTGCTATTGCACTTATGTTGATTGTTAATTAAAACTAGAAAAGAAAAGGAAATAAATACAATAGATTAAATTTTGTTTGAATACATGAGACATTCAACAAGAATTAATAGACAATAAATTTCAGAATTTAAACATATTACCTAAATCATGAAATTCCTCCTCCAACGCCTCTACCTCATCCCTTGATTGGTGATGAGAAATCAGAATTGTGACTTGAAGCCAATTTTGTGCACATACAAGGTTTTGAGAGGAGAGAGAGAACTTCGAAATGGATCAACAATGCGACTTCCTATGTCTTTGAATGTTGACTCAAATGCAACAAGAGAAATTGGTATAGCCAAGACATCCTTAGCCACTTTGGGCAACACTTGGTACCTATTAGAATTGTCCTTCCATGACCCTAATACCTCAAAATTCACATGCTTTCTACCATCACAATTTTTAGCCAGATACTTTTCAACCTCATTACTACAACCTACAGATTGCTCGACTTCCAAGAAACGCTTATATCAAGAGTGAACCATCACATATGGATCACTAGCATCACCTTCCCCATTGCATTCCCATAAATTTCATAAAAAGAAAACTTCAAAAACCTTTATTTTATCATGGATCAAGAACCACAACCACATACAAAAGATGATAAATTTTATCACTTTCCCCCCAATACTTCTTAAATTTAATTTGCATGTTTGTGGCATTGTTTTTCAATAGGTTGTTTTGGGATTTAACTAAATGAGAAATACTCTCCTAAATAAGAAATACCTCATCAAAGAAGGCATTTGAATTAACATACAAAGAACTGGAGAACTTCTTTGTTGCATTGTAAAAAAGCCTCACGAAAGTCACAAATGCCCTACAATTTGGGAAATCACTCATATAGGGAGATCCTAAACCGCCACTATTTTCCTTGGTCTTGAAGTATGACGAATAACCATCATTTTCGTAGTCCATTCTAAGGAACACTTTCTCAAAATTTTCAACAGTTTCTAACATGAGGTAGGTTGAATTCCACCTAGTAGGTACATCTAGACAAAGAAGACTCTTGGACTCCATACCTAATCTCTCCATAAAACTCCTAAAAGTTTGATTTCTATTGGGTGAGGACTTCACGTACCTCACAGCCTTCACGCTCCTTAGGATATGGGCACAACACTTCATGTGCAAGAACTCATTTTCTAAAACTGTTCCATTCTAATCTTTCGAACTCTTTTGCAAAAATTTAATTGTGGTTAAATTTGAGCTAGCATTATCCACTGTCAAAGTGAATATGCCATCAATACCCCACTTATGCAAAGACATCTTAATCTTTCCACCTATAGTCTCTCCCTTGTGGTCTTCAACTTGACAAAAATTTAAAATTCTCTTATGCAACTTCCAAGCATCATCAATAAAATGATATATGAGACACATAGAATTCAAATTTTGAATAGAATTCCATGTGTTCGTAGTAAGACACACCCTACAACCCTTCAAGTATTTCCTTAGTTTCTGTTTGTCACTATTATAAATGCCAATCACATCTCTAGCCATAGTTTGATGAGATGGAATATCCTTTAGATGGAGCTTAAGTTGCAAGGTAGTTATATATTTCTTAAACCCATATCCCTTAACGCACCTAAAAGGCAACTTATCAATTATAATCATTTTAGCAAGTGCCTTTCTAGAAGCCTCAACATCAATTTGACGAGACAATGAATATGATATGTGCATTTGAAACATATAAAAATAAATAAATGTTAGAGTTATCTTTTTGTGATTTGTAGGTGGTCATTAATATTGTGCGTGGGCGTTAGTCGGCCTAGGCTAAGATTGGGCCGATGTCTAGAGGCTTAAGGCCCAATGGATGGTGTAGAAGAGGCCTAAATAGGTCCACAACATCAATAATCATGTTAAAAAGCGTCTACTCACCCGCACTATCCCTCCCAAGGAGATCTGGTTGGTGGAACTCGACCGAGGAGATATAATGTCTTGGGGAAGTTCACCATCCGAGCACAGACCTTAATGCATGACACAAGTTACTAAGAAATTTCCATAGTGATAGGCTAAGAATGTATTGACTCCTTGTGATAAATTAACCAATTAATTAGCCAAATGAATTAATTAAGTTAATTAACATGCAATATGCGTGGTAGCACAAACAAATCACCAACTATGTAAATATGTAGCAGAAAATAAAGTTGACACGGTGATTTGCAAATGGGGAAAACTTACACGGCAAAAATCCGACCGTGTGATTTTAAGGTCACCACTCTTGAGAATTCACTATTATCACAACAAGCGATTACAAGTAAAGGAATCTCAAGATCTTATACCAACCTACGCTTAAACCCTTACTCCAATACCCAATTGGATTTGTTCTGTAGTGATAATCTCTCCTTTCAATGCACGGCTTCCAGTACGTGACTAACCAATTCAATGCACGGATCCCAAGACGCGGGCTTACACACCAATTTGAGAAGGATGTTGGCTGCAAAGTTCTTCAATTCATCACATGATGAAGATCACGAAACTCCTTGGTTACCAAACCCTATGGTGTACAAACACAGTAGCTTTTTGAAGATAAAGATGAACTAGGGCATATGTCTCCGGTTCACAATATACTTGTGAAAAACTTTGCATTTAAGTGCATTAGTCAGACGGCCCTTAAAATAATCATTATATATGTTTAGGGTTGTGAGAAAAGAAAGCTCAAACATTTATACACAGTTTGAGTGAAATCGGATCTGAAAAACTAATTTTCTTAAACCTCGATAGATAGCTTATCTCACAAGAAGTCAGTGGGGTATCGGACTTAAATATCTTGTTAAACCTCGATAGATACAACCTGTTGAGTTTTAAAATCTAGCACTTCTTCACTTGATTCTTGGACAGACTTACATGGTCTTAACATTTGAACTTAAAACTTTGTTCCTTGAAACATTAAACACGTCCTAGATCTACCCAATTACAAGTAAAGTGCGTTTTGTCAAAGGATTAGCCAATTCTATAATGACATATGTTCCTAACATGAATCACATATGTCCTAACACATAATGACAATGTTAAGAGGGCCCCATCTCCCGATTATATATTTGATATGTTGAAATAGTGAACTAGACTTAAATTCCTATTACGATTCTAAGAGGCAGTGGGAATCATGCAAAGGTGGAGGATTCTCATCATTACTAATCCACCGACTCAAGAGTATAAAAGGGGCAAGATTGGAGAAATCAAGGGTTGGACATTTTTGGGGAGGGAAAACAGGAGAGAGGGGAGTTTTGGGGAATTAGGGAAACATAGAATCTCATTCAGTCGTTGCATGGACTTTTAGCAACCAAAGATCACATCGGGTAGCTTGAAAAATGAGTCTTTATAGGTTATAGACCAGCTCCACCATCGATCCTCTAGCTCTTTCCCTTTTGGGATCTCTCATTGTAAGCTATTCCCTACTTTCACATACAAATTAGTTGTGGTATTTGTCCAAAGCAAGTGTAGCAGATTTGGTCCTCCACATGATTGATAGCACACTAATTTATAAATAGTAATTAGTAAAAATTTTATGTTAACGAGTGTCCTTAGGACATTTGGTAATATACCATTTTAAGAAAATTTTGATACTACTTTCTTAAGAAATATAAAAAGATGTCAAAAAAGTTAATTATTTTTTCTTTACCCATAAAAAATTTATATAAATATTTGCTAAACCAATGTTCTTATTAGGGCATTTCCTAACTTTTCCCCTAGTAAAATTTGCACTATTCTATTTCTAGCATCACTCCCAGTCCTATGCCTGTTACATTGCAGTCCCTAATGAAGCCTACCTTAACCGCTTGGGCCTTGTCCTTAAATCGTTTCATTTCCTTCCGCAATTTATCCTTTGTAGTTGATTGGGCCTAGGCATTTTTTGTTTTTGTTTTTTTGCTTGACATAAACTGGTCGGTCTTTTAAATTCATTGGGCCTTTTCCAAACAAGTTTAAAGCAACAGTTGGATTCCGATATTACAAAAGAGAGTCTAGACTCTAGAGTCTCTCAAGACACTGCCGGTGAGCGGTTATCTTTCCCTCCAATAGGTAAACTTTTTTTTTTTTTTCAATTGCTGCCGTGGCATCCTCATCAATTAATTTTCCATTTTCCATTTCCATTTATAATCTATATATATATATATAAAAAACCGAAGCCTTTATAATTTAAAAACATTATAACACCTCAAAACCCTAGCAACCTTACCCTCAAAACCCTAGCCACCTTACCCCTCTCTCAAATTAATAAATATAAAGCCACGTTTCTAAACTTTCCCTCTCCAAACGTAAATATCAAATTCAACCCCTTTAATTTCTCTTTATATTTTTGAGGCTTCTATTTATAGTGAGTTATGCTGATTTTGTTTTGTGTGTGTGTGTGTATAGATGGTCATAATACTCTAATTTCAAGAAAGTTTGTGTTTTCGTTAATTGAAGGCCTTAGAGAAATAAGTATTGCAACAAAGAATACAAAAGACAATTTCATTGACAGTGAAAAGTAATTACTTTGTCTCATATTTTTGTTTTTTGAATTGATTTTGTGTGCTTTTTAGACTCTTTTGGATCAATTTTGTTAATTAGGTGTTTTTTTTTTTTTTTTTTTTTTTTTTTTTTTTAGGGTCCAATTGGGAAAGGTTCTTTCAAAGGGTTACGACTATCCAACTTGGTATCTCGATACTAATAGTGGGGATAAGTGCTATAAATTACTAATCCTTTTAAGTGTATAATCTGCTTTTAAAATTATCTATAATATTTTGTCATCCGAAAATTTTATCTCTTTAATTTTATTATATTGTGTTTCTTAAGCTACAGACAGATTTTCTTTGTTTCTTATTTTCAATAATAAATCATTTTATTGCAATACCGGTAATTGTTTGAGAAATCCAATATTTTCATATCTCTATAGAATAGAGAATAGTAGAAGCCAATTTTATTACAACTACTTAAATTGAGTTGACTTAATTCCGTACAATTACAAAGTATAGCATGAAAGATAATGGAATTAATTGTTGTAATTTTTATTTTCTTTCCATGTTTTGAATTTCCATATTTTTATTGTTGATGAGAAATTAAGGCTCGATTACACAATATGTGTAAATTCTTCAGACTACTTTAAATAGTAAGTCAATACGTCTCTTACATTTGGATATTAGTTAGAATTATTTTCAAATGATTATACCAATAAAAGTGAATGTGTATAAATTTTGTTTAACTATCCGCCACATCGCATTTATAATAATAGTATAAAATCTATTTCACTTCCTCCAGGCCTTCTAAAGTTCTACTACTGCTCTTAACAGAAATGGACAAAATACCCAATTCATGACTCTCTCTCACTGATACTACTCATTACTCTCTCTCTCTCCTATCCAAATTCCAAAATCCCTCGAATAGAACAGAATCACACTCCGAAAACAAAGACTTTCCATCCAAATTCTGCAACCAAACAACACCATATGCCGATCGCTTCCATTTCACTCATCCGCCACCGCGCCATTACACCGACCGCCACTTCTCTCTTCAGCTCCAACCACAACAACCTCCTCTACCGGTTCTCGACTCTCCGATGCTTCACAATCTCAGCCAAACAACAACAACAACAAAAGCAAAAACCCAACAACGTCTCGAAGAAGCCACCGCCGAACAAGAATCTCCTTAGAGCCAAACACACCTTCAAAGACTATTCCTCCTTAGCCCCAATCCTCTCTCCCAAAGAGGCCCCTCCACTCTCCCAATCCCAAGCCATCGGCACCGTCGCCGCCGCCCAGGCCAACTTCATGCGCGTCATCGTCCAATCCGAACCTTCTAGAACCGCCGACGTGGCTCCTCCGGAAGGTTCCGGAATCGGAGTGGAGTTGCTGTGCGTGGTGAGGGCGGTGCTGAAGAAGATAAAGAGGAGAGTGTTGGTTGGGGACAAGGTGCTGGTTGGGTCCGTTGATTGGGTTGACCGGAGGGGCATGATTGAGAATGTGTTTCAGAGGAGCTCGGAGATTTTGGACCCTCCGGTGGCCAATGTGGACCATTTCTTGGTGCTGTTCTCGTTGGAGCAGCCGCGGCTCGAGCCTTTTGCGCTCACTAGGTTTCTTGTTGAGGCCGAGTCCACTGGAATTCCGCTCACGCTCGCATTGAACAAGTCGGAGCTTGTGGATGAAGAGGTTAGGTTTTTAATTAGCTTAGTCTTAGTTGGTTTTTGTTCACTTCAGGTGTGAAAAATATAACAGTTGGCAGTTGCATTGCATTTGAGTTTAGGTTTTAGCTTTGAATCGCGATTTAGAAGAGAAATTTTTATAAGTAATGCTGTCCTTGATGCTTCACTGAGTTTAGGCTTATATTTGTTCTTGGAGGTTTTAATTTTAATGTATATATATATATATTAAAAAATGCAAGTAGTTTGGCAAAAGTGCTAAATATAGTTCTTCATTTGAAAACCTAGTGAAACCTCTGTTGTAGGATGGCAGCGGGGTGGGGTGGGGTTGAATCAGGAGGTGCCCCATTCCCCTTCCCTTCCCTTCTCCTCTCCGGGACGGGAGTAGGGCGGGTTGAAGTTATTTTGACAGAATGAGAAAAGGGGATGGGTAGTCGTGAGAGTGCTAAAAGTGGGAGACTACTAGTGTTTTGGAGATGATGGTATTAGAATATGCACACAATATATTCGGGGTGGGATGGGGCAAGACAGGGCGGCCCGAGCAAAATCTGTCCCCGCCCCATCATCTCTTTGGGACGGGGGAAAACCTGAGGGAGGTAGGATGGGGCAGTGCAGAGCTAGTAGGGTGGGGAATTTTTGCAATCCCTAATCTGTTGCTTTGGCTGTTGACTTCTCAATATATAGTTTCTAAAAGTTCTTTTATGAAGCCACTACCATCTCTAGAACTTGTTCTGAATGTGAAAACATATTCAGCAGGCTACATATTTTGGTCTCCTGTTACGAAAAATTGTTCATTGTTCTCTTTTCTTTTCCAGCTATTTGTCTGAATGTTATTAGCCTTTGATGGTGTGTGCAGACACTAGTTGGATGGAAGACTAGGCTACAGAGTTGGGGCTATGAACCAGTGTTTTGCAGTGTTAACTCCAAATCTGGGCTTGATGCTCTTGCATTTATTTTGAAAGATCAGACAACTGTAGTTGTTGGTCCAAGTGGAGTTGGGAAGTCTAGTCTGATTAATACTCTGAGAAGCAGCCACCATGCTTCTGATGCAGAAGAAGGGGATAATTGGTTTGATCCTGTAGGTTTGATATCTTTCTGCTTCATATCTTCATTTTCTTAATATCTTTTCTTTGTGTTTGCATGTGATCTTGGTGTATTTTCCACCTTTGTTAATGTACTTCTTTCAGATTCTGGGCAGCAAGTGGTTTGAGGAACAGCGTATTGGGGAAGTTTCAACTCGAAGTGGCAGAGGGAAGCATACTACTCGCCATGTTTCTTTGCTTCCATTGTCAGGAGGGGGTTATCTTGCTGATACTCCTGGGTTTAACCAGCCAAGTTTGATGAAAGTAACAAAACAATCCCTTGCACAAGCTTTCCCTGAGGTCTGCGCTGTTTCTGAGAAACTATGTACCTCATTTGATTCATTTACATTAGTTTCTTCTACTCTTGCGAATCAAATGCTGAACCTGATTTGACATTTTTATGTTTCAACTAATGGCTTCTCTTAACTACTCTCTTCAGATCCAAAAGATGCTCATTGACAATGAGCCCACAAAATGTTCATTCAATAATTGCTTGCATCTTGGTGAACCAGGGTGTGTTGTGAAAGGGGAATGGGAAAGATACCCATACTATTTTCAACTTCTTGATGAAATCAGAATCAGGGAGGAATTCCAGTTGAGGACATTTGGAACCAAAAGAGAGGGTGATGTAAGGTATGTTCAAACTGTACATGGAGTGAGTTTAACGAGCATTTGTCATGTTGGTACCTGCTCAACTATTAAGTTTGATATCTATGATGTAAAAACCTCCTCTGGAGCATTTTGTAATGTTCATTGTGACAGCAAAATACTGGCCAGAGGCTCCACCATTATGATCATTGACATTTTATTTGACCATTAGTTTGTTCATCACTTTTTTTTTGTCAACCAGTTGTATTTTATGGGTCTTCATGTAGCCTTTTGGTTAGTGTTTTTTGATAAGTTGCCTTTTGATGCCTATATGGTGTGAAAAGCTCAATCCTGGAAAATTTTCTGGGTAATTAAACCTTCTGAGTTTATTCTTTAATTAGTTTTGTTAAGAATGGTGCATTATGCCTGCAACCTGATAATTATCAAAGTTTTTGTTAGTCCTAAAAAGTGTACAAATTTATTGTATTAATGTGAATTATCTATAATGGATTTTCTGCCTATGAGCTATGGCACAACTGGACTTCCTTCTCCCATAATAATGGGATGGAGGTTGAGATTGTTGGTTCAAGAAACATTGGGATTTGGGTGTGTGCATAACTTGCTACTATTAAAAAAAAAAAGAACTAATGGATTTTCTATTATTTCTTTAGCCTTCCCTCTGGTAAACTCCTTCCATAGTGTTAATTCGTCTTGTACTTGTATTTCTGCTTGGTTGTTACTGGTATGTTAATACTTTTAACAAAGTTTACTAGTTTCGTTAGTTATTCTAAATGAATCATCTTGTTTGCAGGTTCAAGGTTGGAGAAATGGGTGTTAAGCAAGCGGAACCGCGTTTGGAGCCTAAGAAGCATAGGCGAAAATCTCGTAAGAGCATCAACCAGTCAATACTAGATGGGTTGGATGAGCTTGATGATGACGACAACTTAGATATGGAAAATGATCCGATTCTGAGGGCAATGAAGGAAAATCAGTAGGAAGTTAACTGCCGCACATCTTATACTGTAAATAATAAATTTTTAACCCTTTTCTCTTGGTGGTTAAACTGAATTTACCAGTACAGGCTAGTGAGAGACTAATTAGATTTCACTTTCTGATTAACTGGAGGCAAAATCTTTTTTGAAGGCAGTTAATCAGATTTGACATGTAGAGCTAATCAACTAATACAATGTTCACCTTTTCATGCTTGATCTTTAATGCAGATCTTGCATCTGTCCAGTTCGTTGTATATGCATCTTTAAAGCCTTCTATATTTTGATGAACCATTCTTGAACAAGTCTTGTTTGCAAAATTTCAGGAGTCCAATGTTATGCTGTCCATGCCTCCATGGATTTTTAACCTTTCTGTCTTTTGGGGATAACAATTGCTATAACAGTTGGGGGTTGGCATGGGCAAATGCCACTTTTTAACGTCATATGCAATTATTTAGCTTGCCCTTTTTTTTTTTGGTAGGGTGATTGGGAAATTTATTATTGGCCCAAAATGCAAAAACAGTGCATGGATTTGGGTCAATTGCAAAAACACCCCTAGGTTTTCAATTCTTTCTTAGAACTCATTAAAGTTTCCATATTTGCCATATTGACACGAATCAATTGGTGAATCTTTTTAATGTGGTCATATAATGGTCATGTGAATTTTCTATCCCAAAAGAGAACAAAAGTTAGTCACTTGTCAATTTGGCAGATATAAAAATCTTATGAAGTTATAAGGAAGAATTGAAATCTTAAGAGGGTTTTTTTGTATTCTGCCCTTTCTTATTGTGTAACCATTGCATATTATATCAATCTTACATAAAAGTATACCCCCCACAAGTGCGGAACCCCTACTAAGCGTTATATAACCCCTCAGTTGAAATGAAGTTATATCAAGATTTTTGAACATACTTGCCGTGGATGTGAACAAGGACTTTAGTATGGATCGATGAATTTCATTCCTGCACACAGTTCTTTCTCAGGAGTCTCCGGAATAAAAGCGAAAACTCAATCATCTGCGGATTACTAAATAGTAAAATATACTCCATTGTGTTTGCATTGTGAAAGTGTATGTATTCTGTTTGCATTGTGAAAGTTGATTTTCAGGGATGTTAAGCAACATTCGTAAAGCCAATTTGCTGTCCATATAGGACCTCAGGCTGCGATAAAGTCCTCAAATTGCTTTAACAGCTTAGCCAATAAAATCTTGAAAATTGTCCTGTTCGTGGCTGGAAATCAAAACCTGTTATCCAAGGCTTGCAGGTGAAGCTCCTGGAATGTTCTGAAGCTGGCTGATACATCATATATGTTGTTTTAATAATTTTAATCGTCTTCGTACATCACAACACTAAAATCCCTTCAAAAGTTCCTCACCTTACAAGATACAGTTCTCTTTATTTCAATTTAGTGCATTTGGCCCTTTTAAAGTTGCTAATTCCAGGCCTCATTAATAGCCTAACGTACCAAAAGAAGTGGAGGAGATAAGCCCTCCACAATGATTTATGGCTTTACGCTCCATACATATTTTAGTGGTGAACAAGCGTAATGGTTATCTGCAGCCTTGGGTCCTGTGGAATCCAAGGTAGATAATGGATTGACTGATTTGGGGTAAGGAGAATGAGAGGAAGATTTGAATAAGCTAATGACTGGTTTTCTTATTGATATTCATTACTGAGCATCACCTTGGTGGTGGCTAAAATTTAGCAATTCAGCATCACAAAAAGATTATTTATTTTATTAACTCACTTCACAAAACACCCAACATCAAAGCATTCAACATAATAAAATAATATAAACAACCTAATAAAATAATCAACCTAATAAAATATTGTTTTTTTGTTTAACATCCAGAATTTTTGGCTTTTCCTCCACTGATGCAGCCCACTTTTGTTATATTTGGTTGGTAAATTTAACATTTTAGCAATTTGAATTGCCTCCACCGATACTAATGCTCATACCCAATATTTATACAAGGACTGCTGGTCTAGAAGGAAGTTTGTGCAACTAATTTGAATGTAACAACTTCTAACCGTAACTAGTAACTAACTCCCAACCAACTGATTGTAACAAAACTCTTGACAATGCAAGTTATGTACAAACAGTTATAATCACAATTGACAATACACTCAGTTTCATTACACCAGAGCCATTCCTTAGCAAGGTAAGCAAAAAAGTGATGAACCAACAGGCTCAGATTTAGGAAAGAAGAGCAAATTACTAGATGTGTATATTTTGTAATTCCCTTGGACCTAATGCCCTTACACTAGAATCAAATGAAACTGTTTTGACACCATTTTCTCCCCTTGGCTTCCTCCATGCCCAAGAACCAACCCCAGGAGGGGAAGGAAGAGAAAGATAAATGTTTTCATAAAATGAGTGAACAGTATTAATATGATAGCACATTCCATGCTTGCTTTTTAACCACCGTGCCCACCCTGGGTAAGTTCCTGCTGCAATTAGATGAGAGGCTATTACTCCTGGAAGAGAAGGTCCAATCATTTCACATTTTTATAATTGTTGATTGGCTAGAGACAGAATGATCCATCTTAATTGTCAGCACGAAAAACACATTCCATCCCATTTACATGCCAAGCTGAGAGGAGTATGACAAGAAAAATGACATTTTCAACCAAGAGGAGTTTATGACAAACCCACCAACAACCACCCAGCAAAATGTCTCCAAAGCTAGGTGTTCACATGGCTACTTCCAGTCATTAATCTACAGATTATCTATCATTCTTCTACAGCACATAGGGCAAGAATTTGCCACATGGGCATGGCATCCAGATTTAGAAGCTCAATAGCCATCAGATGGTTCTCAACATATAAACTTGTGACATAATTAAACATCTGCAGTTATATGCAAATTAACATAGCAAAACCTAACTACTAGACAAGAGATCAAACCACAGCAATAATCCAATTCTTGGTGTTTCATAAAATGAATGCACTTCAAGGTTTCATCCAACAAATTAACTATACTTAAACTTACAATAAAAGCACCCAAAACTGATGGGCGTTGTCTCTAGGAGCACAACTATCTCTGCAACATTGGACAGCCCATGGGGGGCATACCTAGCACAAAACATTTTAAGAAAATATTGCACCTTTGAAAAGCAATAATCCATCATTTGATATTGTCAATTTGATATGTTCAAATCATCCAATCTTGGCCAAGTATATAAAGCAATGAGGAATGAGTAAACATAACCACCAAGCATCTTTGGGTCATCATTGTTTACTTAGGGCTTCACTGCTTTTCTAAGTACCAAAAGGCACATACGGACATTCCACATCCTCCTATTAGATGCCTCATGATACCATCTTCTTACTAAATGACTCAATATCATTGAAAGAAAAGCTCAAAGGGGGCATTTCCTTTTGGAGAGTTAGATGCCCTATATTACACATGCATTTAGTGGGTCCTAAACCCATAACCTAACGCTTCACTATATTTGGCCATTTGCATCAGAGCTCACTGCCAAGTTAAGACTCCCTATCAATAATTTACTGAGCTCAATTTCAACAAAAACAGAGCCTTAGTCCCCAATTTTATGGGTTCGGCTATGCATCTTCAATAGATTAGTTAGGGACGGTCACATGTATTATTGATAACAAACCCCAACATCCAACATCCAAATTGAAAAATGGGTAGAGCCATATAAAATGTTATAACATGAAACCAACACAAATTAATTCAATAACACCCCGTCATCATATTTCAACTACAATGGTGATCAAATCTTCAACGCCAGCTCAATCATATGCATCACCATTTGCATAGATATATCATCACTTGAGCAAATTTAAATTTTTCTCAGAAATTTTACTAAGAGGAAGGCAAAATAAAAAGAGAAATTTTAGTAAATCAGTAAACATAAAAGACTTGCAAAGCTTATCAAAATCAAGAAAAGAAAATTCTTTCTACCCATTGTCTCAAGGTCCAAAATTCAGGGCAATCAAGTACACTGTATAATCCATAACAGGAAGGAAAAATAAACGTCACAAAAACATCGATTTTCAACCCCTATCAAATTTGCTTATTCTAAGATAGATCAGTCAAACTGACCTACTTCTTAGCGGGTTTCTTCTTCGAACTCACGGCCTGCTGCTGTTGCGGCTTGGGATGCTTCTCGGCCTCGCTGGGGTCCAACCACTTGAGCGGGTGGCGATTGAAGAAAGGCCAATTGGGGACTGTCACCAATGTGGTGAGAACCACACCACCAGCGTATATTAGCATCATCATCTGGAAAGATCCCAATACATAGCCAGTCCCAAAAGAAACCGCAGCGAATGCCAATAGCAATATCTGCATCAGCTGCTCCGCTAGCTTTTGCCCTTGCCAATCCATCTAAAACACAATCCACTAACAAGTTTGATTTTTCAATCAGAATTTATCAAATTTATGGAAACTTAACCCTAGATCATCAATCCAATCGATGAAACACCTAAAACTAAATAAAGTTTTTAAGATAATGAATTGAAATTTGAAACCCTAGGTACCTGTTTGGTTACCGAGAAAATGGAGGGAAAATAAAGTTGAAGCCTTTATGTTAAAAATGGCTCCACTTTAGTTGATCAGTAGTGGAAAACGTCAAATTGAGTTAATTATTCATTTCAACAGAACCAAACAAAGGATATGTAAAGAAAGATCTAACCTTTAAGTTTATTTTCCCTCGATTTCACATGAATCAAACAGAAGCTAAATTACTCAGAAATGGTGGGAATTTATTAGTTTGGTATTAGGAACAAGATTAACAAGACAGAGCCCTAATCTTTTTGCAATCCGAAGAAGAGAGAGAGAGAGAGAGAGAGAGAGAGAGAGAGAGATGTACCTGAGTGAGAATGTGAAGAATACAATTGTGTGAATGAGGAAGAGAATGGAGTATTTTACAGTTTTGGAAACTAGTTTTATAGACTTATAGTGTAATATTTGGGGATTTGGTAACCTCAGGCGCAGGATTTATCATCAATCAAATCCGAGTTGAAACGCTTTTCTTTCTTTCTAGTCGAGTTTTTAAAACAAGAAGTCAACAACAATCAAAGGGCCGAATAAGCATTTCCTGTTTTCATATGCCTAAAAATAAATAAAAGTGGGTCAAGTTATTATTGTTTTTTTTTTTTTTGGGAGAATAGGGGAGATCAAGGCTGAGCTTTGGTTCTCAAAAAAAAAAGTTGAGCTAAAATTGAATATTTAAAATAAGTATTGAATTAAATATTTTTTCTTTTTTTTGATTTCAAAAAGTTTGAATTAAATCTTTTTACTACTTATAATATATAATTGAAACATAATCAAACATTATAATTTTCTTGGTCCAATTGTTATATAATATCATTTATTTGCAAAACACAAAAAATACTGAAAAAATAACATTATAAAAACGATTTACATCACATAAGTTGTAACTATTCAAAAAATTATTAAAAACCAAAATAGCCCTTTGTTATTGATAATCTAGTTTTGTGTAAATAAATAAATTAAAAAAAAAAAAAAAAAAAAAAAAAAAAAAAATCTCAAACCCTAACTTAGGCTTGGATTGATTCGAAAAACCGACAAAACTCCGATTTATTACCATACGTCCATACCTATGTAATTGGAAGGATGAACCCCACATAAACTGTATTCTTCGATAGAAATTTTTATAATTTTTATAGAGTTTTTTCTCATTTTTCTTTCTCTCTCTAGTAGAGAAATCTTGATCATTATTTGAATTAAATTAACCAAACTTTTTTTTTAAAATCGTTAAAAATTAGATTAACTTTTCAAGGTAGTTAGAGGATAAGTAAAGGCTTAAATGCTTCTTGAGCTAAAATTCTTCTATCAAAGAAAAAGCTAAAAAAAGGATTACATAAAAGACTATTTAAAATCTTAGTTGAGTTTCTTCGCCCTTCAAGTCTTTGAAGAACTATTTTCTATTTTTAAAACTGAAAATAAGAAAATAAATAAGTTGTTTGATTTAAAGGTTTGAATGTAAAAATACTTATAACATTATTTGATTTAAAATTTACTAATTTTAAAGTTGAAAAAATTAAACACCAAAATACCTTTGTTAAATAATGAGTTTTTAAAAATAAATTAAAAATAAGTAACTTTTATTATTTTAAATGTAAAATTTAACATAGCTAATCAGAACTCAAATTATACCTTTTTTATTTATTTTTAATTTTTAAAAAAAAAATCAAACCCTAAAAAATATTTGATGTATAACCTAGAAAACACCAAAATGATGTTTTTAAGGATATTTTCTATTTAGTGTTTTTTGATGAACCACAAAACTTTTTGAATAGAAATAACCCCTAATTTTTATAGTTTTTTTTTGGCATTTCTTTCCCAAACCTCCTTTAAAAATTAAAAAATTAAATTAACCATATTATTTTTTTCTTCCACTGTAAAATTAGATTAACTTTTCAAGGAGCTTCCTCTTTGTGGAAGAAAGTCGAGCTTAATTCAGGTGCGTTAATGGCATGATGCTTGGCCAATGGTGGCAGCTTGGGATTTGAAAGGTAGTAGCAAGATCAACTAGAATGTGATCTTGATTTGGTGATGTGGTGGCATTGTAAAGGTGACATGGATGTTGGGTTTCTTGGCTGACAACTTTGGAGTTGATTGGGTGTGATTTTTTTTTTTTTATTTTTATAAACATGTGGATTCTTAAATGATGGTTGGGGGTTTCAATGTGATTGGCAAAAGTGAAGTGAGTAAAGGTGTTATAATTTGGGTTTATCTAAAGAATTTAGCTTGAGTCTAGTATTCCAATGCATTGAATTCGATAACGATAAGAACAAATTATCAATTTTGAACACTTGTCTCATTTAGTGCACTTGACAAAAGTAAAAAGAGTTGGTTGGTTTTGGTCATTGTATATGATTTAACGGTTTGGAGTTGATTTAACGGTTTGGAGTCATTCTTGACTAGGCATGAGTTTGATTTGGGCAATGAGCCTTGATTTGGTTTTAGAGTGTAGTTTTGGTTGGGGGTTCACTTTAGGCACATGAGTTTGACTAGGCAATTTGAAATGTAAAACTATAAAAGGCTTTATTTAAAAATCGGTTTTTGTTATGAATTATTCTCCCTATTTTGGAATAATAATTTTATGTATGTGTTATTCTTTATGGTGTACAAATCCTGTAACAATATGTATGTAATTATGAATGTATCCGATGTACACTGGTTTTGCTCGTGGTGGTTGAGTTGTTGTCACTATCTATACTCAGAGTGAATCTAAACAAAATTCTTTCCTATATTGAAAATTTTTAGTTTTCCTTTTTACATTTAAGTCACTTTTACAGAACATTAAATTCTTATTTTCCCACCATAGGCTATTTTAGAAAAAATAGATTTTAAACAATTTAATTATATATGTTAAAATCTATATAAAACAATAAAAATATTGGACTAGAATTGCAGGGCTTTACCCCAAAGGGAGCCCTTCCAGAAATTCTCGAAGGCCTAAGCTGAACCTAGGCCCAAGAGGGGGTTTGGAAATAGTTTTCAACCAGCAATAGACGCGCCTCGGTTAGAACCTCACTAGCTGCGTCATTGCCCCAAGCGCAAAGATGAAGCTGTCCACCCGCCTCCCTCTCTTTTTATAATCAAGTAGGCCTCGCGCTCTTCTCTCCGCTATCGATGTGGGAGGCCTTCTCGCATCACTATTACTTTTAGGCGCTTTCACATTCAGCCACGCGTTTTACTTTTTATGCATCAAAGCTGAGAATTTAGACAACCTAATCCCAGGCTCTTGTTTTCAGGTGCTTCAGACTAAATCAAGATTTTAGCTTTAGCTTTCCTGGTTATTGAATTAACTCAGTTTAAGTATTCTTATCTCTTTGTTTTTCCCCTTTGTTTCCAAGATTTTTTTATTTTTTTTATTTATTAATGAAACGGCCCTTAATGAATGTTTAGGAGAAGAAGGATCTAATTAAAAGGGGTCCACCATGTTTCAAGTCCATGCGCTAGGAGTAGCTGGTATTTTCAGCTGGAAATGTAAGGAAGAGAATATTGTAACTAAGAAATCATTGTTAACATCAAAAGCATGAAGCATCATTTTTCTGCGTTTCTTCTATAGAACCTTATACCTCCCAGGCTCCCACACAGCTTTATAGAAGCTCTCTCCTTTCCAAATCTGAACTGCCTTGTCCTTCTCTCTCCGGCGTTGCTTCACTGTTTATCCTTCGGCTTTGTATTTCCTTTCTCTTCTCCACTATTTTGACAATTGCACTTGTTCCTTTTGCTGGATAAATTTTCTTATTCATATCCTCCAGTGGCAAACTAGCATGTCCTTTTACGTGACACAGAGAACTGGTTAGAGGGAAGTTGAGGAAAATAGGCATTACAAAGAGCTAGCGGCCAATTGCCTTTCTACGCAATGGCACCTCCTACCCACACCTTCACCCGTGGTTCCTAGAAATTTGACCTAAAAAATACATGAATTACGAAGATAAATGTTTCGATATTGAATAGAGCAATCATCACACAGACTTTAAGAAAAAACTTATATAGTTTTGGAGTAGTGTTCCGAATCATGTAAGATATATAGTTTTGGAGTAATACTTCGGAACCATGTAAAAATTGCCCTAAATTTTAAAAGGATAAAAAACTGTTCAATGACACAATACTAGAATATTAATTTTTTTAAAAAATTATTATTATAGATAAAGGATATATCTAGCTCTATTTTTAGAACTTAAAAAATTAGAACTCGAGAAAGTGACCTAATCGGAAAGAGAAGAGATGTTTATAAGCTCATCCCATTTATAATAAGTAGCCCAATTGGTAATATTGTGGGCCAAATAATTAATAAGTTTGGATACAATAACAAAAATCCCAACAGGATTGGGAACTAATGGAAGCCCAAACAGTAGGCTTGAAAGGAATAAGAAAATTTGGAGGTGAGGGTTGTTGGAGAGCCTCAATCACAGGTTTAGAATCACCTTCAAATAATACAAAAAGACAATTGATGATGAACTGCTAACTTGAGAGCCAAAAGTGCTGCATGAACATCACCAATCTAGGAATCAGAGGGAGGCAACAAGGATGATTAAGCGAAGACTGCGGCAGCTATGGAGAAACCAAGTCTAATAGCGATATCAAAGTTAATCTTCATCCAGCCAAGAGGAGGAGGGATCCAAGAGGAAGCCAGGGTACGAACTTCATTGCAAACCAAGCTGCGAGGTGTTCGTAGTAGGATTTATTGATTGCCTAAGATGTATGTTTAGAGTTTGAAGAGGTATTTGGAAAAAAATAAAAAAATTGGTTTCGAACACTATCTATTGTTTATAAGAATAGAGGCAAACAATGTGAAAATTTGTCTTTCCTTGTCTGGTATTTTCAAAGATCTAGATGGATATATCAAGCATTTCACAATATCATTTGTATTCATATATCCTAACTTTGAAAGGTTGATGGGCCAAGCTGTGAAATAACATGTGGCGAGAGTGTATGAGCAATGTAATAATGAGATGCTCAAGTGTGGTGATTGCAAAGTGCACAGCTAAGATCACCTTAAGGCCATCTCCTATTCAAGGCCTCCTTGGTGAGGGTAATGCAATTTTCCATAGAAGCATTTTAAATCTCTCATGGATCTTCTGGGTAGTGGTGTTTAAATATCGATATTCAAAATGATGTGAAAACTGTATTTAAAAAGTATTGTAAAAACATGTGTAGGTATTCATAATGAGAAATGTGTTTGGTATCATGTTTCTAATAACATATTTTTGAGAGTGAAAAAACATAATTGTATTTGGTACATGTATGTGTTTTTTTTTTTTTTTTAAGTGATGACTCACTGAATTGTACAATAAAAATATATTATTTAATTTAAGGAGAGAGAAAACTCCCTCTACTTACCGTTGATTTATCTTTAGTTTTCACATACTCTTTTTTGTTCATTTGTCTCTATTCTCTTCTCTTTGTTTCTCTCAACACTATTATAAACTAGTTAAATCTCAATGAACAAGTTGAAGAGAAAAGCAACTCATAGTGACTACATGATTGAAGCTGAAGAAGATCTTGTTATATGAAAGTTCCATGTATAATAAGCTATGGCTGAGGAATTATAAGGATTAATGAGGATTAGGCAAGCAGAGGGGAAGTTAGGGAAGATCTAAGGGTTTATGTGATTTGAGAGAAAGCTGGTTCTTGGTGTTAAATGGATTTGAGAGAAGTAGTGATCAAGGAGTATGAATGAATTTGAAGAATTTAAGAGGAGTTATGAGGTAGCATCCAAACTTAAAAGAGAAGTTGAGAGAGAGAGAGAGAGAGAGAGAGAGAGAGAGAGGAGCGTAAGAGGAGTTTAAAGGGACTCTGTTGGCTGGGTTGGATTATTGGGTAGGTAGGGTTTTGTAGAATGTGATGGACAGTGTTGCCATCAAAAGTCTGTCAAATAAAGGAAGACGTCCCAAGCTTGATCCATGGGGGCATTTTTAGAATTTAGATACCTAATTATTGTTCCTTGGAAATACAGCTAGCCTGATACTCCAAAACAATTATTGAGAACTAGTCTTATACCACTTTGCACTTGTAATGAGATTTTTTTTTTTTTTTTTTTTAACTTGTGTTTTAATTATATATATATATATTTTTCATTTTGAAAATCTAATTTATAAATAAATAAAATAATTTAAAAATCAACAAAAAAATAATACTACTTTTTAAACAATATTTTAGTGAAGTTAAAATTATATTTTTACTAAATTGTCCATTAATTTTGTCTTTATTTAAACATAAAGATGTAGAGACATTTTTAAAAAAAAAAAAAAAACCCAAACAAAAAAAACCCCTTAAATAGTAAGATAAATAAAACATAAAAATAAAAATAAAAAATAATAACTTCAACCTTTTTTACAAAACTTTTTTATTTTCATTTTTGTTTTATTAAGTAATTTATTTTTATTCATATAAAACAACACATAGCCTTTTATGTCGTTATTGTTATTTTATTTTGTATTATGCAAATTAATTTTATGGGTAAATTAACACGTCAAGTTGTTCTCCAAGAATCCTTTATAAATATTTGATGAAATGGTACGATGAACCAGCTGTGGTAAAACACATGGGCAAATAAAGATAAGTACAACAAATTAACGAAATTTGACCACTAAACAACCAAAAATTGCAACGATGGCCATGGATAAAATGCATCTAATAAAAATAACAATGTATATAAACTCCTGCATTCTTAGGCTTCCAATCACAAAATCTTCAAGAAAAATTTCACTTAAGACTAAATATAGTTTGAAAAAAACAACAAGCCGTCCAAATAATCTAAATAACAGCTCATTCTATACGACAAGCAACAAAACTCCCCATTGACAGGCAAAAGGGCAGCAGCAAGAAACTCGAGATGGCCATTCAATTATCAGTTCTACAACACCAGCCACTCAAGACGAAGCACCACTACGTAAAGCATGAGACTTCTTTGATTTGCTAGTTGTCAACTGGGACTCGGGCTGCAAAACAAACCAAAGGTAAATAAGCAAGTACGACTAGTAACGAACTCAATAATTCCAATACTACGACAGCACATCATTACTTTTTTGACATTAAACTTGATACAGTAAGGATGAATTACCTCTTTCTTCACAGGTTCTTCCTTCTCGGACAAAACCAGCTCAATGTGGCAAGGAGATGACATGTAGGCTGCCAAAGAAAAAGGATCCTAACTCAATTATCAAGATAGAAGTAGATAAGCCAGAAAACAAAGTTGAATGCATTTATAACATACGGTTGATTCTTCCATGAGCACGGTAGGTACGACGCCGTTGCTTCTGTGCTTGGTTCACTTGAATGTGAGAGACGAAGAGTGAATCAACATCCAAACCCTTCACCTGGAAGATTTAAAAACAAAACTATAAGATAACAGTAAGGATTACCAAGACAATACAAGCAAATAACCAGAAGAAACTTACTTCAGCATTACTCTCTGCATTCTTGAGCAAATCTAGGATGAATTTAGCAGACTTAACAGGCCAGCGTCCTTGTCCATTAGAGTGCCTGTTCTTTGCCTGAGCAGTACGTCCAACACCACGACAGAAGCGTCTAAAGGGGATGGCCTGTTTGTGGGCCAGAACATCCTCCAAATACCTCTTGGCCTTTACCAATGGCAACTTCCTGATGGCAAATGCTGTCTCTCTAGTGTTCTACAAGGACATTAAATAGACAAACTCTTTTAAGATAAGCACCATAATAAATGAGCAGATACATGAGAAAGATAAAAATAATATATTCAATTAAGCTTAAAAAAAGGACCAAACATCATTGCAACATTAACTGTACACAGCAGAGCTAATAGCAAATTTTCAAAATATATGTAGCATCATTTACTGAACCATCAGCAACCAAAAACTACATAGGTTCACCCAATAACAATGCAACTAATTTTCCTGAAATTTACGAGAACCCTCTTCACAAAAGGCAAAAGAGCACTGCTTTTTTAATCAGGTTCCAGAAAGAACAAAGGAATTATCAATATATACTTCATCAAATACGTTCAAAAAGAAGCAAAATCAGAGCAATGCAGAGACACGAGGCATAAAGCCCAGAACCTTCAAATCCTCACCACCTTGATTTCATTCTTCAAAAATAGGGAAAAAAAGTGTGCCAAAGAGAACCCTAAAGTAACAAAACTAAGTGCTAAACTTAATCGTTAACCAGTTTTTTTTAATGAATAATTGACTCAGTAACTCCAATTAATAATTCATAAAGAGGGATAATTCCAAGTTATTCCTTAACAAGCAATTTCATAGCAAGATAAGTATCCCTCAATTCTCCCGAACAAGCTCACCACAGGAATCAATACAAACCCAACCAGATCCTTCAGATGTTGCATCAATTACTGAAACTTTAGTCACATGCGGAAACCGAGGCTCACTTGAGAAAAGTGCAACCGATTTCCCAGACAATCACTTTAAACCAATTGATAGGCTTAAAGACTTATAGAACTAATGTAATATAATAAATGTTTCATCATTTACTGAACCTTCGGTCACAAAAAACAAACAGAGGTTCACCCAAAAACAATGAAACTTGATATCCCTGACATTTACGAGAGGCCCGTTCACACAGGCAACAGGTCCCTGCTTTTTTAATCAGGTGTAGCAACCAAAGACACTCATTGGAGACAGTTGCATAGGCAACAGATCTTCACTCAATATTCTCATACAGTTCAAAAATCAAATCTAAAAATGACACCTAGTATACAAATTCAAGCTCAAAATCTTAAAATAGCTTCAAGAACCAAATATAGTAAATATTCCATCATTTACTGAACCTTCAATCACAAACAACAAACAGAGGTTCACCCAATAACAATGAAGCTTGATTTCCCTGACATTTACAAGAGCCCCGTTCACACAGGCAACAGATCCCTGCTTTTTTAATCAGGTATAGCAACCAAAGACACTCACTGGGGATAATTTGGATAGGCAACATATTCACTTTATATTCTTGTCTAGCCTAGCATACGCATCAAACTTAAAATCCTAAAATAGCTTCAAGAACCAGATATAGTAAATGTTACATCATTTACTGAACCTTCAGTCACAAACAACAAACAGAGGTTCACCCAATAACAATGAAACTTAATTTCCCTGACATTTACGAGAGGCCTATTCACATAGGCAACAGGTCCCTGCTTTTTTAATCAGGTACAGCAACCAAAGACACAAACCAGCGATAAGTCACATCATCAACAGATTTTCACTCAATATTCAATATTCTCATCAAGATCTAAAATCAAATTTAAAAATGAAACCTAGCATATGCATTCAAGCTCAAAATCCTAAAATAGGTTCAAGAGCCAAATATAGAAAATGTTCCATCATTTACTGAACCTTCAGCCACAAACAACAAACGGAGGTTCACCCAATAACGATGAAACTTGATTTCCCTGACATTTACGAGAGGCCTGTTCACATAGGCAACAGACCCCTGCTTTTTTAATCAGGTTACCCGACAACCAAAGAAAATGTAAAAGACATCAAACAAAAAAGCAATTTCAGCAATGTTTAGCATACTCTAAAACAACCTTACATCAAACTCAATAAAGCCACTACTCTCACTAAGATCATGATTTGTAATTCAATACACAAATTAATTGGTTCATTTACATTAGCTATTAGCTGGTTATTATCAACAATTTACACAATCGACGATGATATTCTGAGCATTTAGACATTACTTCCCAATACATTTTCTTTCAAATTCATTGAAATTTCATATACTGATTCTTGAATACCTACTATGTTATAACATTCAAGTGGCATTTTCTCAGATTATATGCGTGTGAAACATGTTCCTTCTATCTCTCCAAGCAAACCAAACACTATAAAACAACATAGATTTATGTTTCCCTCATAAATAGACACTTAATATTAATACTAACGAACTAAAATTTGAAGATGAGGCAGTAACAGATTATAGTACCTTGAAATGAACCCTAAGGTCTGAACCCCTGGCCTTGCAGGCTGCAATAAATTAAAAACATAAATCAAACAATCAGATCCAAACAACAAACGGTGAAACAAAAATAAAAAATGGTTTTGTCAATAAATAAAAAAGACAGGAAATGAAAAAGCTTAAGAAACTGAGAAGTGTAAAATGAAAATGTCGAACTTACATTTGGTGGGATTGTCGGGTTCTCTGGAGTACTTCACCTGAAAAAAACCAAAAAAAAACAATGAGATTTTTGTTAAGTTTAGAAGATATTGAGAGGACGAGAAAAATTTGTAGCATTTGAGGAAAAGAGATTTGAGAAAAGGAAAAACATATTGGATACCATGGCGGCTGATCTGTGCGCCTCTGAGTGAAGCTCTTGGAATTGTTTAGATGGGTTAGCTCTTGCAGAGGAAGAGAAAAAAAGAGGAGGCGTTAAGAGTCTTATTATAGAGGGTGAAATATGAAACCCTAGTCCTCCTCCTAAAACCTAATGCCGTGGTGGCCTTTATTTGGGCCCATTTGGGCCCAGATGTGACTAACTATCTGGGCCTAAAGTGTTCGCACCTACCAAATATTGTTTCGGACCAAAAGCTCACTTAATTGATCTTAACCGTGCTTTTTCTTTTAATTAGGACCCTTTCTTTATTCATAAACTTCCTACTTCGACTTCTATAAAGTTTCTTTCCTCTTCTTTGCTACAGCTGATAAAAATCATTGTTTTGAACGAAACCTATGATATGTGGAAAGCCTATTTTCAAGTATTTATTGGCGTATTTTTTTTTTTTTTTTTTTCTTCTTTCTAGAGTGGAGATAGTTGCACGTAATGATAGATCATGGCCATATTATTAAAAAAAAAAAAAAAAAAAAAAAAAAAAAAAAAAAAACTTATAAAAGCACTAGTATTGGGGATGCAAACCCCAATTGTGATTTGTTGATGTCCATTTTTTGTAAATCCATACCCAAAGACCCATACAAAAGAAAGCCCAATGAAAAGCAAGGCCCAAAGACTCACTAAGAAGACCAAAGAGCAAGCGAGGTCCAAAGAAAGAAATGCAAGGGAAAGCGATCTGCAGTAGAATACGCTTTTGCCGTAGAATACGATTCTCCAAAGAAAATGGCTTTAACAAATAAAGATGAATTGGGCCCAAAACCCTTTTGATCCAAACCAACATTATTTAGCCCACAAAGGCCCAAATCTTTTTGTATAAAAGGATAGGTGTGAAAACTAATATGAAAAGAAATAAGGAACAACAGGAAGTGTCGGCAGCAGGAAACACGTGAATAAAAGAAAAGCCAAACTAAAGGAAATGACAAACATAGCAAGAAATGCATGAAGAAATAAAATGACAGACATGCAAAGAAAACAAAACAAAACAAATTTGCTACGGCAAAAACGACGGGAATGAAAGATGACAAAAATAGAAAATAGTGAAACAAACACACAAGGGCTGGAGCATCACTAACATGTACCTAGCCAATATAAGGGAGGAGGGCCCACGATCAAGGGAATTTAGAGTGTGTGGTTTGGTGGTGGAGGAAAAGGGTTTTATATTTGGTTTTCAACCATAACTTCTTTTGGGAATATATTCTATTGGGATGATATCTTACCCAAAAGTAGTAAATGGTTGAGACTATTTGATGCATGCCATAGAGCTAAGTAATGAAATAGCCCAATCTTTATCCATTTGAACCTAAAGTTAGAGGGATATAGCAAGAAAAAACAAAAGGGTATTTTGTCACGAAATGAGTAGTGGTGCAGCAAATGTATTCTGAGTAGAGGTAGTGGCCGGGCAACTAATGGGTTGGTGTGCATATTGAAGGAATGCCCACAACAAGCCAAAAACAGTTGGTGAAGCCTTATGGGTAAAATAGAGAAATCCTATTGAATTTGTTCAATATAAAAGGAGGAGGTAGCCATGGATGTAAATGAGGAAGCATCTAAGGGGGGAAGCACCTAAGGGAGGCACTTAGAAAGAGAGAGTCACCTAGAGATAGAGACCCAAGAAAAGAAAAGATCAAAGGGGGAACAACTCATAGCAAGAGAGTAGTAAGAAACTAAGAGTAAAAAAACGAAGAGAAAAAGAAAGAAAAAAAGTGGTAAAACGAAGAGAGAAAACATTACAGGAATAGGGGCATGTATCAATAGACCATCTTTTCCCTCCCTCTTAGTAAACCTACTCTTTGAAATCCCCTAAAAGTAGTAGTCGGTAGGCATTTAGGCCTATTCTTCAAAATGCATAACTTTGATAGCAAAAGCCTATGACAAGGTTGTTCAAGTTGGGGTTTGGGTTCCTTCTTGGTTTACTTATTCTATGGGGAGATTCAATATTTGATTTTGATTGCAAATATATTTTGTTTTTCTCTTTAGAACTTATAACTCATCTATATTTAGTCATTCTACTATAGCACATTTTTTATCATGTTTATCGCATCGCTTGTCATCTGTGGTATCTTTACTTGCTGTACTAGTTATTCTGCTATAGCACCTTTTTATTATATTTATCATGTTAGCTATTATACTAGCTAAACCTTTTCTTCTAAAGTTTTCTTATTTCTTTGTTATTATGTGTTTTACTTTTGACACGAACTAATCATTATCCCGCCATAAGTATATATACATTACATTGTATCTCATTTTCTGTAAAATATATTTTATATATGTATATATGAATACGTATAAGTACATATACGAATATAAGTATGTATATATTTGAGAATATACTAACCCATGTAAACTAACATTTGCTTGATTAGTATTTTTTTTGAGTTTTAGATTTATTTATGTGCGGGAAGTAGAAAAGTATTTTTGCAGAAAAAAATGAAGAGTAGTCATTCACGTTGCAGAAAAGTGCAGAAAGTTTTACTACACAGTAGAAGGTGTTATTGCATAGTAGAAAGTTTTCTCGCACAAATGAAGATTTTACTTGCACAATGAGAAGATTTTACTGCACAAGAGAAAGTTTTATTGCACAACAAAAGATTTTATTGCACAACATAAAGTTTTACCGCAAAACAGAAAAGTTAGTCCTATGGCGGAACTGAGAAAATTTCCTTCGTGGCGTAAACAAAGGTTAAGCTCACTTTGCAACGTCTTCCCTTGGACTTGGACTCAATGTTTGTGCATAAACTAGTAGTGGCAAAATGGTACTTTGGAGCCTATTCTGCGGAGCGCCAAACCAACTTCCTTCTTAGAAAAAGCCTAGACTAAGCATTGTCCAATAACATAAAGACACGTGTCTAAGGTACAAGAAACGTAAAAAGAACCCTCAACACTATTTTACCACTTAGACCCTTAAAATCATGCAACATTTGAGTATGGAAACCCAAATTTTTTTTCATCCTTAGAGCACTAGCATCTAGAGATGCAAAATTAAAAAAAAAAAAAAAAAAAAAAAAAAAAAAAAAAAAAAAAACCTATTTTACATCATAAGACATGACTTTATCTATTTTACCAACTCATTTTACAATACACCCAATATCTCAGTGCTTATTTTTATATACAACTCAATAAAATAATATAAACTATCGAATAAAATAATATAAACTACCAAATAAAATAATATAAACACTACTTTATCTCTCCTCTCTCTTCCTCTTTATCTCTCCTTTTCTCATCCACTCCCATCACCCAAACCTAAACCCAACTCCTCCACCACCCACTAGCCAAACCCAAATCAATCCAACCACCGAAACTATCAACAACAACCACACCACTACCACTCTACGATCATCAAACACCATTGGAATCTACCACAAACTTATCCACCACCCACCACAAACCCAAAACAACAAATCCATCCACCACTCCAATACCAACCACAAACCCATCGAAACAAATCATAACAATCACATCACCACACCCAAATCAAAATAAATCGGAACAACCACATACCCACACCCAAATTGGAACAAATCAAAACGACTATATACCCATACCCAAACCTAAATCAAAACATCCATATACCCATACCAAAATCAGAACAACTATACCCATACAATGGACAACCACCGCCAATCTATGAAAGCTAGGTATATGGTTTGCTTTGTTAAACTGTAAAAGACACATAAAAATTAAATGGTTGTGCAATTTGTAATGTGAATTGCTTTCTTTCTTTTGCTAACATATGGATTAGCAGAAAGCAAGTAGCAACATCACCGGCTATTGCACTACTTGGTTGTATAGATAGGTGTGAAAATGTTTCAATGCCATATCTATTTGGAATTAGACTTGATTGCTACATGGTCAATTAGTTCGAAAATGTTTGCAATAAAAAAATCAAGGAACCAAAAGAGAGAGAGATGAGACAAAAAGGGAGGAGAGATAGGAGAAAAGAAGAAAAAGGAGACAAGAAGAGGGAGGCAACAACGTATGTACCCATGAGACTTATGCAATGTCTTCATTGAGTGTCACTTGTTCTACAATAAGTCATTTTTACTGTGCTTCAAAAGGGCATTTATGTACCCATGAGACTTGTATCTTGCAAACAAGTTTGAAAGTTAGTAACTTTGGAAGGAGATTTACGGTTTGTAGCCAATTTAAGGTAAGCGGCAATTTTTTATTTCTTTTTGATTTGAATTGTATGTTAATGGTTAATAGTGATGGATTGTGAACTGTAAAATAACATGTTCTAAATTTTGTGGGTGTAAAATCAATTCTTAGATTAGTCCCAAACATGGCTTCTTTCAGTGGGTGGATAACCATACTTGTAAACGTGGGAATGAAACTGCCCCACTTGTCATTTAAAGGATTAATATGCTTGAGAATGAACTGCAGCTTGCAACTTAGAGGGAAAGGTCAGCTAGGGAAATGAAGAAAAAGCTATTGAGAGGGAAAGAAAAGCTCACGAATTGTATGTAGAAGTTAGGGAGAAAGCAATGAGGGCAAGAGAGAATGAAAGATTGTGCAACCTTGCACTAGTGGTGTTATGGGGATTTTTGTGTTTGTAATGTTGGTTTTGTGTTTTCCCTTAATCAACAAACAGAGTTAAGATATTGAGTCTAGCATGATGGTTGTGTGTTTGTAATGTTGTTTGTTTTGTTGTTTTGTTTTTAGTGAGCGATTATTCACTATTTTGTAATTTGAATGCTCAGATGGTCATTTTGTAAGTTATTTTGTAATATAACAACTTTGTTAATAGAACCACTTGATTTGGTTGTTGGTAATATATTGTTGGTATTTGTAAATTGATGACACTCAACTAACATAACCACAAAAGGTAAATTTTGTTAAAAAAATATTTTGGAGTGAATAATAAATTGACTTTTAATGTGTCAACTTGAATATGATATTGAAGTGGTGAGAATCTTTGAGTCTTACATAGGAAATGATAGAGAATATGAGTTTATATGCTCATGGGTTGAACATTGGGTTGGACTTTAGGCATGTGTGGACTAGGCCCTCTTGTCCAAATAATAATAATATTTTATTATTTTATTTTGAGTCATAGAATTTGTTTATAGCGATTATTTCTGAATCAATGTGTCTGTTTTAGTAATGTATATATTCATTGTCTCTCATTCATGAAAATAACTTTTGAGAAACTTTCCCAAAGAGAAAATATTTTGTGCATTAGCATTTGAGTCAAAGAGAGAGAAAGAGATATAGATTAGTTTGTAGAGCACTGACCTTGTGTGCTTTTTCTCTGTGCTATAGATCATTTTATCCTAGGAGGTAAACGTCCGTGAGTCTCAAAGAATCACAATTTGTGTGAAGGGTGAAATTTGCTTTAAGGAGATTGCGTCAAACACAAGACTTGATATGTATCATTTATCCTTCATGCATTTGGTCTATTAATTTTTAATTATTTTGTAGATTTCTACTTATATATGCGATATCTATTTATTGTTTTTGTCTATCATATTTATTTGTGTTATTGCTTATAATTAGGTTTGTATGTTGTTCCTTTTTGCTCAATCACAAAAGCAAATTGTTAAATTATATCCAAAAATCTTAAAGCAAATTTTATGATTTCATAATTTATTTTTGTGATAGAGTTTGCGTTGATTCCAAGTGGAATTTAAAAAAAAATTTTTTTTTTTTTTTTTTTTAATTTTGACTGACGGTTTCAAAAGAACTTTTGTTTGGCCAGACTATTGGACGTGTTGTTATTTTATAAATCATTGTAGATCTTTTTCAAAACTTATCCGTTTGGCTCTAGATTCAAAAACAATTTTGATTGAGTTCAATAATATAGTTTTGTTGCCTATATTACATATATTTCTCTAGTGCCTTTTTATATATAAAAGGTTGTTTGCAAAAAGTTGTTTGTACCACTTATTCGGTTTGAAAATCTTAAAGGGTTTTGTTTATACTATTCATTTTGATTCGTTGATTTAAATTTATTAATAGCATAATATTTTATTATATTATTGGCTATTGATATATAAACAACTTTGAATCTTTGTGATTGTAGTGCTTGAATGTATCCGCATGAATCTTTGATATATTGTGCTAATTTTATTTTTATTTAATCTTTTAGATATTGTTTTGTTGGTATTGTGTGGTATACATGTATTGTAAACTACCAATTTGTGTCTTCTGATATTTCACAACATTGTTTGAAAGTTAATATTTATATATCTTTCTTAAACTTGGTTGGTTTTGAGGATTCAATTTGATTTTGTTTAACATAGATATCAAACAAAATTGTTGTGAATCTTGTTGTGGCTTAAACCAACATGAATCTTTCTGTGGTGGTTTTTGAAGTGAATTGGTAAGAGGAAATACCAAGGAATGGTGGGTGGACACTAGGGCTACTCGCTATGTATGCTCAAAAAAGAAAATGTTTTCTACATATAATCCTATGAGTGATGGAGAAAAAATTTTCATGGGTAATTCCTCAACCTCTAAGGTTGAAAGAAATGGAAAGGTTGTGCTAAAGATGACTATGGGCAAGTATCTTACTTTAAAGGATGTACTTGCATGTGCCAAACATTCATAAAAACCCGATATCGGCTCATTATTAAGTAAGAATGGTTTTAAGTTGGTTTTTGAGTCTGATAAATTTTCACTCTTTAAGAGTGGAATGTATGTGGGCGAAGGATATTTGAGTAATGACTTGTTTAAGATGAATGTAATGATTGTATTTCCTATTATTGATAATAATAAGAGTATATCTTCTGTTTACATGCTTGAGTCATCTAATGTTTGGCATGGTAGATTGGGTCATGTTAATTATCATACTTTACATAGATTGATCAATTTAAAATCACTATCTAAATTTGAAATTGATTTTGATTATAAGTGTGAAACTTGTGTGGAAGCTAAGATGACCAAGGCATCTTTGTATCGATTGAAAGAAGAATTGAACCTCTAGATTTAATACATAGTAATGTATGTGACTTAAAATTTATACAAACTAGAGGTGGTAAGAAATATTTCATCACTTTCATAGATGATTCCACTAGATGCTATGTATGTGTACTTATTAAGGAGCAAGGATGAGGCAATTGAGACATTCATTCATTATAAGAATGAGGTTGAGAATCAATTCAACAAAAAGATTAAGGTTTTAAGGAGCGATAGAGGTGGGGAATATGAATCATCTTTTGGTGAGTTATGTTTACTGCATGGTATTGTTCATCAAACCACTATACCTTATTCATCTTAGCAAAATGGAGTTACTGAAAGGAAAAATAGAACCTTGAAGGATATGATGAATGTGATGTTGATAAGTTCTCGTTTGCCGTAGAACTTGTGGGGGGGAGCTATTCTTTCCAACAATTATATTCTTAGTAAATTGCCTAGAAAGAAAACCAAAAAGACACCATATGAATTATGGAAAGGTAAAATGCATTCCTATCAATTCTTAAAGGTGTGGGGGTGTCTAGCAAAGGTGGCTATCCCTATTCCTAAAAGGATAAAGATAGGGTCAAATCAATGGATTGTGTTTTCATTGGTTATGCTCATAATAGCAATGCATATTGGTTTCTAATTCATAAATCTGACATTTCTGACATGAATGTGAATACTATTATTGAATCAAGGAAAGTAGTATTTTTTGAAGAAATATTTCCTTACAAATCCACACAAAAATAAGTTCTCTTAAGAGAAACTTTGAGTCTACGTATAGTACCTCTCATGATCAAGAGTTGATGGAAGAGAGGAATGAGGTTGAGCCTAGATGTAGTAAGAGGGTTAAAATGTCAAAACCGTTTGGTCCGAATTTTCTAACTTATATGTTAGAAGATGAACCTTAAAGTTTTAAGGAAGCTATCTCTATACCTAAGGCACATTTTTGGAAAGAAACTATCAATAGTGAGATTGAATCTATCTTACAAAATCATACACAGGAACTAGTGGATCTTCCGCCAAGTTGTAAACCTCTATGTTATAAATGGATATTTAAGAGGAAATTGAAAGTTGATGGATTTATTGACAAGTACAAGGTAAGACTTGTTGTAAAGGGTTACAAACAAAATGAAGGTGTGGATTATTTTGACACATATTCACCTGTTACATGAACAACATCCATTCGGATGTTGATGGCTATTGTAACGTTGCATAACCTAAAGATACATCAAATGGATGTAAAGACTGCATTCTTAAATGGTCAATTAAATGAGGAGATTTATATGGAACAACCTAAGGGGTTCATTGTTCCTAGTCAAAAAAAAAAAGTGCGTAGGCTTGTTAAATCTCTTTATGGATTATAACAAGCTCCAAAGCAATGGCATGAGAAATTTGACAATGCAATGATGTCAAATGGGTTTAGAATCAATGAGTGTGACAAAAGTGTGTATATTAAATATACCGCAAGTGGCTATGTCATTGTGTGTCTCTATTTTGATGATATGCTTATTATAGGTAGCAATAATGATATCATTAAAGCTACGAAGAGAATGTTGACTAGTGAGTTCGACATGAAAGATTTAGGTGTTGTAGATACGAATAGGAATGAAATTTTCTAGAAAATCTAATGGACTTGTCTTATCTTAATCACATTTGTTTAGAAAGTTCTTGAAAAATTCAGGAAATATGATGACAGTTTAGTGAGAACTCTGTAGATATAAATTTACATCTAACTAAAAATAAAGACAAGGAATATCTCAATTAGAGCATGCAAGAATAATAGGCAGTCTTATGTATATAATGAACTGCACAAGACCGACATAGTGTATTATGTTAGCAAGTTGAGTAGATACACTAGTAATCTAGGGGAAGACCATTGGAAGGCATTAGTTAGGGTTTTGAGGTATTTGAAATACACCCTAAACTATGGATTGCACTACACTCGGTATCCGGATGTACTAGAAGGGTATAGTGATACTAATTGGATATCCGACACAAAAGACACAAAATCCACGAGTGGATATGTCTTTACCCTTGGTGGTGTAGCTATATCTTGAAAGTATTCTAAACAAACATGCATTGCTAGGTCCACAATGGAATCGGAATTTATCGCATTGGACAAAGTAGGAGAAGAAGTAGAGTGGCTTCATCATTTCCTGGAGGATATGCCAATGTGGATGAAACCTGTGCCTTTTATTTGTATACATTGTGATAGCAAATTAGCTATTGGTAAGGTACAGAGTCATATGTACAATGGTAAGTCTTGACATATATGACGTAGACATAATACCATGAGACAATTGCTCTCTAATGGAATTATTTTCATTGACTTCAAAAAGTCGAAAGAGAATATAGCAGATTCGTTAACGAAAGGCTTGAGTAGAGAGCAAGTAAACTACTCATCGAGGGGAATGGAGTTAAAACCTATGACCTAAAAGTCTCCGGGATGGCAACCCAACCTAGCTTACTAGAGATCCCAAGATCTAGGTTCAAAAGGACAACCGAATTATGGAGACTAGTTTTATTACTATGGAGATAACACCTTCTACTCATTCCTATGATGAAATAGTGATGCCTGTAAGCGATATTCAAGGTAAAATTTGCTTTTAATGATTCTTAATTCTTGGAAATCCAAGTGGGGTACATTAGGATATTCTTAATAAGAGTCACCTATATAAGTGTGAAGTGGGCCGCTTCCATGAGAGTTTTAAGGCTGAATTCTTTAGAGCACTTCATGAATATACCAGGATATGTTCGGTGTCGATATGAACAAAACCATAAGAATGAATTGTGTTCGAAAAGGAGCTATGTAAATTCTATTGTCTTGGTATACATAAATGACTGAATAGTTCAAGACATCATGTTCACTGAATAGCTAGTATATCAAATAGTCTTTCACAAAGGAAAGTTCAACGCCAAAAGCTACTTCTCCTGATATAGTAACTTTTCTTCTACTTTCATTGTGTTTGCATTATCATTTGCATTGTGCTTTATCAACTTCCATTCATGTAGGGGATTGTTAGAAAAATATTATAGAATGAATAAGAAATTGACTCCTAATGTGTCAACTTGAACATGATATAGAAGTGGTGAGAATTCTTGAGTCCCATATAGGAAATGATAGAGAATATGAGTTTATATGCTCATGGGTTGGACATTGGGTTGGGCTTTAGGCATGTGTGGACTAGGCCTTCTTGTTCAAATAATAATAATATTTTATTATTTTATTTTTTGAGTCAGTAAATTTGTATACATTAGTTATTTCTAAAACAAAGATGTCCTGTTCAAGAACGTATATATTCATAGTCCCTTGTTAATGAAAAATAACTTTTGAGAAACTCTCCTAGAGAGAATATTTTGTGCATTAACATTTGAGTCAAAGAGAGAGAAGAGACATAGATTAGTTCGTAGATCATGGACCTTGTGTGCTTCTTCTCCGTGTTGTAGATTATTTTATCTTGGGAGGCAAACGTCCGTGAGTCTCAAAGCATCATAGATTGTGTGAGGGGTGAAATCTGCTTTAAGGAGATTATGTCAAACACAAGACTTGATCTATATCATTCATCTTTCACGCATTTGGTCTTTGAGTTTTTAATTATTTTGCAGATTTCTTCTTATACATGCAAAATCTATTTATTGTTTTTACCTATCATATCTATTTGTATTATTGCTTATAATTAGATCTGTATGTTGTTCATTTTCACTCAATCACAAAAGTAAATTGTTGAAATATATCCAACAAATTTTGTTAGAGTGCAATACATACTAAGATAGTAACAATCTCAAGAAAGCAAAAATGTCAATAAGAATCAAGACAACACAATAATTCATGTATAAATGGCACATGCCAAAACCAAATCACAACAATTCACAACCAAAATATTACAACCTTTCTACTAGGCATTTATTGTTTTTTGTATGCCACCTTGATAATAGGCTTACAACCAATATATAAATATTGTTTGACAAAAGACAAACATGCACATCTTCCAACCAAAGCATAAAACATTATTTTTGGTACTTGATCATTTTAACTACTAATTACACTAGGTTTGTGGACCAAAAAAAAAAAAAAAAAAAAAAAAAAAAAAAAAAAAAAAAATCTCTGGTCTAGTTTCCTTCTATTTTGCTAGTCTTGATATACTGTCATTCCTACCTATTAGTTGAAACTTGGCTAGTTTTGATGTACTGCCCTTTTTGCCTATTGGTTGAAATTTTGCTTCTCTTAATATATTGCCATTTCCTCTAGTATCCACAACAGAATCTTCACCATTTCTTTGACTAGCTACACCAAAGAATAGTAGCTACACCACCCACACCAACAACACCACTTGTAGGCTACAAAATGAAGACCATAGTCAAGCCAATGTATGGTATAGCAAAAACAAAAATTATATAAATACAAGTTGCAATACCTGGGATGATGATGGTTAAGCCTGTTCAAGAATTCATCGGAGCCAACAAAATCGCCCGAAACCACGCCGATCCGAAAAGTGAAAGCTCCACGAAGGTTCCCGGTGCGATGATAGTAGGCTTTTTCCGTTACCAAGTCGGCCGGTCACGGTGGTCGGCAGCAAGATCTGCAAACCGAAGAGAAACCGAATCGAACCGATATATATATTTAACTTATACATATATAATATATAATCATTCATCAGCTTTAAAATAAAAGAAATTGAGAGGGAGAGAGAGAGAGAGTACCAGTTTGGCATGAAATTGAGGTTTGAGAGAAGCAAAGGAAGAAGAAGGAAGTTAGAATGACGCCGTTTCATTTAAATTTTTTTTCTTCTTTAAATCTGATTCAAAACAACGCTGTTTTGGAACAATTTTAAAATTTTACTATCAGGTTCAAAACGGCATCATTTTAGAGTCAGAATTTAAAAAAAAAAGAAAAAAAAGAACGCCAAGAACGACTAGGGATGGCAATGGGGAGGGGCGGGGCCGAAGGATGGGGTCTTCGCCCTTGCCCCGCATAGATTTTTCTTGCCCCATCCCCGCCCCACCCCGCATGACGGGGAAAATTTCTTGCCCCATCCCCACCCCTTAGGGCCTCGCGAAGCCCCGCCCCACCCCATAAAACTTTATTTCTTGTTAATTTTCCCTACAACTATTACCATTTTTTCAAATAAAATGACATGTTTCAATAATAAACATATACTTGAACCCGATAAATGTTATAAATTACTAAGTAGTGTGCATTATTTTTTTTTGACTTCGAAGATAGAATTATATTGAAAAAAGGGACTAAAGCCCAAAAACTTACAAAAAGCGAGGATACTAGCAGAAGAGAAGAAAAATAAAATAAAATAAAATAAAATAAAGTAACTGATTGTGTCCAAACAAAGAAAAACTATAAGAAGTATTGGTTGTCTTTTTTTTTTGTTTAAAAACTAGCACTTCAAAAACTATTTCATAGAGAATATGGGACAAAGTCTCAAACATGTACCTTATAAGTTATAACAGCCAATGCCCACACACACACACAATGACACAAACACAAATATTTAGAGTCTCGGACTCAATTTTAAACTTGTACCGCATTAAAAAAAAATTATGTTCATGATGAAAAGTAAGTTGAGAAAGACATATGAATCATGAATGAAATCAGTAATTCAATAGTATATAAATTTGCTTTTAATAAAGACAAAAGAAAACGTTAAAATTGGTACCTTATTTCCAAATTTGCTAGAGAGAAAAAAGAGGTAGAGAGCCACATTAGGTGGAATAAAATAAACTGATGATATTTTTGTTTAAATAGTAGGGTTTTAGGGTATGAAAAAATTACAATTTAACTCTTATTAATGCGGGAGGAATGGGTCTAAAAGTGTAAACCCATCCCCGCCCCGCCCTAGGGTGCGGGTCTGAAATCTCTCCCCATCCCCGCCTTACCACTTTTGCGGGGCAGGGAAAACTCGGGGGCGAAAAGGGGCGGGTCAAAGACTTTCCCTAAGAACGACTAACGAGGTCGTCCTTATTAAAAGAAATTTTTGAATAAAAAGTCGGGAGGAATAGTCAAGAAATGTGTGTGTTAGGAGGAAAGTCTGAGACTTTGAGTGGTCTTGTCCAAATAAGTGTCTCCCACTAGCATTTTTGAAAAAAATATATTAAAAAAATAAAAAAAAATGTTGTGGCCATATGGGTTAGTGTGTTACAATCATGCCACTTGTGTTTTTTGAAAAAAAAAAAAAAAAAATAAAAAAAGGATACCTGTCATTGATAGAGTCAGTCACTATGCAAAATATTTTTTTTCTCTTGTGATCTCAGCCACAAACGTCTTTTCTCCTCCTACTCACCTGCTCTCATTTCTCATCTTTACTCTTTAGACTTCTGCTACTCTTAAGACTCTAGAACTCAGTCATCATTCATCGCCTAAACAACTTTGCCTTCATTTCTCTTCCAAACCCCGATCCCGCCGAACAAACATTAGTTTTTCCCTTTCAATCTCGTGCTCTCACCTAACCATTTTTCTCTTCTTTTTTGCTCTTAGTCAGCCACATAATGTTTCTTCCAAACCCTAATCCTGCCGAACAATTAGTAGTGTTTCCCTCTCAATCTTAGATTTTCAGGTTCCCATCAACCATTTTTCTCTTCTCTTTTACACTTAGCCACATAATTTTTTTTCCATACTCTAATCTCGCAGAACAAATAGTAGTTTTTCCCTCTCAAATTCTCGGTCTTAGGCTCCAACCTAACCTTCCCCTATTTAAGAACACAAGCTCTCAGTCTCTTTCTCAATACTCATCTTTGATTCTCGCTCACTCTCTCACAAAGAAAGACTTTCTTCTCAAAGTCTCATAAAATTCCTAATACCTAAGACAGTTAATCTCCTTTTCATCTCCGTTCTCCACTATGGCTATGCCACTATGTCTTTGGTAACCCTAACCCCTACTTTGTTTTAGTTTTATTTTATGGTCACTAAATGTTTCTTGTTGATTCTAATTTATTTATTTTTGGTTATTTTCTTGTAATTTCAAGGGTAATTTAAAAGATTCAGCTTTAGCCTAGTAAAGGAATAAATCTCAAAGGCTTAAACAGTTCTTGGGTATTTTCTCATATTATTTATATTTGTTTTGAGTTCATAATTTTTGATTTTTTTCTTTTTTGTTTGATTTTCTTTTAAGGATTATTTTTTATTTTATTTTCAGTTCACCATGTAAATGTTGTGTCAAACTTTCATGTTTGTGTTTGATTTTGCTTTTAGTTTTAGTGTTTTTTTTTTTTAAAGGTTCACTCATGTTGTTTGCTATTTGGTTTTGTTTCTAGGGTTCAAAGATTGTAAATTTATTTTTTGATCATCATGTTGATTAATCATATTGTTGTGATTTTAGTTATATATATATATATATATATATATATATATATATATATATATATAATATTTCTTTTAAAGTTTCACTCATGTTGTTTGTTGTTTGATTTTGTTTTTAGGGTTCAAAGATTGTCAATTTATTTTATTTGTTGATTTTAGTTTATTATATTATGCTAATATGTTGTGATTTTAGCATTGAGAAAGCTACTTGTATAGTTTTTGTTTACTAGTATTTTATTGAAATTAGTGTATGACTACGTGTTTAAATTAAAGGTTGCTTGCATAATTTATTTGTTGTTGATTCCTTAATTACTATGTATATGTGATTGTTATTTATATTGATGTAATTAGATCATGGTTGCTTGTGCTTCTTCTTCCACCCCCTTTACTAAGTCTACTCCTAGTTCATGTGTTGAGGCTAATCAACCAAATACGCAATCTCCCATTCCACCATCAGGTGTTGCACCCCCTCAAACACAAATAGAAACTCAACAAGCTACTATTAATGATGGTAAAGAGCCTTCTAAGATATGGGACCATTTCTCTAAAATAGAGGGATGTGACCCCTTTACCCTAAGTCCTAGTGCGATTATTGTAAAAAGAGTTATAATTGTCACCCAAAAAGAAATGGAACCTCTCCCATGTGGTCTCATATAAAATCTAGTTGTAAGAAGTATCCCTATAGGCGTGATAAAGGCCAAACCACTTTGAGTTACCAAAGTAAAAAAAAAAAGGGAGAGGTGGTAATGAGTTGGTGTTAAGGAAGTTTAGGGTGGAAAGACTAAGGATGGCCTTGACAAGGATGATAATTGTTGATGAACTACCTTTTAGGTTTGTTGAGCATGGTGGGTTCATTGATTTTATGGCAGAGGTAGAGCCTAGGTTTAAAGTTCCCTCTCGGGTTACTATTGCAAGAGATTGTCTTAGAGTTTACATTAGGGAGAAGGAGAGTTTGAGAAAGGTTTTAATGGCTGGTCAAAGGGTGTGTTTGACAACTGATACTTGGACTTCAATCCAAAACCTTAATTACCTTTGTTTGATTGCACATTATATTGATGTTGATTGGGTTTATCATAAAAAGATTTTGAATTTCTGCCTAGTACCTGATCATAAGGGTGAGACCATTAGTAGGGTGGTTGAGTCTTGTTTTCTTCAATGGGGGATTGATAATATTTTTACAATTACTATTGATAATGCAAGTTCAAATGATGTGGCCATAGAATATCTTAGGAGGAAAACAAAGATAGGGTGGGTAGTCTTTTGGGTTGTGAGTTCTTTCATATGCGTTGTTGTGCCCATATTTTGAATTTAATTGTGCAAGATGGGCCAAAGGACCTTAATGAGTTAATTGTTAAGGTTCATAATGTAGTGATGTATGTGAAATCCTCTCCTAATAGATTTTAGAAGTTTAAGGCATGTGTTGAAAAAGAAAAATTCAAAGCAAAAGTTTGTTGTGCCTTGATGTGTCTACTAGGTGAAATTCAACATACTTGATGTTAGAAAGTGTACTAAAGTTTGTGGCTGCATTTGAAAGGATAGAGGAAGATGATGGACATTTCCTTCGTTATTTTGAGGATCCATCTAGCGGTCCCCCTCGGTTTTTAGATTAGGAAAATGTAAGACTTTTTACAAAGTTTCTTGGTATGTTCTATGAGGCAACTTTAAGATTTTCTGGTTCTTTGTTTGTGACTACTAATGTGTATTTCCATGAGCTTGTTAGTCTTCAAGACCAGTTAAATCAATTGTGTAATGGTAGGGGTGATCCTTTGTTAAAGGGTATGACACAAAGAATGAAATTGAAGTATGATAAGTATTGGGGAAGTGTTGATAGGATAAATCTGATGTTGTTTGTGGCTGTTGTGGTTGATCCTAGATATAAATTGAAATATGTGAGGTTTTGGTTTAAGCAATTGTATGATAAGGAGAAGGCTGATGAGTTAGGATTGGGAGTTAGGGAAGCTTTGAATAGATTGTACAAGCACTATAGTGGAGCAATGGGGACCCCATGTGGTGCTAGTGCTAATGCTAGTGGGACTAGTGAGTTTGGTAGTAGTGATGTTGTTGCCATGTCCTCCATGCTAAATGGCTTTGGTAGTGAAAAAGATAGGATAAAGAGGTATAATAACATTTACAAATAGCACTTAGCAGATGAGGATAGTGTTGAATGCAAATCTGAATTGGACCGATACTTGTTAGAAGCTAGTGTAGATCCGGAGACGGAAGGCTTTGATATTCTTGATTAGTGGAGGGTGAATTCTTCAAGATATATGATCCTTTCTTAAGTTGCCAGTGATATTTTGGCAATTCTTGTCTCTATAGTTGCATTAGAATTTGCATTTAGCACAATGGGTCATGTCTTGGATCCTTCCGTAACTCATTGTCTCCCAATACTTTTGAAGCTTTGATTTGTACACAAAATTGGTTGAGGTCTAAGGATTCAACTGAACCAATTAACCTACGAGAGGCAATGGATGAAGTGGAAAACTATGAACTTGAATCGGGTAATGTGTTTATGTTCTTTTCTAATTTTTTTTTTTTTTTTTGTTATTTATAAATTCTCTTGTATTTTTTTTTTTGTTATTTATTTATTTGTGAGTTATTATTTATATACAATTTGTTTTCCCCCCCTTTTAGGGCTTGCACCAAAACCCACTATGGGTACAGATTCTGTTTTAGACTGATTTGGAGGGTGGGGTTGTTTTTTGAACTTAGCTACCTAAGGTAACTTAAAATTTTTATGTAATTTGCTTATGTTTGTTGGCTACTGTTTGTAATGTTGTTAATTGTCATGTACTACTTTCTACTTTATACTTATCATTATTTTTTGGGGATTGACATTGTAGGGATGGAGTTTTTTGTATATGATGATTTGGAGTTGGAGTTGTTGGTCGGCTGATTGCAGAAATTTTTTGTGGTTGAATTGTCGACTTAATCATGGAGATGACCAAATTAGAGTGTTTTGGATGCTTGGGCTACTGCTGGTTGGTGGTTGCTGGCTTGATGCTTCTTTGTTGCTCTCTACTTTATTTTTGTTTACTAGATGCACACATGACAACACAAGCACTGAACAAACACACTATTAGTCTTAGTAGACTTGATTGCCTCCATGTTTTGTGAAAAATATGTAGTTGTGTAGTGTATCAATTGTATATTTTAGTCCAACATCCATTATGTATATTTGTATAGTGCTTCTCAAGCACTACTTGACTATTTTGTAGTCTTTTCTACTCCTCCTCCTCCTTGGGGTGTACTCTTTGTTATATTTGATGTGATTACTATGATAGAAAAATTAATGTTAATGTTGCTACCATGTTGGAATTCTCTTGTTATGGTTGAGACTTGATACTTTATAATTGTGTGTTTGATTTGAAATGTTGTGACAGGTTTAGATTTATTAATGTGTTGATATATTTAATAAATACATGTTTAATTTGACAGGTTGAATTTAAGTTGTATTATAGTTGAGACTTGATACTTTATATTTGTGTATTTGATTTGGAATGTTGAGTCCGGTGATAGGTTTGGAGTTGTCTTCTTGTGGTTGAAACTTGATAAAAAAAGGCTTAGTTAAAAAGAAGTCATAATGGGCTCAAAATGCTATTTTTTAAAGACCTAAAAACCTAAAGCTTAGAATAGGAATTTTTAAAAATCCAACCCATATAACCTAATGAACCGCAATGAACCGCTAAGATTAACCACACCTTGTGTAGACTGGTTTTTATCTTCCAAAAGTGAGATGCGGTTAAGCATAGGGTGAAATCTCACCCTATAGGTGTGGTGCAAAAAACCTTTCCAAAACTTGAAACGAACCAAACCATGTACACCCTTAATGATGTTCTAGAATCCCATGTCTTTCTAGGAAAACGAAAGTTTATTTGGGTAGATGAAGAGTACCAATGGGCCCTAGTTGTAGCTTATGGAGTTGAAACTTTATTAGCTGGTTGTGAGGACGAAGGCTAAGATCTAGAGGTTTCAAAAAAGGTTGATATGCAATTTGGGATGTAAGTTGAGTTGTAGTTTGCTTTAGGAGCATTTTTCTTGGTCCTACTTGGCCCTCCTGTGCTTCAGCATCACAAGTTACAAAAATATTGATGGATATGTGAAGCAAGATGCCAAGTGACTAGGGTTGAAGTCTAAAAATACTTATAGCTTTATCCTTTTAAAGCCTTTATCTCCTTTGCAAGTTTCACAAAAATATTGATATCATTGAATTGTGCCATTATTTAAGATGCCACATTTGATAGTCTTGTTCAGTCTAAAATTCTATACCTTAGTTCATCAGCTTTTTCCTTTTAAAAGCATTTTGATTCCGTTCCTCCTTTTTCGTACATGCAAACTGCGAAATACCTCACGTTCCACCTCGGGTCAAATTTCAAGCCATTTCGGTCCATTCCGGTCATTCTGAAAATTCTTTTGTTGTATCTCTTGAATTGTTTGCCATTATTATATTTGGGAGTTCTTTTGATGATGAATTTGATCCTTCTCTCATTGATGATAGTCTTGTTTTATTTGATATTTAGTTATTTATTTATTAGAATTGACAATTTTATGTTCTACAAGAATATATATAAATTATTTTTAAGAACCCCGGGTTCCTTGGTTCATCGGGGGCTTTTTTCCATTCCACTAGACAAACCGAAATGGGGTCCGAAACAGTATTAATAACAATGCTACCAAGTGGCTTGTTAGCTCAGGAGCTCTACCAAGTGGATTGTAAACATGAGGGGCAAGAAGAGCAAGTTGTCCATTTGAACCCATTTTGATTGGCTAGAAATTGGTTGCATATCTCCTAGTAAGTTTGAAGATATGTTTCCCTTAGGTAGCAAGGATGTACATAGTCCTCCACTTTCTCTAGGTTTTTAAAAATAACAGCAATATTATGTTTGCAAGGTATTCCTGTTAAATCCCATATCCTACAACCGCATGTCCTATTTGACAAATCAACCACATACATTTCACGGTCATTATCAACTACACACATGAACCTACCAGATGGAGTAGCACAAAAAGGTACACAATCTTGTTTTAACTTCTCTAAGCTATCATGAATATTTGGACACACTTTCCTAGCATACTTCTCTATACCTTTTCTCTTTGTATAGAGTTTGATCATTAACCTAATTTTAATCCACTCTAACATTGCTAAGATGGACTTGTCACTAGTAGGAAAAATCATGGAATTGAAGGATTCACTCAAATTATTAGCTAAACAATCGATTAAAGCCCTACTAGTAAAATAAGACTTAGACCATTGTGTAGGGTTAATATCAACAAGATACTCCTAAGCCTTGGTTCTAGATCCTTTAATTGTTGCATTTTCCTCTAAAACTCTCTAATAGTTATGGCTCCAAAGACATCTCCATAATGCATCCTTCAACTCCAACCCCTTGTGGTTAACTTTGAAGTTATTATAAATATGCTTCACACAGTACCTATGCTCCATACAGTACCTATGCTCCACAGTTGGAAACAATATCTTAATTGCAAGAATAAGTCCCTGTTTCACATAGAATTCAATAGAAAACAATATTAGTAATATGAATAATCAAAACACATGTAGGTTTAAGCTAAACACATGCATGTATTAGTAATATGAACATACGAAGTTTATACCTTCTGCCTATCATTGATAAAGACCAGAATTAGTTGCTTTGGAATCCCATTGTCATCTAAAAACTGTTGAAGGAACCAAATCGAGAGTCCTTGTTCTCTTGTTCAACAACAACAAGTGCAATTGGAAAAATATTATCATTTTCATCCTTAGCTATGGCAGACAAAATTTGCCCACCAAATCTTCCTTTTAGGTGGCAACAATCCAATCCTATGATTGGTCTACAACCTCCTAAGAATCCAACCTTCTGTGCATTATACCTTATATACATCCTCCAAAATTTTGGTTGGGAATTTTCATCCTCCATTTTAGTTTGTAAAATAACCTTACTTCCCGCATCATTCAACCTTATCATCTTTGCATAGTCTCTCGACTTCCCAAATTGTAGCTACTCATTCTTAGTAATCAAATCAATGGCTTTTCTTTTAGACCTATACACCTGACTCACATTTATGTCAACAGAAGTGTTACCTCGCATGATGTCGCACACCACCTGTAGTCCAATTAGGGTTCTTGCTAAAATTTTTCATGTACTTCTTAGCAATATAAACTGATGTCACTTGGCTATGTTGGAAGGTTCTAGGGTAGGTGCACTCGGGATGAACTGTCTTTATCCGGAAGGTCAACTCTCCACCGATCGTAGATGCATAACTCCTCCATCCATGCTCATTCTTGTAATAGACAAATATCTTATTCTTCTTATTCAATTTGAACCAGATATCCACAAGTTTCTTTATAACATATTCTCTTAAAACCTCCATAAACACCTTAGCCTTCGTTTGGGAGGAAAGAATGGAATGAAAAAAAAGAATATTTTTAGAATATTCTTCCCTCCCCTTGTTTGGGAGTTTTAGTAGAGGGAATGGAAAGTCCATTCCCTTGTTTGGGAGTTTAAGTGGGAGAGAATGGAATGGTTAGAAGGGAATACTCATTCCTCCCTCTTCTCTTAAAACCTCAAATTTTTGTTCTCTCAAAAATTAGGAGGAATAGGAGGGAATGGATTTAGGTTTAATGAAAATTTTGTTAAAAATCCTAAAATACCCCTTTAATCTCAGCCCTTTTTTTACACATCACGACAACTTTTTTTCTCAACCAATCGTAAGAAAAAACATAGCTATCATTCTTGCACTCTAATGCTCATGTTGCTATTGTCGTTCTCTTCACAACCGCTATTGTTCTCGTTGATTCATCAAATATTCTGAGAGTTTTATATTGACTACAAGTCTTTCTTTTTCTTTTCTTGTCTGCTAGTCTTTTAATAAGTCTTTCTTTGCCCGCTAGTCTTTCAATTCCAAGCCACGCAAATGTGTCTTATTGACACCGATGTCTAAACCTAAAAATTAAAAAGTGTGGGATTTCTTGGCCAAATTTAGATTTGCTTTATTTTGTTATTTTGTTTTGTTTTGATAAGACTCATTACAAGAGTTTTTTTAAAAGATATTTGTTTGCATTTTTAGATAATGTTTATTTTGTTGACAATAAATATGTGATGCGTGAATTGCTTTACAACATAGAAATATATATAACTTGATTTTTAGCTACAATTTTTTTCCCCTAAACTAGAATAATTTTTTATGTTCTTTAAAATGAGGGATATAATAGTAATGTTATTATAAAATAATTCCATTCTACTTCTTCCAATGTCACTTCCAAACAATGTTACTTACATTTCATTCATTTCCATTCTTTTATTTTGAAACATCCAAACAAGATTTTTTTAATTCCATTCCATTTTATTTCATTCTATTCATTCCCTTATGAACTCCCAAACGAAACCTTAGAGTTAAGAAACTCCCTTCCTTAGCTTTGGTTTTCTCATATCAGTTTGAATATTAAATGCTAGCTTTGTTGAAGCAAAGAACTACTAGCTCATCATCATTAAACCCTACCAAACTTCCCATGTCATCCTCAACAGGTGGTTCAAGCCAAACATTGAGTTCCACACTAGTATTTTCTCTTGCATTATTCATCTATGGGGCATCATTACCTACTGCATTACTATTATGTGGGGCATCGTAGCTACTGCAATACTCCTTTGTGGGGCTATAGTTTCCCTAAGTCCATTCCCCTCAGCTCCATTATGTGTAGATGGCCTAGCATCCATATTCCCAAATACATCATCATCAAAATCTAGCCCCTCAAACCCTTCCTCTAACCAATCAAATTCCGAACCTTCATTTTGCTTTGCTGCTAGCACTTTATCTCCTTCACCATCCACATGTACTTCTTCATCTACTTCACTCACATTAGCATCATCATCATAATCTAAATTATCACCTTCTTCCACCCTTTCCTCAATACCTTTTACATTCTCTCCAAGTATTTCAACAACAAATGGCTTCTCACTACCTTCCACATATAATACTATCCTATCTATTAGCCATGCAACATGAATTTCACACGTATAGAACACCTCATCATCTCCAGTTATTAGTCTCAAGCCTTGCTTCAATTTACCTCTAGGAATTATATAATGATATGTACTTGTAGTAGGTGCCCCAAACTTCTCACACATATCTTGTATTTCACAAAAACTAAGCCTATTAAGGTCAAATCTTCAATTGTAGCTATGTTGCCACCTACATATTCTAGGTTTTGGTTCCACACAAAGGTGCCATCATAATTAATCTCAACAATGAAATTCAAATCAGCCATCTGCATATAAATAATTGCTTAAATTTCAAAAGTGTTAATAGACAAAAGTGTTTGTTTTGCTTTTGGGTGACAACCACATGGAAATGGACCACATAGCCCACATGTACACATGTTTTTCTTAGACCAAAAAGATTTTTAGGGTCCACATAGAACACCACACAGAAAAAGACCAAAAAATTAGCAACTTTTAGCTCATTAACCAATATATAAATTTATAAGCTATTGCTGAAAATTTCTAACATTTCCTACCAGAATATGCATATACATTGACAAACGCACAAAAGTAACATTAACGTCATCTAATTTAAAAAAAAAAAAAAAAATTAAAAACCTTAGGTTAAAAAACGTACCTAGAATTAACTCCAGAAGGAATTCCTCAAAATCTATCAAGAAATTCCAGTAAATGATTTTGATGGAGTGGCTCAATTGAAGAGAGAGTGAAAGAGTGGCCTCTCATGTTTGTTTTGAATAGGTTCTAGTGTTTGATTTAGTTTGTATTATGTTTTTCATTTAATAGGTGTTAGAGTAACGGCAAGTGGATTGGTAGGCTACGGATCCCTAACAGACGAAACCACTTATGGGTAAAATGCCAATTTTTAAACTTCAAGCAGGCAAAGTGTTTTGGCAAAACCACATATGGGCAAAGTATAATTTGTCCTTAGTTAAAAGTGGGGACCTTGGGCCATTGCCTTGCTTGTATGCTTGAACCGGCCTTGGTGTTGTGGGACTGGATATGTCAACTTAAAAGACTAGATCATGAGATCAAGTTTTAAGTGGTCTAAGAGAGTTTTGGTGTGAAAGAGAGAGACGACAGTGAAAATAATTAGAAATTGAAAATTTGAGCTATAACATTTCATCCTATATATTTTGAGAAATGCCATGTTTACAACATTTTCACAATAAATCCTAAACAGTAGGTTGTTATTGGTTGTTATGTGCGCACAAAAAAGTAATTAAGTTGTGGATTCAAACTAAAATAATAACAACTTACTACCTATAATTTATTGTAAAAACATTGTAAAAATATTGTTGACAACTCTTCTGGTACGTTTTTGTTAAAATTTGGATTAAGTATTATTGTATGCAGAAGTTAGATTTAGAAAAAGTTAGGTTTAAAAACTGTATATAAACAAATAAACAAATAAACAAAAAAACTAATCAAGGCATCAACTTAAATGGTGCGCGCTCAATGGCGTATTGAAATAGTATCCTCTAGAATCTTATATCAATAAATATTAGTGGTATTTTCCCGCAATTTACATATCTAAAAAATGCCAGTGATTTTTACCCCCGAGAAGAGGGGAAAAGAAAAGAAATAATAAAATGACATCAATGTAAATTTTTCTTTCAAATTTTCCTGAATCAAAACAATTTTCAATAGGGAATCTGCTACATCAATCATTTGTTGCAATTTCTTGGCAATGCTGCCGTCATGGGTATACAAGACCTTCTGACATTATTATTTGTCCCTTCAGTATAGTTCCATCTTCTCATAAAACTAGTCACAATACTGTGACAAAAAAAATACATCCGTGGGAGCTGGTGAGGGTTTACGGCATTGGTCTTGGTCCTACTATTGGCATGATGGAGAAGAATGAAGTGTTCAGCCAAACAAAAAAAAAAAAAAAAAAAAAAAAAATCAGATGAATTTTGAAACCTATTGATTTTTAATTAAACCATCTCATACAGGATTTGATTTTCCAACCAATGCATTGGCAGGCTTGCGAAAAACCCTGCCATTGTGGAGCTAAAAGATATAATTGGAAATAAAGCTAGAATAAGCAGTAACATCCACCCAGTCAGGGAAAAGGCTTTTCAACTTCTTTGCCGGACCAAATAAATTTTGGTCTAATACAGAAACTTGCACCCTTAATTTTTCAGAACTGCTAGCCTGCAAAAATCACAAAGTTGAACATGATTATCAATGGCTGCAAGAAAGATCAAGACGAAAAGAAACTGCTAACAGTGATCAAAACTATACCTCTAACCAGAAGGTCCAATTCTCGTGGCTGGTTCCACTGAGTCTCAATATATATGAAGGTGGACAACCACGAATTATTTCAGGAGCTGTACCAGTTTCACAAGGGTAAAATTTCTACTACAATGAGAAATAATTTAAGCCAAAACCAAAGTGGAGTTGGAAAAAATTTTCATACCTGGAAGAATATTATCTGCAAATGACCAACCGGATAAGGGACCAGTAATATTAAGGACTGTAACCCAAATCTCCTCTAATGAACTGAAAGAAAGACAACACATAAGTTTAAACATTACAACTGAAAACATAATTTATAATGCATTGTCCACTAGTTTCATTTTATATGTTTCAACCGTGTAAATTTTTTTTTTTTGTTTTGTTTTTGATTGTTTACACTTCGTCCTATGCTTCAATTCTTCCCATATTTTTGGGTGCATATAAATCATACACCAGTCATGCATAACAAAAAGAGTTGACTTCTAAATGCATCAGAGATCACATTGTAAATTCTGGACTAACAAATATACAAATATGGGGTAGACAAGCAACTGTACATAGAACTATAAATTTATACATGAATGAAACAAGATTCCAGGGATACAAATGTCTGCGGTCTGCCTAGTTGTGCAAAATAAATAAGAAACGAATAGTCTTTTAGAAAACAAGCCCATCAGAATTGTAATAAACCATTTTTTTTAAAATAAGATCTATACTTTTTTTAATAAAAAGATCTATACTATTTTATTAAAAAAAAATTGAAAATCATGAATATTTATGGCTTTCAATAGTAAACTATGACAATGTCATGCATATAAATATAACTTAATGGATAACAAATGCATTTCAATCCACTCACCCTAAGGAAAGTTCCAAGTATACTCTTCGAGATCCTTTGCTAAAAATTGTACGTGGCTTATACTCAGACAAATGTGGGAAATATCTATACTGCTTCAAAACATCATCGCTTCCTGTGGGGAACTTCAAGCTTCTTGAGAACAAAAAAGTAACTGGGTATGTTGCCTGCAAAAGAGAGAGATCCTCTGATAATTTTACATTGCATCTATTGGCAATCATGATTTTAAATTAATAATAGAATGATTAATTGAAAGTAATAATTGCTTCAACTTATGCAAGGTATCCTTGGTTCATATAAATCATTTTTACAATTTAATAAAGAATGGCAAACCCCAGTATTTGTGCCAGGTGTTTAGGTTTTATTTTATTATTGTGGCTGAGGTCAGGTGTTCAGAAGACCAGCTTAGGCATCAATGAGAAGTAAAAGAAGCTTTTGTCAATCCCATAACCATATGTTGCAACAAAAAAGATCTGGTCAACAAACCTTAAAATAATGGGTGGATGTGTGTGTGTGTGTGTGTGAGTGAGAGGGAGAGGAGGGAGAGGGGGAGAGAGTAAGAACTCTTTAGCAGGAAATTAGCATTCTAATAAAAAATGACTATCATGGTTTACTTTACATCTCAAAAAAACAGAAGAATATTGACTTATTGTAGGTATACAAGGCTTTGTTGGCAGGGATGAGGGGACTGTCACTTGACAAATTAGTAATTACGAGTTTGAAATGTAAAAGTTTCCTTTCCAAGGGATAGAAGACCATCTTAAATCATACATACCATCCAACTCTCCTGGTGAGACGACATTGCAGTTTCAAAAGATAACTCTGAACCAATGTGCAATTCCTTTGCCACTTCAGGTACATATTTGAAAACGAAAAGTAAAGAATTGGAATCCACCACAGAAAAATCATATGTGGAGTCTACAACCCGATTTGCATCTGTCAATCCAGAAGTACAATTTTTTTAGATGACAGGACCAACAAAAGGGGGGGTGGGGGGGTGTTTAATCCCAAAATCAATTAAGTACACTAACACTTAAATTTACAGGCTGAAAGTGTAACACTATCAAATGTAGTATTTAAATCATCAAGTTTGAAAAGCTTTCAAAAAGTACAACAGTCATTCAATGTATAAAATACTGGTGGCTGCAGTACCTGCAGTAATGAATGTATGCTGAAAAGCAACCCTCTTAGGTGCATCGTTGCTATATGGAAAGAATTGCGATGACAGAGCCAAGGCAAGCACAGTAAGATGCAGCAAAAATTGCAGAACTGATGACCTTGCTAACCAATTACCACATATAGGTAGTAGGGGGCCCACACACAAACCAGTTACAACTCCAATTGTTGCTGCCACCATAATATCTGGAAGAAAATACCCTGAAACAAAAAATCTGATAGTAATTACTAACTACCATCACTATTTGTTGCCTCATGAACAAATGTCACATAATAAATTCTTTGGATTATTGACTTTGAACTGCCTTATATTTTTTTGGATTATATAAGACAGCTTAGGTTGTAATTGGATTTGAGGATTCAAAATCAAGGGATTTGAAGAATATTGCTTGTATAAATTGTGTGATATGAATTTAACAACACATGATAATCTGAGCTTTAAGAATTTTTCCCTAACCAATTGTAATTGGTGCTGAATTTTGGGCAGTTAAGAAGCAAAATATTCATAAAACAAGTATAGCTAAAATGAGAATGTTAAGATGAATAGGTGGAAATGCATGAAAAGATAGGATTTGAAATGACGAATCCACTTAAAGATATGGGTAGCTCCTATTGATGAAAAGAAAAGGAAGAGTCACTTGAGATGGTTTGGTTAGGTTTTGAGGAGAGTGATTAATGCACCGGTAAGAAAGAGTGAGTTGATCCAAGTGAGGGAGTGTAAAATGTAGAGAAATAACCAAAATAACATTATTAGAAGTAATAAAAAGAGACTTATTGCCAAGAGCCTTGTAGCTCAATTGGTTGACATCTCTTGATATTTCCAATTGTGAAATCCATGGTTCAAATCCCCCCCACCCAAAAACTATCAAATTATCCAAAAGAAAAAGGACTAATCAATTAAGAAAGTAACAGAGTGACAAAGTTTGGTTACAAACTTAGTTGTAGCCTAAGGTTAAAACTCCAGCTATAAAAATTAACATGATTACATATTTTGAAAATCTAATCGTTAGATTGCATGATTTTTATATTTTGAACACTCTTGTTAAATTTCATGCCAATAGGATGTTATTTACTATTTGATCCATAAACTTATTTTTTATACATAATTTTAGACTACAAAAATTAGAAATTTAAACATTTGATTTATGACATAACTATTGATCTTTGATATTCTGGAAATTTTGCAAGCATAAAGGATATAAAAAGAAAATGTAACCAAATCCAATAAAAAGATATTGAGTGGAGTTGTAGCCTTAGACCATAACCAAGTTTGTAACCAAACTTTGTCCGTAATAGGGAATATGACTTCAGATAGAATAGAATAAAGGAAAATAATACATGTGGCTAATCCTAACTAATCTATTGAGGATCCATGGCCAACCCCATATATTTGGGTCATGGCTTGTTGTTACCATATTATTATACCTAATAATTTTAAATTCTTGTATCAACAGAGCTAAATCCATCCATAAATTTCATAAATAGAAAACAATTGGCTGTTTCATACTCTATTCATATCATTTAAACTAAAAAGTGAAACCCAAATCCTTCTCTTTAAATGCTTCCATCCAAACCATAAAAGTGTCATTTTTTTCTTCTTCTTGACAATTAATAAAATTTGATTGAACGGAAAAAAAAAAAAAAAAAAAAAAGAACTATAAAGGAATATCTTGAAACTTCTAACAGACGGACTTTCATAAGATTAGTATGAATAAATCCACTGACCATAGCACAACAGAACAGAAGCAGTGGATAAGAGTCATAAACACATGAATTGACCAGTTCATACAGTTTTCCCAATACAAAAGAAATTAACTGTAAGGTAAAGTTCATTTGTCAAACAAGTGATAACATCCATTTGATTAACTTCAAGTGCCACATCTATCCAAGTGCTCACTGAGGGATGCAACTCATTATTAGTGCAGCCATAATTAAGTTCAGGAAGTGATAATATATCCTGAGCAGGATTGAGGGATGAAAACTCGTCTCTAAAAAGTAAAAAATATATAAAAACCTTATGCAAACAAAACTGCATTTTCAGTCTTCTATGATTTTAACAAAACAGTCTTGCTATGGTTCATGCCTCAAACAGTAGCAAGATTTTTGGAAATTAAAGGTTAATATATCATTAGCTGAAAAAAAAAAAAAGAGATAAAAGTTTAGAAAATCTAACCGTAAGGGGGTGGAATAGCACCCACCATGCCCATCTTTTCAATCACAAATTGAACAAGAAACCCCCCGAAGTAAACACCATATGTAAGGCATGGAATTAGAGGTATTATGTAAATAACTGTTGACCTGAAAAAATAAAAATCTTAATCAGATCACAATGTTCAATATGCTACTACTTTTAACTCGTTGCGGAGGATATAGAACACTAATGAGAGAAAATGAACAATGCATACAAGAAAATGTAAATGAAGGATTTATTTTCAAAGAAGAAATCAACTAAGAGATCATGCAAATAAAACTGGAGAGGAAGAGAGAGAAAACAAGGTTGCACTCCAAATTCATAGCTTCACCATGGGCAAAGAAATCAACTATAAACTGGATGTACGAATAATCTATAGTCACTATCCCATCCCTACTAAAGGTTGTACTCATTGCACAAAACTCCCTGTTTTAAACTTTTTGGGAGAGGCGATTGGTAGGTAGCCTTGCACTCATATTTTTTTGAAGAGGCTGATTCCTAGACTCGAACCTGCAACATATTGCTTTGGGTGGGACTTAGGGAGGCACTTGCCATCACACCGAGGCCCAACATCTAATCACTATCCCCACTAGATATACATAGTTCTTTTCCCCACACTCCAAACTTATGAGCCAAAGACTTAGGCTGCATTTGGTAAGGAGAGAAAGGATGGAAATTTTTTGGTGGAACCCAAGCGTTTTCTCCATGGACCCACCAAAAATTGATCTCTCCAAAATGGAGAAAAAACAAGGGTGGAAAACTGGTCCAATTGGTTTTACAAAACTACTCCCTCCTTTGTTACAAGCTTCTTTTTGTTCTCATCCATTTTAGTCTTTTTCTTCATTTGTTTGTCTTTAGCTTCTATCCCAGTGCAGTACTAAAAGTAACTTGCAGATCCTTCTTTTTCTCTTTTCTTTGTTCTTTGCTAAATGGGTGTATATCATGTTTGCTATCATGGCTTTTTTTTTTTTTTTTAACTGCCATTGTTGGGGTTTTATTTATTTATGTTTCTTTGCTTTAATTTATTTTTTAATTGGGCATGATTTTTGTTTTAATACACTTGGTGGGGTTATTATTTTTTGGTTGATTGTTTGTTTATTTTTTAATTGAGCACAGTTTTTTAATAAGGGTGTATGAGTCAATTTTATACCAGCTTCATTTTCCATCCTTGCATTTTTTTCTTCTCAACCAAACAAATGAGTTTTCCATTTCTCAACTGTTCCATCCTTCCAACCAAATGCATATGAGAGAAAACTAAATCTTTTTATTTCCCACTTTTCTATCCCTTCATCACTTTCTATGCTCCCTCTTTTCCACCCCTCCAACCAAACAAACCCTCTGCAGGGAAGCACAGCTTCTTTCTTTGGCTAGGCTGAAGCCCATTGGACTTGTAAGCTAACCAAGCATCCAAAGGTGACGTAGGATCTGAGAACCAATATTCACAGGGATTGCAAAAAACCAAAGAGTAGATATACAAGACCTTCACCCAATAAATTAAGAGTTTCTCTATACAAACAATTAGGAACCAGCCACAATATAATTGACTTCCAAATTAACAGCTAAAAGAATTGACATTGCAAAAGAAAGAAATCAAACTGACTGACATTGATATGAGTACCTGAGCAATTGGCATCCATAATATTTGACTGCCAAGTGAGAGGAAACCCATGAAACAAGCATAGAAGCAGACAGGAAAAAAGTCAAGAAGCCTCCACTCAAGCCAGCTACAAGATAAGCCTGTTTTTACAAAGGTTCTTTAGAAATTTTAAAATTTTCTCTATAGAAAGATATTTGAAATTTACTAATTAAACTAATCACAGTAGCACAACATACCAATGTAAATATAGCATGATAACCAAATGCTCCCCAAAATCTTGCTTCATCAGATAGTGCCTACAAGATTCAAATTTAAGGTTAATGCTAAGACAACCACATTGAGAATCTGCTATAGGTTTATACACTTAAATGGGGAAAAAAGATAGAATGAAAAATCTATGAAAGAATTACATGATGAACTTGGTCTTTACCAAGGAATATTTGAGAATATTCAAATAGAAGTTTACCTCTCTTGAAGTTTTAAGAACTGAAACCTCTTGAGAGAGAGGAAAGCAACTCCAAAAGATTCTTGGAATTAACAGACCAACAAGTGAACAGGGGACAAACATCATGAAAGCCAAGTATGGATGAGCAAACCTGCATTCCAATCCAGCATGTCAAGAAGAACCTTGCATATGCACCGATACTTATTTTTTCTTATAAATAAACAAAAATTTTATTGAAAAAATACTACTTCAGATACACGTATAATGAACATAAAGGAATCTAAACAATTACAAAAAAATATTATGTAGAGAAAGGAAACGACTCTCAAAAATCAGAGAAGGAGATACTATTAGTAAAACCCCATGCATGAGACCGATCAAACAAAGATCTAGTAAACAATGTTATCAATCGAGTCCCTGAGCTTTCTGTATCCTCAAACAAATGACGATTTTGTTCCCACCAGAATGTCCACATCAAAAGTAAGACTATGTTCCAAATATTTGAGGAATGCACTAATACCAAAGTGTAAAACTTGATCTTCAAATAAAACTAGAGCCACTCCAAAGATCCGGAGTTTATTTGTTTATTTATTTTTTGGTAGAGGTTTCAAGAAGTTTAACATGATAAATCGGCTTGGAATTCAAAAACAAAACTTATTATTTAGAGACACATCTGGAATCTTGCAATTACTTTATCACTTTGTGCTTAATTTAATCCTACTCTCTCTCTCTCTCTCTCTCTCTCAAAGGCACAAACAATATGACATACTACTAGGCAACTTCATATCCCATGATTTTCCCCAATAGCCGTAATATGCCACAGGTTAAAATAGAGAAACTCATAGGGTATAATCATGCACAATGAAAAATTCTTTCAATGATGGCAACAGATTATATAAGCCAGTGAAGCACGGACATGGATATAGGCACGGCTACGACATGGTGACACGGTAATTTTTGAATAATTAAGACATGGGTACAGCGGGGATGATACCTATATTAATTAATTATTAAATATTTTTATTTTTAAATATTGTTAAACATTTATTTTTCATATAATGTTAAACAAATATCAATTTAAGAGTAATAAAGGATACTAAAGTGAATTCATGACTAATATATGATGTTTAGAAATTAGAATACAAATCAAGAATAAGATCTAAAAGAGTAAATAAAAGATAATCAGATAAGTGTTCAAGATTAAAACTAAAAAGAAATAAAAGATAAAGAGTCCCTCTTGTGTCCCAAAAATTTTCAAAAAAAAAAAAAAAAAAAGGACATGACTGGGACACGAGTACAAAAGTGTTCTAGGCGTGACTCGTGTCCAACATGGGTATGGCACCCCAAATGAAATATCCGTACTTTCTAGTTATAGGCTGAAATGAAGTTCCTTGAGATCAAATAATACCAAATACGATTTTATCAATTAGTATAGGGATTTCAAACTCATATAAGCTACACCTTAAAAAATAATGCATGGACAAAAAGCTAATACTTCAATATTTATATAAAAAAACAACATTAAGAAGATTTAATATTTATTGAAAGAAGTAGTTCAAAAAAGATATCAACCCACCAGCTCATCGCATGACTAGAGAACAGCAATCTTATGATTGAAAATAAAATCGGAACAATAATTGCAAGTATAACCCCAGTAGTGTGGAACAGCAGTCCTGAAAAATTACAATTTGACAAAGTTACCAAAAATCTTCCAGTGGCGCCGATGTTAAATAAGAAAAATATGGAGTAAAAAAACCAAAACTCTTAACAGGAAGATGTTATAATAAGATTCAGACCATAGAATGTCAGCCACAGGAAACATTTTTAAATAAAAAATCAGCAGTGACAATTTACCTTTTGTAAAATCACAGAAGATTGCAAACCAAGAACGCAATCCAGAATACAGCAAACACAAAAATAAGGGCATAGTAAGGAAGATGGCAATAGGAATACTATGAAGTATAAGAGCTACCCTTCTTGAATAGACTATCTGAAAGATTCAGCACCCAAAAAAAAAAAAAAAAAAAAAAAAAGCAATGTTATTTGTCACTTAAGATTACACTTGTAGGATGACAAATCTATCATAATCAGATTTGTAAATCAGAATTTAAAAGCATACCATGAACCATGTTAAGTAATCAAAGAAAACATCCTGATCCACGTAATTGTTGGCAGTAGCAGCAAAAGATTCTCTATCACGGGCATTTTGTAGCATAGAAGAATTGGTGAAGGCCTTAATTATGCTGAACAAATTGTCCCCACGTGCTTGGATGCTCCCAGGTCTGGAAACATTTAGATGTGTAAGAGGAAGTGTTTAAGGATGAAATAACATAAAAATTCCAATTAAGTAAATATGTACCAAAATAGCACATGTAATGCATACAATAGTTTCTCAATTGTATCATAGGAGGTATGATAAAAATAACCACCAAGGAGAAAGATGATATCCAGCCCAGGAATATTGCCATAATCTTGGGAAAATATTCGGTAATCTGTATCTCCAGGAATTACTGGAAAAACATCCTGCATATAACAAAAAGATCCTTTGCAATTAAATCAGTTATTACCGAAACAGAAGACAACTGCAGCAAAAGCACATAAAATGTCAGGGGGAAAAGAAAACACATGCACACACACAGAAGGAAAGGAAAAAAAAAAAAAATGAGATTTGAATTTAGGAATTTAGTTAGAGAGAGAGAGAGAGAGAGAGAGAGAGAGAGAGAGAGAGAGAGAGAGAATAAAAACCTGAGCCGCACTATGAGCCATTGGGTACACTGCTGATTGAGCGTAGATGCGAGAAGGCCATGAACCAGGTCCAGATTGGCAAACCAAGTCTGTAAATTGAACAACACAAAAATCAGCAATGCATTATGGAACCACAAAGCTAAATATAGAATGGGAAGTTGTTATCCTCAATCAACAAAGACGACAGTTCTCAATATATGAATTGTTTCTCTATTTCAATAAAAATGTTATCAGGAGCAGAAATTAAGCACATGCTGATATCTATTGTTAATACAGGTCACCTTCATTGACCATGCTTGTCAAGCATTTCACAGCACAAAAATATACCCATATTTTTAACTTAGTTGAGGTTACAATTGGAAGAAAGTTGGTTTGTCTGTTTTCTACATTATAGATTGCCCTAATCCACCAAAAGGAAAAGGTTTGCCAAACAGTTAGTTGCAGACTTGCTCTCTTGCATACAGCCATATTAAGCATAAAATTTTCAGAAAATAATATTGGCACTGAATCATATCCTACCAGGGCCTCCAGAACCAGATGCTTCCACATTTATAAAAGCTCCAATTGTATCACGCCATTTATGTGTCTTCATGAAACCATGTGCAGCCTGAAACAGCAGGAGTAAACAAACAACACATTTTTTATATATAAGTAATGATAATTTCATTCAAAGTGAACAAGAATACATAAACAAACCAACATGTCATAAGTTTAATTGAAAAACAAATAACTGTCAGACATATAACCATATGATTTTCATAGCTGAAATGGTGATGGTTGGCTTTGCTTCTCTTAACTAATTAACACCATCATTTATTCAATCTCCCAAGAAAAGGGAAATTGTCAAGGAAGTAGCATCAGGCCATTCTCACTTCTGTTAATTTGTTATATACGTCCTCCTTAATAGAAGTATTAAAAAAATAGTATTTTAACAGGTGGAGCACATTAAAGTTCAAACACATCCAACTTGCACATTTATACAATAGGATCACTTGCATCTACTATAGCCAGAATCCTTTTCAACCATGCTGCTGATATCATGAGGCAAAGCCTAAATAAAATAACATTACACCAGGAGAAGTGCATACTTAAAAAAAAAATTTATTAGAAAGAGAAAAAAAAAAGAAAGAAAGACAGAGTTAAAATCATTTTTCTTCCAAATAAAGCACAACCATGATGCCTTACCAACATAAATAGTTCTTCTGCACCATTAAAAAGAAAAATAATAGGCCGAGGTGGGACCCAGTTAGAGTCTACAGTGAGCCTTGCTACTTCCAGCAATGATGCTACAAGAGAAAGGAAAAAAAAAATAAATAAAAATAAAATAAAGACGAATCCAGCAAGAATGGCCAATCGGTGTAAATTTTCATTGTACCCACCAACACATGAACCACAGTCACCAGCACCTGGGGAACCAAGCGGGCTATCAAAATGACCATTCAATAAAAGTGATGGATCACTGTCCTGTGAATTTGCTGGTGATATCCTGTCATTCAGCAAAACTAAATCCTTAGTGATATTTGTCAAAATTGCAGTCATTTTTTCCCTTAAGTAATGTCAATTTACGCAGACAAACAAATTTCCTCTTAGAATGCAGTAAATTTACATGTTTCAAACTTAACCAATCTTAAATCATTTGTGTCTTTGTCCTAACACTTCCTCATTTTATCCCAATAAACCTCTTTTCGACCTTTACATAAGTCAAAATGTTCCATTTTATCCCCACTATAGTTAAAATTTTTCCTAATAGCATCAAACAATGAAACTTTTCGTGCTTCTCGTGATAGTATATTTAATGCAGAAAGTGGGGCCCAGTAGTTTTATGGCTGATTGATCACCGATATATAAATTCCAGGAGTAAGACAATTAATGCAAAGTCAACAACCAATACAAATTCAATCAGAACAATTTATAGTTACCTCATCACGATGTTTGTATGATTTCTATAACCCAGAGATATGCTGTACCCTAAGAACATCATGTTGAAGGATCCATTAACAACAGACTCCTCAATTTCTATTCTGCAAATAAATAATTCAACAAACACTGCAAACTGTTAAACTCAGATAACCAACAAATTTACTCCAACAATTAGTAAACCCAACAATCACACAGAAACATTGAATGTACATTACTTCACAACATAGTAAATTAAAAAAAAAAAAAAAAAAAAAAAACCGACCTAATATCTGATCCAGCTCGCTCCTTTATCATTTCCAGCTGTCCTTTAATATAATCAGCAGCTTCTCGCAGACCAGCTCGACCTTCCTATCAACCCATTACTTATAAATTAAAAAAAAAAAAAAAAAAAAAAAAACATAATTTTTTGTAATCTAAAGGAAAAGCTCGCCTCACAACTGACCCCACCGGCCATTTTTTATTAAAATTCAAAATTCAAACTACAGGACATAAAATTTATTAACAGAGGTTTTAGAAATTAAAACCAAGAATTGAAAAGAAAAAAATTTTATTATTGGTATCGAGAAATGATTTAGACTCACTTGGCGGCCATCGATATCTTCGGACAAAACGCGGATGTGTTGGACAGCCCTGGCTTCCGAGAAGCGATCGAGAGGCGCGTCGATCCCAAGAGGCTTAACGAACTTCATGTGGAGAATAGGGTGGACAAGCATCGTCATTAGACCGTACATGATCGCCAAAGCGAACAAGAATTTGAACCCAGAGATATCCCCCTTACTCAACCTCATCAGAGCCATTTTTCTTTTTTTTTGGTTTTCAGCTCCGAGAGAGAGAGAGAGAGAGAGAGAGTCAATCACAATGAAAACACACAGAGAGAACAAGGCTTTTTTATAGTGATTTGTAGTGATTTGATTATGGAAAGTGAAGAGAGAGTGAGAAAGAGAAAAAAAGGGTGACAAAGTGAGTAAATGTAGCCTGAATGTGTTTGTTGGCGGAGTTTACATGCGTAAACAAATGGTATAAATACAAATGGTCAGCACCTCCCACGACGTTTCGTTTGTCTTCTCCTCAAGCGAGGTTTAACCAACTCTACGAAAATGCGTGTTTTTGACAAGTTATACCTTATTTATTTATTTATTTAAGGATTCTCTGTCGGGCCTTTCTTTGGAAGTATAAGTCATAAATGTGTTTGGGTTAAATTGGGTTTGTTTTAAAAAGAAATTTTTACATTATCCATTCACTAAATAAAATATAAAAATTAAAACTCACTATTACTTATTATTTTATATTTAAAATAAAAAGATATATTTAATTAAAAAAGTACTAAAAATAAGTTAAACTCCAGTTAAAATAATCTTAATGAGTTAGGTAAAATCAAGGACAGACTTACATGGTAAAATTTGCTGAATAGTAGTATCATTTTAGAAAAAAAATTTGGTGAATAGCATGCATGCATAATAATTGAAGAAGTTAATTAGTTAAGTAGACTATTTTTGGAACTCAAGTTTGACAAACTCAAGTTTCAACCTAAACTCGAATTTGACAAACTCAGGTTAAAAAAAAAAAAAATCTACTTAACTAATTAACTTTGCCTGTGTGCTACTTTCTTTTCTTTTTTTCTAAAAACATGCTATTTAGCAAATTTTGCCGGCCTACATGGATCTGGATAAGCCCACAGGGTTTTTTTTTTGTTCTTTTAAATATTAAAAATGAAGTAATTGATTAATTAGTAATATGAAAACAATATAGGTAAAATATAGTAGCTTCTCTTTCATAAGATGAAATAATCATTTTAGAACATTATTATTACATTCTCATTATAAGAAGTAAGTAGTAGTTGTTATTGTGAGCGACTGAGTTCTCGGCCAGCCAATTTTTCTAATTTGGGCCTAACTTGCATAAACAGGGTGGGATAATGCCGATTGCCACTCAAAAATGGTGAATGCACTGTTAATTTTTCTCATATTTGGTGATGGATTGGGTCCCAATATATCCTTTAGTTCTTTCATGTGTGTCTCTAAGAGCCAACAAAAGATCATTGTGGTCCTCTCATTTTTAGCTTTATGACCTAAAGCATTCTCATATTTGGCCAATATTTAGTTGATGGTGTATGCTTTAGAAGGTGTGGTCCTACAAAATAAGAGACTATTGTCCCAAAGAAAAGGCGAGCAAGCTTGTCCTAGGTTGCTTTACATAGTAGAGCATGATGAAAAAAGATATAAGGACAGAGGATCAATTTGCGTGGTTCCAGGGACGAAGCCAAGATAACTTAGAGTTAGGGGGAAGAAGTATAAACAAAATTTTTTTTTTGAAACTCTAAATAAACATTCATTTACTAAGTATATATTTGTCTATGCAATCCAAGATCAAGTTCTAATTGCAACGAACTCATATCAACCTTTTGAAATTTTGTTTGAGAATTTTGCTCAATAGGGACATCAAGATTTTCCTCAACAGGTTCATCAGGATTTTCCTCAATTGAAATATCAGGATTTTCCTCAACATTAGTGGTTGGCAATGTTGCACTACTAGTATTAGCTTCTAAATCATTTGAAACTTTTCTTTTGAAAATATCAAATATGGTAGTTAACTTTTTCATAATCTACAAATAAAATATAATTTGAAATTATTATGTTATTATATGGTCAATAATCTACAATCATTACACACAATAGACAAATATTATGCACACAAACATTCAACAACTAACCAATAAATTTCAAAGTTACAAATAATCTCTTTAATTATTTATCCAACTTTAATATTTTAAAAGACACTAAATAATATACAAAAACACTAAAGACAAAACTACAAAAAAAAAAAAAAAAAAAAATCACAAAACATCACAGCCTATTCACTATTGCTAAAGACAAAACTACAATTAAAAAAAAAAAAAAATTACAAAACATCAAATGCAATAAGTGTTGACTGTTGCGTGTGGTGTTGTGTTTGTTACTTGTCAAATGCAACTTTTTCATTTATAAAAGAATGCTAAAGACAAAGATTAGAGTTTTACCTTTCTTTTATCTCTTTCTCTCTAATATATTATGCCTTTGAGTCTCGGTCTCTCTCGTCCCAGCCCCAACGTCCCTGATTGCCACGCCATCGCCATTGGCTTTGCTTCTTTAGTTCTTTTGCCTAGCCGCCAAATTCCTCACTGTGTTTAGTCGTAAGTTAGGTTTTCCTTCTTTTTTTTTTTTTTTTTTTTTTTTTTTGGTTGAATGGCTTAGTGGTGTGGACATGAGGTACAAGCCCCCAATTACACGCACGTATAGGAGGAAGAGCAAAAAGAAGACGGCCCAACCTATGGCCTTATGGATGGAGCATACTAGTTATTAGGCTTGAAATTAAGCAAGCCTGAGCATTTAATGATTAGGGTTTCTTTAGGGTTTTTTTATTGTTGGCTATTTAAACACTTTTTCAGATTATTGTAAGACAGTTTTGAGAATTATAAAAAAATAAATGTGTGTTTTCTTTTTCTTGTCTGACTCTAGTTTGCTTGGTGCTTGAACCCTAGGGTTTATCTTTTGTTCTATTGTTAGTGTGGTTGTCCTACGTCAATTTTGGTATCAGAGCAAACTTCCGGTCCATACAACACATCCGTAGACAACCAATAGAAAACAAAACCATCAAAAAGAGTAACCTACACAAGACCCATCACCCACCACCACGGAACCCACAAATCAACACTCACCGCCGCAAGACCCAGCCGCCGAAACCCATTGTCAACTCACCGCTGTTGAGATTGATGATCAATTGCCGCTGTTGAGATTGACGAGCCACTGCTGCTGCCAAGATCCGAGACAAGCAACCACCCGCCGTTAATCTGCGCCTCCTTCGCGCCACCACTAGCGTCAGTCCCCTACGCCCGTGAAGACTCTCATTGCGGAAAAATAAAATATATATATATATATATATATATATATATATATATTTTTTTATTTTTTCTCTTTCTCGCTTTTGAGTCCGTTGTTTGTTTCTTTAGTTTCTTTAGTTCAGTCTCGATCAGAACTTCTTCTAAGTTTTAAGTCCTTTGTGTACTATATTTTATTATTTTTGCATTAAAAAAAAAAAAAAAATCTGACCAAGCAGATTCCAGGCCCGTGATGACTAGTCCAAGCCCAAGAGCATGTCATCCAAGTGGGCTTCCTTTCCAAGTATCGGGTTCTTTCTTTGTCTCATTGGTAGCTTCAATTTGTCATTCTTAATACATCTCTAGTTTCTTAACGTGCATATCCCACCATTAGTTTATTTAATTTACCTTGTTTTGTTAGCTAGTTGTTGTGTTGGCCATTTGTTTCTTTCAATACCCATTAAAAAAAAAAAAAAAAAAAAAAAATCTGTTTCCTTTGATAAGCCAAGACCAAAAAAAAAAAAAAAAGGGGGCTTTGAAATATTTGATTCTCATTATTAATTGTGGAGCTTATTGGCAATTGACTTTTATTTGGGCTATCTCTCAATATTGTGAACACCGTCACTACTTGACTACAATTTCTTCACATGCACTCTTGCCTAACCCTAATTTTAAATTGAGAATTGGTTACTTGAACTTTTGTGAATCTCAATTGCATTCATAAATATAGTGTGCATGCATCTATGTAGTGGTCGCATCATGTCAAACTCTAAACATCAATCCACTTCTGAGTCTAGGTCCTCCTTAGAGCAAACCATAGATGACCTAGCAAAAAATGTCCGTAATTTAATGGATAGGGTTGATCAAATTGAAGCATCTCAAAGAGAGACCGTTAACCATGAAGGAGATAACCCGCTTAGGCAAAATCACCACGGTTACTTTCATAGGGTTCCAAACTTTGAACATGATCACTATAATCACAATAACCCTAGGGATTATGATGATAGAATGTTCAAGGAAAAGATAGAAGCACCCACCTTTGACGGCTGCCTGGACCCATGGGTTTTCACCGATTGGTTACGTCGGATGGATAAATTCTTTGACTACTACCATTGGGTTGAGAATAAGAAAGTGAGGTATGCTAGGATGAAGTTAATTGGAAGAGCCGACCTTTTTTGGGAGGACCTTGAGGATAGCATTAGGCGACGACATGAGCCCCCATTACTGATTGGCTTGAAATGAAGGGTGCACTCTCAAGGAATTATCTTCCTTCAACTTATAGGAGCTCCCTCCTTGAGGAATGGGATCGCCTAAAGCAAGGCACTGCTCCCGTGGTTGAATATATAGAAAAGTTCAAGGAGTTCAAGAGGTGAATTCGAATAGTCGAGGAAAAGGTCATCACACTCAATAGGTTTAAGAAAGGTTTAAATGCTAACCTACTAGGCGAGATTATCACCCGAGGAGTCACTACCTTAAGAGAAGCATATGACCTCGCTAGGAATTGTGAATTAGCATCCAAATCTATCTTTTGGCAACGTTCTAAGCCCCGAAGTGTTCCCGCCAACCCTCAACCTTTTGGTAGTAAACCTAGACTTGCCTTACCCCCTAAGGTCAACCTCAATAGCACCCCAATAGAAAAAGAGGACAAGGGAAAAGGTGTGGTCAATGAGCCTTCAAGATTAGGCTCTCGCCTCCAATGCTTCAAATGCAATGGGGTTGGACACATCCCTGCTAGATGTCCCTTTAGGACCCTTGTCATTCAAGAGGGTGATGAAAAGGTAGAAGATGTTGAGGAGCTAGTGTATGATCCAAATGTTGAAGAAACCCAAGATGTTGAAGCAGAATGGGAAGATGATCCTAGCTATCTCGCATGCATTAGAGCCATTTCTCCCCAAGTTGATGACTCCAAGAACTTTGGTGTCCCTAGAGTGAATGTGGTAAGGTGTGCCTTGGCAGAGCAAAGAGACGCTGATGATTGGCTAAGGAGTGCCATCTTTCAAACTTACACTAAGTGTGGAGACAAAACTTGCAAGGTTATCATAGATAGTGGAAGTTGCATTAATGCAGTGTTTTCTAACGTTGTTTCCCGCCTAGGCTTCAAATTGACCCCACACCCTAACTCATATAAAGTTTCTTGGGTGGATACTTCCTCCATAGCCATAAAAGAAAGATGTATTCTCCCACTTCAATTTCTCACCTACAAGGCTGAAATATGGTGTGACGTAATTCCCATGGATGTAGGGCATATCATCTTAGGTAAACCTTGGTCAGATGATCTAGATGTCACCCTTCATGGGCGATCCAATTCTTGCTCATTTATGTTTGAAGGCAAGAAGATTGTGCTCAATCCTTTGAAACCCAAGCCAATTGGCATGAGCAAGAAGATAGAAGCACCAAAGGCGAAAGGCTTGAACATCATAAGCCCAAGGACATTTGAAAGGGTAGCAATTCAAGAGTCCATTGTGTTTGTCTTAGTTGCCAGGGAACTACGTGGAGAGACCAGTGAGGAGCAACTTGAAGAAGTGAGGTTAGTGCTCCAGGAATTTAAGGATGTTTTCCCTGAGGAACTCCTTGATCATTTGCCACCTATGCGTGACATACAACACGCTATAGATTTTGTGCCCGGAGCGGCCCTACCTAACTTGCCTCATTATAGGATGAGCCCTGCAGAGCATGCCGAGTTGCAAAGGCAAGTAGAAGAACTACTTAGGAAGGGTTTTGTACGTGAAAGAATGAGTCCTTGTGCGGTCCCTACACTCTTAGCTCCAAAAAAAGATGGAACTTGGCGGATGTGTGTTGATAGTCATGCCATCAACAAGATCACTGTGAAATATCGATTTCCTATCCCCCGATTGGAAGACATGTTAGATATGATGGCTGGAGCAATGATCTTCTAAGATAAACTTAAAGAGCGGCTATCATCAAATTAGGGTTCGTTCGTGTGATGAGTGGAAAACGCCTTCAAGATGAAGGATGGTTTATATGAGTGGATGGTGATGCCTTTTGGATTGTCCAATGCTCCTAGTACCTTTATGAGAGTGATGACTCAAGTGCTCAAGCCTTTTATGGGGAAATTCTTGGTTGTGTACTTTGATGACATCCTCATCTATAGTAAGTCTAGGGAGCAACACTTAGACCACCTAACTCAAGTTTGTATTACCCTTAGGAAGGAGAGTTTATATGGCAACCTCAAGAAGTGTTCTTTCTTCACTAATAGAGTCGTCTTCCTAGGTTTCATATTGTCCTCTGAGGGAGTTTCTGCCGACCCCAAAAAGATTCAAATGATTGTGGAGTGGCTTGAGCCCAAAAATATCCATGAGATTCGAAGTTTCATGGGCTCGCTTCCTTTTATCGCCGATTCATCAAGGGGTTTAGTACCCTTATGTCCCCCATCACTGACTGCATGAAACAAGAGGAGTTTGTTTGGACTAAAGTCTTTGCTAAGGCTTTCAATGAGGTAAAGCAAAAGATGACCGAGGCACTTGTCATGTGTCTCCCTGATTTTACCAAGCCTTTTAAGGTGGAATGTGATGCCTCGGGTATTGGTATAGGGGGAGTACTTAGTCAAGAGCGTCACCCAATTGCTTATTTCAGTGAAAAGTTGAATGACGCTAAGCAAAAGTACTCCACATATGACAAAGTGTTTTATGCCATTATTCGAGCTCTTTGGCATTGGCGCCATTACCTGTTGTCTCGAGAATTTGTTATCTACTCTGGTCATGAACCTTTGCGCTATCTCCATTCCCAAAAGAAGCTAAATTTTAGGCATGGTAGTTGGGTTGAATTTTTGCAGCGCTACCACTTTGTAGTGAAGCATAGGGCGGGAATTGAGAATAAGGTCACGATGCACTAAGTTGAAGGGTGTCTTTGCTATCCATCATGAGTGTTAAGGTTACTGGTTTTGAACGACTCAAGGATGATTATGAGTATGCCCAGATTTTGGGGACCTCTACACTAGCCTAAGTAATGCCCCACGACCAATCCTGGATGATTATACCCTTCAAGATGGTTACTTGTTCAAGGCCAACAAGTTATGTATCCCTCGGTCTTCAATGAGATATTTCCTAGTTTGGGAGATACATGCGGGAGGCCTGGCAGGTCATTTTGGCCGAGACAAGACAATTGAGGAAATGGAACGTCAATTCTATTGGCCTAGTCTTAAGAGGGGCATTGCCAAGATAGTTGGTCAAGATCGTACATGTCAACTAGCCAAACATCACAAGCAAAACATCGGCTTGTACACACCTCTACTGTGCCCGGATTGCCCGTGGCGGGATGTGAGTATGGACTTTGTGTTAGGTTTGCCCCGCACCTTTAGGAAGCATGATTCCATTCTAGTAGTTGTTGATCGCTTCTCCAAGATGGCTCATTTCCTATCATGTTCTAAGACCTCTGATGCTTTTAAGATTGCAAAACTCTACTTTGATGAGATTTTCTAACTTTATGGTCTTCCCAAAACCATAGTGTCCGATAGGGATGTTTGCTTCATGAGTTATTTTTGGAAGACATTGTGGCATTTAATGGGCACCAAATTAAAATTTTCCACGGCATTTCATCCTCAAACCGATGGTCAAACCGAGGTGGTTAATCGTAGTCTAGGCAACCTCCTTCGGTGTCTAGTGGGTGAAGCCAATTGAAATTGGGATTCTATTCTTCCGGTAGCCCAACTTGCATATAATAGCTCTGTCAATAGGTCTATAGGTGTTAGTCCTTTTGAGGTTGTGCATGGATATACACCTAGGAAGCCTTTAGATCTTTTGCCCATGTCCCCACATGTTAGGATTTCTGAGTCTGTTGAGGCATTTGCACAACATATTCATGATTTGCATAATGAGATTTGCAAAAAAATTCAGGCAAGTAATTCTCAATATAAAATTCATACGACACACTCATCGACGTCATGCAGAGTTTCGGGTAGGGGATTATGTCATGATTCGGATTCGACCTGAGCGGTTTCCCTCTAGGACCGTTAAGAAATTGCGGGCTCGTAGTGCTTAGGACCATTCAAGGTATTGAAATGAATGAGCCCAAATGCATATGTCATTGACCTCCCTCATGATTATGGTATTAGCTCCTCTTTTAATATTGAGGATCTAGTTGCTTATAAAAGCCCTACAACTATTCTTGATACCCCTTTTGATGAGTCTTTGCCTAATCCTATTGATGCCCCTATTCCCACCCCTTTACCCTTTAATTTGCCCTATGCACATAAAGAATCTTTTGATGCTATTTTAGATGAGCAGATTGTTTCTACCAGGGATGGAGGAGTTCACCATTTCTTAGTTCGGTGGCGAGGGCGACTAGATTTTGATTGCACATGGATTACTCGAGATGAGCTATTGCGACCGGATTCTGATTTGTTGGAGTACTATCAAAGCTCTTCAGATTTCCACTCAACGGGGTCGAGTTCTTCTCACCCGGGGGGAGTTGGTGTGGACACAAGGTACAAGCCCCCAATTACACGCACGTATAGGAGGAAGAGCAAAAAGAAGACGGCGCAACTTGTGACCTTATGGATGGAGCATACTAGTTATTGGGCTTGAAATTAAGCAAGCCCGAGCATTTAATGATTAGGGTTTTTTAGGGTTTTTTATTGTTGGCTATTTAAACACTTTTTTAGATTATTGTAAGACAGTTTTGAGAATTATAAAAAAATAAACGTGTGTTTTCTTTTACCGGTGCTGACTCCGGTTTGCTTGGTGTCGACTCTAAGCAACCCTTAAGTCTTGACTCCTAGGGTTTATCTTTCGTTCTATTGTTAGTGTGGTTGTCCTACGTCACTTAGAAATCCCCTTCTTTTTTCCCTTTTATTATATGTGTGAGGTAAGTTGAGTGTTTCCTACTCCTAGGCTAGGTAGATATCTAATTAGAACTGGCTTTGATTTTTTTTTTTTTTTTTTTTTTTTTGGGTGTTGTTTGGGCTTAATTTTTGTTGTTGGGCTAATTTTTTTATATCATTTAAAAATATCAATAATATTGTTAAGGGGGGCAAAGTGCAATTTTATTGAAACAAAATACTAAAAATAATATATTATATATACTAATTTTTTTTTTTTTGAAAATTTGGGGGCCACTTTGCCCCCAGTCCAAGAATAGCTCCATTAGTGCCTGGTTCCCTTGATGCATGGATACTATTCTCACATATTCCATAACAAGGGAGATACATTTTTTATGGAATCTAGTCCGTTTTATGCATTATCTTTTCTAGGAATCCTCATTCTACTGTGTCTCTTATAGTTTTCATATGGTAAATGCATTATCTTTTCTAGGAATCCTCATTCTACTGTGTCTCTTATAGTTTTCATATGGTAAAATGTTTCAAGGCCATTAAGATATTCTCAATAATTAAATGACTTGAGACAAATGCATTATGGGTCTTTGAGATAAAGGGCAGGAGGACACATTTTAAAAGATTTGCTAAAACTTTTGCAATAAGTCTACATATTACATTACAAAGACTAATTAGTCTAAATTCTATTTTTCATAAACGCCTAAACACATAAGAGAAAATACTTTTTTTGAGAAGAACATAAGAGAAAATACTAGATATTAATTTACATTATATTTTATTCTCTCACGATGTACAATCCAATTATATTCCGTATAAACTTACAAATGCGGCGTTTGCAAATGCCACTATTGGTCTTGATCTTACAATGGCCTATGTCGTTTGTAAAATCCTGCTATAGCCCAACACAAAAAAAAAAAAAAAAAAAAAAGAGTCTAGCACAAAAAATAAAATAAACAAGTAACCTATAGTAGCGTTTGCAAGCGCCATTATAGGTCTTGGTCTATAGAGGTGTTTGCAAATGCCACTATAAGTCATAGTCTTAGAAGGCTCTATAGTGGTGTTTGTAAAACACTGCTATAGCCCAACACAAAAAAAAAAAATAAATAAAAAAACATTAAAAAAAGAGTCCAACACCAAAAAAAAAAAAAAAAAAAAAAAAAAAAAAAACAGGGGACCTATAGTGGTGTTTGCAAACGCCATTATAGGTCTTGGGCCACGATTGCAAACGCCGCTATAGGTCCAAAACGAAAATAAGCCAATTCCCACACTTTTCCAACTACCTCAACGGTCTCCATTTAAAATTAAACCCCACCTACCCCCATTATTTTCACTCAAAATTCAAAACCCACTTACCCCCACTCCTTTATTAATCCTCACACTTTCCCTGCTAACTTCTTCAGACTTCTTTTCTCTTCTTCTTCTTCTTCTTCTTCTTCTTCTTCTTCTTCTTTTTTTTTCCTATTTTTTTTTCTCTCCCTTATCTCTACTCCTCTGTCTTTCTTCTTTTCTCTTTCTTTTTTCTTTCTTTCACTCTTCTATCACTACACACTTGGATTTATTCTTTTCTCTTCCTCACCATTTTGATTTTATTTCCCCTATTTTATTTGTGGTGGTGTTAATGTTAGTGGGTTTTGGATTTGAAAATGGTGTTGCAACTAGTTGATTTTGTTCAAATTTGTAGATGGTGCCACTTTTATTGATTTGTGATTGAAGGAGTGCTATTGTGTTTGATGCCATTGGTTGTATAGTTGCCGGTAAGCATTTTTTTAAAATTTTTTAATGATTGTTTTGGTCTATTCTTTTTTTTTTAAAATAGTTTTGGTCTATTTCTTGTTTGTTGTCAACTTTGCTTTGTGGGTCTTTGAATGTGTTGGGGTGGAGTTGCTGTTTTTTTTTTTTTTTTTTTTTGGATGTGAGCATGTTGTGTTTGATTTTGAATTTTTTTAGGTGGGTTTGTTTTATTTATGTTTTTTGTTTTGTTTTGTATCTTTTAATTTAATTAAAATTGTAATTTTAATCTAATTACAATTTAAAAAACTTTAATTTTTGGTAATCAAATTTTTTTTTTTGTTGGTGGTTTTTGGCTATAGTGGCATTTTGAAAACGCCACTATAGGGTATGGACCTATAGTGGCATTTCTAAAACCTTGTTATAGGCCTATTTTTTTTTTTTTTTTTTAATTAGGGTATGGACCTATAATGGCATTTATAAAAATGCTGCTGTAGCTTTTTTTAAAAAATTGGACCTATAGCAACGTTTTATAAACACTACTATAGGGCACAGACCTAAAGTGGCGTTTTTGTAAGAATGCCACTATAGGTCTATAGTTGCGATACAATAGTGGCATTTGTAAATACATTATCCAACAAACTATTTCTCTCTATCTCATTTAAATACTAGTATTTTTTTATGCATTTTCTTTTCATTCTTTTAAATCTTTATTAATTTTGTTGATGCTATAATGGCTATCCACATTTGACTACCTAATGTGGGGCTCTAGTTATTATTGTTATTTTTAGATTTGATAATTGAGGAGAGAGATTTGAACTCACTTTGAACATTTTCAATGTAACCAATAAGAAGTGCTAATTTAATTACAATACTCTTAACACCTTTAGCACACCGCGCACCCTTGGTGTAGTGGTCATTCTACAAGTATAAATACTTGTGGGGTGTGGGGGGTAAGGGCCGGGGTTCAAGTCTCTAGGAGGGAGTTTCACACACATATACACTTAGATTAGGTTAGAGTAAAAATTATATCTTGTATCAAAAAAACACCTTTAGCAAACTTATTAATAGAGAGTTATTTATAAAGATCAGCTAAATTTAATTAAACAAGGGATAAAACTTAGAAGAATATTTGAAGTCCTTAGACTATTTAAGAATTATGTCAAATAAGTTTTACTAAACTTGTGCCAAATTAGCACTAATTAAGTTGCCAAAGGCTTTGTAGCTGAATTGGCACCTCCCTATGCACAAAGTGCTTAGGGATCTACGGGGGAAATGGTTCGAGTCGCGGGGTTAGTAGCATGTTGTAATTATCTCTAAAAAAAAAGAAGAAGCATTAATTAAGTCTTTAATGTCTGGTGGAATAGACTCCATCCGGATCATAAAATGAGGAGAGGAAATAACTCTCCTAGCAAGAGCATGAGCTAGCACATATTGCCTTGTCTCTTGTATATGAGAGAAAACAATTTTTTTTTTTTTCAAAACTCTTGCATCTAATAGGGCCTATTGGATGATATGCCTAAACATTTGAGCTATTTAGAGCTTTCCATAACTAACATAGAGTCTCCCTCCACTTAATGTTGTTTTTTTTGCCCAGGCCTCTACCATCTCAAGTCCATCGAGAATTCAAGTTAGGGAGGGTTGGTGTATAAAGGGAAAAAAAAGCCCCCCTAAATAAGTATCTATAGATTATTAACATACTATCAACCAAGATAAAATAAAAGACACAAAAACCTATTGTTTCTTAATACATTACAATACAATCATCTATGAAAAGATCAACAAAGACAAAATATTATTGTTTCTTAATACACTAAAATGCAATGCAATCATCTATGAGAACACGAATATTTTTTATTTTTAGTTTTGTTTTTGTTAATCTTTTAGGTTAGACAGTTGCTAGTTGGGCTAGGTTGATTGGAGGAGAGGGGGCCTTAAGAATTGACAGTAGGAAGCATAGAAATGGAGACATTGTGCTGGCCCAATTTAGCCTTCAAACATTAGACATGAAACACAAGATGAATTACAAACTCAGGTGGAAGTTCCAACCTATAAGCCACTTCTCCAATCCTCTCAAGAATTTTGTAGGGGCCAAATAAATGAGGGGATAGCCTGTGAGAAGCTCTGTAGGCCACAAATTGTTGCTTATAAGGTTGTAGCCGAAGGTAGACCCAATCTCCAACTTGGAACACTCTTTTAGTCCTATGGAGATCACTCTATTGCTTTGTTTTGGCTTGAGCAACTACAAGATTTTGTTTAAGCAAAGAGAGAATACTGTTTAACCAAAAACTTGTTGTGAAATTTTAAAATACTCGCAAATGTACAAACCGTATCAAGTATAGTTGGACAAGAACGAGGTCGAACCCATAGGGACTTGTATGAACGTAGGAAAATTAATTAAACCTTAACCAAATTAATCCTAATCTAGTTGATTAAAAATTGGTTGTTTGCAATTAAATAAACTAAGAAAATAATAAAATTAAGCAAATAGTTAAACTAAGCAAAAGATATAAAGCAATAAAAAGATGTAAACAATCAAGAGAAAGGAATTAAGGTTTTGGAATCCGCCTTGTAAGTCATATTAGCATATATTTATGATCATTAATTTTTCCCAACTCACTACATGATAATCTAGAAGTCAATCTTGCTATCATGGAAAATATCATCATTAAAACTTATGTTTAAAAATCTAAAGCATGTTCTTCTTTGCTTCCTAAGTATAAAACCAAATCATCAATTGTATCTATAGCCAAACAAATCACAAGATATATCCAATTCTAAAAATCAAATCATAAATTGTATCCATTGATAGACAAATCACAAGCGATATCCAATTTTATAATCAAGAATTAATAAACCAAGCATTCAATTAATTAAGACAAATCCTAAATCATGAGAAAAACATAATTGAACTCATATCTAGAATTCCATCTTAGTCAATTGATATGAAGCAAGAACAATTTAAATCATTAAAGAACAACTATTGTGGGAAAAATCAAATCACATAAATATTATTGATAATCGTTAACAAGGTTTCATCCTCAACCCTAATTATAAATTTAGCTACTCATAGTAATTGAAAGAAAACACAAAAATAAAATACTAAACATTAAACTAAACAAATAAAATAAAACTAACTGTCATGGAAGAAAACCAAAGAAGTAGCCGCACTCTCTATGTATAGCCCCAAACCCTAGCACTAGCCTCTCTGAATTTTGCCCTAAAGAGCCTTTAAATAGGTTAAGGAATCCTATTACAAGTTGAATTCTTGTTTGGAGAAAATCCCAGATTTTTAGGCTTCAATTAACTGACTATTTTGGCCAATTTAACGTCAAAATTTGGACTTTTGGTGAACAAAAAAGTTGTAGCCCTTTAAGTTCTCGTTCCAGCCCAACTTGAATCATCTCGATTGGACATTTGAGCCGAAAGTTATGCCAAAAATACTAACTGATGTGCAGTTTGGAATCCTAATCCGAATTGGACTTGGATTTGGCACAAATTTCCTTTGATTCCTTACTCCAATTGGACTTAAATTTAATTGGGTTGGTCTTTTCTTGAATTCATGCCTGGCTGGATGTAAGTTGGCTTGATTCAATTGGCCTAGCCCCACTTTGCATGTAAAGCCCTTGTTACCTACAACACAAAGATATTATATAATCAGTCACAAAATAACATAAAAGTAAGGCTAAATATGTAGATATGTGAGTACTTTATTGTATATATTTCATGCACATCAGTTGTAGCCGAAGGTAGACCCAATCTCCAACTTGGAACACTCTTTTAGTCCTATGGAGATCACTCTATTGCTTTGTTTTGGCTTGAGCAACTACCAGATTTTGTTTAAGCAAAGAGAGAATACTGTGTCTAGGCAGTAAGATAGTGTCCACATTAGCCACCTTAGTAGTACCTGATATATAATTCAATGATTTGGGAGGAGCAAAGCCATACAAGGCTTCATAGGGAGTCACCTTAATGGCCATGTAATAATTGGTATTAAACCAATATTTAGCCAAGTTTAACCATTCGGACCATTTAGTAGGTCTATCACCAGCAACAGATCTCAAATAATGCTCCAAACTTTTGTTTGCCACCTTTGTTTGCCTATCTGTCTAAGGATGATATGCAGATGACATAGCTAATTGGACACCTTAAAGTTTGAATAACTCAACCTTAAAACTTAGTAGTAAACACAAGATCCCTCTTAGACACAATTGAAGTAGGCATACTATGTAACTTTAAGACATTTTGAGCAAATAAAGCAATCACTTTGACAAAGAAAATAGGGATGAGACAAACTCATGAAGTGAACAAATTTTGTTAGCCTATCAACCACCACCATAATCACATTCATTCTTTGAGATTTGGGCAAACCAACTACAAAATCCATACTAACTGTAGACCATGGTTTTCGGGAATAGGCAATGGCTCAAGAAATTCTCTTGGATGGCATGTCTCATGGTTTATTTCTGACAAACCCCACACTCTCTATTGTGTTGCTTTAAGTCCGCCTTCATTCCTACCTAAAAAAAAATCATGTTTCAACCTATGGAAAGATTTAAGAAATCTTGAATGGCCCCTTAATGGACTGCCATGGACCTGTCGAAGCACCTTAGACTTCAAGCTACAATTGGAACCCGGATAGATCCTTTCTTTATACTTAACCCATTATGCAAAAAAAAGAATCTGGAACAATTGAAACTAGATTGTAGTTGTTGTAATAGCTGTTATATCTCAATAGAAAGTTGATAACTAGCTTTGAGTTCCTCAATCCAAGAAGGGCATGGAAATGAAATCAAGAATAAGGATGAAGAAGATTCAAAAATTTGAGAATGTGATAAGGGCATGTCAGATTTATGTGACAAAGGCATATCAGATTCATCAAGCTCTACTAATTGAACATTAGAACGGGACCCTTGAAATGGATAAAAGCCTTCTAACAAGAAGAGTTTAGCAGACTTACAGTGATGCCCAGGTTGAAACTTCTCATCACAGTTAAAGCAAAGGCCTTTCTTCCTTCTCTCCTCCATCTAGGTTGGTGATAGCCTTTGTAAGGGAAGCTTAAACTTTGATTCCAAATCGACATCGGTCTTGGTCCATTAGATGAGGTTCAATATTGGGTGTATCATAGAATAAAAGGGTTTCAATTTCTATCAAAATCCCACCATATTAAATATATTTAATATTTAGATATATTATATATTGATAATGATTTATAAAAGCGATTGAGCGTTCAGAAAATTACAAAATAAGTTTTAAACTTAATAAATTAGTTTCAATGACTCATTAATAGTGATTAAAGATCTTATTTGTACGTGCTCTTAGATAAGAATCTTATAGAATAAACAGTATAATATAAATAGAAAAAGACAAAACTTTTTATCTTATTATTTTGTTGGTGGGTAAAATATGAATTCCCATCTATAAAATAATTAAAGATACTAAAACCATAGTTGAAACTTTATATCTTCTATTTATTCTTTATTTTTCAAACCAAAAAAATATCATTTTAAAAATTTAGTAGACAAAAAACTCTTTATTCTACTTAAGTTTCATATTGATACATTCAAAACATTAAGGAATGGGAAACATTACTTTTGGATTTTTTTCTTTTTAATGATTTTCTTATAATATTATAAGAAATTAGAAAAGAACTAAAAAATGAAACTTAAAGTATACTTTTTACTTTTTTTTTAGAGTTAGAGATAGATTCAAATTATTCCAACGTTTGATTATTTATTTATTTCTTGTTGTACAATTTTTTTTTGAATTCCTTATTTAAAGAGATTTCGATAACAAAAAAGCTTCCAATGCTACCCAATACCCCTCCCTTTTCCAAATGATTGAAGGCTTAGACAATTCAAGTGAATAAGGTTTCTGAAATTTTTTGCTACTTACTAAGTACTATTCTTGAATTTTAGCCAATCCAAAGGCTTCATTAAGATTATTGGATTTAGCATTTTCATAGGTAGCCTAACATCATCCTTAAGGCCGCTGAGGAACTCAATTTATGGTTTTCTGACAAACATCTGATTCCATTTGAAAGAGCTTCAAACTGCCCCTATAAGCCACCACATTACTTGTTTGTCTTAGTCTCATCAATGCTTCCATTGGATCTTCATAGGCCGAAAATCCAAATCTTGTTAACAATGCCTCAATAAAACTCTCCCAAACCAAGAACACCCTTATTGATTCCACAATCTTGGAACCAGAGCATTACCACCCATATGGAAAGATGCCATAAGAAGCCTCTCATTGAGTGGAGTTTGATAGAAATTGAAATGCTGATTGACCTTGTATACCCAAGCTGTAGGATCATCTCCTCTGAATTGAGGAAACTTAAATCTCACACTCTTTGCCAAATTCAAGAGTGGCAAGATACAGCTTGAGACAATAGAGTCTTTGGAGGTGGTGGTTGTTGTCTCTTCTCTTCGACTTCAATAAGCTTTTGTAAACCAAGACTAATGGCATTTAATTGCTGGGTATTCACATTCAATTGCTGGGTACTTTCTTGTAGGGAATTGGCATGGTGATCTGTGGTAGTTCTGAAGGAAGCTATCGACTCATTGATGTAAGAAGAAGACTGAGTATCAGCCATGGTTGTAGGAAAGAGGGCTCTGATACCAAGTGTTAGGTTCTTGGATTGCTGAGATTGAGTGGTAAGAGAAGAAATAGAAAAGAAATGGGAAAGAAGAAGATAGTTACATTCGAGGTCAAGCCTCCAAAATATAGAGAGGGATTAGAACAGTGTTTAGCTAATTTCTTTCATAACTCTCATTGATCCTTTGCAGCTATTATATAGAATGCAATTCCATATTTCCCCCCCAAAACTAACCAATAACTAATTGCATATCAGGCTTAATAGTAATTGACTTAATAGTGTAACTAACTAACTAATAGTAACAACTAACTGAATCTCCTAGCAACACTAATCTATTATACTCACATGATATTCCAATACATACACATATAGCCACTAGGTAATATAGCTAGTTTCCTAACAGTGTGGGGCTCTAGTTATTATTGTTATTTTTAGATTTGATAATTGAGGAGAGAGATTTGAACTCAATCCAAACATTTTCAATGCAACCTATAAGAAGTGCTAATTTAATTACAGTACTCTTAACATCTTTAGCAAACTTATTAATAGAGAGTTATTTATAAAGATCAGCTAAATTTAATTAAACAAGGGATAAAACTTAGAAGAATAGTTGAAGTTCTTAGAATATTTTAGAATTATGACAAATAAGTTTTACTAAACTTGTGCCAAATTAGTACTAATTAAGTTTTTAATGTCTGGTGGAATAGACTTCATCCGGATCATAAAATGAGGAGAGGAAATAAGTCTCTTAGCAAGAGCATGAGCTACCACATATTGCGCTATCTCTTGTATATGAGAGAGAACAATTTTTTTTTTTTTTTTTTTCAAAACTCTAGCATCTGATAGGGCCTACTAGATGATATGCCTAAACATTTGAGCCATTTATAGCTTTCCATAACTAAAATAGAATCTCCCTCCACTTAATGTTGTTTTTGTTGCCTGGGCCTTTACCATCTCAAGTCCATTAGGAATTCAAGTTAGGGAGGGCCGAAGTAAAAGCAAAAAAAAAAAAAAAAAAAAAAAAATCCAAATAAGTATCTATATATTATTAACATACTATCAACCAAGATAAAATAAAAGACACAAAAGACTATTGTTTTTTAATACATTATATTACAATCATCTATAAAAATATCAACAAAGACAAAAGACACAAAATACTATTGTTTCTTAATACACTACACTACAATGCAATGCAATCATCTATGAGAACATAGCTTATTTATTTTATTTTATTTTTAGGTTTAGTTTGTAACTATTGGGCTAATAGGTTTTTTTTTTTTTATTTTTTTTTTTATTATTTAAAGTTTTGTTTTTGTTAAGTTTTTGGGTTAGACAGTTGCTAATTGGGTTAGGTTGATTGGAGGGGAGGGGGCCTAAGGTTTTGAAATGTTGGGGGGGAATATCCAAATTGGAAAAATATATTCACTAAAAAAAAAAAAATTCTTAGGACCAAGGGCGGGCTAGGCAGGGTGGCTCCACATTGTGTCTAGGGTGGTCAAAGGACCACTTTGACTTAAAAAAAATAATTATTATATATAAATTTAAAAATCTTTGTGATTTTTTTTTTTTTTTATTGTTTAAAAAAATTTGTGACCACCTAAATTTTTTTAGTCCTAACATGATTAAATTTTGGACAAAGTTTGGAAACAAATTTGATTGTAGTCTTGTTATGTAGACTAAGGTTACAACTTTAGTGGGTTCCAGTTAGCTCAATTGGTAAAGTCTTCGATGGTTGAATAAGAGATCTTGGGTTTAATCCCCGCCTACACCAAAAACTAATTGATGTCTTGGTTTGATGATAAAGAAATATTATCAAAAGCGGACGCCATATGTTGAAATTATCTATAAAAAAAAGGTTACAACTTCACTCAATATTTTTTTTTTGGTGGCCGTGAATTTTGACAAATCTACTAGATGATTACATTTTTTTTTTTTATATCCTTTATACTTGCAAAATTTCAAGAGATCAAAGATGAATAGCTATGTCATTAATCAAATGTTTAAGTTTTGAGGTTTTGTAGTCTCAAATTATACATAAAAAATAAGTTTATGGATTGAATAGTAAATAACATCCAATTGGCTTGAAATTTGACATGTATTTTAACTTTTAAGAGCATAAAGAACATGCAATTGAATGGTTTAATTTTCAAAATGTATAGCCATTTTAATTTGTTTAGTGAGAGTTGTAACTTTAGGTTACAACTAAGTTTATAGCCAAACTTTGTCCTTAAACTTTTGTCCCCTTTAAAATATATTAGGTCTTTACAAACAAAAAGAAAAGGCCCAAGAAAGATTTTATTTAACAAATTTTTTGAAGAGATGTAGTTTATAGCATCGATAATCAGATTATTATGTAATAATTTCAAAAAAAAAAAAAAAAAAAAGAAATTATAAGATTTTATGTATTTGCGTGTTTTTTTAATCAATATATGAAGTTATCTTTTTATTAGAGTGTGGTAGTAGAATTCTTTGAGACAAGGATGCCATAACCCTACCCCATCGAATTCTTTAAAACTATCCATTGAGTTCTTATTGTAAATTAAAAAAAAAAAAAAAACCAATTGTACATTAATTCATCTGTTACATAAAATATAATGTGTTTACCACCTTGTGACCTCACCACATCAAAAAAAAAAAAAAAAAAAAAAAAAAAAAAAGAAGAGACCAATACAAGGGACCATGAGAATGATGCTTAGGAGTTAATCATTATAGCATTAAATATAAACATCTTTTCCATACGTTGACCAAAATCATCTCAACGGCTCTACTACACAAATTCATTATTAATTTCTTAATTTATTTATTTTATAGAAGAATTCATTATTAATTTCAGATCTAGAACTACAAATAAAATTTAATGGATTATATAGAATTTTTTTTTAAAGGATGCACGATTAAAAAGCATTGGTGAGGTGACCCGTGACAATCATATTGGTTGGGCGGTGGAGCAATAGTAGGAGAGAGGCTGAGCTGTTTGGTCAGCCAGTTATCATTGCTGTTTACTATTATTTTCTAAAACTAAAATAATTTCTTTATTTTTTACCATTAATTTGGATAAAATAAAGTTAATACCTTTGAGGTTTGGACTAATGCAATTAAATTGGTTGAACATTGGAGCAATAGTAGGGGAGGTTGTCTTGTGGTGTTTAGTCAGTCATTATCATTGCTATTTTCTATTATTTCCTAAAATTAAAATAATTTATTTATTTTTTTACTATTAATTTGTATAAAAAAAGTTAACATTTTTTAGATTTGGGCTAAAGCAAATTAAGTAACTAAACCGTTATTAATTTTCTCATTTTTCTCACAATAATTAAAGTCCAAGTTGATCAATTTAAATTTTTTTTGAATCTAGTTGGTATTAAGCAAATCAGCACCAGCAGCCTGACAATTAATTGTAGTTTACACTTTACAATTTTAATTTTTTTTTTTTTGATATGATACAATTTTAAATTTAAATTTTAATTTAACGGAAAGTGTCCAATTAGCTTGAATTTTTCCAAGAATATGTGCAGCAAGAAAAGGCAATGGCATATTGGCATAGCAATACCATTCCTTTAACATGTAATCATCCTTTTGTTCTTTCTTTTTGTCTCTCTGACATAACATAACTAAATAGACAGTTGTTAGTTGCTCCTCAGAGACAGAGAAAAGAGCGATAGAGAGAGAGAGAGAGAGAGAGAGAGAGAGAGAGTGTGTCATAGTATAACGAAAAACAGAGACGCTCCTTCGCTATCTCGATATTGCACACACACACACACATCCAAGAATGTACAAAAAAGCTTCACTCTCTCTCATTTTCGTGATTCTTCTTCTAATCTCATACTCCATCTTCATCGGGACCGTCGATTTCAGATCCTACTTTTTCCCTCTGCTACAGTCACCCACCGATACACCCTCTCTCTGTGCACCCTCCTCTCCTCTCCGTGTCTACATGTACGATCTCCCTCGCCGGTTCAACGTGGGCATGCTGAACCGGCGGAGCCCGGTGGAGACTCCGGTGACGGCTCTGGCATGGCCTCCGTGGCCCAAGAACTCGGGCCTCAAGAGGCAACACAGCGTGGAGTTTTGGATGATGGGGTCGCTTTTGTACGAAGGGGATGGGGCTGAAGAGAGAGAGGCGGTTAGGGTTTCGGATCCGGAAATTGCTGACGCGTTTTTTGTGCCGTTTTTTTCTTCTTTGAGCTTCAATTCTCATGGCCACAATATGACGGATCCAGATACAGAGATTGATCGCCAATTACAGGTACTTGATCGGTTTGATTCTGCGTTTTTTGTTTGTTTGTGTTAATTTGGTTTTGGAGGAATTGGGAAAATGGGCATTGAGTTTTGTCGTTAATGGTGTTGAATTGAGTGCCTTTGCTTAGTTTTTGAGTTGGGTTTTTAGCTTGTTGTTGATTTTATCATGTACCTAAAAAACAAAAGAAAGGAAGAAGAAGAAGAAAAATCCAGTGGGGTATAGCTGAACAGCTTAATAATCTTGTTGAATGGCAACAATAACAATAACAATAACAATAACTATAACAATAACAAATCTTAGTCGTTTTGGGGTCAGCTATGGATTCTCAACAAAGTAGTTAGGGTTGGTTACATGTATTCTTTTTCTCCATTCTATTCTATCTGAAGTCATAGTTTCTATTTTGTTTCTATGCTCATTTGGATGAATTAAGCTTGATTTTTTATTTCACATAAGCATTTTGCTGATTACTTTTGTTTAGTAATAAGTTTTATTGATGGAAAGGATCTACCTCAAGTAAGCATGAATTAGTCCCAAGAAATACGAAAAAAGAGATCTACAAACGAAAAGTGGGAAGGATGAGTAAATTGGATGCTACTATTGTTATATTGGAATAATTATGAATTGGTAGCTTATATTAAAGTATCAGGAGAGAGTATGTGAATTATATGAAAATTTGGAGATTATTTTATTGAGTCAGGTGTTTATGATTTGGATTTCATGGGTTGTAGTGTAGGACAGTGGGGCTTGTTAGTTAATTACATCACTTTTGAGTCATTAGGCTTTGCTTTATAAGAAAAATCCCACTTTTGTGTTTGGTTAATCATTCATTCAGTTGGAACTTGAAGTTCATTTGGTGACCTCTGATGGTCAACAACTCAACGCCACAAAGAGTGAGGAGAGAAATGATTTTAATTCTTTCATTAGTCACCTTTAAATAACATCTCCCTTTTTCATTTGACTATATACTAGAAAACTATGCTTGGATCGGTTGACTGGATTTTAAAGTAACTGGTTGATGAGTGTTATGATCAGTGGCTTAGCTGTTTGTGTTTGTTTAAGTTCATTGTGTTTTACCTTTCAACTATTTTATGTGATGCTGCTTATTTTCATTGCACATAACTTTTGTTCAGTATCTTAAACTCTGCCTCTGATGTCATCTCTTTTGCACATCAACATTACATGGGATAAAAATAAGTTTTTAAATGCTACACCTTTTTTGAACTTCTGTATTTTTTATTACAGCTCAGTATGGGTTGCTTCTGATTTCAGATTGATTTACTGAAATTGTTACGGCAATCCAAGTACTGGCAACGGTCTGGAGGTCGAGACCATGTAATTCCTATGACACATCCGAATGCATTCAGATTTCTCCGAGAACAGGTTAATGCATCTATTCAGATTGTTGTAGATTTCGGCCGCTACCCCAGAATCATGTCAAATTTAAGCAAAGATGTAGTGGCCCCTTATGTGCACGTCGTGGATTCATTTAAAATTGATGACACTCCAGACCCATTTGAATCTCGCACTACACTTCTTTTCTTCCGTGGGAGGACATACAGGAAAGATGTGCGTTAATTTGAACCTAGTTGGAATAAAAAGCAACATCTAGTTCTTTAAAATCTATGTATGAAATTATAATTGATTAACATGGGTCTTGTAATGTTGCAGGAAGGCATTGTTCGTGTTAAATTGGCAAAGATATTATCTGGTTATGATGATGTTCACTATGAGCGGAGTATTGCCACTGATGAAAATATAAAATTGGTATGTATTGGATTAATAGATCATGTATTAGTGATATCAAAGGTTTTTAATTTTCATCTTAAGCATCCATTGCTGCCTTCTTCTAGATACATTTCTTACCTTTTGATGCATGTTGCTACATGTAGAATTTATCAACATCATGCGATGTTTGTGGCATATAATTTCTGACCATAATTCCAAGAGAAAAGTTCCTGTACTTCCTTATAGTGATAATTAAGGTATATGACCCCATGTTGAAGGAACATAGTAAACTTATTTCTTGTTGCACAGAATTGAATCTTCAAAAGCACCATTTTTTACATTACATGAGTAGGAGAATCATGGTCAGCACTGTAAATGCATGTGATTGCACACTGTCCACATTTCTCATTTCTTTATGTTTTTTTGGTAATGCCAGTCCTCGAAAGGAATGCGTTCTTCAAAGTTCTGTCTGAATCCTGCTGGAGACACACCTTCATCTTGTCGCCTGTTTGATGCCATTGTGAGCCACTGTGTGCCTGTTATTATAAGTGATCAAATTGAGCTCCCGTTTGAGAATGAGATTGACTACTCCCAATTCTCTATATTCTTTTCTTTCAAAGAGGCACTGGAACCTGGTTACATGGTTAACCAGCTCCGAAAATTTCCTAAAGAGAGATGGATTGAAATGTGGAAGCGGCTTAAGGACATCTCCCATCATTATGAATTCCAGTACCCCCCCAAGAAAGAAGATGCTGTCAATATGCTATGGAGGCAGGTAAAACACAAGCTTCCTGGGGTCAAACTTGCTGTGCATAGAAGCCGAAGGTTGAAAGTCCCTGATTGGTGGCGGAGAAGATGATTTCAGAAGCCTGCTTTTGTGACTTTGTAAATTCATAGTCATTTCATCATTCATGGTGAGAACCCTTTGAAGAGAAACAACCAAAGCTAGTAACAACCCACAACCGGCCAGTTAAATACACAGATTGAGAAACATTTTTTTTTTTTATTATAAATTTTATGGTTTCTTTTATTCTGTGTCCTTAATTTTCTGTGTTTTACTGGATGACACCCTCCTCCTCATTCCTCAGTGTCAAATGAGTGACATTCTTTGATGCTTTTATTTTAATTTTTTTAGTGGAGAAAAAGAATTGAAGGCCTCGGCTCAGCGCTGGTGTTTCTGCCTTTCAATGGTGCGGAAGTGAGGACATAATAATGTAATTAGTACATGGATTGGTTATACATCCTATAGTCTGACAAAGTTGTTCCTTACTGGTTATAATTGTGTTTTTGGATATGAGGTTATGTAATGCACATTGATAAAGCTCAGTCATTACTCATTAGTCTTAACATAAAAGTACACTTCCTCCCCCACCCATCCTTCTTTCTGATAATTTCTTTTTCGAAGGGCAATTGCAGGATCTCTTTGGTTGCTCAATGCTGTTTCATATTGAAGCTTATACTCCATTCTATACTAGCGATGCCATGATGTCTTTCCAACTAAAACATAAACTACTACTCACCCAGTTTTTAGATTCTTTAAGTAAGATTAAAGTATGTCTCCCATTTCATGCTTCCGTATGATCAAACTATCACTTCTACTTTTTCTAATCCGATTAAGGTTTAAAAGAATGCTCAAAAATTATTCAGGGGTACCCAAAAAAAAAAAAAAAAAAAACCAGTAAAAGCTAAGAATATTCTCAAAATGAAGACCATGCAGTTGAAATATACATATTAGTTTCAGAGATGTTTTTATATAACCAGCCAAGCATGTCTTGTGGCATCTAAATCATTCAAAATGATGTGTACGTGAGATTTGTGTAGTTCAGATACTGCCATATTGGTGCTAGCATGGTGCATATTGATCAGAAGTACTTTAATCCCTAAATTGGGAAAAACTAGAGGGCATAATTATGATCTTTACAGGTACCAATCTCAGCAAATAGAACTGCCTCTGGCGTCCATCAACAAAATCTTACACACGGGAATCTATCTGAGAAATAGACTGACTCTCAATTGCTCAGATTTATTGATAGCGTGCAAAAAACACTGATCAAAGACTGCGAGTGGATTCTGTCTTTGTGACACCAAATACTGTAGAAGGAAAATCTATTGTCAGGGTGTTCTGTGTGAATGTGGATCCGATGCCATGAGGTGTTCAGAATTCCTCTCAAATTCCATATGAACTCCACGTTTTCGGGCTGAACATTTGCAGCTATATCAACCTGTCCATAATGAGACAAATACATATCATTGCTGACAAACAAGAAAAATCATTGACATGGACCATATATCACTTCAAACATGTCCCAGCTGCATAAATCCAATCATCAAGCAGTCATTGTCATAAAAATATGCGTTGTATAGGAAGGATTGGAAGATTCCATGCAGACTACTAAGTCCATGGGTGTGCATTATGTATAGTGGTTACTTCTCAATCAAGAATTGATATTCCTCTGGCTAGGACACTTCAAATGAGAGATGTCCCCTAAAAATACACCCAAAATTCTCGAGACAATCTTGAATTCGGTTCTTGATTAAGATTTAGCTTGGTGGATCAAATATTGACCATCTTATTATTCTCAGAAAAGTAATGTTTGATTAAAGAGCAGTAGTAACTTACTGCTTTAGCGACTATCTCAGTATTCTCAGATATTTCAGCCTCAGCCTTAAAAAGCACCCATGCCCACTTGTCACTGCTTTTATCATCAGCAACATAGGGAATTCCTGTCTTTTGGTACCTGGATGCTTCCACCCATGTCTTGCCACCATCAAATGATACATCCACTCTCTCAATCCCTCGCCCACCCCCAGATACTGCATATCCATGAACTGTTATCTGCATAGCAAGTGATGATGATGGTAAGGAAAGGGAGAAGTCCTCATAGCAGACCAAATTTAAGCATAATTACTGGAAGCACCATCCACATTGAAATCAATTTTATGGTGGAATCCATGTTCATCCTTTGACTCATTGAAATCAATTTTATTGTGTAAATAGAACTCTTGACCATGGAGAAGATCACATACCTTCCCAGGTTTCACTTCAGTGACATCCTCCAAAGAACAAATTACAGACTGCAAAATCCATTGCAGACAAATTTTAATCAATTATTGCTTCCTTGATGAAAGTAACTAACATGTTACTACTCATATTCTGTTATCACTGTTTCATCCTGGAATATCCCTATTGAGCAATAACTTTGAAAATTAATACCCCTCACCAAGTTGATATAAGTGATCAAACATGCACACAAGGAAATCTTAAGGCATCAGGCATCAGCAAAGCTACGTATTCTGTATACGTTCGGCATTCCTAGACATGCTATGAGATCAGAATTACTGACTGGACAATATATTCCAACTCAGGCAGATGATCCTAGGAATATCCTTAATTCCTAAATAATAATATACCTGAACTGGGAAATCCATTTGTGGCCTTCGAGTAGACCAATCAATATTTTCCCAATTAATTTTGGGAGGAAACATTTTGTAGTCCTTTTGCATAAAAAAACCCTGTTCCACAGTAACGTTAATTTGCTCAATCAATTTTAGGAGATGAAAGAACAGCAAAGAAGATGGTGCATTTGGAATACGACCAACCTGGCATTCTTCAAAGCAATTATATTAATGGAATCCAGCCATTTAACAGAGCGTGCACCTATAACACCAGGAACAATAACACGCAGTGGATATCCATGATCCCTGTTTAAAGGCTTTGGAATGATAACATAGGTTATTAGGACAAACTAATCATACTTCTTCCCTAAAAGAATTAGAGATATGTGGATGGAAAGAATTCCAACATAAGAAAAATTTTCATTTGTAACTAATAAGTCAAAAGGGTCAGGGACTAAAATGGCTACTTGTAAAGAAAACAGTTCACTGTCACATATCAAGAACCACACAGAAAAGTGACCTGGTGAAGAATTAAACAAAATGTTGCATCAACTTGTCTAAAGTTGACAGCATGTTCAAAAAGAAGTAATTCTAGCATATAGGGGAAGCACATTGCAAGATTGATAAATATATATTTGAGGGCAAAGAAATTATATATTGTTCATATAATGCCTGAAAGCTCGAAAATGTGTTAAAAACACGAGTTGTTTAGACCCCCCAATCAAAGTTACGGCTCGATTGATTTTACAAGAACTTAATTCTAAGTGTAGAATAGTGTAAATGCGAGTGGATAAACAAACAAACTACTCTAACACGTATTCATATAATCATAAAAGTAAAATGAAATACAAAAGAGTAGGGAAGAAGAAAGCAAACACAGATAAGTGTTATTGAAGAGGAAAACGAAGAACTCGACGAAAGAACTCTCTACCGCCCTCCAAGCGGTAATCGATCCACTAGACAATTAGTTGGGATATTTGGGTTAGCAAGAGACCCTCCAAGCCTAATCTACTTGTTGTACCTAAGCTCTCCAAGCTCTTACTCCAACAAGACTTCTCGGAACCGTGTTTTGTCTAGTTCTCCTGATCCCGCAACAAACTCCATGTTGCATCTGCCATCCTTGTCTTCTTCCAATGCTTCACAAAGAACACCAAAATCTTACATGACACTCTGAAAAGGTGTGGTAAATGTTTGGGCTATCAACCTCTCAATGGTATGGAAATGGAGAGGTAGGAGTTGAGGAAATCCACAAGTTTATGTGTAGAGATATATGGGTATGATAATCTCTAACTCTCAAGGTGTTTGGCTAGGGTTTTCTCTCATAAGCACTCCTCAACATTTGTGGGTAATGTGAGTATATATAGTGTGGGTACAAAAAGTGTGTATCAAATAGTACATTCTGCGAAAAGAATGTTTCACGAGTGTTTCATGGGAAGGCCTTACCCGCGAGTTACTCACGAAATACAATTGTCTCCATCTGTATTGACTCTTTGCATTCTAGTCATGTGCAAGACACATGCTTCACTTCGGGATGCTTGGTCGCAAGATACGCGTGAGAAATCTTCCGGCTTCAATTGCTTGAGTCTTCACACTTTCTCTTTATCACACAACTCTTACAATCAAATCCTATAATAAATACATGGTACAAAAGATTGAATATAATTACAATCAAATTTGGCACGGAATAAAAACCAATAGAATACATATTTGTAAAGAGAAATAATATGTCTATAATATTTTTACAACAAATCATAAGTGGCGGGTTATTCTTGGTTGTTATTATTAGGGCAAAAAAGTAATTTTAGTGTTAGTTTCAAATTTGAACCAATAACAACTAACCACTTGTGATTTATTGTAAAAATATTGTAGATGTAGCATCTCTCATTTGTAAATCACAACTTTATAATGCCAAATGCACATTTATTACATAACAACACAGAACCTAAGTAGATACATACTTAAGACACCCTCACCTCTCCATTCATCTCATACGCGAGTATGACCTCAGAATCAGAGGTCGTTGCCTGGATGAGTGGAATTGATGCCTTACATGGACCCCCATTTTCCTCCTAGAATGTTGACATTGAAGAATTATCAATCTATGAAATTTAGTCCATGACAGAACAACGTTTAGAAAAAAAGAAAGAAAAAGAAATTGTAGCTTACCTTGCACTTGTCCACACTTATAAACTCAACATGCTTTCCTCCTAAAGGGGCGATAGAAGCCAAATTAGGTATTCCTACAAGTTCAAGAACATCTGCTAGTTTCGCCCCACCCCAAATGGCTGATAGCAGATAGAGTCAATAGAAGGAATAGGGACGCAAAAACCGCAATGATTATAACTTTTGGGCTTTTAGGATAAACTAGAGTTACAAAATTAGTTGTAGCTTAAGACTACAACCTTACTTAATAAAATGAACATTATTACATATTTTGAAAATCTAACTGTTGAATTGCATATGTTCTTTATACTTTTAATACACATGTCAAATTTTGAATTAATCGGATATTATTTACTATATAATCTATAATCTTATATTTTATACATAATTTTAAACTAAAAAAATTGTAATTTAAACAATTTATTGATGACATAGCTATTGATCTTTAATAACAAAGATATAAGAAGAAGATGTAATTCAATAATGGATTTGACAAAATTCACTTCTAATAAAAATATATTGAGTAAGGTTGGTTACAACCAATTTTGTAGTTAAACTTTGTACTTTTTATTTAAATACATTGTATACATTTTATTTCAAAACATTTAGAAGTTTTGGACGGAATTATTGTGTATAACAATAAATGGCAAAGGATCACAAAGGGGTCTACATTTTTTGACCAGAATATGTGCCATAAAAAGAAATAAAAGACAAACTATTAATGACAGTGTAAAATACTAAAATCTCTATGTTCGAATGTCCAAATCCAAAGTTTATAAGCTGACAACAAAAAATTCCAAAACTTGTGCAACAATGATAAGGAAAGCAAACCATTTCCAATGGCACAAACATCCCAGCCAACACCTTTCCCGGTTTTAACTTTGCTCATGGCAGTCCTTCTATTACCTGCACACTGTTTAACTCAAAACAAGGGAAATCATTCAGTTAATTAAATTTGAGCCCTATGATTGCAACAGAGAAATGGAATGTATCTCAGCCAACCCAAGGAAACCAATGCTAACAATAAGACACGCCATGAAACTTACTTGTAAAGTGGCTGCCACTATGCGTTTGGGTAGCTTCCTGATTCACATGGAAAAAAAAAACACATCTATTGTAAGAAAGGGCTTGGTTAAGCCCAAATTCACCATGGATTCACTAATTTTTTCTTGACTATTGTGTAAAAAATTTATTTATTTTTAAAAATAATTTATTTAATTCAAAAAAAAAAAAAAAAAAAAGAGAGCTCCTTAAATAATGCCTGAAAAAAATTCATATGTAGAGCTTGTAGGCCGTAGCATCATCAATTGAGGTGACGAACTTTGTAGGGTTTGAATCCCTCTTCTCCACTTGTTAATTATTTTTTTTTTAAAATCATTTGTTAAGGTGACAATTTGTGATAGTAGTTAGAAATTTTACTTTTTATATAGATTTACCATTGATAGCATTCTTACTATGCATCAATCACAATCACAATAAACCGCACAAGCAATTGTGGAAAAAGCTATGTCTCTAGAATTATCATTATTGTTAATTTGATTTATTATCATATTTCATGAAATGAAAAAAAGGAGGGTAAAAATTAAGCCAGTGTGTTGGTATTTGGTAGCCCCTGATACACGGAACAACTTCAAAGGGAAACTTCTTTTTTTGTCTCTCATTGATAATTAAGAACACGCATGATCGTGCAAGACAATACTTACTTCATATCAGCAATAGATAATTCCATGGATTTTTCCACCAACCCACATATAGATACTCGGTACCTGATGTATATATGTAACAAATAAGTTGTAGATGTCAATGAAATCTTATTAGAGATTTGACATTTAGAAGGTTTGAGTGTAGAAGTATTAAACCTTTCAATGTCATCAACTATAGGGATTGGCCCATGATTTCGCTTGTAGAACAAATCCACTGGGGTCACATAAGAGGAGGAAATTAAGGCAGAGCGTGAAGGCTCAGCATTGAAAGGTTCCTGTATCAAAGATTTACAAAAGAAAAAAAAAAAAAACAATAAGTCAATAACAATAACTAGACTTTTTTGATAAACTAGACTTGACTTGAAAAAAAAAAAAAAAAAAAAAAAAAAAGCTACCTAAAGTACGAAGCTTTCCTAAACAGCATACATTTTTTATTATTTTTATTTTATTTATGAATCTAAATAGCATACATAATATAGAGTAGAAAAAATATATGAATATTTGGCGCCACATCCAAACATGTAACAAATATGTCACACTCCGAATGCACGTGCACACGTATTTACCCTTTGTTTGTGTATAAATATCAACGAAAACATTACCTACCGCTCCTATCCTAAAAACTTAGCTGAATTTCCCGACTGTAACCCCAAGAAAAATAGAAAAAATGATTTTATTTTATATTTAAATATATGATCATATAAGAGGCTGTGACAGTTATATAGGAGTCTTTAACAGTGAAAAAGTGAAGAGGAATTTGAATTAATTATAGGGAAAAATAATAAAATATATAGTATAAGAGAGGAATAGAACACATGGATATAAAACACACGGGGTTATTGTACATGTTGTAAAATTATGTACTTTACTAGAGGTCATATAGACACATATTTTTGGTGGAATAGATCACCAAATTGCCGGATCTTGTTCTTTGCTTGCTTTACGAACTCTTCACGATCTCCTTTGTGGAACACCTCCAAGTCGTAGGAGAGGCTACTAGAGTCTCTCCTAATTTCCAAGCTCCAAATTCTAGGGAACAGTAGATGGTGTCTTAGAGAGATGGCTTATTTGAGAGAGCACTCAAAACTATACGTATGTTCACTCACCGTCATTTGACCGATGTAGGAGTATTTTAAATACTAGTAGAGATTCACTTACTATCGGATACATGTGATCCCTAAAAGATTTCATCTGTTAAATTTAAATGACTCTACTATTGATATTGATAACTCATACCAATATTTGTTAAATTCAAATTTAAACTTACTTATCATATAACCCATGTGGACGATCCATGGGCCATGGTTTATGGGTTGGACCAAAACCAACCCAATTTCTAACATCTCCCACTCGTCCACACTAGGTACTACAGATTAGAACTCGGCTCCTCTCAATCTTTTGTCCAATCCTCTCTTTATATAGAAAAATGGAGTGTGCGACTTGACGAGAAGGTGTATGGTAGGAGTACTATATTAAGTCACCATCTAAACTAACATAGTACATCACTCATAGTATCTTGTCTATGCCCCAGATTATTTGATCACACCCGATCAAGTTTCTTTAATCCCTCATGAGTTCAAAACTCAAAGCAACACTTGATTCTATACCATATAATATGCTCATGATTATGTTGAAAAACAAATTCCTCATAATCACCCGGGCTATGAGCCATAAAATAAATGGTGTGTTCTAAATAATCTTCCCCAGACACTCATGTCAATTCATTCACACTTGACCGTTTTCCTAGACATGCTCCGTGAGACCGTATATATCATGGCCCCGAGATGACATGCTAAAATAGCAACATCAAACATTCATTTCATGACATAGTTCTAGGTCGAAAAAAAGGGCACAGAATGGACCATATAATGGTCGACTAGGGCTCACATAGTGATGGAGTAGGGATCTATCCAATCACTCCCTTAATTAGTCGGCTATAGCACATACAATATAATTTGTATGCTACGGTGGAGCTCCCACTCAACTAGGCTTGTCACACTCAAACACCGTACAAATCTTAGTCCAATTGCCATAAAAGCAACCAACCTGAGTTTCTCAAAGACACGCTTACACATCAAGTTCCTGTCCAAGATCTCACATTTGGCTTTATTCAGGCTTCATGAAGTTGTGGATACACTTCAAGTGCGACTCCCATAAGTCTCATCTTAGCCTAGTTAAGGCGACATTCATTATATTATCTTGCACGCCTCCCTAAGTGTCAAGATGATCACTTACTTGATTTATAGAAAAAAAAAAAGTGATCACTATGTCTCATCCTGCTTGCTACTCAAGTGCTAGGGTGATCGTCTATGTGAGTAGACCAATCTAAGCCTGGTGACATAATCTCAAATAATGTGTGCTCAGTATGCAATATCAATCACATCACAAGATGAATCAAAATGAATAACATCATTATTGCATAAAGTATGAATAAACATAAATGTCCATAAGGTATCCAAAAACATATCAAATCCTACAAAGTCCTAAACTCCTAACATGAGCCTGAAAGGCATCTCTAGCAATGGCTTTAGTAAGTGGATCAACCACCATCCTGCTAGTGGAGATATGTTGGAGGATCACCTCTCCTTGTGTAATAGCAAGACGAATGTAGTTATAACGAGTTTGTATGTGTTTGCTTTTGCTATGATACTTATGATCTTTAGCATGAGCTAAGGCTGCCATATTATCACAATACATTTTTATAACTTCATCTGCAAGAGATGTCACCCTTAGGCTTTGAAAAAATCTCTTTAACCAAACAGCTTCTTGTCTTGTGCTCTTTGAACAAGCAATATACTCAGACTCCATTGTGGATAAAACAATGCAAGACTGTTTCTTATTGCACCAAGAGATAGCTACACCACTAAGTAGAAATGCATAACTTGTAGTGGACTTGCGCTCATCTTTATCACCGGCCCGGCAAGATCGAATAACCTCTCAATCTCAAATCTCCACCTTGATAGCAAAGAATGAGATTCGATGTCCCACGAAGGTATCGAAAAATTCTATTAATCGCTTGCCAATGAACAGGTCCTGGATTACTTTGATAACGACTAACCATACCAATCAGAAATGGATGTCCGGTCAAGTACACAACATAACATACATCGACTTCCAACTGCACTTGCATAGGGAACTCTTGCCATTTCTCTCTTTTCCTTTTTTTGATTTAGGGCAATTTTCAAGGCTTAATGTATGTCCCTTCTTAATTGGAGTGTCTATGAGTTTGGAATTATGCATACAGAATCGCTCTAAGATCATCTTTATATAAGTTTCTTGAGACAAACCAAGAAGCTTCTTTGAGCAATCCTTGAAGATCTTAACTCCAAGCACATAATTAGCCTCTCCCATGTCCTTCATTTCAAAAATAGAGGACAACCACCTTTTGGTGGTGACAATCATCTCCATGTCATTTCCGACCAACAAAATGTCATCCACATACAAAGACAGGATAAATAAACTCTTTCTTGATTGTTTGACATACACAAAATGGTCTTCTTCCATCATTTCGAAACCAATCGAAATAATAGCCTTATGAAACTTGAAATACCATTGTCTAGACGCTTGTTTTAGGCCATAAATGGAACGCTTAAGGCGGCACACTTTGTGCCCTTGTTCCTTGACCTCAAAACCAATAGGTTGATCCATATTGATCTCCTCGTCTAGTTCTCCATTGGGAAATGCAGTCTTCACATCCATTTGGAAGAGTTCCAAATCCAAATTTGCAACAATAGCTAGAATAAGGCGAATAGAGACAAATCTCACTACTGGGGAGAAAGTCTCTTCATAGTCTATCCCTTCTCTTTGGGTATAGCCTTTTGCCACAAGACGAGCCTTATATTTGTCAATCGATCCATTTGCCTTGCGCTTTATTTTTAAGACCCACTTGTTTCCAATGGTCTTGCGCCCAGGCGGAAGGTCAACCAACTCCCAAACTTGATTCTTTGCCATAGAATCCATCTCATCCCTCATGACAACTATCCATTCATATGAAGCAGGTGAAGCTAATGCTTCCTCATAGGAAGCAGGCTTATCAAGGTCTAGTGAATCACATATAAAAGATTCCCCTTCAATCTCAAAATGATGACGGGAAATAGTTCCACGTTCACTTCTACGTACCTTGGATCCCTATGTGTCACTATCTAGTGGTTTGCTCCCATTAGGAGCCAAATCACTCCCACGATCTTTGGCGATTTCGGGATGAAGTTGTGATTCTCCACCTTCACCCTAAAATGGTATGACACCTTCAAGTTCTTGCAACTCATAAAGCTCAAGATCTTGTTTTGCTTCACCGATGCTTGGAAAATCATCTTCAATGAAGTTGACATCACGAGACTCTATCTCAGTCATTCCACCATCAGAATGTTCACCATACATTACATACCCCTTTGAGCTTTCTAAATATCTTATAAAGATTTTCTTACTTGCTCTAGGGCCCAATTTCCCATACTTATAAGAAGTATTGTGAACAAAACCTGCACAACCCCAAGGCCACAAGTTCTCCAAATTGGGTTTTGAACCACTCCATAACTTATATGGTGTTGTGGGAACTAACTTAGAAGGCACATGGTTAAGGATGTAGGCGGCGATCATCAATGCATCCCCCCAAAACGAAATTGGAAGGTTGGCTTACGCCATCATCGATCTAACCATCTCTAATAGAGTAAAATTCCTTCTCTCTGCAACACCATTTTGTTATGGGGTACCAGAAATCATCAATTGCCTACGTATTTTTTTTTCCTCACATAGTTCCTGAAATTGTTTAGACAAATATTCACGACCCCTATCAGTTCAAAAAACCTTTAGGTTCCTTTCTTTCTGATTCTCAACCTCTATCACAAAGCGCTTAAAGCAATCTAATGCTTCAAAGTGATGGGAGATCAGATAGACATAATCAAAAACGTGAATAGTCATCTATAAATGTGAGAAAATAAGAGGTGTCATGGCGTGCCTTAATATTCATAGGTCCACATATGTCTAAATGGACTAATTCCAAAGGATGAGTTGCCCTTGGAGCCTTACCAAAAGGCTTCCTACAGGCCTTTCTAGCTAGACAAGGTTCACACATAGGTAGGCTTACATTAGTGATAGACCCCAATAGGCCTTCTCTAGCTAGTCTAGCAAATCTATCTTTTCCTATGTGTCCAAGTCTAGCATGCCACATTACAGAATTAGAAACATCATCATTATGAGCAATAAAAGAAAAAGAGGAATGATCTAAATCTAACATAAAGAAATTATTAGATAAATAACCATGTCCATACAAGATTTTATTTAAACAAAAATCCAACTAAGGACCATCGAAATGGAAACTAAATCCAAGTCTAAGCATAGTAAGTACTGAAATTAGATTACATTGGACACCAGGTGCATGAAGCACATCATGAAGAAGTAACATACGTTCCAAACGCAATTTGAGCTGGTAGGTTCCAACTTCTATGACTTCTTCTTGAGCTCCGTTACCCAAAATAACGTATTGTGTGCCTGTTGGTATCCTTTTTAATCCACACACCTAACTCTATCTCTAGCTATATGTTTGGTTGCTCCCGAATCTACAATCCACCCAGGAATAGTATGAGCAACAAAAACATGTGTACAAACATAAGTAATAACAGAGTTGTTAAGAATGGATACCTTCTTCGGCTCAGTGCACTCACGAGCGAAATGACCCTTCTTACCACAGTTCTAGCACTTGATCTTTGCCTTGTCCTTAACGTACGTCCTAGACGCAATTTGAGCTGGTAGGTTCCAACTCCTATGACTTCTTCTTGAGCTCCGTTACCCAAAATAACGTCTTTATGTGCCTGTTGGTATCCTTTTGTAATCCACACACCCAACTCTATCTCTGGCTATATGTTTGGTTGCTCCTGAATCTACAATCCACCTAGGAACAAGATGAGCAACAAAAACATGTGTACAAACATAAGTAATAGTAAAGTTGTTAAGAATGGATACCTTCTTCGGCTCGGTGCACTCACGAGTGAAGTGACCCTTCTTACCACGCTTGAAGCACTTGATCTTTGCCTTGTCCTTCTTAGCACACTTGCCCTTTTAGCGCTTTGCTATCTTGCCTTCTATAGGCCCAAGGTTACCAGCTCCTTTGGCATTTCTCCCTTGTCCTTTGTGTTTAGGCCTAAATGCCTTCCATTGCCCAAATTGGGCGACAAGGAGGTTGTTCTTGTGCACCCCCATGCGCTATGCCTCAAGCTTGAGATGACGAGAAATATCAGCAAAAGTCTTGATATTCTCACTATGTGTCAAAACAAGCTTTATTTGCCCCTAAGTAGGTTCAGCAAAGAACGTATCACCGCCGTGACTTGTTGTTCATCAGAGAGATTATTACCAGTAGCCTTTAGGTCACGGATCAATGCTGACATTGTCCTTAGATGTTCAGCTATGCTATGTTTTGAATCCATAACATATTGCTCAAACTTCAAAGTAAGAGCTCGTAACCTAGTTGCTAAAATCCCTCCAAAGGCAATCTTAAGCTGGTTCCACATCTCTTGGGCATTTGGGTAGTTCTCAAACTCCCCAATAAGATTATTATGCATGCTACTCAGCATAGTGAAGCGTGCACAACGATCTTTCTTAGCCCGAGACTCATAGGCCTCTAAGTCACGGCGATGTTGGGTAGTATTCCCATTTTCAGGTTGCATCATCACATTGGTTAGGGTTTCAAGGACCTCTTGTTCATTAAGAAAATATTGAATTTTTCTATACCACATATCATAGTTGGTTCCATCTAGTTTCTCACCCTTAGTTAAATCAGCAATTACATTCTTAGTGGCCATGTTCACTACATTCATTATACAAGTTGACATTAGCACATACATTTTTTTAAATTTTATTTCCAAAAAATCCAACTAGACCATGATATTCCTCTCTACATAGTGAGATTGAAAATTTCGCTAAGCTCATAATCATCTCCCACTATGTAAATTGGAAAACACATCTAATTGATTTTAAATAAAATTTTGTGAAGAATAAAACATCACACCATCCACATATTAAATCATATATATAACATGTGTCCATACATCTTTGTGCACAACACATTATGGGCTCCACTATAAGCCCTATTGGTAATTTCATACAACATGCTAAGACAAAATTTGAAAATTATAGGTAACCGTGAAACACATCCCCTTACATGGCTTCCAAAATTAAATTACATAGCCTTAAATTACATTGCCAAAAAAACAATGGCCCAAAAAAAAAAATTGCCAAAAACATTGGCCCAAAAAATTACATATTTAAGTACCCTACTACAAAGATTCTATTTGTAATTAAAAAATTGGGAATACCACGTTACCAAATAATTTCAAAAATTGTCTTATCCATCCACAATAACAATAAAAATATACATGTTGCATAAATTACCAATAAAATCTTTAACTATAGAGATGAGCCAAAGAGTTTCATAAACCCTTTGGTCACATATTCATCACATAATGCATTCATATAATATCAATTCAATCATATTATAATATGTTAAAAAGACATCATAAATTAATTCAAAGATTAAAAACCATGCATAATTATACAGAAAATTAGAAAACTAATTTCACAATTTTCTCATATTATCACAATTCTATTTTAATGACACTACAATTACATATATTAAATATATGTCACATTAGAAAAAATGAGGTATAAACAAAATTAAGAATATATATAGTTTTACTATAAATTAAAAATAAAAAAAGCCCACTTTGTTTGTGTTATGATTAACTGTGCAAGTAATATATTAAGTTTTCATATAACTCAATTCCTTTGTAACTATGTTACAAACTCACATAGTATTTGTAAACAACATTACAAACCCACACAACTACTTGCGTGTACGGCTTATTGCTTGCACGCTTTCCTTGTTGAAGGAAACAACAACTATTTGTGTCAATGTGTAATTAATACACCAAAGTCACCAACTTGGGGCTCAACACAATATCCTTATCAAAGTGTAACTAATACACTAACGTGGGGCTCTTTTATTTGTGTGTAACTGAAACAAGGATAGTGTTCAACGTGGGGCTCTATTATTTTATTATTTTATTTTTAGATAACCACTCAAACAATTAGTGGTTAGTGGAGCCCGCATGGTACACTTTACAAAACAATTTTCCATACGTGAAACAATGTGTTTCCTTTTATTGTTCATCATCTTCAACCATAGACATCACTTTTTCAGATTTTATCAAATACAATCATAATCTTTAAAAGACCACAACTTTCTCATTTAAAGTCTAAATTAAGCATGTAAACTGTCGTTTTAAAGATTATGGAATGTACTTTCAAATCATTAAAAAATATTTGATATTAAACAAGATTTAATGGGTCAAAATAAGCCTGTAAATTTCAGATTACATGTAAACAATCAAAAAAATTACAGCTTTTTATTTCTTTCTCTACATGCCGTAACATGCTTCTAAAAAATTATAGATTTGAAAATTATTACTTAAACTTTTAATTTTTTTAGCATGCATATGGGATTATATATTTCAGAGATTATGGCATTATTCAAGAGTGAAAACAAGCATAAAATGGCTCTGATACCAATGTTGTAAAATTATGTACTTTACTAGAGGTCATATAGACACATACCTTTGGTGGAATAGATCACCAAATTGTTGGATTTTGCTCTTTGCTTGCTTTACGAACTCCTCACAATCTCCTTTGTGGAATACCTCCAAGTCGCAAGAGAGGCTACTAGAGTCTCTCCTAATTTCCACACTCCAAATTCTAGGGAACAGTAGATGATGTCCCAGAGAGATGGCTTTCCACGCTCCAAATTCTAGGGAACAGTAAATGGTGTCCCGGAGAGATGGCTTATTTGAGAGAGAGCACTCAAAACTTTACGTATGTTCACTCACTGTCATCTGACTGATGTAAGAGTATTTTAAATACTAGTAGAGATTCACTTACTATCGGATATATGTGATACTAGTAGAGATTCACTTACTATCAGATATATGTGATCCTTAAAAGATCTCATTTGTTAAATTTAAATGACTCCACTACTGATATTGATGACTTATATCAATTTCTGTTAAGTTCAAATTTAAACTTACTTATCAGATAACCCATGTGGATGATCCATGGACCATGGTTTATGAGTTGGACCAAAACCAACCCAATTTCTAATAGTATACATGAACACATTTGATTTATAAAAATGAATCATTCATGGTAGTTGATTTAAGAACTAAGTCAAGCGAAAGAGAAACATCATAAAATCAATGTCATTGAATATCTCCGTTTAAAAAAACGAGGTATCTAACCCTAGGAATTAATTATAAGGCTTGGATGCCGAGGTGGTTCTTGAGAATAAATAGACGGGCGTCTTAGAAATTTCATTCTTCACAAACACTAAGAGAGAGAGAGAGAGAGAAAGAGAGAGAACTCCCTTTTTGCTACTGTCAATAAATAAACATTTTAACGTTCTAGATGTTTTTGCTACGTGACATGGATCCGACTTAACCAACTATTTTGTTTTCATTTTTTAAGGTTTGGACTCAAATTAACATGGGATTTCCTTTTTTTTTTTTTTTTTTTTTTTTTTTGTGGAACATGGGAGTTAGGTTGAACTTGAACCTAGACGGTTTATGAAGTTGGTATAGTGACTAGAAAAATGAGGGGAAAAAAAAAGGAGAAAATATAAAATATCTCATGCTCTAATATCTTCCCTAAGCAAATAACACAAACACACCGCAACTCTCTTTAGTCTTTTCAGTTCGTCTCTCTCCATGCCTCTTTGTCTCTTTTTTGTTTTTCCTTTATGAGAATCTCACTTCCTAGTCTCTCTTACAAAAAAAATAGATCTGAGCAAATCTCTCCTCCAATTTCAGTTCTCTTCCTAAGCAAGTTAATCTCGTAATGATAGATCTAACATCTAAGGTTTGAGCTTTTGGCAATGACAGAACCGTTCAGTTTTATTTTTTGAACTAAAACAATTCATGATTTTCAACTTGGAAAAGTAACATTTTTTTTTTTTTTTTTTGGCAAAAGTGGTGTGTGTAAAATTGTAAATGAGTGTGAGAAATAAACGTTGTTCATATACCTTGCTAGTGGATTCGTTAGTTGAAAGCTCAAGAAAGGGGTGAGCTAGTGAAGTCAGAACCCGTGAAGGAGAAGAGAGAGTAGAGGGATAGCTATGGTTTTGAGGAGAAGAGATAGTAGAGGAGGCAGCTAGGGATTTGAAGAGAAGATAGAGTAGAGGGTAAAGAGACATGGGGACGGCTAGAGTTTTGATTTTAAATAATATAGAATTTTTAGAGAAGAAAGAGGAGCGATTGGAGTTTTGAGGAGAAGAAGAAGAGTCGAAAAGTCAAGGTTGATGATAAAAATGAAGAGACAAAGAGTGAGAGAGGCGTGATTGAGATCCGCGGTGAATAGGAAAGACATGAGTGTGGAGTATGGTCTTTGGGTGTGGCGCACAAGTTCCCTCCATATAGGGATGCATGAGTGGAGAATACGTAAAAGTTTGTGGGACCTAGTTACTCAACCGTTGGTAGGACCATCCCCATCGGTATGAATACAGAGGATAAGACGTGACCATCCGTTGGGTATGTATGCAACCATCCGTTGGGCACATACGTGGAGCACTTATTCCCAGAGACTTCAAGGAAGTCAAATGAGGAGTTCTTCCCGATGAGTTTGTAGTTGGCGGTGGGTCCCTCCAAAAGAGGCACATGCCCCCGACGGGTTAGTGGTGGAGTATTTCATCTTGACGGGTCAAAGTGCTCGATGGACTTTATTGGACGAAAATACCCTTATCAGTGTGCAAGTTGGTATGTTGATTGGATGAGTATAGTGGGTCGTCTTTCAAAAGTTTCTCATCGGTTTAGAAGAGTTAGTGTTTGCATATTTTAGGCGATGAGTAGGGTACTTGACGACCCTTTGATATGTGACGACCATCGTGGTGGAATGGGTCGCGTGGTATTAGGGAAGGTATCTAACGACCCTTTGGTCCCCGACGACCAATTGATACGTGACAACTATTAAGGCAGAGTGTGTTGCATGGTGTTAAAGAAGGTACCCAATGACCCATAGGTCCTTGATGACCTTTTGATATGTGATGACCGTTAGGGCGAAATGTGTCTCGTGGTGTCAGGGAAGGTACCTAACGACCCCTGGTTACCTAATAACCTATTGATACGTGATGACCGTCAAGGCGGAGTGTGTCACATGGTGTCGGGGAAGGTACTTGACAACCCTTAGGTCCCCGACGACCCTTTGATATGATGATGACCGTCGGGGGGGATGTGTTGCGTGGTGTCAGGGAAGGTACCTGATGACCCTTAGGTCCCTAACGACCCTTTGGTCCCCGACAACCCCTTGATACATGACGACCGTTGAGGCGGAGTGTGTCACATAGTGTCGTGGAAGGTACCTGACGATCCCTAGGTCCTTGACAACCCCTTAATACATGACGATCGTCGTGGTGGAATGTGTCGCATGGTGTTAGGGAAAGTACCTGACCCCTTGGTCCCCGACGACCCCTCCTCGATATGTGACGACCGTCAAGGCAGAGTGTGGCGCATGGTGCCACGCTCCCTTTGTGACCAACGATGCTTTTGGTGATCAAAGACTCTTTTAGTAAGCTGATGATGCTTTTGGTGATCAAGACTCTAAGGTGATAGAAAAATTTTCTAGCTGGTGGAAATATTCCCTATCATAAACAATCCAAAACTTGTGCAACAATCCGAAGGAAAGCAAACCATTTCCAATGGCACAATTATCCCAGCCAACACCTTTCACGGTTTTCACTTTGCTCATTGCAGTCCTTCTATTACCTGCACACCATTTAATTAACTTGAAACAAATGAAATGATTTAGCTAGTAAATTTGAGCCCTATGAAAGCAACAAAGAAGTAAAATGTATCACAGCCAACCCAATGAAACCAATGCTAACAGTAAGACACGCCATGGAATTTACTTGTAAATTGGCTGTTACCATGTGTTTGGGTAGCTTCCTGTTTCACATGGATAAAAACACATATCTTTGTAAGAAAAGGTCTGGTTAAGCCAAAATTCACTATGCATTTAGTGTAAGGGTCATCAAATAGCCCATGACCCATGGGTATGAAGAGTCTGTTAGCCCACCAGGCTAATGGGCAGCCCAGCCCGGTAATATTAAAGCCCGTGGGCAGCCCAATAGCCTAATGAGACAGGCTATGGGTTGGTTTCTTTACCCATGGGCGCTCGATGGGCCGGCCCGTTAGCCCAGCCCCAGTCCCCGAAGCTTTGACTCATTGCCCAAAATTTATAACAAAATAATTTGGGGGTTGGGTGGGTGAGGGATTAAACTTTAGACATTATAAAAACTTTAAGACCACACACCTAACCACTAAATACTTGGAATGATTGTGATACAATATGTATAATAAATATATATTTTGGTATTAGTCTAGTAGCTTTGATTTTTAAAACAAAGTTACTAAGATGACTGATGCCCTACCTCATAAAAAAGAAAGTCATTCTTTCCTTTGATAAATACCAATTCTTTCCTTACAAGTTACAATTATAGAAGAAATTCCTTTAAAAAAAAAAAAAAAAAAAAGCCTAACTCAACTTTCCTTAATGAGTTGATATTTGATTCTTCATATATTTCCTTTAAGAATTGATATTTTATTCTTCAAATATTTCCTTTAAAAGTTGATATTTAATTCAATGTACTTATTTATTCTTATCAATAAAAGTTAATTAATCTTATTTTAGTACCTTTTTAAGAGGTATGTCTTAGTATTTTTTTAATAGAATCTTTTTAGTAGATTTAATTGTTCAATTTGATAGTTTGTAATAATATATAATTATAATTTTTTTGGTTAAATTTTTATAACCCCATTGAAGACCATTAAAAATGCCCATGGGTAACCTATTAAACCCACCTCACTAGCCCAGCCCGCTAAAGCCCAAATGGGCATTGCCCATGGGTAGGGCCATGGGCTAGGGTTTTTCCATCCAAATTGACTAGTCAACAGCCCGTTAAGCCCAACCCATTAGACCCATGGGCCAAGTAAATGTTTATTTTCTTGATTATTGTGTATTTTTTTAATTTCTAAAATAATTCATTGAAAGCTACTATCTCTGCCCCAGATGGTTAGTCTTGTTTAGAAAACTCAACTTTTTAAGAGAATATCAAATATTGACTTGTTTCTTTATTTATTTTTTATTTTGGAGAAAAACTTGTGTCTTGATTTAAAAGATTGAAAGTTCCAAAATTACTTTTAAACAAAGTTTGTAAAAAAATTTATCATTTAAAGTGCTTGTGTTTGGTAAGGCCATAATAGCAAATTCAGTATATTAATGGTTTGTAATTTTAGAAGTATGACAAAAATTTAGGACATCCTATATTAGAATACAAGACCAACAATTTGGAACAGATAGAGTGAAAAATAACATTTAGTGATCCTTAAATAATGCCAAAAAAAAAAAAAAAAAAAAAAAAAACATATGGAGAGCTTGTAGGTAGCATCAATTACGGCATGCATACACTATACATACGTGCTTTTTTTTTTTTTTTTTTTTTTAAGAATGAGGAGAAATTATTAGGTCCAGAGGGAGGATTGCTGACGTGGTCTTTCTTGACTTCCTAACCAATAAAATATTTTTATTTATGCAAATGTGACATCACTAGTAATTTTTATTTTTTATTCCTTGTGTTGATTAGGAAGTTTACTCACACATTTGCATAAATGACATTATCTCATTGATTGGAAGGACCACATTAATAATCCTCTTGGTAGACCTAGGGTCCGTTTGGATGCCGTTTATTGATAAAAACTAAAAACATTGTAATAAAATAATTTTTAAAAATGTGAATAGTGCCGTGAGACTCAGTTTTAAAGTTGTTTTTGCTGAAAAAAAGTACTTACGGGTCTTGTGAACAATGCATAGGACCCACTAAAAAACGCACGAGACAGCACAAACGCAAACGTTGAGGAAAAAACGCTATATCCAAACTAACACCAAATAATTTCTCCAGAATATTAATGAGGGTTTAAATGCCATTCCTCAGTTAGGAGGGATAAATTCTTATTATTGTTAAAATTTATAATTGAAGTGATTTAATTTTTATATGAAACCATTAGACCATCATCACTAATATTACTACTTTTTAATGCATCTATCACAACCGCAATAAACTGTAGCAATAAACTGTAGAATTGATTGTGAAAAATAAAAACTGTCTTACACGGCTGATTATTTTATTATTTTTTCAGGACTTTAAAATGAAAAAAAAAAAAAAAAAGAAAAAAAAAAAAGAAAAAAGAAAAAGAAGATTCCTGATATAACGGACCAATTTATTCAAAGGGAAACATCTTTTCTGTCTCTCAATGATAATCAAGAACATGCATAAGTTGAAACGCTCTCTCAAAAAAAAACAACAAAAAAAAAAAGAACATGCATATTCGTGCTAGTCAATACTTCCTACCGATAATCACGAAAATGCACATCGATGGATGGTTCCATGTAATTTCACTACCAACCTACATATTGACTCGATACCTGATGTAACATATAATTAAGTTGTAGATATCAATGAAATCTTATTAGAGATTTGACATTTAGAAGGTTTCAATGTCATCAACTATAAGAATTGGCCCATACCTTCGCTTGTAGAACAAATCCATTGGTTTGGGGTGACATTAGAGGAAATTAAGGCAGAGCGTGGAGGCCAAGGATGTCAATACCAACCTACCGTGCGATATATTGATATCTCGATACCTGATGTATATTTATTAATATATATTATATATATATATATATGTATGTATGTATGTATCATATGTTTGTATATATATATATATATATATATATTATAATAAATATAAAAGTTTACATAAAACATTTCCTCAATTCAAAACTAATTATTCATAGTTTTAAACTTTAGTATCAATTAAAAGGAAAAAAAAATAAAATAGAAAGCTTAAAAGTTACCATTGCATACTAAAAAAACAAATAATACTAATAAGTTAATGCAAATATGTTACCATTATTTCCTAACAAAAATTCAAAAATTACAAAACTTAAAAAAAAAAAAAAAAAATTTCAAATCCATTGGTTTTTTTACCGGGGTGACATTAACCGAGGATCACGCGAAATTAAGGCAGAGCGTGGAGGCTCAGCTCAGGCTGCTCAACATTGAAAGGTTCCATTACTTGTGCGCGCGTGTGTATATATATATATATATATATATATATATATATTTATATCTAAACCTTTCTTGTGCGCGCGCATGTGTGTGTGTGTGTCTCTCTCTATATATATATATCATATTAATGAGTACTTTTAAGACAATTATTAATAAATTATATTATGAAAGTTTGGACATTACTTTTATGAAGAATATAAAAAAGCTGTAAATAGAATTAGAAAAGTATTACGTCCATAACATTTTCACAACAAATTATAGGTGATTATTTATTATTAGTTATAATTTGAATTTATCACTAAAATTATTTTTTTGCCTTACCAATAATAACTTGTAATAATTTGCCACTTAAAATTTGTTGTGAAAATATTGTAGATATAATATTTCTCATAAAATTAATTGCTTTATCATTCTTCCATAAAATATGTCTAAAAATAGTTCATAAACCATTGCCTTTAGAGCATTCTTTTAAAATGTCCACACACACACACATATATATATATATATATATGGAAATGTTAATGAGTGCACTAAGGAAAAAAAAAAAAAACCTTAAGTTCGAAGCTTTCATAAACCTTAAGTACAAAGCTTTCATAAACAGCAATATAGATTAGAAAAAAAGAAAAAGAAAAAAAAGAACATTTAGTGCCAAATCCAAAAATATGTCCCCTTTTCATGAACTCAAATGTACAATTAATGAACTACCTAGGAAGGAAGTTCATCCAAAGTTAGAACGTTTGGAAAAATCTTATTACACACTACTTATTATATGATATCTATAATTTAACGAAAAATGTGTTGTATAGATAAGTATCATTACTCTTCCACGTCAAATACTATTTTTTTCCTATAAAAAATTCCACGTTAAGCCGAATTTTCTGACTGGATGTCCGAAGAAAACTAGAAAAGTAGAAAAGTGATCATTTTAATACCTAATCATAAAGGAGTCGGCTGTGACAGTAACGTTAGAAATATTCAACAATGAAGATGAATTCAAATTAATTATAGGGAAAGTCATTTAAAAAAAAAAAAAAAATTTATAGGGAAAAGTAATAAAATAAAATACATTAAAGAGACAAACATAACACGTGACATGAATACTATTTTGTCTTTTTTATCTTCTTTTTTTTTTTTTTTTTTTTTCATCTTTTGCTTTATAAAGAATAAAGCCATCAGTTTGTCCCTTCTCTCTCCAACCAATACTCATGGGAAGAGAGAAAAAGACATAGAAATTAGAAAACCCAGAGAAAGAGGACCGAGCGAGCCAGATAGCATGAAAAATATTTGAGACTATTCAAAGTTTACCAACTACTCCCAAGTCCCAACAACTTAATTGAGTTTCTTAGTGCCCTCCCCAGCACAACTTTTAGTCTATAAATTTGGCTATTGGTCTCTTTCTTAATTTGTGCCTTTCAAATAAATCCAATCCATTTTTCTAGTATTAGAGCTCAGATTGACAGATTCTACAGCCATCTTTTTCAGAATGAGTTCAATTATTGGAGAACTTCTTGCCATTGAGAAGGGATCGAAATCAGAAACTAACGGTACGTCATACACTCAAACTCATGTCTTACATTATACGTGTCTTTTATATATAATATATCTCTTTGTTTCTGTTATCTATAGCACTAGTGGGCATGTATTTTCCAAGTAACATGCTTGATTCATGGTTCAAAATAGTCAGATTATATAGTGATTGGTTTATATTCGAAACCCATGGAGAAAACAACACCAAATATTGATTGGTGTCTTGGTTTTATCATTAGGAGCGGACATCATAGGTTAAAACTCTTTAAATATATATATATATATATATATTTATTTATTTGGGAAACAAACACACTATATAGAGGCATTACGTGATTAACAAAACCACTTCCTTCGGCTGAATGTGAAAGTGAAACCACTAATATAAATGTGAAATTGTGAATGAACATAAGACATTTGCCTTCAAATTAATGTATCCATATATAAGTGCCTCCAATATTTGGCTATAAATATAATAATTCTTTCAAGTGAGTTGGAAAACACTCACTTGAAATTACCTGTGTAAATCTACTCCCATTTGTAATCATTGTATAATTTTTTCCCCCAATCCCCAAATTTGTAATCCTCAAAAATATCGTCAAGCGTACTATCTTGTAAAGTATTAATTCAAGTATCAATATTTCAAGTAATTAAGTTTCTGTTTCAATCATTTTATTATGATAATTACTCTATATGATTACTCTCTAAACTTAATTGCTTTCTCACAATTGTTATTTGGATCCGCCATTTGCTATTCTGGTCTTTCTCCTACACCACATGCTTCTCATTAACCTTCAAAATCTATTTAAAATTCCCACCAAAAAGCCATGATCTACTGTAATTTTCAAAGAATTGCTTCAATAGCTTCCATGAGAACTTCCTTTGTATGTGATGTTATTGCTTGATCTCACTTAAAAATTAAAAATTGGAGAACATTTTTAAAAGAAATAAACTAAATTTAAGAATCTTGCTTGATCGAGGTACAAACGAAACTTTCAGTTTGGATCTCACTTGAGCAAGATTTTAGCGAGAGACACGCAAACTTTCTGTAAACATTTTAAGATGTTTATTGGAGAGCTCGCTTGAGTGGGACAATTGTAGAAAGTATGGTTGCTGAATAATTTTGTTCAAAAATAAGGGAAATGAATAGTGGCTGCTCCAAACATAAAGACGATTTACAACCTGAACTCAATTGAGTAGGGCGCAAATATCACTAGAAGGGAAATGATTGATTTGTGCCTTTGACGTTGCTTCAATTTTTTATTGATTTTTCCGAAATTGCCATCAAACTTTTTGTTGCTACAATTCTCTTAGAAAGCCTAAAGGTAGATTTTTTTTTTATTTTTATTTTTATAAATTTTTTTAATTTAGGGAACCTTAATGAAGAAGAACATTTTATTCTCGTCTCTAACCAGAAAAACTTATAGATAACTAATCCCACTTACTTGAACCAATTGTCGAGTAATCTTAAAATAGAGGCGGAGCTAGGGGCGTGAGCAGGCAATTGCCCCCTGCCTTCTCCAAAATTTTCTTAGCTGCTATACTTATGCTTGCCTAACTATGAAAAAAACAAAGCACCTTACTATAAAAACTAAGAACTACAACGTATTAGTCCTAAAAGTGAAAAAAAAAAAAAAAAAAAAAACTAACAAATGGTAAAAAGGATGCAAAATGCTCCCTGACACATCTCACTCTTTGCTTTTTATCCTTTGCCATAGTGAAAAAAGTTATGATAAAAGTTGTTTATGTAGTATAAATGATATAACAAAAATTTCACAATATTTTAAAATTAATTTATCATTTCACACTTGGACCCGTAATTTATAATTTATAATTTTTTAATAACCATATAACAGATTAACAGGTGGTAGGCTAATTTGGGGAGGTTGTGTATTTTTGTTGTCCCTAAGAGCTCAAGTCGTATTGATGTTTATCTTACCTTTTCACCACTCCCTCACAACATTTTATTTAGTGGGTCTCATATATTATACAAATAATAATTAAAGAAACTACTTAACGTCCTTGTAGGTCACTACCATCCTAAAGGCGTCATTACATTAATTTATAATTTTTTATTTTTTGTCATTGATATCAACTAATATTTACCATGACTTTTAAGAGGACTTGTGGTGTATTTTTATGTTAGAACCTCTTTCCCTTTTTCTTGCGTGTTTTTATTTTTTCAAAAAAAAAAACTAATATATTTTAGATTAATTTTACTTTTAATCTTGCTTTCTTGAATTGTAATCCTGATTTTGCCACTATTTTGAAATATTCACCCAACGAACAGAAAATCTCCTACGGAGATGGATTCATCTAATATCAACCCGTATTTTTATGGGGCCTCAATGTGTTTCAGTGCCTTTTTTTTTTTTTTTTTTTTTTGGGGTAAGGGTATTTATTGGGTCTGTCTGTGTTTGAATTCATAGTACAACGAGGTTGTTTAAAGAGGTTGGGATGGAGCTATTACAGAACAGAAATAACTTAAAAATATGGTAAGAGGACGAGGACTAAAAAAAAAAAAAAAAAAAAAGGTGGTTAAGGAGATTCCAGATGTGGCAGGTGGTAGAAGATTGAGGTTTATGATTTGTATCAGATGGTTGATATAAGAGCATTTATATTGTGCTACTAAATTAAACAAAAAAAAAAAAAAAAATTAGCAGTTCAAATACCAAAATCTACTCTCTTAATTAAAAAATTTAAGCAAATTGTTACTTGTTAGTAGTAGGTCACTGTAGCAACTTGCTACTAGTATTTTAATATTTTATTTATTTATTTATTTATTTTATGTAACCAATGGTGTAGTTAATTTTAATGAGTAGATTATAATGTTTTAATGTGTTGCGTGTTAAAATAAAAGATGAAATATATGGTATTTTATTGGTATACTAAAAAATATAAAGTAATTTTTTGATATAGTAAAAAGCAATTTTTTTTTTATTTTTTTTTAACATTAGAGGTTTGTTTGGATATCGCTTATTGCTGAAAACTGAAAATATTATAGTAAAATAATTTTTAAATGTATGAATAGTGTCATGAGACCCAATTTTAAAGTTGTTTTTCTGAAAAAAGTACTTCGGGTCCCACGAATAGTGTGCACAAGACCACACAAAACACACGGGACAGCACAAATGCAAACGTTGAGGAAAAAATGTTGTATCCAAATGTGTACTTATTGTTGAAAATTGAAAATTTATTAATGAAAACACTATAGTAAAATAATTTTTAAGTGTGTAAATAAGTACTTCATGAACCCAATTTTAAAACAAAATTTATGTTTTTTTTTCGTATTTGGGGTTTCCATAAATAATGCATGGGACCCAAAGAAAAAAAACACAAACGCATACGTGTGATTGTTTTCAGTGCAATCCAAACTCAGCTTAGATGTGAATGCTCCAACGAGAACACAGTAAGGAGCTACAGAAAAATCCACTACGGAGAGAGTGGAGAGTCCATCAATTAGTTTTTACATTGTTTACAAAACTACCAATAGATTCATTTTCGTTTGAAACCCAACTAACATATGGGTTAAAATGGTAAACCTACATTTTGGAACTAATGATCAATGACAAAAATAATTACATACTAGAGTAAAAAAAAAAAAAAAACGAAGAATGATTAACATATAAGTGGTTTTTGTTTTTTAAATTTATTTATTTTAAATTTCTTATTTTTTAAGAATAGTATTAGTTTGTTGAAAGGTACTGCTCAAATGGTTTGGCTGAGTACGTATGCAACACAATATGATAGGCACATGTATGTAATCAGTGTGATGTAATTCCGAATACCTAACATAGTAGTTGATTACGTACGCAACATAATATGATAGGCACGTATATGTCATCAATGTGATGTAATTCCGAATATGTAACATAGTAGTTGTTAGTAGGGTATATTATGATGAGTAATGCTATCACAACTTTTGTAACAATTTGCTCATGTTATAAGTCGTGAATGGTGGAGTAAAAATGGTGGGTTCACAACTCTACCACTCACGACTTGCCATGTTAGCAAGTTGTGGGAAAAGTTATATAGTTCTAGTATTTTTCATATTATGATAGATATATATATAGATATATATTTTTTTAAGTTTATGATAGATATATATATGTAATCAATGTGATGCAATAACTAATACCTAACATAGTAAGGTATAATAGATAGCACATATATGTAATCAATGTGGTCTAATGCCTAATACCTAATATTAACATAACAAGTTATATCTCTTAATTTTTATGTTCTACTTTATGCTCTACCAATTATATGCAATGCGTTTGAATGTTTTATTTTATTTTATTTTATTTTACATTAAGAAAAGTCAAATGAATACATAATAAGTTGTAATTGATTGATTGATGGAAAAAAGATAGATAATTGAAAGAGAGCTCTCATAAAATTTTGTCATGCATGAAATAATTATAACTCACTAGTTCACTTTTTAGTCTTTTTCTAAACTAACATATCCTATATTTTCTATTGACAAATTGCATAAACACTCCATGAAATTTGGGTCTCTCTCAAACACCTCTATTATATTTTAAATTTTTTAAACCCTTGAGATATCACAAGTAAAATTGACTTCTTTGTCACAGTATTAATTACTCTAAGTAATGAAAAGTAGTTACGTAAAAAAAAAAAAAAAAAAAAAAAAAAAAAAACTTTTTAATAAAGTTTTCATTTTAAATTTGAATAAATAATCAATTATTAAAAAAATAGAATAAAAATTAAAAGGAAAGTGAAAGAAACATATATAAACAATAAATAATAAAAAAATTCACGAGCAATAGCCCTACAAAATAACCACAAAAAAAGAAGAAGAAATTTTCTTCCAAACTTTCTTACCAACTAAACAGTTTAGGCCCATAGGAAAAAAATGCCAAAAAAAAAAAAATTTATATTAGGTAACTTAATATTTTACTCATTTTACAATAAATAAAGTTTGGCTATAAATTTGGTTGTAACTTAAAACTATAATTTCACTCAATATCTTTTTATTAGAGATGAATTTTGACAAATCTACCATTATATTACATTTTTTTTTTTTTATATCCTTCATACTTGTAAACTTTCTAGAAAATAAAAAAATCAATAATTATGTCATCAATTAATTATTTAAATTGCAACTTTTTATAGTCTAAAATAATATGCAAAAAATAAGTTTATGGATGCACTAGACTTAATAGATTGAGATTAGATACAATACTTGATATAATAGCATTGGATGACTGAATTTCAACCATTGAATTAAAAAAGAGTTAAAAAAGTTAAAAAGTTAAAGTTAAAAAATAAGATGGTAAAAATTGATATGAGATGAATTAGTGTAATTGCACGTGGTGCCAGATTGGAATCTCCAAATCCAATTGTAATTGTAATTAATAGATGGGATTTTAAAAGATGTAATAAATAGATAGCAGTGGCCCAACGGCTCAAACTGGGCCTTTTAACCACCGGACAGCTTAATCAAACTCAAAGTGGTACCTCCCCACGTACAAGTTGAAAAAGACGATGGCAGTAGCCCAATGGCGCAAACTGTGCCTTCTAACCACCAGACAGCTTATTCAGTGGTACCTCCCCCATGCATTAATTGTGCGTGGGGAGGGGGTTAGGTTGAGGGCAGCAAAAATTACTAATCATTTAAAAAAAAAAAAAAAAAAAAAACTGTACTTTTAAGATTTATTTAGTATGTTATTTATTTTTTTGATTAACAAGTTTTCGTTTAGTATATACACACAAGTAGTGTGCGTTTTATTCTTGGCTTATGAAAGGACATGTGAAAACTCTTTCAGGCATGGCAACCGCACCGGAGAAGATCATCCTCAAAAGTCAAGCACTTAAAAAGGTTAGTTTTCCCTGTGCATTTGTTAAATTATATTAACTAAACCATTCTCTGTGTGTGTTGAAGAGCTTGGCTTTCTTAAGAGTAATGTTAGGGATACAATTTTTTTAATTATAATATATATTTTGGGGGGTTTTACCATCTTCTTTACAATGGAGAAAATGTTAATTGTTTTTTTGATAACCAGCTCTGGATATTCTGTGATTTTAATTGGGGCACAGGGGGAGCTTTACATATATCATATATGGCTATTTAGTTGAAGCTAAACTATTTATCATTTGGATACAGAAATATTGCAAAATTTCCCATAGACAACTGATTTTAAGCATATACTGTTACTTCGTTTTCAATAATGAGAATTTTTTTTTTTTTTTTTTAAATTTTATTCACAAACTTTGGTATTGACAATCACATATAGATTATTCTCAAAAAAAAAAAAAAAAAAAAATCACATATATATATATATATATATATATATATAGGTTTGAATACATCTCAAAAGTTAAGAATGACTTATGAAAAGATGTTTTGTAATACTTTGCTTTGTTTTGGATTGCCTTAAAAGTATGTTTGGTTGAGGTGAAAACAAAAAGAATGGAAAATAGGATGAAAAATGTCATTTTTTATTATTTGATTCAAAGAGAAAACAAGAGAAACAGAAAATAGGGAGGAAAATAATTTCTCTGGGTCCACTTTTTTTATCCTCCTAATTTGGGAGGAAAAAGTCCTTAATGATATAATTTACATAAATACTTTCACTTTAAGTTGCATTTTTTTTCTTCTCTCTTCCCTGGGCAGCGACATTACCTTTTTTTTTTTGGCAACAACGTTGTCAGTAAATTTGGCCTTTTTTAATTTTTTATTTTATTTTTATTTTTTAGAGCTTGGACGTGATAGTTTATTTTTATTTTTACTGGATGTGAATTTTTTGGAACATGTTTTTTTATTTTTATAAAAATTTTTGGGTTATTACTCTTTTTTGTGTGGTTATTTGTCACTTTAAATAAAAAAAAAAATTTGGCATAATTCTTTAACAAATGTATATGAGTAAATTTATTCAAACTCATTTTTTCCAATCCTCCAGTTTTCCACTCCCAACCAAATAAAAAGTAGAGAAAATAAAATATTTTCTATCCTCTTACTTTTCTATCCTCCCACAATTTTCTATTCTCCAACTTTTTCATCCCTCCAACCAAACGGACCCTTACACTGCCACGTGAGTCCTTAGGCCCACCAACCACTAGTTGACAAATTTATTATTATTATTTTTTTAATTTTGGGTAAAATTAGTTATATATATATTTTATGAATAATGCTATTACCACAAAAAAATCCACAACTTTGTCATAACTGATCCACGTGGCAAGTCAAGTAGCGGTGGAGTTGTGGACCCACTACTCACAACTTATCACATGAGCAAGTTATGACAAAAATTTTGAGTTTTATCATGGTAATAACATTATTCATTTTTTATAGATACTATAGTATTTCAAACATTCGTTCCATAACTATTGTTCTTTATCATCAAATTAAGTACCAATTGATTTGTGATATAGGTAATGATTGAACTTTAGATCTATTATTCAATGATAAGAGACTTTATCGAATAAGCTAATTGGGACCACCAGTGGACAAGTACTTCAAAAACCCCTAAGGAACTAGCCCTTATAGATTTTGGATAGTTTATTTTTTGTCATAATAGTGTGTGTATATATATATCCTTTATTTTTCAAAGGCATCAAAAATATTGTTTTTAGGTTTATTTTGGTGTTTTCAGTTTATCTCTAACTATATTTAGATATGAGATGAGACAATCGTTTTTCTTTTGATAATAAACTCACACACAAAGTGGGTAGAGGGAAGCAACATCTATCTCAATAATTCATCAAAATAAAATATGCATTTCAATATGTATCTCAATAATTAATCAAAATAAAATATGTACCTTAATATGGCTAACCTTCCTCTAAACGTGATGTACCTTTCATATGTTGTAGTACATTTTAGAAAAATGCTACCCATGAGAGCATGAGCAATTGAAGGAACTCAGAGAGGCCACAATTGAGCAACATCCTTTTTGGTGGGTCATAATTTCTTTCCAAACACTATTTTAATGCCATTTCTTTGATGTTTAGTGTGGATAAAATTCCTTTACTATGTGTTTGAAGAGAGAAAGAGAAGGGAGGAATTTGGGAAGGGGACAGAAGTGGTTTAATTCATTTTGTTTAAGGGAAAATATTAATACACTCACTTTATTACACATATTTTTACTCACTTCAGGCCTAGGCTTAAGGCCCCAATTAAAAACAGTAACCAAAGATCCCAAAATTGGGAATAATTGTTTTCTTTTTTAAATAAAAAATACAAAGAAGATTTGGTTGGTTGTATAATCTCCCCCACCCCAAAAAGGCCCCAACCATGACTGGATTTGTGTCTCTTAAATTAAATCACATATAGGAAAACAATGAGAATGTCTCCTTTTTCTTAACCTATAATGATAGCTCACTTAAACTTTTTTGAATCTCATTTTGCTAAAAGTATGAGTCAATTTTGTTGTTGATAAACCTTGATGCTTGTTTCAATCCATACAGAGATTTTTGTATTTAATAGACCTTCTCTTCTTTTTTTTTTTGCACATAGCCTAGAGGTTGTTCCACGTATATTTCCTCTTCGAGCTCTCCGTTTAAAAGGGAAAAAGTAAAAGATTTTACAGGGTTAAAAGAAAATTCATTAGAATTTGATTCCATGGTTATAAGAAGGTAAATTTAAAACAAAGGGGATGGCTTCTAATACAAAAAAGGTTGGGTGCAAGATGTAATAACAGGAGGCTTAAAAAGGAAAACTCCTATTTTTGCTGGAGGAGGAGCACGGCCAAAGAGCTTTGTTATTGCTATGTTTCTTAAATTTCATTGCACTTCATTTTATATTAAATTAATTACATTTTAATTATCGGCAGTAACTGCGCCCAAGATAATAAATTACAATTTTTTTTTTAAACATAAATTTACTGAAGTTATTACTTTTGAACTGTGTTCATATTTGGCAGGAGTTTGATGAATGTGCCTATCGATGAAGGTCTACTCCTCTCAATGCTTCTAAAGACCATGAACGCAAAGAAGACATTAGAGATTGGAGTCTTTACTGGTTATTCTCTTCTTACTACTGCTTTAGCACTACCAGCTGATGGCAAGGTACGTTTCAGAATTTATTTATGTATTATTTTTTTTGGTAACTCCTATTTTACATACTAGGCAAATAAATAGTATTAGTCTGTAAGGGCCAGAATACACTGAGGTTTTCAATTTTTGCAGATAATAGCTATTGATCCAAACAGGGAAGCATATCAAACTGGATTGCCATTTATTCAGAAGGCTGGAGTGGAGCATAAGATTAATTTTATTGAATCAGATGCCTTGTCAGTTTTGAATGATCTAATTACCAATGTAAGTTTTTTATTTTTATTTTTAATTTATTCAATAGTTGGGGGTGGGGTGATTTGAATCCTAGATGTTTTTGTTGGAAACACCAAGAGTTATGTCAGTTAAGGTATAAGGCTCTTGGTCATTGTCTATATAAGTTACTAGCATGATGCAATTGTATCTCTACTCAAGGTAGTGATAGTTAGGTTTGTAAAATAATTTTTTTAAACGTGTTTTCTACTGTTGACCTTATCTAACAAGAACTAGAACAAGTTATTGTTGACCTTTAGGTGCTTATAACAGAAGTATGGGGTAAACGTGTTTTCTATTGTTGACTCTATCAAACAATTAACAATAACAAGTTATTGCTAAAACATGCTGAGTTTCCAATTGGTTCCAACCAGTGGTGGTGACGGGGAAAAATAAGAAGAAAAAGTTTAGAGTTATATCCTTTCAAGCCATTATGTGGTGATTGAAGTGACTATTTATGTATAGTTTTAGTTATGTGGCTTTTTTGATGAGTCAAGTGACTTTTTAAAATAATACGTATAAATAATTTTATAAATTGTCATTTGGTAGATTGAAGGAGATAATTTCAAACTAATTTGAAGCTAAAATTTATCCTAAAAAAATTTGGATGGTTAACCATAATATGATATAAATATCACAAAACAACAAGAAAATTGTTGTCAAAATACAGTTCACTTTGAAACGACAAGAAAAAGTTTTATTTTTGATGAATAATGACATTATTCCTACTTGCGCAAATGATTTGACCAAATTCAGAATTCGTCGACATTGTCTTTAGGTTCTATACGGATGAACTTTTCACTTATCTTATAAAATACTTGTCACATGTTAGTCTTCACTCTCAACCGAACCTATGTGATATGTTGCACGTATATACTTGACGTTAATTTCCTAATTATGAATACAGGGCAAACAAGAAGGGACATTCGATTTTGCATTTGTGGATGCTGATAAGGAAGGCTACATCAAATATCATGAGCTACTTTTGAAACTGGTTAAGATTGGTGGAATAATTGCATATGATAATACCTTATGGTTTGGGTCAGTGGCAGAACCTGAAGAAGATAAGATGGAGGAATTTTTGAAGCTTGGCAAAAAGTGTCTCACGGAATTGAATAGCTTTCTAGCAACTGATCCTCGCATCGAATCATCCCTCGTCTCTATTGGTGATGGCCTCACCCTCTGCAGGCGCATCTGCTAGTGAAATCAACAAATTGAAGTTCTTGCTGCTGCACTAGCACGCATGTTACTCAAATGGTTATTTAGAATAAATCAAGTGTCTGAAAAACCTCACAAATATGTGTGACAGTAAGGATGATCAATAAGAGAATCTATTACGTATATCAAATGTATTAGTATTACGTTAATATATTAGGTGTATTGAATAATTTCACATAAAATACGTAGTTGGATCATTGTCTGAGCATGCTCAGCATTTGCTATATAGCTTGGTTTTAAGTTCAAAATAAACTGCCCATGTCCAATGCTAATGGAAGAGATTGTTTTCTTCTGAAACAGAGGGCAATTAATCAAAGTGAATAAAGCCAATATCATCTTATTAATCTGATGGATCACATGTGAAACAATCTTCATTAGGAGACTTAATCTGACCTACATATTATGCTTATTTTTACATCAATAATATATACAATTATTATGTTTTGATTTATTGAAAATCGCAGATGATTGGCATAGGCATGCAAAAATACCTCTAAAAAATTGTGTTTTTTTTTATTCGTAGATAACAGGGAAAGAGAGAAAAGGGGGGCAGTGGGGTGGGGGATTCGAACCACTAGGCTATTATTTGACCCCTGAAAACTAAGTTGTGACTTGTGAGTGTGACTTTTTCCTCAATGCACTTAAAGCCTTAAACATTATAGAATTTTGTACCCAAATTATTGGGTTAATCACTTAATCCTAATATTTTCCTAAGCTATTAGATCAAATAATGTCTCTCTTGATTGATTGATAATATGCAAATTACTTCCTATCATTATTAAATTCCATAAAATTTAAAAATCTTAACAGAAAAATCTCTTCTTTTCTTTTCATTAATTTAAACTCTGCCTGGTTCATCCTATACACAAAGTGTTGGTGTTAGGATTATTTGTTGAAACCAAAACTGAACATAAAAAATTATGCATGCAGGTGATATTTCACATCCTGTTGGTTGTTTGATATTGTTATTGTCTTTAATTTAATAAAAAAATGTTTATTTTTTATGATATAGTGATTTAGGATTTAAAGCATGATAGTTTTCAATTAATTAAAAGTTTGAATGCTCGACAACCCGGTCTCGAGCTCACTAGATCTCACCTCCGACATCCTCTTCGTCTCACCCTCAAACCAAGCAATTGATTGGCCAAGTATTGGGGATAGCTCTCCTAAGACCACACTCAACCCACAACCCGCAAATATAAAATCCCCAACCAAGGGAAGAAAGTCACCAGAAACACCTAAAGCAACCCCTAAGCGAGCCAAAAAGAAAGAGACCGAGGGGCAAGCTACCCTAACCTCAGAGTCACCGACCATGAAAAACTAAGAAGGAGATGAATCCTAAAAGCCCAAAAGCCAAAAACAATCATAGCAAAGCAAAGAGAAAGGAAAAATCAGAAACTTATAACAGATTATGAAGAAAAAGGAAATAGAGGAAGAGGAAAAGAGGAACATACCTTGAGAATAAGCAGCTCAATCGGAGAAAAATCCAAAGAATATTGCCGGAACAAGGTCGGAACGGTCGCAAGAGTGAATGGAAAAGAAGAAACTTAGAGCAAATGATTAAAGAAATGGGGAAAAGTGAAGGAGAGGAAAGTTTAAAAAACCAAGGCCCAAAAAAAAAAAAAAAAAATACTGAAAAACAAAGGGGAAACCAAAGGGTCATGCAATTAACTCCACCGATCAAGATGCGCCACGTGGTCACGCTGCATGTGGCGTCGCCACTATGCATTTAATTCAGAGCGAAACCCCAAGAGTCATGGACAGCTCAAGAAAACCTTTCATCTTCTTTGGTCGTCATGACACGTCATGGCAACCACAGAAGGTGGGGGGGTAAATGATGGGATTGACGAGACCACATCTCCTAGACGAAGCCACCGAGAATGACGAAGTCATATTGACAGACGAAGAAATCAATAACCACTAACGAGGATGGAAATTATTCAATATAGTCAATAAATGACTTGGGCGGTTACAAAGCCAACCATGCAGGCTGTTGGGAGCCTATTAAAGCCTCATTACTAGGCAGGAGGCGTTACTAAGAAAGGCATTAACAACCACAACAAATAGAATCCAAGGCAACATATATAAAGCTCTTACATTGCCAACACAAGGTACACAGACACTCTGAAAGATACTGATTGTTATTCTGCTATTCTGTTTCATTTTACAAAGCACTTTCCTGTTTTGACTTTGGTATTGAAGACGTTGTGGCGGGCACCACACCGGTAACCACCTTGAAAGGAGCGGTCTTTTCATTTACACAGGTATCCGGATGAGAGCTTGGATCCATTTGGACACGTTCAACTCGACCGATGAAGTCACGCTTCATCGGTATTGTAGCAAATACCAAATTTATTTGCACAAATCCCATTTGATTTAGGATTGTTAAACTTTTTTTTTATATATAAAAATTGTTAAAACTGTTATAAAAACTCTCTCAAATGCCAAATTTTTATAAAAATTGTAATAAAGCAAAAATAATAATTGTATACACATGTTAAAACTGTTTTGGGTTAACTGTTAAAACTATCATAAAAAATCTCTAAAATGTACTTGGGTATAAAAGTAAATGAACATGGTGTGTTAGTAATAAATCAATTAAAGTTAAACGTTTTTCATCTTTCTTCTTTAAACCTATTAGATGTCTAGAACTCAACTTCTCCTTCCTCAAAACCATCTGCAGCTATGTCCCTTACTACCTTCATTGTCCGGATTTAAGAAGCTTATGTTTAGGTGTTTTTTTGGGGAATTTGATGGAATAAATTTTTTTTTTTTTGAGAAGAAAACCTCTGAACTTTATTGAAACAAAAATTAGTCATGAATCGTCGGAAGAATAGAAAGTAGATGTGGAGGAACATCCTATGCCCACATCTTTAAACCTCTAACATGCTTAACATGTTTAGCTAGGTTGTAAGCTACAAAATTGTCTTATCTATAAGTATGAGAGAATGAGATGCTATGAAAGGCTTCTATAGTAGGTTGCACTAACTCCAAGAGATGACCAAAAAAGGCCAGTGAGTCACCTTCTACCCTCGGAGCATTTATAACCACCTGAGAATCACCTTCAAGGATGAGAGCAGAGACCTCGAAATCCTAAGCAAGCTTGATTGCTCGAATTGCCACTAGAGCTTCCACATCATCAAACAAAATCTTGCAATGCTTGGGAAGTCGAAGGAATGATCTGATCGATTGGGAACACACCAGATCTTAGGCGTTTTTGATTTCTATGGAACCAGATTGTCCAAACTAGCATGGAGAACAGCTCTAAATCTTTTCTTGCCTCCTTCACATATCGAAACAAATCCAGGAAGGTAGTAAAGGGATGGTGGTAGTGCAAAAGACCAGGTTAGGGAGAAATCCTAAACGGGTGAGAGGGTCAGGCAATTCCAAAGAGCATGTAGAACATCTTTTGAAGACATATCATAGTGTTCACAATTATCCTTGAAGAGAATTTGACGACGACACAAACTCTTCTTTGTTGGGATGGCTTCTCTACATGCACACCAAAGGAAGTTTTGGACTTTGTTTGGAACTTGAAGTCCCCAAATGTCTTTCCAATGAGGTTGTTGATCACATTGATATGTTTGAACCCGATGGACTGTAGAGTTTTCCCCTATAAGGAATATGTATCCATATTTTACTGAGTAACAACCTGAAGAGACATATGGCTAAGTAAGTTTGTCCTCAACTGTTGGGTTATAGATTGACCCCGGTTAATTAATTCAATTACCCAAGTAAATTAATTAAGTCAAATTACATGCAAATCGTAGAGGCACACACAAATCACCAAATAAATTAAAGTGTAGCAGGAATTAAATTGACATGTTGATTTGTTGACGAATGGGGAAAACCTCTCGCAAGGCAAAAACCCCACCGGGAGAATTTCATGTCACCACTCCCAAAAATCCACTAATCAAGAATAAGCGGTTACAAGTATAAGGAATCTTATCACTACCCTGGTTTATCCCAAAGTACCAACCTACGATTAACCTTTACTCCAATCCTCAATTGGACTTGATCTTGTAGAGACTTCTTCCTTTGCACGAATCCCAAGACGTGTTTGACTTCCGATCCCATCAACTGAAGTTTGTTGTTAGATGCAAAGTTCTTCACTTCAAATCATGTTGAAGATTTGGAAGCACTTGGTTAAAAAACCTTAAGATGTACAAGAACCCAGTAGCTTCCCTAAGAATATATGAATTCACTAATCTGAGTCTTTGTGTACTTGATAACTTTTAAAATAAAACTTTTATACCATTTAGGAGTTTAGTGAATGAAACCCTAGCAATTCAAGTCATCATAGAATGAAATTCTAAACTAAGAATTCTGAATCGCATAGCTCGATAGATCGAGAGGTGTCGAGTTTGTGTTGAGAATTACTCATTAAGTTTCAATAGATGGTAGTGTCAAGCTTGTGTCGAGACTAGTGTTGAGATTCACTGTTTTAGATTTTCTTCACTTTGTTTCTTGGTTCAATCTTCATGTCTTTCAAGATACCACTTGTTTTGTCTTATCAACACACATCTTGATATCCTAAACACATCTTAGATCTACCCAATTACAAGTAAATTGCTTTTTGTCAAATAATATGCCAATACATAGAAAATATGACCCCGACATCAACCATCATATTACTCAAGGGAATACTGAGTATTAATTCGACCTCTAGGGGGTAAAAAACCCTTGATTAAATCCTCATCCCAGCTATTGGACATATGATTAATAAGAGAACTGACCTTGGCATCTTTAAAACTGCCAACTACTAGAGATAAGACTTGAGGATGATCATTTGAAGGTAAACCATTGGTTAAGCCAAATGCTAATAGAGTCCCCACACTCTACTTTCCACTTGGCTCCCCTCTGTAGAACATCCCGACCCCATAAAATATTGCTAAGTTTGGAGCCAACTTTATAGGGAGAAAGAAAAATTAACAAAAAGACCAAAATGCCCTTTTTCACATTTCTCTTCTTTCCCATCTACCAAACGCCCATGTCCCACGCTGGTGAAGAAGTTTGAGAATTGAGAGGGAGTGTGACTAAGAAGAGGAACGAAAGAGAAAGATTAAAAAAAAAAAAAAAAAGGTAGAAAAAAGAGATAAAAACATGGGAAGGGAAAATAAGGAGAAGGTATCTCTTGTGGGGCACCTATTAGTGTGACAAAGGACTCATGTGCTCGACGTATAAAAGACTTTTGCTCAGATAAGAAATTTCTAGGATTGTGCTTTTTTTTTTTTTTTTTTTTTTACAAATACCACCACATGCTTTCTTATTTACAAAACTACCATTCATTGTAATTTTTTTTCATTCATTTATCCCAACTGTTTATTAGTTGGAGTCCACTTTATTTCAACCTTAACAAGCACTATTGCCAAAAAGACTAAAAAGAGCCACATTTTGCTTACAACATATATTTTTTTTTGTTGCTAAACAACAACATTATCATTTTGCTTACGATGTTAAACACGCTAACAAACATTAAAGGCATTAAGTCTGGAACATGATGTGGGTCAAAAGATTTGGGGTTTGACTTACCTCCGCATTTTTTTAACTGGGGGTCTCCTTTTATTTTAAATACACAATGACAAGTGGTATTGGATTTTAATCTCCTTGTTTTATTTAGTTAGTGGATAATGTGGCGTTTTCTCATTAAAATAAAAGGAGATTCTAGTTAAAAAAAAAGTATTAGAGGAAAGCTAAACCCAAAAATTTGCGTAGGAATTGTATGGGCTTTGCTATATAATATGAGAGGTGTGACGAACATAATATTTTCACAACAAATCCTAGTTGTTAGGTTGTCACAGGTTTTTAATTTGAATTTACAATTGAAATTACTTTGTTGCCCACTAAGTGTCTATTTGGCAAAGATTATTTTTGCCAACTTATTTTATTATTCAGCTTATTTTTGTTACTATTCATGGGTTCCACAACACTTTTTGGTACTATTCATGGGTCTTACTATACTATTTTAGCTAACTTTTACCTTTATGTACAGTATTTTCAGCAAAAAATTTTCAGTTTCAGCAAAATAAGCGGATCCCAAATAGACCCTAATAATAACAAGTAACAACTTGTCACATAAGATTTATTGTGAAAATGCTGTAAAAATATTGTGGATATAGCATTTCTCATGTAATATTGTAGTTTTTTACTATAAGCATTTAAATTCAAATTCAATTCATTGCACTAAGAGGGTGTGGGTTCTTATTTTTGGACAATACCCAAGTCCAAGTAGAATCAAGGATCCTAGGCCCTCAAAGAGTTTTGTACTTGTTGTTTGGTGGACTGGGCTTGGTTCACTACAACTATGTTCAAATGATTACGAACTAAGTTGTGCACAAAACATGGATCCTACAACACATACATACTCATATGTATATATATATATATATATATATATATATATATATATATATATATATATATATATATATATTTGTAAAACAAATGGCTAAGGAACAATAGAGAAATAAAGGAAAATAGAATAAAGACGTTAGGGCTCCTGAGAAAATAAAATGATATTTCATTATATTGAGTTTTAGTACATTGAGCCCTTCTTTCCACTAGGATATGTCACAAGGTTCAAATAAGTTCAAAGGTCACAGATTTAGATAGCTCTTTGTGGGCTTCTAAGACTTGTGAGGTTTGAATCCCCTTAAATTCAAGTGTATCCTCTAGTGCCTATCTCAGGATCTCTCACAGTGTTTTTCCTTTTTTCTCCTTTTTTGAATTTTTAAGAAGTCTTTCAAAGGCTTTTTTGGCTCAGATTAGTTATTGTTGAATGAATTTTGCTGATGGCTTAATCCCTTTTTATAGTATCTTCCTAGAGTTTTTGGTGTGCCATTGATTCCTTTCATTTGTTGCCCTAGGTACCAAAACCAATGTTGTGTTAGCAATATTGGTGGCTGGTCCTTTCCTTATTTTCTCACTATAGCCTTCTTTTGAGATTTCCCCTTAAAAAGTCCCCAACTAACCTTCCTTTTTGTGGGGTTCCTAAAAGCTGACTTTCAATCTTCTCTTCCCTAAGCTTCTAGATGGACCTTTTCGCACCCCACCTTTTGGCTGCCTCATCTTTTGTCTTTTCCTCTAAATTGGTGGATTCCTACCTGTTAAGCTGAAAGAATCTCAGCCACCTTTCTTCATGGTTCACTTTCCTGGGTTCCTCGAGGTACCAGGCTTCTTTTTTATCAAGTGCTGATTTCTAACTCATCAGCATTAATTCTTTCTAAGTCACATGTGGCTAATGGGACATGCCTATCTTCATTCCTAGCACAATTGACAAGATATAGTTGTGGTGGCATTTGTGTTGGAACAGCCATATCTCATACTATGGTTGATGGACAATCTGCAACTAACTTCATCAGCTCATAGGCAAAGTTGGCTCGAGGATGCGATTTTGAGGACGATGAGATACCATTTCTTGATCAAACTATGTTGAAATCAAGTGAACTGCTTATGAAGCCATGCTTTGATCACATAGCATACACCACAAAGTCACCACTCATGATCGGGAGCTTGGATGCCAAGGAAGAGCAAATGAAGGAAATTAGTGTGGCCTTATTAAAATTTACAAGGGAGCAAGTTGAAGGACTAAAGAACAGAGCCAATAATGAAACCCCATATCAAGAAAATGGGGTGTCGACAATAAGGCCCTATTCTAGATATGAGGCTATTTCCGGCCACATGTGGAGGTGTGCTTGTAAGGCACGTTGTGCACTTGATCGCGACAATCAATCTACAAGAGTTCGCATTGTAGTTGACATTCGCAACCGATTAAATCCACATCTCCATAAAACAATATTTTGGAAACACAATTTGTACTATAGTGACATTAACATGTCTCTATGGTGACCTCTTGTCCAAGCCACTGAGTTATTTTGCTGGAAAACTAAGGGAAGCCATTGAGACTGTGATAGATGAGTATATAAGGTCTAATCTTGATTTTATAGCAAGCCAAAAGCATGTTGATGGTCTAAGGTTCAACTTTCAAATTCGAGGACTCAGTACAGAAGCACATTTGAAATGTGAAATGTGCTTCTGACTTGCTATATAATGTGCTTCCGTACTGAAATGTGCTTCTGTACTAAGTCCTCGAATGTGAAAGCTAAACCTTAGACCATCAACATGCTTCTAGCTTGCTATAAAATCAAGATTAGACCTTATATACTTGTCTTTCACAGTCTCAATGGCTTCCCTTAGTTTTCCAACAGAATAACTTAGTGGCTTGGACAAGAGGTCGCCATAGAGACATGTTGATGTCACTGTAGTACAAATTGCGTTTCCAAAATATTGTTTTATAGAGATGTGGATTTAACCAGTTGCGAATGTCAACTACAATGCGAACTCTTTTAGATTGATTGTCGCGATCAAATGCATGACGTGCCTTACAAGCACACCTCCACATGTGGCCGAAAATAGCCTCGTATCTAGAATAGGGCCTTATTGTTGACACCCCATTTTCTTGATATGGGGTTTCATTATTGGCTTTGTTCTTTAGTCCCTCAACTTGCTCTCTTGTAAGTTTTAATAAGGCCACACTAGTTTCCTTCATTTGCTCTTCCTTGGCATCCAGGCTCCCGATCACGAGTGGTGACTTTGTGGTGTATGCTATGCGATCAAAGCGCGGCTTCATAAGCGGTTCACTTGATTTCAACACAGTTCGATCAAGAATTGGTATCTCATCGTCCTCCAAATCTCATCCTCGAGCCAACTTTGCCTATGAGCTGATGAAGTTAGTTGCAGATCGTCCATCAACCATGGTATGAGATATGGCTGTTCCAACACAAATGCCACCACAGCTAAATCTTGTCAATTGTGCCAGGAACAAAGGCTACTACTCAATTGGAGTAGTATAATCAATCTTAGGGACAAGATCTTCGACTACACCAGTAGGCGCAAAATCACCAATATCCAATTTTGTGTTAGCATAAGCTTCCAATACTTGCACTCCCATTGCATTGCAATCAAGTTCTAGTCGGCCGCCTTCTTTCTAGCGTAGCCAGCTAGCTAGGGGTAGAAGTGAACCAATGCACAGCTTAAGGCATTTTTCGTCTTCTCGAATGAAGATGGGTGTTGTTGTTGGGTTTGTAAATGTGTATGATTGGTGCATGAGTCCACTGTGTTGCTTGATCAATCTCAGATAACTGCAATAGGCCACTTGGAGTAGGCTCGCTTGGAATGACCATGGAATTAGACTTGATGCTAATGTTAATCATTTTGTTCTACAGATTATGGTAATGACCCCTAACTTCCTTTAAAAACTTCTTTTGGAAACCCTTCACCTTGCCATTAAAACTGCTTTGGTCATTGGATATCACTTATTTGCTGAAAATTAAAAACTTATTGCTAAAAATATTGTAGCAAAATAATTTTTAAAGGTGGAAATAATGTTGTGGGACCCAAACTTATTTGCTGACTTTTGTGGGTTCGTGAACAGTACACATGGACCCACTAAAAAAAAATTAGACGCACTGAAATGCACAAACGTGCTATCTAAACTCACACTTAAACTTGACACATTACTGATCATGATGCTGATAGCCTGTATAGTTAATTGGGAGTTTAGTCTGGTCGATATAGGATCGAAACAAGCTTTTGCATCACCTTTGAAAATAATCTGGTCCCAGTTCAGAGATTGTGCCACTTCATCTTACTTTCCTTTCGAAAATATTCTTCTTAGTACTTTTGTAGCTTCCTCCGTCAATTTACATGCTTCCTTTCTCCTACGCTCGTGTGTGAGTTTACATTTGATGTACCAAATCTTCCATGCAACCAAGTACCAACAAAAACAATTCATATTTAAGCCTGTTATCTTTAACTCGTCCCATACCACTTCTGGGTTTGTTTTATTTCTTGTACTTCTATCTTGTTTTTGATCTGCATCTGTTGCTTGCTGTGTGTATTTCCATTAAAAAATAAAGATATCTTTTCTCTAGCTACTTTTAGACCAGAAGGTGCTTCATATATAGTAGTAGGATTTCCAAAAATTTTGAATATAATATTTGTAGTATCTTCACTTAAGGTGATGCTAATCGCTAACCCATCAATTTTTTTTTTCTACCTTTTACTCTCCTCAATGAAGTTGAACGGCGATCTACGCACAGAAGAGAGGTAAGTTTGAAGGGGTCTCCTTAATAGATTCCCTATGAGGGAGAGACGTATCCTCTTGATTTCCCCATTTATTTGAACAAATTATTTTGAGCAATTATAGGTTTACATTATGCTAATAACATAAATCTTATACTGCAAGTATAGTGTAAACTAAGAATTTTCCAATAACTTAATAAAAGATATTAAATTACAGGTTTTCCCATACACTGCCTAACATTTGGTTTATCCTACAAAAATCAACCAAGATCATATAGTATTAATAAACTATTAACCAAGACAAATACCCAAAAATCATTGTTTCTTAATTTATTAAGATACAATCATCTATCAACAAAAACAAAAGATACGAAACACTATTATTTCTTAATACAATCATCTATGAAAAGGGAACTCGACGCTCTTTCAAATCTTCAAAATCATCTATGATTGAATCCAAACTAAATGTCGAAGCTATATCCTTTTCAATGTATAACATCAAAGAGTCCGTCAAAAAATCATTTTCCATTTTGTTTCGAAGGTTAGTTTTGACAACTTTAATAGCCGAAAATGCTCGCTCTGTAGTAGCAGTAGAAACTGGAAGAGTAAGCACAAGTCTTACCATTCTATAAACAAGTTTGTAGTGTTCTGAGTTTCCAGTTTTCACTAACCATTGGCACAACTCGGATAAACTGTTCAATTTTTTGACCTCTAGATCTTGGACTACATTATGCTCAAAATGATAAAACTCATTCTTCAACACTTGTTTGTCATAATCAGTGAAATCTTGTGGATAGAAATTCTTTACCAACAAACAAAGATCACTACTTCTGAAAGATTTTAATGCCTCTTGAGGTTCTAAAGCTGAGCTAAGCCTAAGTAACTCCATTCTATTTTCACATTATCACTTGTATAAAAAAAATTAATTAAAAAGTAAATAAGAAAAAGGAAAGAAGAATAGGAAACATTATTTTGCATGATGTGTTATTGATAAGGGTAATTCTGTGGTTTTGATGAAGTCGTCCATATTAGGCGAAAGCGACGGTCCTAATAAACTCATTAGCCTCGCTTACACGTTCACGACCTAACAACGATAGAATGAAAGTCGACGATTCCACCTCAAAGTCGACGACTGCACCTTGAAGACAACAAACATCTGAATGAGACAACTAGAATATATTGACGAAATATGAAGTCGATGGGGGAAGTCAAGAGGATAAACGAACCTTTGATGAGGCTAACATGGCTTGGTCTCCACGCATAAGCATATAAGGAAATATCTTATGCCCCGCGCTTAACCTTAATCAAGAGAGTCCTATAAGGAAAAGATCTCGTAAGATACCTGAATTAAAGAAGATCTCTCCCACAAGGAAAGATCTTCTAAGCCAAGGAACGAATATCAACTCCATGCTACTATAAAAACCCCAAGACCCAAGGTATGCATAATTCTCCCAGTTCTGGCACTCTAGAGTTGTGAAAGTTCTCTAACTTAACTTTCGAAGTGTTTTTGGCTGGTACCATACTGGTACTCTCCTAAGGTCTTTCTTGTTTTTGTTTTGCAGGTGTTGTCTTGAGCACGTGAGGATCGTGTAACTTACAGACGATTTTCAGCATCATCGGTTGGCACCGTTTGTGGGAACCTTGCGACTTTTAAGCTATACTATCGCTTCCTGGACAAAGAGTTGTATGGTACTTACTCGCTCGATGGCAACCACCAAAATGTTCAAGGAGACGAACCACGAACAACCGCCTTCGAGAGATAGGTTCAAACTCTCGCCGCTGCTGTGGAGCGCCTCACCAAGAAAAACCATAGTTTGGAAGAGTAGTTGCACCAAAAGAACACGAAGCTTAACACACAAAAGAAGACCAAGAAGGTACCAGCGCTGAGAGAAAGAACCAAGAAGGGCTGGAAGGTAGCAACGCCCCATGTAGACCAAAATAACAGGACACGAGTCGTCCATCTGTCATAGATATAGCCCCATCTCACATAGTCGCAGAGATGCAAATGATGAAGGAACGGATGGACTTTATGATGAACGCCTTTAGAGGACGAGTGTCTAGCGACCTCGATGACTTGGTCCATCAAACTGATTCGCCATTCACTGCGTTCGTCACTTTGTTCCCCTTTCCGCCAAAGTTTCGCATGCCATAGGTGGAAAGTTATGACAGATCCAAGGACCCCTAGATCACTTGGAGTCTTTCAAGACCCTGATGGATCTTCAGGCGGTGGCGGATGAGATCATGTGCGGGACCTTCTCCACTACGCCGAAGGGTCCCGCAAAGATTTAGCAGGTTGACGCCCAACTCCATTGGTACCTTTAAGGAATTAAGTGCCTAGTTTGCTTTGCACTTTATCGGGGGGCACAGGTATAAGAAGTCCATTGCGTGCCTGATGAGTATTAAGCAACAGGAGGATAAGACACTGAGGTCTTACATAGCCCGCTTTAACAAAGAGGCACTCTCAATCGATGAAGTTAACGACAAGATACTTGTGGCTGCATTCACGAATGAGCTACGGAAGTGTAATTTCCTATTTTCTCTATATAAGAACGACCCAAAGACTATGTCAGATGTGCTTTATAGGGCGACTAAGTACATGAATGCGGAAGACGCACTTCTGGCTTGAGAAGAGAAACCCAAGAAGAGGGAAAGACAGGAAGACATATAGTAAGATAGGGGGCGAAAGATGGCTAGGATCGAAGAACGGCGGGAGGACAAGCGCTCCTAGCCCCCCATAGGGAAGTTCACGAGCTTCACTCCGCCGACCGCCCGATCGACCAAGTCTTAATGAAAATCAAGGACGAATGAGCCCCGACCTTTCCCCGGCAAGTCTGAACGGAGATCTTAATAAAAGGTTTAGAGATAAGTACTGCCGCTTCCACTTTGATCACGATCATGACACAGCCGACTACTACGACTTGAAGCAATAAATTGAAACTCTCATCAAGCAAGGAAAGTTGTAGAAGTTTGTCGGCAAGGAGAAAGCGGAACCACTTCAAGACTAGGTTCCCCGACGGGAGAACGAGCGCCCTAGACGCCCATAGGAGATATAAGAATGATTGTAGGAGGTACAACGGCCATTGGGTCGTCCCAAAAAGCCCGTAAGACCTATCTCGGGATGGTTTTGAATGTCCAACTAATGGGTTTCATCCCAAAAATGGCGCGAATCGAGAACCCCATCATCGAATTCTCAGAAGAAGATGCTCTACGTCTCCACCACCCGTATGACGATGTACTAGTCGTTAGCATACGGATGGAAGATTACAACATGAATTGGGTTTTGGTCGACAACGGAAGCTCTGCTGATATTCCCTACTACCCGGCGTTCCAGCAAATGAGGATTGACAGAGAACGACTGGTCTCGACCAACGTCCCACTCATTGGGTTTAGAGGAACTAAAGTATACCCCCTCGGCGCAATCACGCTGCCCATTACGGTTGATGATTATCCTTAGCAAATCACTATAGACGTCATATTCCTTGTTGTTGACTACTCTTTTGCCTATAATGCCATCATCGGACGACCTACCCTCAACTTATGAAAGGCCGTAGCTTCAACCTACCACCTAATGATCAAATTTTCCACCGAATACGGTGTAGGCGAAATACGTGGAGACCAAGTGGCTGCACACAAGTGTTACGTAGCAATGTTGGAAATGGACGACTACTTACGGACAATGAACATAGAAGGGCAATGGATAGTGGCAAAACCCGTTGAAAGGCTTGAAGAGAAACTTCTCGACGACTCCAAGACTGATCGAACAACCAGGATTAGCACCCTTGCCAGCCCGATGGTCCGCCCAGCACTCACAAGTTTTCTCAAAGATAATCGGGATGTACTTGCTTGGAGCCATGAAGACATGCCATGAATCGACCCCTCGGTCATGGTGCACATGTTGAATATGTCGCCCTCCTTTCCACCCATCTGTCATAAGAAGCAGGTGTTCGTCCCAAAACGAGACCAAGCTATAGCGGAAGAAGTCCACAAGCTATAAGAGGCAAACTTCATCAAGGAAGTTTACTACCCCGACTGGCCGGCAAATGTTGTGATGGTCAAGAAAGCCAACGGGAGATGGAGGATGTGCATATACTTCACAGACTTGAACAAAGCATGCCCCAAAGATAGCTAGCCCCTCTTGCGGGTCAACATCTTAGTTGACTCTACGGCTTAACACTAGTTATTAAGCTTTATGGATGGTTTTTTAGGTTACAACCAAATTAGAATGGACGAAGCGGATCGGGAGAAGACTTCGTTCGTTACCAACCAAGGCCTCTTTTGCTATAAAGTAATGCCATTTGGCCTAAAAAACGCGGGTGCGACATATCAGAGGCTTATGAACAAGATGTTCACATAGCAAATTAGAAGAAATGTCTAGGTTTACGTTGACGGCATGCTGGTAAAAAGCCGAAGGGAGGACAATCACTTGGAGGATCTCAGGGAAACATTTTATACCTTTCATTCTTACAACATGAAGCTCAATCCAGGCAAGTGTGCCTTCGGAGTGACGACAGAAAAAGTTCTTAGGGTTCATGGTGTCCCAGAAAGGTATTGAGGCTAACTCGGACAAGATCCGGGCCGTAATAGAAATGGCACCCCCTAAGAACATGAAAGAAAGTACAAAGCTTTAACGGCAAGATAGCCACGCTTAATAGGTTCGTGTCCGGGGCAACAGATAAGTGTCTACCTTTCTTTTGCATGTTGAAGAAGTCTTTTGAGTGAATGGTCGAATGTCAGCAAGCGTTCGAGGACTTGAAGGCCTACCTCTCTTCCCCGCCATTGTTGAGTCCTCAAAACCAGGGGAAGAATTATTCCATTATTTGGTTGTATCCCTGGCCACCATCAACTTGATCAAAGAAGAAGACAAGGTGCAAAAACCCGTGTATTATGCTAGCCGAGCACTTCGTGGTGTAGAGGAGAGGTACCCATTGATGGAGAAGCTCACCTTCACTTTGGTTACAACAGACCTTCAAAGCTCAAGCCGTACTTCCAAGCCCACACAATGATTGTCCTCACCGACAAGCCCTTAAGACGAGCAATGAGCAATCCTGAAGCCGCTGGACAAATGGCACTATGGGTAATAGAGTTGAGTGAGTTTGACATATAGTATCGACCATGTAGTGTCATTAAGGGGCAGGTAGTCGTTGACTTCATTGTGGAGTTCACTAATGAAGAGTGCTAAGAGGCGTAAAAGTATCCTCGGTGGAGAATACATACTGACGGATCGTCTAACCGACAAGTTGGGGGAGCGGGTATTATGCTTCATTCTCCGGAAGGGGATGAGATTGAATGCATGGTTTGTCTCGACTTCCCTACTACCAACAATGAAGCAAAGTATGAAGCTTTGGTGGCAAGACTAGATCTCGCTAAAGTGGTAGGGGCCGTGAGCATGGTTATTCATTGCAACTCCTAAGTCGTCACTAACCAAGTAAACAGGGATTATGAATGTAAGGGAGAAAGGATGAAGAAGTACCTAGAGCAAGTAAAGAGAAGGGTAGAGGACTTACAGGCCAAGATTGTTCAAATCCCCAAAGGAGAGAATGAGCAAGGTGACCGTCTTGCCAAGGCCGCATTAGTAGAACACATGATCCTCCCGCACAAGGTACTTTCTTTTGTTCAGTTTTCACCATTAATACATCCCGTTGATATAAAGGAGGTTAGCTCAAAAAGCAACTGGACCACGCCATTAGTCTCCTACTTGAAAAACGGCGCATTACCAGGCGGTAAGGAAGCCACAAGGAAGCTCAAGGTCCAAGCAGCATAATTCGTTATGATAAGGGACGTCTTGTACAAGAGAGGCTTCTCCCGCCCATACCTAAGTTGTTTAAGTCTAGAAGAAGCAGATTATGTCATGAGAGAAGTACACAAAGGGATCTACGGCAACCACTCAGGGTCGCGGTCATTGGTACATAAACTAATTCGAGCTGGATATTATTGGCCTACTAGGTAGAAGGACGCCTAGACTTATGTCAAAGCCTGCGACAAATGTCAAAGGTTCAGCAACGTCATCAAATAGCCAACGAAAGAATTGACCCTGATGACGGCCCTATGGCCATTCGCTTAATGGGGACTCGACATCATGGGTCCACTCCAAACAAAGAATGCGACAACTGAATTCTTTATAATCGGTATAGACTATTTCACTAAATGGGTAGAAACAGAAGTCTTGGCTACCATTACAGAGAAGAATGTGAGAAGTTTCATCTAGAGAAACATCGTTTGCAAGTATGGGATCCCCAGAGTCTTGGTCTCGGATAACGGGAAACAGTTTCGAAGAACGACTCCTTCGGGGATTTTTGCTCACAGTTGGGAATCAAGAACCATTATTCCTCCCCCGCTCACCCATAAGCCAACAGGCAGGTTGAGGTCACGAACCGATCTTTGCTTAAAATCATTAAGACTTGGCTCGAGGGAGCAAAAGGTGTATGGCTAAAAAAGCTACCAAGCATACTATGAACATATAGAACAAGAGCCAGGACACCTACAAGAGAGACACCATTTTGACTAGCATATGGAAGCGAGATAGTCATCCAATAGAGGTCGGACTCACAAGCTACGGGGTGGGTAATCATGATGAAAGAAAGAATGACGTGGCTATACACCTACAACTCAATCTACTAGATGAAATTAGGGTGACAAATGAGCAAAGACTTGCACGTTATCAAGACCTCATGGCCAAGCACTACAAATCCCAAGTCGAGACACGAGATTTCAAGGTTGGAGACCTCATCTTGAGGAAGGTAGTGGTCGTCGCTAGAGACCCCACCCAAGGAAAGCTCGGCCCTAACTAGGAGGGAACTTACAAAATCACGTTATGGTAGAGGAAATGCACCTATCACCCGGAAACGCTAGATAAATAGAAATTGTACCACCCATGGAATGCCAAGCATCTCCGAAAATACTACCAATAGATAGCATAAAGAGTGACACTCCTCATTTTCCAATTTATTTTAGTTATTTTTTCACTACAATACTTTTTAAGCCTAAAGAGCAAGGGTTGGTTTTTTTTTTTTTAGAACAATTTTTCTACGTATGCATGCATTTATCATATAATAAGAGGAGTTTATTCAAATATGATTGGCATATTTATTTGTTTCTACATGTTTAAGTCCACAAGTGGATGAATCCATGATTAAGTCCATAACGGGACGAGTTCATCCCATGAGGATGAGTTAATATTATTAAGTCCACAAGTGGATGGATTCATGATTAAGTCCATAAGTGGACGAGTTCATCCCATGAGGATTAGTTAATATTATTAAGTTCACAAGTGAACGAATCCATGATTAAGTCCATAGCTAGATGAGTTCATCCCATGAGAATGAGTTAATATTATTAAGTCCACAAGTGGATGGATTCATGATTAAGTCCACAAGTGGACGAGTTCATTATTAAGTCCACAAATAGATGAGTTCCTCCAATGAGTTCGTGATTAAGTCCACAAGTGGACGAATTCATTATTAAGTCCACAAATGGACAAGTTCCGGATACCTTAGGGGTTTGTTAAAATTATTAATCCTCCAAATGGATGAGTTTATTGCAAGAACCCACTAGCAGACGAGTTCATTGTTAAGACTTATTAAGTTTGATGCCTTAATTTATTAAAGACAAGAAGACGAGTTTCTTATTTTGTCCTCAAGTAGGACGAGGTCTTTGTCATGGTTCACGGATTCATCCTAAACCCTCTTGCACACAAGAGCATACATATATCAATATCAACACACACAAAAAAGTGACGGATGTAAAAAGTATACCATACATAAAATAATGTCTTTACAAAAAGGGCCCAAAAACAAAGGGACATTCAACATTGTTTGAAAGTTAAACTAAATATACAATGAGATTATCATTCAAAAAATAAAAAGCTAAGTCAAAGAGGTCGGGACGTCTAGGGGATTCTCGTCATTTTTGTCTTGAACGTCCCGAGCATGAGGATTCTCAACATTCAGAGCTTAGTGGACAGGACCGAAGGGGTGACAAGAGGATCTGCGGTAGGTTGAGCGAGGATGACACTATCATCTTTTGGATTAGGCTCGATTTTGTGGAGTCGTTGGTTTCATCAAGGATAGTGTCGCCGACAAGAGTTGACAGCAAGGGATCATCCATGGTGACCTTGGATAAATCTAAGTGAGGGTAGATGGACTAGACCTGTTTAAGGCAATCCTTAAACCCGTCAAAGATAGTAAACACAGGAATCAATGAATGGCTGCGAATCCTTGAATTCCTTCACGGCGTCGCCCTGGCCGTCTCCACCTACTTAAGAAGGGTCGCCAGCTCTTTCTCTACCGTTGCTTTAGCTTCTTGCTTCTTCTTCTTCTAATGACCCTTCTCCTCCAACTTCTCCCTTAGCTCCTTCACCTCGTTATTAAGAGTATGAAGGGCCTCATTGTACTTCTCCTGCTCATCGGTCAAAGTCTCATTACACTTGCACGAGACGAATAATCACCCCTTCTTAGGCGACACTCCTATCTTGCGGTGCCTTCATGTGGATCATCGCCTACAAATAGAATAATCGTCACCTATTAAGCAATGAATAAATAAAAATTAAAAAAGAAAGAAAGAAAAAAGGAAGATACGTGCTTGGGATAGGTCAAAAGGGCCTGACACCCCCAGCTCCTTTGTTATTTTTTCTCAAAGATAAGGGTCCACGTCCATATCCTTGATGATTGACTCAATCACCTCAATAGCATAGTCCTTGTGAGTAAGGAGATGACGATAAGGTCCCTAAGTGACAAGGCCTGACGTTGTCATTAGTCTCTTGTCCGCCCCGTGGCTTGACTTGGGAGGAGACGGCTTCTTAGGGAGCTTATCCTCAGGGGTGACAGACACCTTCTTGGAAGGATGGTTGTCCTTCCCATCAGCCTTCCTTTCAAGAACCCCTTTTCCGATGGTCTTAGGGGGGCCGACAAGGGCGCCCTGTCATTCCTCTTTGCCTTCTTCTCCTCTTCTTTCTTGCGTGTAGCAATTGCCCTCACCTGCGCCCTTTGCCTGGTTTCCTCCATTTCTACAAAGGACAAGTGATGAGTGTTAGACCAAATGACGACAAAAAGACAAAAAGAAAAATGGCGGGAGAAAGTTAAAAAATACTTACGTCGACGGGAATAGGTATTTAGTCTACGAGCTACAGGTGTTGGCTCTGGACCACCATAGTATGCATGCAACATATCGAGGGTGATCAAATCCTTACACTTCCATTGCTCAAACAGAATTTCAAGGACCCGACGAATGAAGGCCTATCGCTCATCGATTATGATTGGACGAACGTTGGCCGAGAAAGGAAAACGACGACATTAAAACACTTAACAAGTAAATGGAAAAGTTAAAGAAAAAATTGACGGTGCTAAACCTAAATCCTTGACAATACCCCAAGTATTGTCAAAACCATAGGGCATTGTATCCCACTCCTTTGGACGGCATACCCAATCCGTCTCCTAAATGAAGAAGTATCTACCCTTCCAGTTCCTGTTAGAATCGGGAATGTCGAACACGAGCCTTAACCCTTTCTTCCGTGCAACGAAGTGGTATATTCCTTGGGATGAGACGATGTGCTGAGGTTTGTAGTAATAAAAGAACTTGTCCAACAAAAGCTGACATTTCCCACCACTCGGATGACCCCATAAAATCTCAGCCTCTATAAAGATCCTCCAGGCATTTGGGGCAATCTGGCTAATAGATAAACTAAGAAAATTAGTCAATTGATGGTGCGATGCCATCGGTGGCAACCTAAGTCCCGTTGCAAATATAGTGTCATACATCCCGACATTCGTAGTCTTCCCCGAATAGACACTTCTCAAATTTCCCAAGGAGACAAATTGGGATATGGTCGGGGATTTGGTAACGATTCTTCAAATTCTTAAAAATGTTAGCCATCATCATCGACAAGAAGTCATTAATGGTCCACATTTTGGGGAGGATAAATGGATGGGTATGCCCATTCCTAAGACTTCTTGAACTTCCAACTTCGAGGGTTCTCTCGTCAACATCACCCTCGTCCCAGTCATCCTCTTCTCCTCTCATCACCTTCATCTTCACCTTTATCTATCTCTTCCTCACCTCCCTCCCCAACACAACTTTCCATTTCCTTGTCAAGAGAATGGGCTGACGTTTCCCCTCTCGACGACCGGGAGAGGCCCTCCTTAGGCTCATGACCTATTTGGAAGACCTCGTCGAGTCCCGTTCCCTCACGGACCGACAACTACTCATTTGTTGCTTCTATAGACATCTATTTACCTACAAACAACAGAGGTATTCTAAGAACCTAAGTTGACGGCCTCTCTAAAAGAGTTAAACGATCAACTAGAAAAACAAAGATGAAAGATAGAATGAAATAAAGGAAAAGGTGACTACCAAGTAAAGTAGAAATTTCCTTGAAAGGTGACAGTTTCAAAAAAGAATGAAGGCAACGAAGTTAGCAAGATGACATGAGTGAAGTTCTCGAAATAACAAGCCCTCTCTTTGAAGATCAACGATGATAAAATAGGAGAAAATGAGGAAGGAACTGAGAAGATATATATTGGATGAAAAGAGCACGGAGGACGAAGCGACATCCTTGTCTAGAAACGGAGCCAATCCGCTTAAGCCATGTGTCCAAGCAATTAATAAAGGCTGCTCGAGGAATTACACATAAATGCCCACTCTTTTTTCGATAAACAAAATAATAAGTAGTAAAAAAGGAGAGAGCTACGAATTGAACTCCATAATCATGGCTAAAGCCGACGGGGCTATAGAGTAAAGGGCAAATGATAAGGGTAATTCTGTGGTTTTGATGAAGTTGTCTGTATTAGGTGAAAGTGATGGTCCTAATGAACTCATCGGCCTCGCTTAATCGTTCACGACCTAACAACGATAGAATGAAAGTTGATGGTTCCACCTCAAAGTTGACGGTTGCACCTTGAAGACAACAAACATCTAAATGAGACAACTAGAATATATTGATGGGATATGAAGGCGATGGGGGGAAGCTCAAGAGGATAAGCGAACCTTTGACGAGGTTGCCATGACTTGGTCTCCACGTATAAGCATATAAGGAAATATCTTGTGCTCACGCTTAACCCTAATCAAGAGAATCTTATAAGGAAAAGATCTCGTAAGATACATGAATTAAAGAAGATCTCTCCCACAAGAAAAGATCTTCTAAGCCAAGGAACAAATATCAACTCCATGCTATTATAAAAACCCCAAGACCTTCATGAATCCAAGGTACGCATAATTGTCTAAGTTCGACATTCTAGAGTTGTGAAAGTTCTCTAACTTAACGTTCGAGAGGGTTTTTGGCTGGTATCACACCGATACACTCTCAAGGTCTTTTTGTTTTTGTTTCATAGGTGTTGTCTGGAGCATGTGAGGACCGTGTAATTTACTAACGATTTTCGGTATCATCAGTTATAATAAAAAGAAGCTTGTAATTCCAACAACTCCAATGTATTGTCATAAAAACTATTCACGCAAGAGTCTTGCGTGATTAGTTTTTTTTTTTTTTTTTTTTTTAAATTTACATGGGCTCTTGAGTCTTGACTGGGCTGGCCGGCTGGGATAGGGGGGCCAAGGTCTTTTACTTTTTTTTGTCGAAAATTTTAGTTACTAAAATTTTATTTTTTTGAGCAAGGGGGCCTAGGCCCCCTTAGACCCCCGGCTGGATCCGTCCTTGCTAGCAATAGCATTATGACCAAATCTCAAACTGTGCATTTAATTATTTTAGTTAGTGTACATATATAACACGCACGTACAAGGGGAGTGCGTTCCTATTCTTGGCTTATATAATTGCACTTACATCTACATGTGAAAACTTTTTACAGCACCCGAGAAGATCATCCTAAAAAATCAAGCACTTCAAAAGGTTAGAAACACCAACTTTTTCACAACTATTAATATGACTTATTGCAATTACAATAACATTCTTTTTCTTTGGGTCCATCATATTTACATTACATTAAGTATCAATCAGAACAGGCCCTGCTAGCAACTGTGAGGAAATTTTTTCATTAAAAAATATTTTATCCTTAAATATATTGTCTCTAATAACAACTAGTTTTTTGAAATCCACTACGAAAACTTTTTTTTTTTCTTTTTTTGCTGAGTATGTGCGCGCTGTTTTACCATCTTATTTGCAATGGGGAAAATGTTAATTGTTTCCTTTATACCCAACCCAACTCTTGGGTATTCTGGGAAATTTTTTTTTTTTTTTTTTTTTTTTTTTTTGTAAAGGTATTCTGGGAATTATTTGGGCACAGTGAGGAGCTTTAGATATAACATGTATGGGCTATTTAGTTGAAGCTGAAACTATCAATTGGATACAGAAATATTGAAAATCTTCCCCTAATATGTTGTTTTGGAGAATCTGATTTTAAGCATATTAGATATGACTTCGTTTTCAATAATGATTTTTTTAAAAGGTTTCCTTCACAAACTTTGGTATTGAGAATCAAATTTAGATTTGAATATATATAGGATTATTCACATTAAACATGTCAAAAAATATTACATTTAGTATTTCAAAACACTACTTTATCAATTTTAATACTCCACTTTATACTACATCAACCATTACGGCTGAAAAAAAAAAAAAAAAACAAAAAAACAAAAAACGGAGAAAACGCAGAACGATAAAGATTAATTTTATTTTTTTACTACTTTATTAAAATATTATTTATTTATTATTTATAGTATATTTTTATTCTGCATGAGACATATCTTTCTCTCTCTTTCTGCGTGTGTGTCTCTCTTTCTCCAAGCAAAAACAACCAACCCATTCCTCATGGCCACCACCAGACACCACCCCCTCAATGTCACCACCCACAACCAACCACTGAATCAATCAGCCCACACCCACCAGAGAAAGATTTCATTAGAGAGAGATCGAGAAGCAGAGGCGTGCGTAGAAGCAATCCACGGCCTCAACACCCAATAACCCACGGCCTCAACACATGGCCTCAACCCATGGCACAACCCACAACTAATTACTACAACCAACCGCCGAATCAATCAACCTACACACACAACCCAATACACCCCAGTCAACCCACACCCATATCCAGCAAAACCACCCAAGGCTGCCGAAACCCACCCACAACCCAGACCCGACTCTACAACCCAGACCCGATCATCCCACACCCACAACCACAAAACCCACGAAACAACCCACAACCTTCACCACAACCCAAAACCTCCACAATCCACGACCTCCACCACAACCCACAACTTCCACAATCCATAACCTCCACCACAACCCACCAAACCCACAACCACCATAAACCACAAACCCACATCACAAATCACAAACTCACGGTGGCAGATCGGGAGAGATGAAAGATTTGGCAGAGAGATAAAGAAAAAATGAGACGAGATCCATCTCGGAACCAAAACGATGAGACAATACCCATCTCGGAACCAGAACGAAACGACGAGGGAGAGAGAGAGAGACGAGAGAGGGAGGGAGACAGAGGCCAGTGAACCAAAGAAGGAAAGAGAGAAAAAAGCTCTAGTAGAAGAAAAGAGAGAAAATAGTGTGAGAGAGAAATGATATTTTAATTGAAAGATTAATAAAATATTATTATTTTTATAAGATTTGACTTAAAGTAGGCTGTCATTTGTAATTTTTGACATTTTACTGTAGTTAACAGGTTAGTAAAATTTTTAATAATAGCAACTTTGATGTGTGTGACTTTTTGAAGGGATGAGAGTTAAAAATGAGATTCTAGCACATTTTTTATTTTTATTTTTATTTTTTTTTGGAATACATTTTTGATATAAATGAAAAAAAAAAAAAAGTTTTTTTTTTATTGATAGTGACTATTAGAATACATTTTTGATATAAATACTTTTAAAAATAACATTAAAAAGAAAAAAAAAAAAAATTTTTGTTATACGGTAGCGTTATATGATAGTGACTATTAATCGTGCATTTCTTTCGGTTTATTGCTTTTTACTATTCCAAAAACTTAATCCTTTATTGATGACATCACCAACCCAGTTGACCAGTATTTCGGGAACTAGTCCTAAAACTTAGATTTTGGACATTCTAGTATTTGTCAAAATAGTACAAATATTTTCCTTTATTTTTCAAAGGCATCCAAATATGTGAGAATCTTTTATCAATATGTATCTCAATATGGCTCACCTTCCTCTAACGTGATTTCATATGTTGCAGTACATTTTGGAAAAAAGCTAACCACGAGAGCATGAGCAATTGAAAGAACATCCTTTTTGGTGGGTCATAATTTTCTTTCCAAGCTTTTAAAGTCAGTTTGGTTTGGATGTTTGATGGGTATATAATTGCTTTACCATGGTGAGGGAGAAAAGGGAGGAACAGAGAGAAGGGACTATGTCATATATCCTCCGAATTTTGTGTTTACGAATTTCTCTCATTCTCTGAAATTTGAATGTGTTCTTAGTCCAAAGTCAGAAGGTCTCACTAGAACTTTGCTTGTAAACAATTATCTCTATTTTTATTTATTTGAATAAAGATAATTATCTCTATTTTATTTATATCTCTATCTCGTGGGCTCAAATGATATGTGTCAAATTCTTTTTAGGGAAAATTACAACTTAATTAGCTATGGTTTGTGATGAAGTGTAAACTCATCGGTCGTGATAGGCGGATGGAACTCCCCGTTAGCATCTGTGTATCTTCAAGAAAGGGGTCACCGGTGTGATGCCCGCCACAACGCCTCCAATGCCAAAATTAGAACAAGAAAGTAATTCACCAAACTAGAAAGTAATAGGTATTGTCTTAGAGTTTCAGTATATTTGTACCTTATGCTGCCAATGTAAGGACTTTATATATGTGATCTTGACTGCTAGCCGTTGGGGTGTTAATGCCTCTCTTTTGTAACGCCTCCAGCCCAATTATGGGGCTTTTATTAGGCTCCAACGGTCTGTTTTGCTTTGGTTTCAGAATCGCCCAGGTTACTTGCTGGCACCATTGAATGACTTTCCTTTCCTCGTCGGTGATGGCTTGTTTGTCGTCGGGGGTGACCTTGTCACTAGGTTGACCTCGTCAAGGTAATGTGTTCTCGCCACTCCCATCGGTTGCCCCGCAGTTCTCGTGGTCGTCGTTAGTGACGTGTCATGAAGGCCACAGAAGGTGAAAGGTTTCTTCTCCCGAGTTGTTTGTGACGCTTGGGGTTTCGTTTTGAATTTAATGTATGATGGCGGCGCAATATGGAACGTGGCCATGTGGCACGTGTTGATTGAGGGTATTGATGGCATGACCCTTGGGTTTCCCGCTACTTTTCAGTTTCCTTGGATTTTTGGTTTCAAAAACTTTTCTTTTTCCTTCACTCTGATTTTTCTTTCTTTTCCCGCTTCGAGTGTTTGTCTCTTTTGCTTGTTTCTACGATTATTCTGATTCTGCTCCGTGACTTTGACCTTGCTCCGGCGACGAATTTCTCCAGCCTCGACTGTTCCGCTTTTCAAGGTACGCCACTTCTTCGATTTTTTCAGATTTTTCTTCATGGCCCCCTTATAAATTCCTGATTTTTCCTTTGTCTTTTACTTTTGTTGTTTTTGTGTTTGATATGTGGGCATTTAGGATTGGGTATCCCTTTTCATGGTTAGTTCTTCCGAGGTTTGGGTAGCTTGCCCCTCGGTTTCTTTCTTTTTTGCTCGCTTAGGGGCGGCTTTGGGTGTTTCCGAGGACTTTTTTCCTTTGATTGGGGACTATCTTTTTGAAGGTAGTGGGTTGAGTGTAGTTCTAGGGGAGCTATCTCCAATTTTAGGCCGGTCACCGGCTTGGTTTGAAGGAGAGACGAAAAGGATGTTGGAGGTGAGATCTAGTGAGTTAGACACTGGGTTGTCATCTAGTGGCGGCCCGGTCGAGGGTGATACAGCCATTTCCACCCCTCGTCAGTTTAGGACTTTTTACGCTCTTAACGGGGAGTGTGGGCTGGACGCCGACACGGTGGCTAGGTTTAAGGATAGGTTTTGGTTCCCTGCGCGGGTCCGCGTTTGTTGGCCTGGTCTTGAGGATCGTGCTTGCCACTTCTTTCCTGGTGAAGTATGCTTCTACGAGGCTGCTTTCACTTCTGGACTTAGGCTACCCATCCATCCTTTGGTGATGGAGCTCCTGGATCACTTTGGCATTGCCCCGAGCAACTCATGCCTAACTCCCGGAGGATAGTTATCAATTGTATGGAGATTTAGGTGGCTGCCAACGAAGATATGATCAAAGTGAGTGAGCTCGTCCACCTCTACCGTTTAAAGGAATCGAAAGAGTATGGGTATTATGAACTAGTCCCTTGGACGGGGGGGGGACTAGAATCATTAAGGGTTTAGCCTCATCATTCAGTCTTGGAAGTCACGTTTCATTTTCGTGTCCGGGGATGACTTTGAGACCCTTTCTAGCGAGGCTTGGGGTGATATCCCAAGGTTACTTCGTCGGTGGGGAACCCCAAACTTAGGTGCGTCCATGTTTCTTCTCGTCTGTTTATTTTCGTCTTGCATGTTTGGTCGTCACTAACCACTTGTTCACTTTCTTTTGCGCTTAAAAAACACCCCAAATTGAAGAGCAAATACCAGGGTCGTGTTCGTAAGGCGATCGAATATGCAAAGTCGATTGAGAGTTGGGATGATCTCCTTGACCCATGAACGCTTGCTTTCTACTGCTTAGGCCCGGATCCATCTCCTTATGTTTTGCGTAGCATTAACATTAAGGAGAAGAAGAGTAAGTGTTTACCTCGTCAAGATCGACCTTCACTTGCGTACTTTGGATTTCTTAGTCCTTTTTTTTTTTTTTTTTTTTTTTTTTTTTTGAGATGATGACCAAGTTCAACAAAGATATGTACGCCAAGATGAGGTCCAAGAAGGACGAACCCTTAACTAATATTGGCAAAAAGGGAGTTCGTATTACGGGGAAGGGTCCGTCTGTCCTCCCCTCTGTAGATGCCACTCCCATCGTCTCGGGAGTTGAGAGTCTACGGGTGGCTTCACCGGCCACTTCAATTGAGGAGATCCCTACCCCATCATCAAAGAGGTCGAGACTGTCAGCCAAAGACAAAGAGAAGGAGAGAGTTGGCTCATCCATCTTTGACGACGAAGGTGTGGTCGTGGAGCGGGCACATAACGTTGAAGGTCAAGACCTTAAGGTCTTTTCTCGAGTGCCTCTCAATGTGGTTGCAAGTCAGCACGTTCATAAGATTGTGCAGGTAAGGTTGTTTATGCGTTTTCCTTGGTTTCTTTTCACATCAATTTCCCCATTCTTTTTTTTTTTTTTTTTTTTTTTTTTTTTTTTTTTTTTTTTTATCGACGCACTTAGCTTGCTTCACCAAGTGTTGGGGAAGAGCCTTCACCTTGCTTCTGAGTGTCTCACTTAAGAGGCTAAGGTGGCTTCTTTGACGTCTAGGATGGAGGCTCTGGAGAAGGAGAACTCGACGCTAAAAAAGGACCTCATAGAGTCGATGGACGAGGCTACCACATTGAAGGAAAAAGTCAAGGCTTTGAATTCCGACCTTAGGGTCGAGCGTCACCGAATCTAGAGAAGGACGACCAGCTTCAGGCGACAAAGGAGAAGTTGAAGACGATCGCTGCTAGGTCCGTTGAGGCCTTTCAAAGAAAGTGAGGAGTATTCCGCAGTACTCTTCAGCCGGTACTTCAAGGGCTTCGAGCTCCTTTGCAGGTACCTCGTCAAGCACCCTACAGGGGTTGATTTGCCGAATTTGGATCTAGAAGTGGTAGATCAAGAGATGGTTGCTAATGAGGCTGCCCGGTCTTACGCACCAAAGGTGACGCCCCTGCTGCTGATGATGCCCCTATTGCCGAGAATGTTCCCGTTGATGCTGACGATCCCATTATCGACGCTCTAGACACCCGAACCTAATACTTAGGAAAATTTATCTTTTATATTTGCCCGTTGTGTTTTGGGCCTTTTTGGAGATGTATATATATATATATATATATATATATTTTTTTATATATATATATTTATTTTATATCTATTTTTAGAACAATGTCCCTTGGCCCTCCGTTTTATGGGTTTGTAGGAAAAACAAGGATAATTGCCCTCTGTTTTTGGGCTTTTTATGATTTAGTACTTACCTGTTTTTGTGGCTATGCTCTTGTCTATGACCATGCATGTGTTTGTGATTTAGCATAAACTTCTTAGCATACCTTGTACTTAGCTGGTACTTAGCGTAAATTTCTTTAGTTGTGATTTGCTCGTCATTCTTTATTCTTGATGAGGGTTTTTTTCCTTCTTCTTTTTGTCCTTATTCTTTCTCTTGCGGATTCGTCAAGATCCCGAGTTCCTCGAGTGGGACTTTGTCAATTGCGTAGGCTTTAGGATTATGTCTACATCACCAAAGACGTTCTAGGGACATTCACTTTCTTTTATGCCTTCGTGAGTGACTTACATCCATCAAAGCGGAATCTTATCACTTGGCCACTTTTTGGTGACTTACATCCGGTTAAGGAATCTCGTCACTTTGGGATTCGTCGGTGATTTACATCCGTCTTGGCGGAATCTTATCACTTGGCCTTTTTTTTTTTTTTTTTTTGGGTGACTCACATCCGCTCGAGGAATCTCGCCACTTCAGGTTTTGTCGGTGATTTACATCCTTCTTGGCGGAATCTTATCACTTAACTTTCACATATTTTGTACCCGTTATGAGGGTCGTTAGTAACTTACATCCGTCAAGGCGGAATCTTGTTACTTTAGTTTGCCTTATACCCGTTGGCATTGTCGTCGATAACTTACATCCATTAAGGCGGAATCTTGTTACGTTAGTTCGACTTACAATTGGCTAGACCTGTTTGCACAAAGACATCAGAGAATAAAATTTTTTTTTTATTATTAAATTCAAGAGTGATTGCATTTGTCTATTACATCTACTGGTGGTACTTTTTTAAATGCTCAATGTTCCATGGTCGAGGGAGCCTTTGTCCGTCCATGGTTTCCAGGTGATAACTTCCTTGTCTTGAGTAATGAATGACTTGGTAAGGACCTTCCCACGTAGGACCCAACTTTCCCTAGGTAGGGTCTTTAGTTGCTGTAGTGGTCCTGCGTAAGGAAGAGGTCTCCTATGTCCATCATCTAAGTTTAACCCTCTTATCATAGTATTCGGCCATCTTTTTCTGATACTTCATCATCTTGTTGGATGCGTTGTCTCTTACTTTGTCCGGACAATCCAGGTTGAGTCGTAGTTCGTTGTCATTGATCCCTTTATTGAAAGTTCCTCATCTGATGCTCGTTACCCCCACTTCTACTGGGATTACCGCTTATGTGCCATAGGTAAGCCTAAAAGGGGGTTTCTCTTGTCGGGGTTACGCGGTGGTTTTGTACGCCCACAGGACATTTGGCAATTCTTCTAGCTAGGCACCCTTGCATCATCCAGCCTTGTCTTGATAATCTTGAGCAATTGTCCGGCTTGTCACCTCCGTTTGCCCGTTTGCCTGAGGATGCCCAGGGGACGAGAACTGATTCTTGATTCCAAGGTTTAAATAGAATTCCCTCAAGCCTTGGTCATGTCGAATGCCTCCCATTATCCGATATGATCGTCAAGGGAATCCCGAACCTGCAGATTATATTCTTCCACACAAAGCTCCGGATTCGAGCCTCGGTGATCATTGCTAAAGCCTCTGCTTCAACCCATTTCGTGAAATAATCAATAGCAACAAGTAGTAACTTTACCTAGCCTTTACCTTGGGGTAGTGGACTGACGATGTCAATTCCCCACTATGCAAATGGCCATGGAGAAGCTATAGTCGTTAGTCTCTCTCTTGGAAGCCGTTGCACATTCCAAAGATCGCTGGCATTTGTCGCACCTCTTGACGATCTTAGCAACGCGTCTATCTACATGGTTGGCCAAAAATATCTTGCTTGTACCACCTTGTTCACCAGGGATCTGGAGTCGGCGTGGTCGCCGCAAATTCCTCCGTGGACTTCTTCTAGGATGTATCTAGCATCTTCCTCGTCGACGCACTTCAAGTAAGACATAGAGAAGCCTCTCTTGTACAATGCGTCATTCAGGATTGTGAACCTAGCTGCTTTCTTCTTAATCTTTTTAGCTTTTTCTGTGTTTTGAGGGAGGTGCCCGTCCGGGAGGTAGGATATTATGGGCGTCATCCAGGTGTCCGTGCTCTGGATGGTGAATGTTGCAATTTCTTCGATACTAGGGTGTTTCTGGACCTCTATCGCCAGGTCTGTGCTAATCCCCCCTTCTTCTGATGACGCTAGCTTCGATACTTCGTCAGCCCCCATATTTTGACTTCTTGGGATCCGCAAGAACTCCATTATATTGAACTCTTGAGTTAGTTGTCTCGTCGCCTTGAGGTATTTCTGCATCCTTTCTTCCTTTGCCTCGTACTCTCCCCTGATTTGTCCGATCACTAGCTTTGAATCACTTTGGATCAATAAAATTTTGGCACTAAGAGCTTTCCCAAGCCTCGGTCCCGTCGATATTCCTTCGTATTCAGCTTCGTTGTTGGTGGTTGGGAATTTTAGTTGGACCCCATATTTGAGCACTTCTCCGTTAGGAGTGGTTATGACGACCCTTACTCCCCCCTTCCTTTGGGCTGATGAACCATTAGTTTGTATTGTCCATTTATCTACCCCGCGGGTAATCCTATCTTCGTCTAGAAGAGTGAATTCTCGATGAAGTCCGCTAGAGCTTGTGCCTTGATCATCTGTTCTCGGATGGTACTCGATGTCAAATTGACTAAGTTCAATTGCCCACTAGACCATTCTTCTTGCTGCTTCAAGCTTGTTCATTGATTTCTTGATTGGTTGGTCCGTCATTACAAGAATGGGATTTGCCTAGAAATATTGCCTGAGCTTGCACGAGGCTATTATTAGTGCAAACTCAATCTTTTCGATCCTTGGGTATCTGGACTCGGCTTCTTGGAAGGCTTGGGCGACGTAGTAAACCAGGAGCGCTTCTTGCCCTCTTCTCTAATCAAAGTTGCACTTATCGCCGAGGCCGACACCGCCAGTATATAAGTATAGGTTTTCCCCTTCTTTGGACGGGCTTAGGAGAGATGGACTGCTCAGGTAACGCTTTAGTTCTTGGAACGCCGCTTCGCACTCGTCGGTTTAGGCAAAAGCCTGCTTCAAAGTCTTGAAAAAGGGTAGACATTTGTCTATAACCCTAGAGACGAACCTGTTTAAAGCCGCTATCCTTCCTATGAGTTTTTGAACATCCTTGACGGTTTTGGGTGAGGCCATGTCGATGATAGCTCGTACTTTCTCTGGGTTTGCTTCTATTCCTCTCTAGGACACCATGAATCCCAGGAACTTCCCCGAGGCTACCTCAAAAACACACTTACTTGGATTCAACCTCATCCGGTGTTTTTTGAGGGTTGCAAAAGTTTCCTTCAAGTCTTCCAGATTTGTGAGCTCTTCTTTGCTCTTGACGAGCATATCATCCACGTACACTTCCATGTTCCTACCAATCTGTTGATTAACATTTTGTTCACCAACCTCTGATGCGTAACTCCGGCATTTTTCAACCCAAAAGGCATTACCTTGTAACAAGAGAGTCCTTGGCTTGTGATGAAGGCGGTCTTCTCCTGGTCTTCCTCAACCATCTTTATCCGGTTGTACCTTGAGAAGGCGTCCATGAATGTCGATAACTTGTGCCCGACTGTGGAGTCCACGAGCTGGTCTATTCTTGGTAAAGGGAAGCTATCCTTTGGGCAAGCCTTGTTTAGGTCGGTGAAGTCTACACACATCCTCCATTTCCCGTTTGCTTTTTTCACCAGGATGACATTTGCAAGCCATTTAGGATAATACACCTCCTGGATGAATCCAGCCGTCAAGAGTTTGGTAACTTCCTCTACAACTGCCCGATCTTGTTCTCGGGCGAAGGTTCTTCGTCGTTCTTTGGGACGGGTTTCCGTTTTGGGTCCACATTCAACTTATGCTTTGGATGACTTCAAGATATGCCTGGCATGTCCTCATGGCTCCATGTGAAGACATCTAGATTCTCTTTAAGGAACCTTATGAGTCTTGTTCTCATCTCGGGGCTTAACGTCGTCTCTATCTTGGTCGTCTTGTTCGCTTCTCCTTCTACCAATTCCATCGTTTCTAGGGCCTCTATCCTGTCTTCTTCTTTTTCTTCAATCATCCATGTGTGGTTCTCCTTTCTAGCCAGGACGACTTGATAGCATTCTCTTGCCAGGACTTGATCTCCTTTCACTTCACCGACGCCGTTATCTCTGGGGAATTTCACCTTCAAACAGTAGGTTGACATCGCCGCCTTCCACTTGTTGAGGGTGGGTCTCCCAATGATGACATTGTAGGATGAGGGACAATTTACCACCAGGAAGTCCACTTGTCTAGTCAATCAGACTCTTGGGTAGGCCCCCGCCATCATCATCAATGTTACTATGCCCCAGGGGTAGACCCTGTCTCCGCCAAGCCGACGAGTGGAGAGTCAAAAGGGCGCAGTCTTTTAGAATCTAGTCTCACTCTTTGGAAGGCTAGGAAGTAGATGATGTCCGCGGAGCTTCCGTTATCGACGAGGATCCTCTTGGTATTGAACCCTTCTATATTCAGAATTATGACCAGGGGATCGTTGTGGGGCTGCTTCACTCCCATGGTGTCTCCTTCACCGAAGGACATGTCTTGGTATGTTCGTCGGTGCTTGGACGGAGGTATGGCGTGGACGCTGTTCACTTGTCTCTCGGTATGCCTTTTTGAGTGATTTAAACGATCCTCCTAAGAACAGTCCTCCTGTAATCGTGTTTATATCCCCGATCACCTTGTGTGGAGGCTAGGACGGACGGTCGTCATCCCGGGAGAAGGATTCATGCTGGATTTTATTGTCGTCCCTGAACTTGCTATATTGTCCTTTCTTCACATATTTCTGTAACTTCCCTTTCCATATTAACTCTTTTATTTGCTCCTTTAGGTCTCTGCAATCCTCTATGTGGTGGCCGTGATCTTTGTGGAACCGGTAATACTTTTTCTTGTTACGAACATTGGGGGATGAGTGCAATGGCCTGGGCCATTTGAGATAATGCTCGTCCTTGATCTGCGTGAAAATTTTGTCAACAGGCATAACCAGAGGAGTAAATCTTACCGTCCGAGGATTTTTATCATCCTTCCTCCTGTTCCTGTCATTGTTCCGACGGTCTGGTCGATCTCTTTTTTGCCCCCTACGGTTGTCTTCCCTCTTGGCCTTGTCTCCTGGCTTCTCGGCATCTTTTGTGGCAGCTAAAGCATCTTCAGCATTCATGTACTTCAGTGCCTTCAAGAGCATTTCCGCCATCGTCTTTGGGGGGTTCTTTGCGAGGGAGGCCACGAGGTCTCTGGACCTCAACCCCGCTTTGAAGGTTGTTAGCTGCACCTTGTCATCGCCTTCGTCCACCTCCAGAGTCTCCCGGGTGGATTGTTTGGCATACGACCTCAGAGTTTCCTTCTCTCCCTGTCTTATGGTGAGTAAGTAGTCTCTTCGCCTCTTTGGGCGTTGCCCCCCTATGAAATGGCGCAAGAAGGCACTACTTAACTGATCGAAGTTGTCTATGGACGAGTTTGGCAACTTAGTAAACCATTCTCTTGCAGCTCCTTTGAGAGTTGTTGGGAAGGAACGACACGATATTTCGTCAAGTGGTTGTTGAAGACCTAGAGTCGTCTTGAAGGTATTAAGGTGATCATGTAGGTCTTTTAGTCCGTTGAATGGCTCAAGTTGAGGTAAACGAAACTTTGACGGCACAGGGCATTTGAGTACCGCGGTGGTGAAGGGTGAATCCGTAGCCCTTACCATTTTGTCTACGCTTCGGTCCGTCTTCTCCTTAATGGCACTCCTCGGTTCGTCCATTTCCTTCCTCATTTCTCGAAGGAGATCCGAGTTCTGCTCGTCCGGAGTAGTTGGCCTCTAAGGGGTTCCTCTCCGTTGACTATCCCCTTCTCTCTCCAGGTTTCCTTTGGACCAGTTCTCTTTTTGTTGAGCCTGTTGAACCTGCTGGAGCCGTAGCTTTATTTCCTGGTTCTTTTTGGTGAGTTCTTCAATGGTGGCTGCAAGGACTTGGACTTGCTGGGCCAAGGTTGTTGAATCTGGGTTGGATTCCATTTGAATGTAGAAGGTTGACGGAAACTATGTTTTCAAATATGAATTTGAGAATGTTTCCCCACAGACGGCGCCAAATTGATGAAGTGTAAACTCGTTAGTCGTGATAGGTAGATGGAACTCCCCGTCAAGACTGTGTATCTTTAAGAAAGGGGTCACCGGTGTGGTGCCTGCCACAACGCCTCCGATGCCAAAGTTAGAACAAGAAAGTAATTCATCAAACTAGAAAGTAATAGGTATTGTCTTAGAGTTTCAGTATATCTGTACCTTATGCTGCCAATGTAAGGACTTTATATATGTGATCTTGACTGCTAGCCGTTGGGGTGTTAATGCCTCTCTTTTGTAACGCCTCCAGCCCAATTATGGGGCTTTTATTAGGCTCCAACGGTTTGTTTTGCTGGTTTTGTAACTCGCCAGGTTACTTGTTGGCACCATTGAATGACTTTCCTTTCCTCGTCGGTGATGGCTTGTTTGTCGTCCTGGGTGACCTCGTCACTAGGTTGACCTCGTCAAGGTAATGTGTTCTCGTCACTCCCATCGCTTTGACCAAAATTTAAGTTGCCTACCTATGATTTGAAATTTATCACTTTACCTTCTTGAGATTAGCTTGGTTAGAGTTTTGTAATGCACTTCTCTTAAAAACATGGCTAAATATGTAATTTTGCTCTACTTTTATATCTCACTCCTCCAAAAATACAAAAAACATAAAAATACAAGATTAAATAAGATAAAAAAGAATTTTGCAGAACATTTGCAACATGAGATTTCAAATCACAGGTAAGCAACTTAAATTTTAGTCAAATTTTAGGTGGGTAAAGTGTCAAATTTCAAACTACAAATAGACAACTTAAATTTCGGTCAAACCATAGGTGGATAAATTGTAATTTGCCATTCTTTTTACTAAAGAAGATAGAAATATGTGGTAAAATTTGAAATGTGTCACTAAATTTTGATGTGGCATATTGTAATTGGCTTAATTAATTTTTCAAGCCTCCTACAAATTGCAAGAAAAGGAGCATGGGTACAGTTAGAGCTATGTATCTTACATTTTATTGCACTTCATTTTATTAAATTTCATGCACTGTTACTGCCTAAGATAATAAATTACATTTTTTTTTTAAACATATCTTTACTAAAGTTATTACTTTTGAACTGTGTTCATGTGTGGTACGAGTTTAATGAATGTGCCTGTCGATGAAGGCCTTCTCATCTCAATGCTTCTAAAGACCATGAAAGCGAAGAAAACGATAGAAATTGGAGTTTTTACTGGTTATTCTCTTCTTGTTACAGCTTTAGCACTATCGGTTGATGGACTAGGAAGCATCGACGAGGTTGGGAGGGTGCTGCATCGGAGTCCGATGTGGCCCGAAGCGGGGTGTGGCCACCGACACGTTTGCCCGCGCGTCGATCAAAGATGTCTGAGGTTTTTTTTTTATTTTTATTTTTTATTTTTTTTTTACTGATTTGCACTAACTCAGCTTTGATTCATGTCGACTCGGCTTTATTTGCACTGAACTCGGGACGATTCAGCAAAGAATCGGTCGTATCGACCGAATCTGATCGTATCGATTGACGGGTGAAATTGACCAAAATAGTTGAAACAGGCTGAAATCGGTCTTGAATCATGCCAGAGCAACTGAAATCGGCTTTGAATGAGGCTCAAACATCCTAAATCTATCATGCCTCAATTTTATTCTGAATATTTGTTACTTCTTTTGTGTTTTCTTTTTTGTTTTGTGTTTCTTGTCTTTGAAAATATATTTGAAATGAAAAGGATAACATATAGAAAATATATAGAAAATGATGTTGTTTGCATGCTTTCCCAGCAGTTAAATATATTTGTTATCATTTGTTGTTTGCATGCTTTCCCATAATATTGTTTTGCATGTTTTTAAAGGATGTTGTTTGCATGCTTTTCCAGAATAAAAAAATATTTTTGCCTTTGAAATATATAGAAAATATTTATAAAAATATTTTTAATAATTTTTTAATCGCCGCACTCTGCCACACCCGCATTTTATTTTTTTAAAAATTGCCGAGTCTCGCACCCGCACCTAAATTCAAAAATGCACCCGTGCTTCATGGCTTTTAGTATTTTTATTGTTATTATTTTTTGGTTACACCAGTTTACACTTTACATTATTGAGCATATATATAGCATTTGAGTGTAAGGACCAGATTAAACTGAGGATTTCATTTTTGCAGATAATAGCCATTGATCCAAACAAGGAAGCATATCAAACTGGACTGCCGTTTATTCAAAAGGCTGGAGTGAAGCATAAGATTAACTTCATTGAATCAGATGCCTTGCCAATTTTGAATGATCTAATTACCAATGTAAGTTTCTTGCACGATGCATGATGCAATTGTATGTCTACTTAAGTTAATAATCGTATGTTTGTTAAATAAAAATAAATAAATTGCAATCGTAGGTGCTCATACTAGAAGTATGGGGTAAAAGTGTTTTCTGTTGTTGATCTTATCCAACAATCAAGAAGCAGAACAAATTGCTAAAACATGAAGAATTTCCAATTTTATTTATTATTATTATTATTTTTTGATAGGATGAGGAGTTTCAAATTAATTAGTTCCAACCAGGCATCAGTACTCTGAGAGAGAGAGAGAGAGAGAGAGAGAGAGAGAGAGAGAGAGAGAGAGAGAGAGAGAGAGAGAGAGAGAGAGAAAACAAAAACAAAAACAAGAAATTGGGGTGGTTAACCATAATATACCTCAATGATAAAACCATGACAAGGCAATATTTTGCAGTAAACAGTCTAGTGACAAGGAAATTAATAAAATAAGTTACTAACTCCAAAATTTTTCATAATTACTACATAAATTTTATCCCTTAAAAGCTTTCATGCCTTTTCAATAGAGCTTGTGCTGTGTGTTTATGTTAAAATCTTGTTCCCTCTCCTGTGTTTGTTTCTAAATTTTTTTTTTTAAAAAAGAAAAAGTTTGGCCTCCCTTGAATTTTTTTGGACAAAGTTTAGCTTCAAAATTAGTTATAACCTTAGACTACAACCTTACTTAATTTTTTTTTTTTTTTTTTTTTATTGGAGGTGAATTTTGACAAATCCACCATGGAATTACATTTTCTTCTTATATCCTCCATTCTTGCAAAATTTCTAAAAAATTAAAGATCCATAACAATGTCATCAATAAATTGTTTAAATTGTAAGTTTTTATAATTTAAAATTATGGAAAAAATATAAGCTTATAGATCATATAGTAAATAATATTCGATTGACACAAAATTTGACATGTGTATTAAGAGTGTAAAAAACATGCAACTTAACGGTTAGATTTTTAAAATATGTAGTAGTGTTTATTTTATTGAGTAAGGTTGTAATCTTAGGTTACAACTAATTTTCTTTTCAAAAAAAAAAAAAAAAAAAAAAAGAAGAAAGGGTAAAACTAATTTTTTAACTGAACTTTGTCCTTTTTTTATTTTATTTTATATACCTTTTCTGCTAGCTACTGGTAAATGTGTTATATCAGTAATGGGGAAAATTTTTAGGTTTTTGTATTTTTTTCCCCTCTATTCCTAAAAGGTGAAAAAAGTGAATCTAAAATTTTCTCTTGCTAAATTTTTTAAAAATGTTATATTTTGATGAATAATGACATTCCAAATTTGACTCCTATTTGTGCAAATAATTTGACCAAATTCATAATTTATCAATATTGTCTTCAGTTCTACTCAACTGAACCTTTTCATTTCTCTTCCTAAATACTACTTATAATATATGTTAGGAGAAGGGAGAGAGGAGTAGAGTAGAGTAGATTTTATCCAAAATTAGCCTATTTTTAGTCAACTCTACTCTACTCCCCTCATTCTCCCCTCTATCCAAATAGACCCTTAGTCTTTTGTCTCCTTTTATTCTGTGCAAATCAAGATAAGTTGCACATATATACTTACCTTAATTTCATAATTATGAATGCAGGGCAAACAAGAAGGGGCATTCGATTTTGCATTTGTGGATGCTGATAAGGAAGGCTACATCAAATATCATGAGCTACTTTTGAAACTGGTTAAGATTAGTGGAATAATTGCATATGATAATACCTTATGGTTTGGTTCAGTGGCAGACCCTGAAGAAGATAAGATGGAGGAATTTTCGAGGATTGGCAAAAAGTATTTTGATGAATTGAACAGCTTTCCAGCAACTGATCCCCGCATTGAATCATCCCTCATTTCAATTGGCGATGGCCTCACCCTTTGTAGGCGCATCTGCTAGCAAAATCAACAAATTGAAGTCCTTGCTAGACTAGCAAGTTAGTCAAAATAAATCAAAGATTCGTTTGAAAAATTGTAGACCGTGTGATGTAATAACTATTTAATTATCTGCTGTTGTTTTTATTATAAGAAATATATTTTTAGCAGTATTATAAGGAATAATTCTTACTTAGGATTAATTGTTATTTAAAATGAAAAATAATTATTCATAACCAAAATGGTTTTTTTCTCAAAAAAAAAAAAAAAAAAAGGTTTATTCCTTAACATGGGTAATAAGTATAAAAATAATGCAAAACACATTTTTGATCCCTATATTTTGGCCCTAATTTCAATTTGGTCTACAAGTTTTCACAATTTTCATTTTGGTCCTTAAAATTTTAAATTTATTGTTATTTTTGTCTATTCTATCATCTTACTTAAGAAAAGCACCTAATATTAAAACGTAACCATCATCAGCCATTGTAAGCATTTTCCATAAGTGAGATGATGACAAAGACTAAAATGATTGCAAGTTTAAAAACACAAGGAACTACCAAAAAAAGTAAGGACCAATTTGAAAATAGAACAAAAATATAGGAATCAAAAATATGTTTATTGTAAAACTTTAGTATTAGTACATGACTTTTTTCTTTATTGTACAAATTTTAATTTTTGTTTTCCTAAGTAATTTAAAGAGAAGTAAGAAGAATCATCTAAGCCTAAAGCCAGGTAAATTTAACAACACGAGGCCGGCCTCATCAAAATTTGCTCCCCATATTCGTTGGTAGAAACAAATCCCATTCCCATTCCCAATTCTTTTTCCACAAAAGTTTCATCCTCATTTTTATTAAGTAATTTTTAAGTATTTTCGGAGCATGGAGAATAGTATTTCCTTCTTCCATATTTACAGTGGAATTCACTCATGTGAAAGGAGGGAGCAATGGCGGAGCCTAAAATTTATGCTTGGGGAGGCCAAATAATATATATATATATATATATATATATATATATATATATATATATATATATATTTAAAAACTCATTTCAATATTTTTTATAAGAATTTTTTTTTTTGAAAAGCCAGATCATGGACAAGAAATTTTCAATAGTTAAGTACTTTATAACTTAATAGTTTTTTTAATTTGTCAATAGACCTAGATTTAGTATTATAATTAAGATAAAAATTTACTAATTGGTTAAAGATTGTTAAAATCTTCCATTATTTTATTTATTTATATGACATATTATATACTTTTATCAAACTATTAGTTTATTATATTATATGTTATATTATAAAATATCTATCAATTAAAAAAAAAAAATGAAGAAGAATCATGTACCTACTACCTGGGTAGTAGAGAAAAAAATAGTTACTTTAACAAAATTAAAAGAGAGAGAAAGAGATATGTGGCTACTATTTTAATTAACATTGCTAAGTGTGAGGTTTTTAACCATACAAGTGGACAGTACATTTTCTTGAAATTGAAACAACTTAAAGGCACTTAAAAACTTCAGATTCAAGTTTAAAGAGCTTGAAGTAAAAGAAGATAAAAGAAAAGGGAAATCAAAGTCAGAGACAAAGAAAGAAGAATGAGACAAATTGAGAAATTATGGAACGGAGAGAGAGAGACTAAAACTGAGAAAATGATCAAAGACTCACATGTACTCAATGTGAGTTGCTTAACAATTCAGTTGTAGATTTATTGGTGGTGTTGTGTTTTGTGGTGGTGTAATTTTTGAGAAACACTGCTATCATAGTCAAAGTAAGCAAGAGGAATTATTATTATTTCTTTTTAATGAGGTAGGAGCTAAGGTTATAATTTTTTTTCCTGACATAATTGTTAAAAACTATATGTTTATCACAAGTTGATGAATACCTAGTTAATTTAAGTTATTGATATTTAAATTTATCAATAATCAGTAATCACCAATAGAATTATAATTTTATAAATAAAAAAATTAATGGGAGAAGAGGGGTCAAAAGGATATCAACTTGCTAAGTTTTTATTTATTTATTTATTTATTTTATTATTATTTTTAAATAGGATAACTCATTATAAATCCATATATTTCAACTTCTTTCAAATAATTTTGGGGGGCCATGACTCAAGTTGCCGCCATTGCGGAGCTCAATTTCTTTGTATTCCATGTGTTTCTAAGAATTTTCCACTTTTATTCATACATAGTCAGAGGTTTTACTTTTAGGACTGCAGCTGCCATGTGGAACTTGAAAGAGTAGATACTATTTTGGACTTCTTGTCTACTACCACTACGATAATGAAATAAATGTCCACTATCTCGGTTAAGAGCATCCACAATAGTGAAGCTAAAAATTTAGCTTTTTAACTCCAAGAAAAGTTATTTTATCTATTTTACCTACACACATGTTGTAGTAGTGGATCTATTTTAGCTTTCAACATAATAAAATAATATAAATATCACAATAAAATAATATAACCACTACAATAAAATAATATATCCCACTACCTAAAAACATCCACAACACCAACTACAATCACCTCTACCATTAGCCACACCCACAGCCACAACCACAACCACACCCACAACCACCACCAACATCACCACCACCACCACCAGTCCACGAAAAAAAAAAAAAAAAAAAAAAAACCCAAATCTCCAATCTTTTTCTTAATCCGGACCAAACAAAATCACCAATCACAAACAAAATAAAAATCATCAATCACAAACAAGCACAACGTCGGCAAGTTGGGTCGGCAAAAGGGGTGGGTCAGTGAGCTCCATGGGTTTCCTAGTCAGGTACCCAATATCCACGAGCAAGCATAACCACGAGCAAGCACTCCGATCGGTGGCATGGGTCCAAGCACTCCAATTGGTGGCTTTGGATGGCTGGTGGGTTAGTGACGTCAAGCTTCGGTGGAGGCGATGTCGACGATGAGTCGGGCCGGTGGCGATAAACAGAGTGAGCTTGAGAGACCGGAGTTGAGAGAGTGAGCTTGAGAGCGATGAGCTTTAGAGATGAGATGAGAGTGAATGAGAGAGAGAGAGAGAGAGGCACAATGTGATAAAAGAATGAAAAAAAAAAAAAAAAAAAGGAGCAAGTGGTATTATTTTAATCACCAGGCAGAATAAAATAATAATTTTTTTGTTTAGCTCTCATGAACAGTGCACATTTATCTATAGATTTATCTCCACTGCTGGAGTATGATTTTGGTGTTTGAGGAACTAAAATATAGCAATATACTAATATAGCATCATTGCTTTGTGAGTGCTCTAATAAATAACATTACATTAACCCTATCATGAAAGTCAAATTTTGTATCAAAAAATGCATTTTGTATTGTTCATCAAATAAATAAATACATACATTTTATATTGATTTGGGAATGAATTCTTATACCTCATTCTTGTGAAATTACTTTTTTTTTTTTTTTTTGATATGTCATTGTCAAATTATAAGGAGTGGATCAAACTGAACGTGAAATTTTCTATGATACATATCCTGCGTTTTTTGACGCAATGCTATTTTTGGGACTCATTGGGATTCATCTCACCTCGCTCAGTGGGATGTATACATCAAGGAAGTTAAAATCTGGCTATCGGAAGTCTGTTTGTAGTGTGTTATAACTTATATGTCGTTGTCTTGTTGTTGTGTTATGGTTGTTGATGATGCTATTTCTGTAGCTGTGGTTGTTGAGTTATGGTTTGATGTTAGTGCATGTAGTTATGTAAGTCTGGTTGAAGTTTCTGTACTACACTTTTATTAAAAAAAAAAAAAAAAAAAAAAAAAAAATCTTGTCAAAGTACAATGCATTTGTTTAGCCACCTTTTGATGGCACTTTATTTTAGCTAGATTCCTCGTAAAACTTTATAACTATTTCATTTTTTTTTAAAAAAAAAAGGGAAAGAAGCACACAATAAGCATTCCTGGAATAATTTAACATTTTTCCTTTCCAGTTCTATGTATTTATCTAACAACATATTTAGCGTATATAACAATTAATAGCCAAATAATTAGTTTTATGATATGCACAGAAAATGACACTTTGTTATTTTTTAATGATCAGAATTTTAATTTAGCAAAATGAATTCCTACTTTCCATAATAAACTTATTCAGAAAAAAAAAAAAAATTCATTAAAGGATTCCATAATGAAATCCAATCACTATTAAAAAGCCGGTGACAAAATTTCAACTCCTACTGATGACTTGTTTTTTTAATGATGACTTCACTGGTTGTTGATAATTGAAAATTTGATTTAAGAATTTTATTATACTATAATTTTAAAACTAAAACAATACTATTAGCGCAATAATTTCACATTACTTTTCTTAGCATCATAGTGGGTTATGGTTAGTTCAACATTATTTTATTTTATTTTATTTTTTTGAGAAAGGGTTAGTTCAATACTTCAATTGATATAGTTTCTTATCGTCAAACAAGATATTAAACCTTAACTATACCAAAAACCAATTAGTATCTTAGCCAATGACGGAGCCAGAAAATTATTCCAGGGGGCTAATATATATAGTTTTTACATTTTTGCAGAAAAAAAGGGGAAGTTTTAACATGTCTAAAAAAATACAACTCAATTTAATAAAAATATAATATAATTAAATTATGAATGGTTAGTTAAAATCTAGGGAGACCTATTATTGAAATTTATTTCTAAATTTAATTTTTTTATACCAAAATTACAAGAGGGATTGAGGATTTTTGTAAAGTCAAGGGGGTCATAACCCCCCTAGCTTGCTCTCTCTAGCCCTAATTTTAGCGTGATAATAAGAGAAATGGTTATGTTAATTGGTGTCTTTAGGGTAATTATTAAAAAAAATGTTATATCCACAACATTTTCACAACAAATTTTAAGTGACAGGTTGTTACTGGTTGTTATTGTTAGTGGTAAGTTCAAATTTGAACAAATAACAACAAACTAACTATGATTTGTTATAAAAATATTATGAATGCAGTACTTTTCAAAACTTTTGACTAAATTTTTATAGAAAATAGAAAAAACAGTCAAAATATTAATTGCTTTATTTTTTTCTCTCTCTTTCTTAAATGGTTCCTGACAAATGCCATATCTAAAAAGTTAATAATTATAGTAAAACGTAGTTGAAAACTTGGCATCTTGACCCGGAAGAGTGTGCAACAACCAAGTTTGTTAATAAGGATTGGGGGTATTATAATGTAATTGCGCATTTTGTGTCTCACTCGCTCATCAGTCGCTTAAAAAATGTTGAGAAGTGGTTCTCTTTCTCTTTCTCATTATCATTCTCATTCTGTGGCCTTTTCTGACATGGAAAGCACTAAATGCGGACTTGAAAAGGAGATAGCTTAGATAGATAGAAGGAAGGAGGATCGCATACTAGGAATTATAGGATTCGGAGCTGAGATGAGTATGGTTAGGACTCACACTGAGTCTCAGGGAACCTGCGTTTCCTTCCGTTCTTTTTCTGCTTCACCCTCAATATCCCAACGCACTCACTCTTCAGCTTCCTCTTCATCAGGTACACGCTCTGTGTCTGTGATTTACGAGAATATTTAATAGCTTTCGGTTCTAAAACTTCTTCCACAATCTCGATCTAATGTTTATATGCAAAAGCCAAAACCTTTCTGCTACTGTATATAATTGATGCATTGTTTTCTATCTAAAGAGCGTTTTGGATCCATTTTTACTGTTCAATCGTCTTGTTTGCCGTTTTTTACTCAGTTAGTTCAAATGACAACTCCTTCCTGGTTGTCATGACAGGATGGAGGGTACTAGGGTCAGATCATCCTTCCTCTTTGTTTTAGCCACCACGTTTTAAAAAAATGAGTTTTTAAAAAAAAATATTTTGGGTAAAATTATCTCATTTTTCTATATTTAGTAGCAACTTTGAATGAATTGAAAGATAATTTTTTAATATTTCTTATTTAGTTTGCTTAGTTTGGTGTAAGATAGAGTTGTTTTTTTTTAAAAATAATGAAAAATAATTTCTAAAAATAAATTATACTTTTTGTATTAACAAAAAATAGTTTTTATTTGACTTTTTTTTTTTTTTTTACTACTGAATACTGAAAAATACAAAAAGCTAACTTTACATAATTTTTTTCATTGAAACATATAGATTGAAAATAATAATAATAATAATAATAATAATAATAAAAAGTTTTTATTTTCTCCGGTGCATAATCTTTGGACATTTTGTGAGATTTTTTGTTATCTTTTTTGGGTTTTGGCTTGCAAAAAAAAAAAAAGGGTGATAGATTCCGAAGATTTTTGAGTGAAGAGAGTAGAGACTGTAGAGTAAGGTAAACACAGAGAGGTTTGGGTAAGGTTTAAACTTTAATGCCGGATTAGGCGGCAGTCGTGATATGTGAAGCTTAGTGGACCGGACGGTGCAATGCATGCAATGATGCAATCATTGTCCATATATACAATCCCGGGTCCCACATCAACAAAGGCCCATCACATGCAAACGGTCCCTGATTTGATTGTTTCTTTCGTGCCCTACAATGGAGTGTGGGGTTCAACTCTATGTTTGATCAATTTTCATAAAATATTCCATAAGGGATAAGGTAGTAACTAGAAAGTCAAATGATGGTAGATTTAAATGAGAATTAAATAAAGGCTTCAACTATTGTGAAAAAATTATTGTGTTTTTTTTTTTTTTTTTTATCATAACTCATATAATTGAATATGTGGTGTTCGTTTTAGTTGATAATAAAAAAAATACTAATTGAGTTAATTGAAACTTATTAAACAGTGAAGGCATTTTATTAAATGTAAGTAAATTATCACCAACCTAAACATGGCAAAATGTGAGGAATCATAGAGATTTTAGTAATGTTTTTTTTTTTTTTTTTTTTTTTTTTAATAATAATTTAAGAATAGGTTTAAATAATTATTAGGTAAAATATAGAATTCAAGTAGTTTATTTGGTTTTGTCTTTAAAGTTTTTCATTTAAGCCAAAAATATTTTAATTGAGGAAATTAAGTTAATTGGTTATCACCTCCTGCTGCTTCCATGACTGGTTGAATTTAATTGAGGAAATTAAGTTACTACATCAATGCACTTATTTGTATATAGTTACAACTTTCAATGACACGTGATTTAATTTAATTAGAATACCTAAAGCTTATGCCTAACTTTTATATAGTGTAGCAGGTAATGTCTAATGTCTTATATGCTTATGCATGTGTGTGTTTGTCTCTTAAAAAAAAAAAAAAAAAGAAAGTATAGTGAGAGAAACATTTTCATAATCTTTTCTTCTATGGGTAATTTACAAATGTATCTATTTGGTCTTGAACCCATGACCTAAATTCTACCCTGTAATTTTTACCCCATATCTCCCACACCTACTACATACCTTTAAAAAACAAAAGTTGTCTGTCTATTATTGGTCATATTTATATTTGCGCATCTATGTAAAGTTTTGAGAAACTTTTTCATAAGTGGGGTTGGAAAGTATAAATAATTATGACACTGTTATTGTCATTCTGATGACCATCTACTTGATAGAGTTTTGTAACCTAATTACATAACCTACTTTATAAAAGGAGTAATGTTATGTTATAATAATAACTATTTTATAACATTTTTACCGTTTGTTATTATGGTCAATTTTAATTGATTTACATTGAGGTCTATTATTAATATCATTTTTTCACTTATCAATAACCACTTACTAAATTAGTCATTTGTAAAAAATTTTTGTATTTTTAACATTTTTCTTATAAAAAATTTAGAATGCAAATCTGAAATCCTTTTCTTTTACTCTTTGTAGCTTAGAAATAAGAGCAATATTAGGACTACAACTTAGGCTGCATTTGTTTTCGCGTAAAACCATTTCAGGAAATGATTTTACACCTCACCGTGTGTTTGGTTGCGCATGGAAAATAGAATTTTCTGAAATCAATTTCATTTGACCATAAATATTATGCCTTTGACCTAGAAAATGATTTACATTTTTATTTTCACTTCAAACCATTTCCTGAGAGAGAGATAGAGAGTACCTAGAGAGAGTTCAGAGAAGATCGAGACCATCGAGATTGCACCCTAGCATTGGCATCGCCATCTAGATCGTCACCACCCAAGACCGATCCACCCAAAACCGATCTCATCGGCGTCGACGATACCGATCTTGTTCTCGATCTCAATCCAAAGCTCATCGGCACCACCGATCTCGTCGTCTCGATCTCATCGCACCAATGATCTCGTCACCACTCGATCTCGATTCACCCAAAACCCATGACCGATCTCTCCCTTTCCCTCAATTTTTGATCACTCTCTCTTCCTCCCTCTCTCGGTTTGATCGAAATGGAGTTTAACTCATGATGATGTTTTGCTTTTTTGTTTTTTTAAGTTTATATATTGAAAATTTCTATTATAAAATTTGTTTGGTATCCGAGAAAATGGGTGAGAAAATGTGAGAAACTAGTAGGAAAATAACATTTTCAGAATGCAACCAAACACATGAAAACATTTTCTAGAACAATTTTCATAATGCCGCCAAACACTTGAAAACATTTCCCTCAATTTTTGATCACTCTCTCTTCCTCCCTCTCTCGCTTTGATCGAATTGTGGAGTTTAACGAATGATGTTGTTTTGATTTTTGTTTTTTTAAGTTTATATATTGAAAATTTCTATTATAAAATTTGTTTGGTATCTGAGAAAATGGGTGAGAAAATGTGAGAAACTAGTAGGAAAATAATATTTTCAGAATGCAACCAAACACATGAAAACATTTTCTAGAACAATTTTCATAATGCAGCCAAACACTTGAAAATATTTTCCTTTCCTAAAAATATTTTACACATGAAAATATTTTACATTCGGAAAATATTTTACATTCAACCAAACGTAGCCTTATTGTACAATTTTTGTCATAGCTCACCGCATAATAAATTGTTAGTGATAAAAGTATAGACCTTTTTTTTTTGGGAAATGCTAACGAGTGCTCTTAGGGCACTGGTTAAGAATTTATTTAAAGAAAGTTTTTATGGAAAAAAAAAACAATTAATATTTTGACAGTTTTTTTCATTTCCTATAAAAATGATGTCAAAACTTTCCTAAAATGGATTATTAATAAGTATCTTTAAGACACTCATTAGCATGATCTTTTTTTTTTTTTTTTTTTTTTTTTTCTTCCATTTATAAATTTTCACACATGAAAGATTGTGACAAAAATTGTACAATCAGTCTTGGTGCTAGAATTTTTCTAAAAATAGTGTCGGAAGACTCTTGAACTCAACATCCCCGCCGCCCCCAGCTCAAAAAAACCCCCTCTCTCTCTCTCTCTCTCTCCTTCAAAGCGCGTGTGTATACTGTATAGTCAAGTGGTTCCCCCATGTGAGTGGATGTGGTCCCAGGTCTGAAGTTCCAGCTCAGTGCGTGTCTATGTCCAAGGAGAGTACGGATACATAACTGCATTAGCTAGCAAGGCTGCAACTCTTCGTTTTATACCAATACATTTTTTGTCTTCTCCAAGGACCATGGGGATAGTATTTATTTATAACAGTTGTCCACTGTACACTGACTACACACCTTCCCATTTCGGATGGTCCCCATCATTTTAATTAATTAATACCTTGATTGCTTCACCAATTAAATAAATCTCAAACTTCATTATTCTTAGCTGCTTCATTTTTTTTTTTTTTTTGGTGGCAGTATTTGTTTCAATCACTGTTTGAGGCTATATATAAATTGAATGTGTATGGCAATAATTTCTTTCAAGGCGAATGATTGAAATTAAAGCTTAATTTATATTACGGATTCTTATGTGCAGATGCAGATGATGCAACTAATGGGACACATACATGGATTGGAAAGGGCCTCAATTGTGTTTGCTTCAAGAGAAAGGGAAATTATGAGCGAATCTGCACGAACTTGACACCTCTACAGGCAAGTATTGTGTATATTACTTACGAACATAACATGTATATATATATATATAAACACATATACTCACTAAACATTTTTAGACTCGGCACATGTTCACACAACACACTCTTATCCATTCTATCAAGATTACCGCACTATCTACTTATACGTATCATAGAGTAGAATAGAACGGATGGCATTGATGAAAAAAAGCTAGGTTTGTCAGCAATAATTGTGAAAATTTAGCTTGAGCTCCTTCAAAAATAAGTTGTGATATATTGCACAGTTCACCTAGTACCATTAGTGTCTACCAAGGATTGATTTAAAAAAAATGTTAAAGTTACAAATTATTTTATAATAACTTGTAAAGATGTTGTAAAATAGTTCGTGACTGTAATATTACTTTTGATTTTAAAAATGTAATTAGTTAACAAAATTGAATTATCCACCATTCATAAAAAAAACAAATATCAAATTATCTCCACATATCAACTCCAGCGTAAGAAACCGGATCCCAACTGAAACTTAATACTATCTTGGTTTTCCTCAATAAACTTTAAAGAAGAGTTTAATATTCTCTTTCCTTTTGAATGTCATGTGCATAGATCCAAAACTACATGTTTAGTTACCGTGTCAATATTCTTGTTTGGGACATTGTCAAAAAAGTAAAGAGATATTATATTCATAATATTTTCATAACAAATCCTATGTAATAGGTTGTTAGTTGTTATGCGTGGGTAAAAAAGTAATTTAAGTTGTGAATTCAAATTAGAACCAACAATAACTTACCACATATAATTTGTTGAAAAAATATTATAAATGTAGTACTTCTCAAAAACATATTATGGATAAATGCATATCTATTAGTATATGTCAGTGTTCGTTTCTCTCTCTGGCGAAGTCTATATATATATATCTTTGCATCATTTCAGTATGTAATTAGCTAAGGAGTGTTTGGGTGTAATAATTAGCTCCCATCAAAATTTTACTCCAACCAATAGGTTGTTTCATTAATAATTTTTAGTAGATATGGATGAAGTATTTAGATTATCATGTTTTATAAAGTCAAGGATGTAATACAACCAAATTTAGAAGTCACAGTATAATTGTCAAGGTACAAATTCTGAAGTTTATTTTTGCACTTTTCCCCTCCTTTTTTTCTTTTAAATCCTGCCATTCTAAAATATGTTTACCTTTTTATGAGTTCCAATGATTTCATATGTAATAGACTTGTTTTCATTCTTACAGGAAGAAAGAATGAAAAGATTGAAGCACAGAATGCAAGTTTACTTTGATGCTTCCAGGCCAGATCACCAGGTCTAATATTGTATTCTTAAATAGTTAAAAGTAGGCCTGTCCTAGGAGAAAAACAGCTCCTAATGGAGCATTTAGAATGGAATGGTTTCCTTTCATGAACAAATCTTCCGCACAAATAGAGCCAAGTGTTAAACCTATGTTTCTGATATAATTCACACTTCTCTATGAATTTCACACTTCTCTATGAATATATATATATATATATATATATATATATATATATATTTTTTTTTTTTTTAAGTTACTTAGTAAGAAAGTTTTACTAGTATAGGGTGCTTTGAGAGCTCTATGGTCTGCTACATACCCTGGTCAGGAGCTCCACGGCCTGATATCGGATCAATGGAAAGAAATGGGATGGCAGGGAAGAGATCCTTCCACTGATTTCAGGTTATTTTCACCTCTTGTCATCCCTGTGAACTGCTTTCTCCTATCATTTTATGGCTTTTTCTCTTATTCAGTTGTTGACAATTGCAACTTAACAGAGGAGCTGGATTCATTTCGTTGGAGAATTTATTGTTCTTTGCAAAGACATATTCCGTAAGATTCTAACCTGGCTCTTCAATGTGCAATAGATTCAGACTCTGTTCTTCCTGCCAAAACCTTATCTTCTCTTGGTTTCAAAATCATTTATGCACTGACTTAGCGTTCACAACTTCACAAAAGAAAGTTTTCACATGCTGGAAACCTGGAATATAACAATACTAAATTTGATCCTGTTTTTTTAACCATGTTGGGTTTTCAATGAAGGATTCAACTTGTTTTTAACTTTTAATATATAGTTTTTTGTTTTTTTTTTTTTTTTTTTTTTTATTGCTGCAGACATCTTTTCAGCGTCTACTGAAAAAGCAGGGAGGAAATCGAGCTGCTTGGGAATATCCATTTGCCGTTGCTGGTGTAAATATCACCTTCATGATCATGCAAATGCTTGACCTTCATGCATGTAAGAGCGCATGGCAGTACATTTTTCCCAGATTTGAATACCCTATCTTGCATTCAGCTAAAAAATTAAAATAGAAAAAAAGATTCAGCAAGAAAAAAAAAAAAAAAAAAAAAAAAAAAAAAAAAAACCCCATCTTGCAAGTTTTGACTAACAATATGACTAGACTATCCTTCATTTTCTAGGCTATGTCTAATAACGAGCTCTAATGAACCAACTATACATGGCAGGAAATTTCAATTGAGTAAAGCTAGGGACAACATAACATTTTCATAATATATCTGGTTGAAATTGGAGTAAACATTACTTTCATATGGCATCATTTTTACCATGCATCAATTACAAAGAGCCATGTCAGCGGTCAAAAAAAAATTGCCCCACAACTTGTTGATTATAATTGTATTTTGGGAGGAAGATTGCTAACATGGAGAGTTTCTTTGTTGGCAGCAAAACCCAGGACTTTTGTCAGAGCAGTTTTCTTGCAAATGTTGTCAGGTAAGAGCCTGCAACTATACTTTTTAGTATCGATTATGTATTTTGAAAAGCTCACTGCAGTGTTGCTGCTCTGGCTTCTGGAAAAAAAGCTTAACTAGTTTTTGACCTCAAGTTGTGTCTTTTGCCTTTGCCAAGTGATGCCCGATAATGGCCGGCTTAGCGTATGATTTCATGACATCTATATTATTATATACGTGAACATAACCTTGCATGATCTGTTCTCATATGTGTTTTCAGAAAATGAGTGGACATTTGACTTGCTTTATTGTGTGGCTTTCTTGGTAATGGACAAACAGTGGCTCGAGAGAAATGCAACATACATGGAGTTTAATGTGAGAAACCATGCTTTCTTTTGCTTACAAAATACGTCATTGTGGGTTATATGCTTCAGGTTGATTGGACAGCTTCTTATGATGCCTAAACTTATATAATTCATAAAATCTAAACGTATAATATTAGTTTTCTTTTGAGTAGCTGTCTGGTTGAGTATTGATTTAGATGGGTTCTGACTAGAGTTTACATGGTATAGGATGTTCTAAAATCTACTCGGGCTCAGCTTGAAAGGGAACTTCTAATGGATGATGTCCTAAGGATAGAAGACATGCCTTCTTTTAGCCTTCTTTGTTAATGGTAGTCAACCTGAAAACGCAGGCGGGACTTCTGAGACTAGTTCTTGAAGTTGTAGAATCTCTCTCTCTCTCTCTCTCAGCTAATTCATAACTTCATTATTTGATACAAAGGGCAGCCTCTAATTGCTTCATTATCACTCCCAACCCTACCCTATTATATAACCCATCAATACCTGATTTGATTATTTTTACATTCAACTTGAAAAAATTTTGACATTGAAGGGCGATTTTTTGTACCTTATTTTGAGTGAGATTTCATCTTGAAAGTTATGGTGAATAAAAAAGGTCGCCACCGTTTGTCATGATATTGTTACCGTGTGATGATCTCCATTTTAAGTTTGAAACTCCACTTTTGAGTACGGATAGAAGTCTTTTTTGTGAGGCTTCAAACCCATCGTACTTGAATATAATAAGAATTTGGCCTCTCTTTTAAATTGATTGATTACCTGATTCTTTGCTCTTATGTGACGAATTATGTGCATCCTTAAATGTGTGAGAAATCATAAGGAAGAGAGGGTTCCAGGAGATGCCCCAATAGTTAGTTTTAGAGCCTTTTTTGATATTTGGGCACTAGGGTTTGAACCTCATCAGCCTCCTTTCCCAATTTACCTAGCAAAAAGAATCAAATATGATCACTTCTTGGCTTTTGTCACACCAGTTGACCTACTCAAATAACTTAAAGTAAAGGTTTGACATGAAAAAAATACATTTTGCCAACTAACATAACAGTTCCCACAAACAAGCACAAATACACCTGAGGTGTTTTTTTTTTTTTTTTTTTTTTTTTTTTTTTTTTTTTTAAATAAAAATTCCTAACCGTGCTAAGTAGTTTGGATGAGCCTATTTAATTAGTTTATTTCTTTAGTACATCTTTTTTAAGTTTAGTTTTACCTGAGTGCAATAATACTCGTACACATTAAGCAAAATAAACTGATGAAAATAAGTTTATTCATACGCTAGAAAAATGATAATCCTGGTTCCTGAAATTTGACCAGTGTAAGAGAAATGTCAGCCAATGGTCACAAACAAGAGTGCCAAGTAATTTTACATTCAAAAATCAAGTCAACCCACTTCTCTCTTTCTATGGCTCCTGCAACGGTTCTTTCAAATTCAATCGTCATTGCAGCAACATCATCTGCTGATAAGTACAATACCCTACCTGCCAAGTTCTAATTCATAACAAACTTCCTGCCCAGATCTACTCAGATTTTACACTGTAAATCTCCTAAAAATTTTGCAAGCACTACCAGAATCAGAACTCTTCACCATTCAGGGGCTGGTAATTTAATTTAAATACTACCAATTTCATATCCCAATATCTCCTTCCAAAGAATGCCCAGGCAGTGTAGTTTGATAAGGAGGGCAATGTCAACTATTACTCACTTGGAGAAGGGAATGTAATGTGGGAGAGACACACAATCTGCATGAGAAGCAGTGACAATGAAATGGGGCACATAAAGTCTGAGATTCAAGATTGATCCCAATGAGTATAATTGGTGGCCGGTGGTGTACATGCGTTCCCTGTGTATTTGGACACCAAAAGGCTTGGGTATGTAAAATTTCAATCACTGGGGCTTGATCTGACAACTCATCACAAGGAAGATTTTTGGCATTGAACAACTAGTGTATAATTCGTGCATATACATAAGTATAATTAAAAATAATTATAATTAAATTAAATAGTTTAAATTATACATTTTTTTTAGAAGAGATTCAAATTATACATGGTATTAGCTTACACATTTTTTAAAATTATATATTTTCTAAAATATGTAATGGTTTCTCATTAATTATTTATTTTTATACACACACATATATATGAATTAAAATTTAATTAGATTTAGACTTTTCAGTTTTTGCACCCAATAATTAACTTGCCACAAAAATTAAAAAAATAGATAGACATATGACACAAAATTGGACTACAATGGAAATCCAATTGAGAATCTAATTATATTTGGACATTTCGATTTTTACACTCAACAATTCACTTGACACAAAAATTAATTAAAAATTAGATGAGAAATGCAACACAAAATTGAGAATCCAATTAAAATTTAATTGAATTTTCTCTAATTTTTGATTTTTAATATAGGGAAAATTAAAACTTAATTACCCACTTGTTGTTTGGCTGAAATTTAAGTTGCCTACTTATGATTTAAAATTTGACACTTTACCCCCCTAAAGTTAGTTCAGTTAGATTTCCTTAGCCCACTTATGTTAAAAACAATGCTAAATATGTAATCTTACTTCACTTTTATGTCTTTCTGCTCCAAAAACACAAAAAAACATAAAAATACAAGATCAAAAAGAAAAAATAGTAAGTTAATCCACATTGGAAAATGAGTGTGAGTTAAAGAGATTTATAGTCTGTGCTGTGCATCTAAGAGTTGGGTCATTTTAAATATACACCACTATCAGTTTTTTTAAGACCTTCTCCCCTCTCCCTCTGTGTATGTGTTAAAAATAATTAGTATTCTTAAAAGAAAAAATAGTGGGTTAATCCCAAATTGGAAAATGAGTGTGAGTTAAAGAGATTTAAAACTTGTCTTTGTGTATCCAAGAGTTAGGCATTTTTTAATATACACCATTATCAGTTTTTTTAAACCTTCTCATCTCTTCCTCTGTGTGTGTGTTAAAATTATTTAGTATTTTCAAAATAAAAAACAATGGGTACTCTTGGCCCTATTGGATATACACCACTATAGGTGAGTAAATTGTAATTTGCCCTTTAACATCTTTCCAACATCATGATCAGGAAGTTACATGTGCTGCGATGTATAATAGAATAGCTAGTGTATTGGTTAGTTCGTTAAGCTTATGTCAGTTATGATGTCAACTAGATTCAGTTAGTTGATATTCTTAGGCGGGAAAATGTAAGGGATTGCATATAAGATGCTAAGGAATGTATGAGAAAGGCTATCTAGAAAATTAATCAAGTTTGTTCTTTCTATTCCTCTCTAATTCTTTCTAGTGCTCAGGGGTTGGGAGGTGTGTCACAACCCAAATCCTTGGAACATTAATTTAGATGCATGAATAACTTGCTAATCATATCTCAATAAACATAATTAATTTCAAAATTAAATAAAACTCCAAATAAACAATACTCTTAATAAACCTCTTACAATATCTAAAACCCACAAATTAGAAATATTCTCCAAATACTATAAAATATTGAGCAAAAATATAAATAACTAAAAATTCTTTAAGGCTTCAAACATTATTGAAGTCACCTAAAAACTCCTATGCTCTACCTTGCACCAAACGAAGCGATCCAAAGGTTCTGTTTTCCAACTAAACTTTAATATGAAAATTGTAATTGATGGGGTGAGCCACACATCTAGTAAGTAATTATACCCAATACACAGAATAGAGTCAAGCAGAGCATGAGTATTTTTATTTCACAAACTCATTGACATCAAATATAATTTTTCCAAAATATATAATGAACTACTTAATACATATGTAACCAAATCTTAAAATCATTCAAAAATACATACAAATAATTGATTAGAACACAATGTCACATATTCTCACACACAATCCTGTGAGCGGATACCAACATCTAATCCTTGCTAGTGAGTGATCAATACTTATTCTCACATACAACCCCGTGAGTGGGCTAACACATATATTTGGTCAATTCTAAAAACACTTATTTGGAGTCACATATCACAAAAGAAAAGTTTATACAAAATAGAATGATTTACTTAATATTAACAGTTATTCCAAACATAGAAGCATATCCAAGATCACAATATCGAATTAAAACATAAAGGATGCTTGACTCTCTTAAGGAATAAATAGGAACTAAGGGGTTTATATAAGTATTTTACAATTATTGCTTAAATCTAAAATTTTAATTTGCTAAAAGAAACATTTTAATACCATTATAAAATAGGAATATGGCTTTGAAATCACTTGGTTTTAAACAAATTTAAAGAACAAGAACCTTGTGAGAGATAGGGATGGCTCTCAAAAAGAGTTTAGGCATCGACACCTCTTTTTGGGTCTTACATGGAGTCACCACTTATTTTATAAGTAAAATAAGAAAACTACACAAAAGAATACAAAATATCTTGAATAATACATGTAAGGACCAAATTTGGAACCTAACCCAAGGTCAAATGGAGTGAGGCCCAAAAAGCCAGAACAATGAATTTATAGAGAGTGAGTTGTAAAACTGGGTCAGAGTGAATTGGATCACAAGTGAAATAGGCTCAACTCACAGGAACAAAGAAGATGGTTAGATTGAGTTTAGAAAAACAGTCCTCGGCATGAGTTCGAGGAGGTTAGCTCTTATATATTCCTTGCAAGTATGATTATAGGTTTGATTCTTAATTGCTACAATATTTCTTTCTTGATTTTTTCACCTGCCCCTTCTATGGGGAGTTTCTCCTATTATATAGTCTCCTTTAAACGATCTTGCCCTTCCACTCGTTGGCTATCCATTCCCTTACTTGAGTGCCTGTCCCATCGGACACCCCTTCAAGCTACCTTGTGCGTTAGGACAGCCAATATAGCCCTGTTCAGGAGTCTTCTTCACATTAATGCGGTTAGAAAGTTAGTTGTAGAGCCTTAAATGTGGTGGTAGTGGATTCCTTCTCGGATATTTTAGGGCTTTTGTCCGTACTTTGTTTTTGCAATGCTTGTCTCGTGTCATGAAACTTTCGAGAATACCTCTCTGGATGGTAGACTACCTGTTCAGACCTCGGCATTATTAGTCCGAGGTGACATTTGTCCTCGCCTTACCCTCATGTGCCATTATGGCTAAAGTTGACCTCATCACCATTAGCACGGGTCCCCTTGATGGTGTTCACCCCTCCTCGGATGGTCTTTAGTCCTCGGCTTGGGCCTTGGGCCCAAGACACACATAAATGACGGGCTCCGAGGCCCAATGCCCCTACAATACACATTCTCATTAATTTGAATAAATACAACTCAATAGAAAGAAATATACATAGTTTTGTTCCTAGTTACAATCTAGTAAAAAAAGGTTACAAGACTTTGTTTCCTAGTTACAATCTATCAAAAGAAAATAAATCACTACTCTATGAACCAAAAACCTAAAGTTCAAGGACTAGGTTATAGAATGGGAAGGTGTTAGGCACCCATTTTGCCCAGACAAAGTCCGGTCTTCTAAACTCAAGATGATCATTTTAGTACCCTTTGTATGATATTTTTTGAATGCAACCAATGCCATGTTAAATTCTAAACCTAAGGATAATCTACTATTTAAGAGTCCTAGATCTGCAATTTTATTGTTTAAAAAAAGCTTGATGAGATTGCTTGGTGAAAAATCTAAATTTGAGTTTATATGATGAAAATAACGATTTTTTTTTTTTAATGAAAAATTTAGATCTAGTTTTTATATTTATAAATGAAAACAAAACAAATTTTTGTATGAAAGTGTAAATTTTTATGAGGTGTTATTTTGCTTAAAAATTAACTCCAATCAGCTTAAAAAACAAGAAAAAAACGTATAGGAAAAATCCTAAAAAAAAAAAAAAAAAAGATTTGGATAAGAGTAAGTTGATTTTTCAAATCAGAACATGTCTTAGTATTTTGATCATAACTCTTTACTCAAAATTCAGATTAAGCTGAAATTTTAACAGCTGAAGGAAAATCTGATTCTCTACAACTTTTCCACATTAGCCTAGTCCAAATTTTGAGTTTTACTATGCCAAAAGTGTGCTGGAATGTGAATCTGAAATTTGCTACTTGACTAGCACGTTTTTGAAGTGTTTTCCAAGTCTAAAACTGTATTTGGACGAATTTTTGAGTTATTTCATGATAAATTTCATCCCAAAGTGATAATTAGGATTTTTAAAATAATTATTTTGAATATAATTATCCCAAAAGCCTAATTGTCTACAATCTATAAATATTATCAGCCTAATTGTTTTAATCCCATGCAACAAATCTCACTTTAAGAAAAGTACTCCACCAATCACATAAATTTATTTAATTAATTTTAATTATTAACCAATCAAAATTAATTTCAATTAATCATATGAGATTAGTTCTACCTAAATGAATGCATGCAAACTATGAAAACTTGATCCTGTAATATCTTTTAATTCGTTGATCCAATTTGGGAATTGGGCATATCGTTGCAATCATTAGGATCTCAAGATCATTTTTATGTTATGTGATGAATGATTTTATGCAGGAAGTGCAATTATGATTTTTGGGTACTAAGAATGATCATTTCAGTCATCTTCCAAGATTAAATTATGGGTGCAAAATTGAGTGTCTGCAAACCTTTTTAGAAAACTTATCTTGAAACTCAATTCTTTTTTGAAAATAGTTAGTTTAGAAATAAAATTTTAAATGAGAATTAGATGTTCAAAATTTTATTTAAAATTAAAAATTTATCTTTAAAACATTATTTAAAAGTTGAAGTTTCTGTTTCAATGACATAAAAATACTTTTGATAAACTTTGGAAAAGTTAAGCTTAGAAACATGACTTTTGAAAACCCTTTGGCTTCTAAGAACCTAATAAACAAACCTGTGTATATTATGCAAATTAGTTACCTCTCTTGCTAATATATCTTAACACAGTTGAACACTTCAATCTTTCGTAAGCTCTAAACCAAAGAATACTTTGATCAGTAAGCATGAAATCTAATCGTTAGAAACCTTTTCTTTCCTACTGTCCTATAAAAATTAGGTAAGAAAACTACTTTCGTATATACCATTGAATTAAGCAATTTAATATTCCTTATCAAAGTCCCACCGTAACAATATTTCCCCAAAACTAATCTGTACCACTAGAGTTCAAACAAATTTCTATAACCACAATTGATATTCTAGGCCACCATGAAATACTCTATAAGATCCATATATATATATATATATATATATATATATAGCATCCATAGAAAATCTCTACCATCTACCCGTAGGACTTTGCAACCTATAGCATGTATTGACTAAAATTTTTGAATTTGAAACGATATTATAGATTACAATAAGGGTCAAGAATTCAACACTACTCCTGAGCCTTAGCCCCTCCTGTATCACATGCCACTTTCTTTCTTTTGTTTGATTTAATTAATTCTCAATTGAGGGAAGTGGGCCATGTTTATTAACTTTGACATGGGTCCCATGAAAAGCTTGGTAAGCCCAAACAAACCAATGATTTGGGCTTACTTATACCACGCCTATCCTCTTCCACCAAGACCTACTTCTGCGGGCCTATCATCGAATTTCCTCTTCATTTTTTTATTCGAAGAAATTCTGGGCATAAAGTTTAACGCGACTAATGCGACAAAACTCGTACGAATCTATATTATTTAAACATTAGTTGAAAAAATCTCTTTAGTCGTTATTTAATATGTTGGAGTAAGATAGCTCATATATTTGAAATCAAATTTTTTCCTGTTTAAAGTGCTTTCTGAAATTTATATACATTGTGAAAATTTTGGCTAAATTGAGCTATATAGATTTTTTTTTTTTTTTTTAGAGAGTTTCATCTTATGATGTCCACTCCTGATAATAGTTTTTTTATCATTAAGCTAAGATAACAATCAGTTTTTGATGTAGGTAGAGATTGAATCTCAGATCTCTTATTCAACAATCAGAAACTTTACCAATTGAACTAATTGGAACCCACGAACTATATGGATTTAAAATCAATGGAAATGAAAAATAAATAGTAATATAAATTGTATGATATGAATTTTAATGAGTTGGTATCTTATGCGCCTAGCGCATGAAATTTTTTTTTGAATTTTAACAAGCAGGGTAGATTTAAAGTTCTAAGAATTTTGCTTTAACAAAAGTGAATTTGGAATAATATCTTATACCTAATCATTTTAAAATACATATTAATATGCCTAAAATTTAACCAAAAATTTTGGCTAAATTGAGCTATATAGAATTTTTTTTTTTTTTTAGAGAGTTTCATCTTATGATGTCCACTCCCGATAATAGTTTTTTATCATTAAGCCAAGATAACAATCAGTTTTTGATGTAGGTAGAGATTGAATCTTAGATCTCTTATTCAACAATCAGAAACTTTATCAATTGAACTAACTGGAACCCACGGACTATATGAATTTAAAATCAATGGAAATGAAAAATAAATAGTAATATAAATTGTATGATATGAATTTTAATGATTATCAAGAAGAATAGGCTTGTGGTCAGATGTAAGGGCAACCAAATGCTTTATTCCCGCATTCGGAAACATCTCTTGCCACTCCTGGTTGCGGCACCCCTGGTCTAATCTAATTCTTACATGAACTCCACCACTTCTACAACCCACCCATGTATCCATGGAACCCAAGCTCTATAGCTGCTGCATTGGATAGGAAGTTACGAAAAGGGTTGGATGAGTAATCCCCTCTGCTGCTCCCAGCACACTTTTCTGAACTTGAACTATAACTATTGCAATCGCCCAACAACATCCATAGGCACGAGAATGATTCTGTAAGGTTTGTGACTAATTCCAAAATGCTTCTCTGTGGGAAACTTTAGGAGGTCCGTAAACCAGAAGTAGAAGCCAAACTTCTGTGGGGGGATCAGAATATACTAAACACGCAATGATATTTTTATTATCAAAGATAACTTCCAAACTAACTCCTTTAACCCAATATAAGGCCAAGCCACCAGATTTATTTTCCGCATTTACACAAAAACATCATCTAAACTTCAAACATTCATTGATTTTTTCCACCCTAAGAGACATTGCTTTTGACTCAGAGATGAAGATAATATCCGGGCATTCTCTATGAACTAGAGCCTTGAGAGCTCTAACTGTTAGGGCTCTACCAGCACCCCGACAATTCCAAGATAGAATTCTCATACCCAAGACAAGAGCAACAATAATAAAACCCACCCTTAGATTAAAGGACTACAATATCCAATCTCCTAGCTTCCCCAATCCAAAAGCAAAAAGGTTGACGACGGAGCTAGAGCTCACGAAGCGGCCGAGATCGGCTCGAGTGCACGATAGCAAAAAAAGCTAATCGTGCCGAGAGGTTTCTTCTGCTAAAAATACTAAAATGCTTATCATTTGAGACATTTCATGAACCTTGCTTTTTTGTATTTGGTGTATGAAATGCTAAAATTTTAGCATTTGATACACCTCTTGCTAGTGCTTTTAATAGAATGGCACTGTAGCCATTCTATTTTTTTTTCTCTCTCTCTCCTCCCACGCCTCTCTCCTCTCTATCCTTATTCTTGATTCACCCTCTCTCTCCTCCTCTCCCTCTTCATCTTCTCTTTTCTTACCCCTCTCTTTCCTCCTCGGATCGGCACCTTCTTTGCCCTCTCCCTTCTCTCTCTTTGTCTCCCACTTCATCTTCTCTTTTCTAAGCCATCTCTCTCCTCCTCAGATCAACACTGCCCTCTCTCTTCGCCAACGTCAAAGGTTCTTTGGGTGGTTGGTTCAAAACAACAATAATGGTTTAGTGTTTTTATGGGTGGTGCTATAGGTTTGGTGGATTTATGAGGATCTTGGTTTTCACAGTGGCCATTTTTGCTAGATTTGGTGTTTTGGTTGGGTGACGGTGTCATTGAATGAATCTTTGGGTTTAGAGGAGAGGGAGTTTCTGGGTTAAATGATTTTTTAACATGTTGATTATATTATTTTAATGTATAATAATGATAAAATATAAATATGTATTGTAAAGTGGTATAGTAATATAATGAAGTTGGTTTTTGATGTAGAGAAGAGCTGATGCTAATGCTTTAATCCAACCAAACGACTAGGAAAGAAAATAGAAAAGAGAATAAAAGTGAAAAAAAAAAATTGTAGAAATTACATGATATTGATGTGTGAAATATCTTGCTCAGTTTTTTTTTTTTTTTTTTTTGACAAAGTTTCTCTTCGAACTAATTTGGAGAGAAATCCTTCATACTTTTACTAAAAATTTATCCGTTAAATTATATGTTTTTTATGTTTTTAAAATGCATGTCAAATTTCATTCAAATCATATGTTAATTACTATTCATCCATAAATATATTTTTTATGCATAATTAAATATTACAAAAACTTGAAATTTAAACATTTGATTGATGACATATCTAATGACTTCTGATTTTCTTAAAATTTTGTAAGTTTGAAGGATATAATAAGAAAATGCAATTTAATAGTAAATTTGTCAAAATTCATATCCAATGATAAAATATAGGATTAGTTATCTATAACAAAGTTTTTTTTTTTTTGTGAATATTTCATGAGATTTATTAAACTAATAGTTTACAAATGCTCTATTTTTATGTGAAAAAAATTAATAAATACCCAAAGGACATTGGTTTAGGAAATATTTCTTAGAAACTTTTTATGTGAAAATAAAAAAGTAACAATTTTTTTATAGCATTTTATATTTCCCATAAAAGTAATATCAAAACCTTCTTAAAATAATCTATAGACAAATACCCTAAGAGCACCCATTAATCGGACACTTTTTATATTACCCTTTACAAAACCAACCAAGGCCAAGCAAGAATGACTCTAGGAATTTTTTTCTAGGGCCATTAAAAACTTAAATGGTACAAATCTAATAAAAAGAAAACTTGAATATATCGATATCACCAAAAAACAAAATCACAAATACATAAAATTTTATAATTTTCTTTTACTAACAAAATGAAAATGCAAAAAGGAACGGATAAAAGATAAAGTGAAAATTGAGAATGCTAAGATGCAAAGTTGTACAAGTACGAGTACAACTACGAGGGTCCTGCATTTCTTGAAAACTAAGACACGACAAGTCTAGGGTTCAAAAATCAATTAATTAATAATATATATTTTTGGGTGTATTTTAAATATCTTTGGACATAATTTCTGTTTATTGTAGGTTATAAATTAAGTAACAACAATAAAATACTTTTGAAAACATATCTAAGACTATAATTTATGTTTATTTCAATTAAATAAATTACTAAATAATAATTACCAAATGCTATAGAAGAAAATATATTAAAAAAATGCAATAGATTTTTTATTTTATTTTATTTTGTTGCGAAGAAGAAAGAAAAAAAAATGTTATAGATTAACTGCATTGTTTCTATTATTTAATATAAAAAAATGTGCATTGTTAAGGCTTTTAAAAAAAAATAAAAATAAGGTACTGAATGCTTTCCTTTAAAAATGATGTGACCCGATGGATAGGGGAGGATAAATTCTGTCCCTCCAAATAAATTCTTCGTTCGAGGTTTCTACGGAATTGAAAGAACATCTTTCGCTATGTTCTACCACAGTTGTGGCCTGTGGGAAAACCAACCAGCCTTCACTAAGCTACTTTGTTCCTACAAAACCAAAGAGCGTATAATAACACCAACCACAGCCAAAAACAAAGAATTAATATAAACAAAGCACCCGATCCTTTCCATTATAAAGCAATGTATATATGTACAAAACCGCCTGCAAAGCAATAATGCAATCAAACGTCAAACAGACCGCTCTTTCTCTCTCTTTCAGCGACCCTTGCAGTTTTTACCATTCCATTCGTCTTCATATGTCATCTGTAGGTAAGCATTTTAAACTTCTACTTTTATTCAAACTTCACCAATGCATATTGAGAGGCTCCTTTTGTTTCATGAGTATAGTAAGCATCATGAACCTGATAAGAAAATCTACATCAAAATTTTCATCAAACTAAACACATAGTGTTGTGTAGCTGAACATTAATTTCGTCTATTTATTCACTTGTTCCTTTTCTATCCTTTAAAGTTGTTGACAAAAATTACCCAATTGATCTCCTCAGCTTTGTTGATGTTACTCTGCATCAGCATCTTAAAATGTTTGCACCGCCATGGCCAGACAATCAATCAATTAAAGCAAATTCTTAAAGCATGACTTAACCAAAAGAAAGAAGAAGAAAAAAAGAAAAAAAAAAGAAGCAAATTCTTACAGCGTGATTGTCAAGACTAGCACTCATACCTAACAAACTTCTAGCCTATAGAGTTGGTTTGAACTTTAAACTGTAAACTTATATCTATGCCCAAATGGAGTTCACACACTAAAACCACTGTACTACAAGTGGCACCAAATTCATCCGGAGCTTATAATGACTATCTAAAGCATAAAAAACACCATCAAACAAGAAATTCCAAATCAAATGTTTAGATAACGAACAAAAGTCTGTGAGGAAAGATCCCCTCCCATCTAAATCCTCCAATTCCTTCCAATTTTTAGTCAAATTTATGACAAGTGGCATTTATTTGATCTTGTGTGATTTTAAAGACCATTGGATTTTTTAGATGCAAGGTCTCTCATCTATCTAAAAATTGAAGGGAATTGGAGGGGATCCTTTCCCAAAGTTTTCAAATTACATAAGTGGTCATTTAATACAAAAATTTGCAAATTCAATTGCAGGTAACCTGCAGATTTCAGGTGGGGCAGCATTTTGTTAAACTCCAATGAGTGATTCTACTAAATGAAGAGCCAAGTCAATGCAATCTCCACAGCATCAATGTTCTGTCATAGGGACAGTGAAATACATACACTCCAAACACTACTCGGTTCCTGAAGGCAGAACAGTAATTGAGAGATCCGCTCAAATGCTACTACCTCTGGAATCCCGACCACCACTACCATAATGACTTGTATTTTGAAAATTTTCACGGTATGGATCCAAGCTGAGGAATGACGACCATTTTGAATTTTACAATGATAAGCTATGTAAATGGCTGTAATCGCTCATAACATTCATGGCAGACTCAAGTGTAACTCCAATCAATTTGGTTAGCTTCAAAGAGAACCAAAGAACTGATCATACGTTTTATGGGCTGCTATTGATATTATCACCATTTGCCCTTTCTCTGGACCAAGGCCAAAGGTGCAGATTGGAGTTGCTATTTGGGTCATGATTTGATTAAGCAAATAATTGAACAAAGTTTTGATTTGTAACCCTGCATTTTTACCCCTGCTTTAAATGAAAAGAATTGTGTGCTTTTGTACAATCAAACTTCATAAAAAGGAGATTATAGTTTCAAAATGATTGAAATTCACCTGATGAAGTTCTATTCTAGTCTAAGAGCAATTCACAGGTCCCACGTGATGCTGATGGAGGTCCTAGCAGCAATCCCTGTGCAACTTCTTTGTGCTACAAACATCATTACAATAATCAAAAGAAGCTCTAACTCAGCAAATGTAATTCAATGAAATTCTGGAATATTATTGCTCTAATATCCAAGCCAACCACAAAAAACTATTGCAAATCCAAAATTTGGAATACCTCACAAGCTTCAACCGTTCAATAAAATAATAAAAATAAAAAGCTATAATATTAAAGTATGAAAACTATTACATACTCAAAATTTAAATTTTCCAAAAATATCAAACCCAATTTCAGAATGTTAAAATCTGGACCAAATTTCAGAAGGGTTTCAATAATTCTACGAAAGAAACCCTACAAAATGACATAACGAGAATCCAAAAGAAGTGTGAGCTAAAAATTTCAGCTTACCGGAACGAAGAAGACAGTGGAAGCCATGGAAGAATCCACACATGGAGTTTTGGAAATTTTGGGGAACGAAAAAAATTTGGACCATTTCTCGATTTATGCGTGTCATCCTTGCGCAGGGGCCATGCTAATCTTCTCTGTATCGTTCCAATTTTATCGGATGTCCCGAAGGGACAAGCCTTGTACTCTCGCTCTTCCTTATAAACATAGATAGCTTCGTGTAACTAAACGATGTGGGATTTGTTGGTTCTCAACCAGAAGGCCCAATTTAGTTGGCTTTTGGTTATACACACGTGTTAGCGTGACATTGTAGTTACTATTCTACGGTGCTAAGACTTTTTTAAAAACAAAATAAACGTCGGGTTATGTACTAGTCTTTTTGTAGTCTACTAGCTATTACTGCAACAATTTCATTAAAAACCCAAAACCAGCAGGAAATATTATTTGGGGCGTTTTAAGTTTTATATCAAATCTATATAATAATAATAATAATAATAATAAGAGAAAATTCAATTAGATTTTAAATTGGAATTAAATTAGAGTTTAATTTTACATCATGTGTCTTATTTAATTTAAGTTTTTAAATTTTTGTGCCAAGTGAGTTAATTTAATATAAAAATTAGATTTCAATTAGAGTTTAATTTTGTGACATGTGTCCTATCTAATCAAAATTTTTTAATTTTTGTGTCAAATGAGTTAATTTAGTGTAAAAAATTGAGCAGTCAATATAAGTAAACCAAAAAAATATAATTTTTGAATGATTTTATATTTATGAGCCTTTTTTGTTTTTTGGTATAACTAAAAACAATTTAAGTTTATAAGTCATATATATATATATATATATATATATATATATATATAGCCAAAACTAAGAGAAAATCCAATTAAATTCTAAACTGAATTTTAATTTTGCGTCATGTGTCTCATCTAATTTTTAAATTTGTGTTTCAAGTGAATTATTAGGTGCAAAAATTAAAAAGTCTAAATTCAATTAGATTCTAAATTGAATTTTAATTGGAGTTCAATTTTGCACATGTGTTCCATCTAATTTTTTAATTTTTGTAATAGGTAAATTATTGAATGCAAAAACAAAAGAGTCTAGATCTAATTAGATTCTAAATTATGCATATGTAATTGTGATTGTTTTTAAATATATTTGTGCATATGCACGGGATTACACACTAGTTATCAATAATCACAGACACAAATTTTATCATAATTTTTTCCATAATTTATATAAGTAATCTATCATGAGTTGTGGACAATTATTTTTACATTGACCTATCATTTTTTTTTTTTAAATAATAAATTATGGCAAAAATTATCCCTAGACTTATTGTGTAGCACCATTTTTTTCACTTAATTAAAAAACCATTCCTACCATTTAAGATTTTTTTTTTTTTTTTAATATATAGGAATAAAAGCTCATATGGGATTTAACCAACATTATTTGTGATGACTTATATATTTAATTTCATCCCCACCAACACTCCCCATGATTTATCTATCTCCCATGGATAAGAATGCATATAGTTCGTGATTACCATAGGACAATATGAAAGTTGGGAGTTTCGGGATCTTCTTAGCTCTCTTGGAAGAGCTAATGGCATCAATATCAGTCATAAGGATGTTGCCAAGGCATGTTTCTTTTCCTTCATGGACTGTCGTTTAGATGGGAGGGGAGTTGTAGCGTTTACAGTGTTATGCGGTTTAAGCCATTGCTTCAGGACCAACCCATGATAAACCTAAACCTGGTGCACACCACACGACATAGCATTTACCCTACTTTTTCTCCCATGAAAAATCACACTTGTTTAGAAGGGGAAGTCTCAAACTGATAAACGAAAAATGAGAGGCCAAAATTGGCAAATGCCCCTTTCACACAAACTTTCCAGCATTTTGTTTCTTTTTTCCAAACTAATTAGGGAAATGCTCTTGTTTTGAAACTTGATTATCTAAAAATCGAGTTCCAAATGTAAAACTTAATTTTTGGAACATCAAGTTATAAAGAACGTGGATTTAGAGAATTTTTTTTTTTTTTTTTGAAAATCGAGTTCCATGAACTCGAGTTTCATGTGAAGTACTCAAGTTCGTGGAACTCGAGTTCCATTTATATTTTTTCAAAGAACTCGAGTACTTCACATGGAACTAGAGTACTTTACATGGAACTCGAGTTCCATGAACTTGAGTTCCAGAATTTTTTTTTTTTTTTAATTTTTTAATTTTTTGGGTTCGCTATAACTCGATTGTCCAAAAATCTAGTTTTAAATTGAAACTCGATTTTTAGAAAATCAAGTTTCAAAACAGCGGCATTTTCCTAATTAGTTTGGGAAAGGGGGCAAAATGTTAGAAAGTTTGTGTGAAAGGGGCATTTGCCAATTTTCTCCTTAAGGAGATCATATATACCGAGGAACCTTTGAATGCTCACCATGCCGCATGTACTAACTGAAACTTTTGGCCACCTCATGCCAATACACGAAGTGACTTGAAGCATTCTTGCCCACTCTTGCACACTCGATAATGTTGACTTAAGCATACCGCCTTCTTTGGTAGCCAAAAGTTTCGAGTATCAAGAAAGGGTCGACTAAGGAAGGCTCCTTGAAACTATATACCCCACCGATTAGGGTATCTTGATCATGTCCAAATTGTCTCTCAAAATCAGTGAGGGAAATAGCCCACTTGTCTTATGCCGCTATAATTTGATGCAGGCAACCATGTGGGGTCAATTATGCAAAGGAAAGCACAATCTCTTTCACCATTAGACTCTAAAAAATTGGATAGTCTTCTGCTTAGTATCCGTTTGGATAGCGTGTTTAGAATCCAGCGTTGCGTGTCCAAAGATTTGTCGGTGGGTCCTGTGCACTGTTCACGAGACCCACAAACCTCTTTTTTCAAGAAAACTTTCATTAAAAATGGGTCCCACGACACTATTCACATATTTAAAAATTATTTTATTACAATATTTTCAATTTTCAGCAACAAGCGGTATCCAAACAGACCCTTAATCTGATTCATGGTGTAAGACCCCGATACAAAAACTATCGAGGGATGAGCTTTGGGCCTCCATTTGAATTTCTCCTTGTCAACCTTCTTAGTTGAGCCAAACTTATGTATATAGGTGGAGGAGTGTTAGTGTCTCTTACAATGGTGGTTCAACTGATGATATTTTACCCCCTAGATAGAGGGTTTTACAATAAAATCGTCACTTATTTTAATTAAAGGAAATTGAGAAACCATATGAAAATACATCACTTTTATTTATTGAAAAAATTATCATTGATTTGAAAATTAACTAGAACATTACATGGTTTTGGCCCTATATACAATCTAAGACAAGGTACATGGATTTAATCCTATCTACAATCTAGAAATTGAAAATTATATGGAAAAACTTTTATCAACAAACCTTCTATCTAAGTTCAAAGACTAAGTTACAAGATCAAAAGGTATTAAACACTCATCTTACCCAATGAAACTAGTTTTCTAAACTATGGTGGTCAATGGTCATATTACATTATCCATGTTAGGGACATATTTGATGTAATTGGGTAATCTTTTGACAAAACGCACTTTACTTGTAATTGGGTAGACCTAGGATGGGTTTAGTACTTCAAGAAACAAGTGTTCATGTTTTGTATTGAAGTCATGCAAATCTGACCAAGAAATAAGTGAAGGAAGTGCTGCTCGTTAAAGCTCGATGATAATCTCGACAAAAAGACTAATGTTGAAGCTCAACGTAAGTCGTTTTGTCGAGAATTACAAAATCAGGTTTTCCAGATCTGATTACACGCATATCCTTCAATATTTGTGTAGGGTTTCTTTTCTCACAATCCTAGACATATATAAGGATTATTTTAAGAGTCGCCACAAGGGGATGCAAGGTGTTGCAAAAGAACAATCCATGCATATTGTGACCAAAAGCAAAAATTGCTCTAGTTCATCATATTCTCTATAGAAGCTACTGTGTCTTTGCGCCAAGGGTTTTGTGACCAAGGAGCTCCCTGATCTTCATTATTGGATGGACTGAAAAACTTTGTAGCCAACATCTTCCTCAAGTTGGTGTGTTAGTCATGTACTGAGATCTGTGCATCATTGGTTAGTCATGTACTGAGATTCGTGCATTGAACAAAGAGATTGCCGCTACAATACAAGTCCAATTGGGTATTGGGATAAGGGTTCAACTGTAGGTTGATATGAGGTACTGGGATTCCTTTTACTTATAACCGCTTGTGATTGATAATAGTGAATTCTCGGGAGTGGTGACCTTAAATTCACCCAAAGGGGTTTTGCCTCTGTGGTTTTCCCCATTCGAAAACAAATCACCCATGTCAAATTTATTTTCTGCAACATTTAGTTATTTGGTGATTTTTTTGTGCTACCACACTATTGCAATTTAAATTGACTTAATTAATTAACTTGGATAATCAATTAATTAATTTTCCAAAGAGGTCAATACATTTTTGGCCTATTAATCCAAATAACATGTTATAGCATCCAAAACAAATTATTCAAGATTGAAACAAACATTCATGTAAGTATGTGTAGATACCCCATTTTGCAACCTACATTAATTTAACCTCACATTGAGAGAGAAAAATGGCAATTTCACAACCGGGGATAACATTTTGACTCTGACCATTGATCTTCAATTTCCCCTTGTTAAAATGATCTTAATGTTATAACAATCAAAATGACTAATAGCATGCCTTAATCGGACCACTTGATTGAAAGTTATTGTCAAATCAAATTTTGACAACTAAAGATACATCCATATTGATGAGCCTAACCCTACGTGATTATGGATATTTAATTTTGATTGGTCCAATTGTGGTTAAATAAAAGTTAATTATGTGTCATAGTTTCATTGGCCAAAGGCTAACATTTTTTGTGAGGATGCACATTTGCAATTAATTTCACTGTGGCTCTTTAATTCAAATCTTGATTAAGTTAAATAATTTTTTTTTTTTTTTAATTTTTTTTATACAAGATAGAATTTCTATTCTAGCCTAATCGAAGTGTATATGTGTGTGAAACTCCCTCCTGGAGACTTGAATCCCGGCCCTTACCCCCCACACCCTACAAGCATTTATACTCATGGAGTGACCACCACACTAAGGGTGTGCGGTGGTTAAATAATTAGATTTGATTGGGTTTAATCAATCAATATATATATATATATATATATATATATATATATATATATATATATATATTGTAAGGACAAAGGTTGGAGCCCAAACCCGCACCGTATGGAATCCTAGTCCAAAAAATCCAATACAATGAATTTTGTAGAGTATGGGTCGAAGAACTAGGTTTAGATGAGTTGAGCGATGACTTGCATGGGATTAAGGAACACACAGACAAGAACAAAAGCTATCATGATGAAAGGACCTCCCGTCCGAGGAGACTTTGAGTTTTATTTATGAATATAGATCACTACATTAGGGTTCTTTTGCATGCTACAATATTCTCTCCCTCTTTTTCTTGTCCCCACCTCATGGGGGCTTCTCTACATTATATAGGCTTTTCCCGATTATCCGGGCTTTACACTTGTTGATCATCTGAACCCCCACTTGAGCACCTATCCCATCAGACACCCTTTTCAGTTCTTTGTGAGTTGCGGTAGCCAAGATAACACTGCTCAGGGGTCTTCTCCATATTAATGCGGTCAGAAAAGTAGCTGCAGTGCATTTAATGTGGTGGTGACAGCTTTTGCTTAGATATTTTGAGTTTTCTTCCTTTTCACGTGTTTAGGGGGTGTGCTTCAATGGTTTGAACATACATTTGCTCGGATTTTCAGTGTCCAAGGAGAGGTCCCTCCTCAGACTTTTTTCTTTGTCTCCCATGATAAGGCTTGTAACTTAAATCATCTAAGTCATGTTGTCTCCTCGGACTCACTAGTGTCCTTAGATAAGCCCAAGGCCCAACTCGTCAATTTGGGCCATAGCCCCCACGTGTATATATATATATATATATATATATATTTATGACCTCATCTGGAAAGCACGAGGTCCCGCCAAATGACACTATAATTTTATATTTTGCATTTTTTTTTTTACCTTTTTCATTAAGTTTTTTTTTTTTTTTTTTTTTTTTTTTTTTTTTTTTTTTTTTTACTGTTACCCAAAAATTCACATTAACTTATTTTACTGTTATATTATTAATATCTCATTAATTGCCTAAGCTTACACCACACATTTCTCTATTTTTCATGTCTTTTAGCATATTCACCATTTTAGTATTTTTTAAAAAACAAAAAATAATAATAATTAAGGACTAATAGTAATAAGTAATAACTAACCACATAAGGCCCTGAAGAAATAGAGAGATACAAAAATATTGTGGATTGTTAAATAAAACGCACTGCTTTTTCTATATATTACCAAAATAAAAGATCTAAGGCTGACAAAACATTTGAAAGAGAGAGAAAAAGGAATCCGATTGGTCACCACCTTCGTTATATTGGTCTCCCACTACTATCAAGACACCGAAACCCCTACCGGTAATTTTTCTTTCTTTTTTTTTTTTAAAATTAGGGGCTTAAATATGATTTAGGTTTGGGTAACTTGGTTGGAATGTTGGATAACTTTTATTTTGGGTATATAAGTAGAGAGAATATGTGGTGCGCAATGTAAAGCCATATTCTACCATAATTTAATTTTAAATCATCTATAAGACACATGTATATACACTTGCCTATATCATGTCTTAATGTTGTACTGTTGATGAGTAGAAGACAGTGAGAGAGTTGCATATACTCTCATTTCATGGTATGAAATATGTGAACACAACACAAATTAGTTGATTTTCATGGTCCCATTACTTTTTGCTTTTATCTTTGGTTTCATGATTTTTTTTTTTTTTTTAATCTTACCTTAATAAGGCTACAAATATGCAGTGAAACTATGAAACTAATTTTTAATATCTCAAAATGTATATGTTTCTTTACTCTAATTTAGTTTACTTTTTCTTTATAATATATGTACAATATTATCCAAAGCCATCTTACATAAAATATCACAAAATTATCCGTGCAACACACGGACAACTTACTAGTTGAGATTAATTTGCTGAACTTGAGAACCAAAAACATCTAATTACAACAAGAAAGGATCAAAAAATTGAGTGAATCAAAGCATTAATGTGAATCATGCAAAAAAAGAAAAGAAAGCAAGTGTCGATCGAAAAACACTTATTTTCTTTTCTTTTGGGTTCCTTGCTTGCCCCCACACTAGTTAGACCTCCATAACTCCAAATTTCAACCTAAATTCAGAATTCCCTTAGTCCCACATTACTTAAATCTCATTCCAAAACCCTCATCACCCAATATAAATACCCTTGTCCTCCTTCATTCCAAAGACACCAAAATCCCTTTCTTCTCACTCTTTAAAAGTTCTAGTGAAGTAGGCATTGTGTTTGTCATTTCCTAGAGTTAGTGAGATTCGGGTTGTGAGTGAGCACAAGCCTATACCCTAGGAAAAAAGCTTGTCATCTCTTGGTCTTATTGAGATTTAAGATTTGAGTGAATACTTCCCTACCTCACCCTTAGGAACCACCAAAATACCCCTAGATCTCGCATGAAGGTATATTTTTTTTTTCATAAACTTGTTTATTTAATGACCCGAATCTTAAACCAACCAAGTTGATGTTGGATTAAGGCTCATCAAATAGCCCATGACCCATGGCTGGCCCAGTAGATGATCTCTACTTTCCCCATCTTCTGAACAAGCAACACAGTACACCATCTTGGTAACCCATTGCAGCCACCAATCCCTAGATCTAGTCTTAATTGCTAGCCAAGCTATGAAACTAAGCTTGCAAACAGATTTAGAAAACCAAGAAAGCTTGCACTGCTAAACGTTTGGTGCAGTAAGTCTAATAGCATTCCATGATGCTCCCTAAATTTGAAATTTCTTTTTTTGATAAGTAATAAGAATCATATTAATCATGAAGAAAAATCGAAAACAGCAAAAACAAGGTGTTCATGATGTTTAGAGAAAAACAAGATATGAACCAAAGCCTCAAATTTTGTTATTTCTCCATCGCTTAGAAAAGTGTAAAACTTCCATATGGCCAATCGCAAGTAAGAGTCTAGATCCCTTACAGACATTACCTTCTAGCTATTGCTCCCCTGCAAGCATGACCAATATATTAAATGAATAATATCTCTAAAAAAAATGAAACTCCAGTTTTAAATGTCTTGAAACTGGAGGTGAGAACTGCTGAGAGACGTGTCTTTTAGGAGAGAGGTATTAAAAAATTAACTAGATAGAGAAGGCTAGATTTGGCATGGAAGGAGAAGTAGACAGTATATACCCATGCTTTCTCAATGTAGGCGTTCATTTTAGTAAATGGTGGCAAGGGATCTACCAAATAGCCTAGTAATTTGTTACAAAGAACACACTAAGTTTGCCAAGTTATGCACAATCTTCTTGTCTTTCTTCGAGACTTTATAAAGTGATCACTAGGAGATTCTAAAGAGAGCTAAACGGATTGCCTTTGAAATTTATAAGAAGAAACACCATATTCATATATGCCAATGGAGTGAACATAAGTAATAATATAAGTAGTGGAGATACTATTCAAGAGCAAAAACTTGTTGAGAAGATACTCCGTAGTTTGCCTCAAAATTTGATCATTTAGCAGCAGCAATAGAAGAATCTAAAGATCTATCAGTTCTTATCATGTATGAATTGATGGGGTCTCTTGAAGCACATGAAAGAAAGATCAGCAGATTTTCAAGCCAGCCATTGGAGCAAGCATTTCAATCAAAGCTGAATGTTTCTCATAATGAATTTTCCAAAGAAGAACAAGGGAAAAGAGGAGGCAATTACCAAAAGAAGGGTCAATATGGAAAAGGCCGAGGCAATTTCAAAGAAGGGCAGAGTAGAGGACGAGGAAAGAATGGAGAAAAATACTAGCAAAAACCAGGTACCTCTAGTGGTCAATGTTTTATTTACTAGAAACTTGGTCATGAGTCAAGGGAATGTCATTTCGGATGCACTAGATGCAAAATTCCTAATCACTCTAAAAGAGATTGCTAGTACCATGACAAACAAGAGAAAAATTATGCAAATTTTGTAAAAGACAGTCAAGAAAATTAGTTATTTTATTCTTGCTTGAATGCTCAACATGAAACACAAGATACATGGTTTCTGGATAGTGGATGTAGCAGTCATATGACAATGAATTCCAAGTCTTTTGTGGAACTTGATCGAAGCTATACTTTTGTAGTAAAGCTTGGAGATGTGAAGCTAAAGAAACTTGAAGGAAAAGGAACCATTGTTGTCCACACTCAAGAAGGTAACCAAAAACTTATTCATGATGTTCTTTATGTGCCAAGCTTATCACAAAACCTTCTTAGTGTTGGTCAGTTGCTTAGAAAGGTTATTCTTTATACTTTGATAATGGTGTGTGTACTGTGTATGATAAGAAAAACAAATTGACAGTGGCAAAGGTTGGAATGTCACAAAATAATATTTTTCCTCTTAGCATGCCATTACATGAGAAAAGTGCTTTGAAAAGTGAGACCGATGATGAGTCTCATCTTTGGCATCTAAGATATGGCCATCCGAACAATCAAGGCCTTCAATTGCTCAAGCAAAGAAATATGGTAGTTGGTCTTCCTTCAATTCAGAAAAATGACAATGTTTGTGAAGGTTGTATATATGGCAAGATGCATCGTCTTCCATTTCCAAAGACAGCTTGGAGAGTTCATGCTCCTTTAGAGCTTGTGCATGCAGACATATGTGGGCCAACTAGAACTCCATCACCGAGCAACAAAAGATATTTTCTATTGTTTGTTGATGATTATACAAGGATGATGTGGATTTATTTTCTTGATCAAAAGTTAGAAGCATTCTCATTTTTTCTTCAGTTTAAAGCTCTTTTTGAAAGGCAAAGTGGTCATTAAATGAAGACCTTGAGAACTGACCGTGGTAGGGATTTTATCTATAAGCCATTTATGCAATATTGTAAAGAAAATGTTATTCAAAAGCAAATCACAATTCAAAGAACTCCTCAACAAAACAGAGTAGCTGAACGGAAGAATTGAACAATTGAAGAAATGGCTAGAAACATGCTCAAGGGCAAGGGATTACCCAACATGCTATAGGCGTAAGTCATCAACACAACAACATATATTCTTAATCGCTCTCCAACAAGAGCAGTTAGAGACAAGACTCCATTTGAAGCTTGGCATAAGTAGAAACCTATGGTGAATCAACTTAAAGTCTTTGGCTGCATAGCATATGCTCATATTCCCTCACAAGAAAGAAAGAAGTTTGATGAAAAAGGGGAAAAGTATATCTTCATTGGCTATAGTGATGAGTCTAAGGGATTTTGCCTTTTGAATCCCAAGACAAACAAGCTTGTGATTTCAAGAAATGTTATTTTTGATGAGTTGGTAGCATGGCAATGGGAGGAAAATGTCCAAGAAAGCCAAAACTTGGAAGTCCTTGTTTCTCTTGATTTTCAAGACAAGTCTAATTCACTTCTAAGCATGAATTCTAAAAAAGCCCTAAGAGCAACATCATCTCCAATTAGATCTTCAAGCACTATCTTGCCAAATTCAAATTCTTATGATTCAGACAGCCCTCCAAGGAAGTTTCGCTCATTGTTAGATATATATCAATCTTGTGAATTTGCATTATTTGCTAGTGAGCCACAAACCTTTGAAGATGCTGCAAAGGAGAATGTGTGGGGAAAAGCCATGGATGAAGAAATTGCTAGCATTGAGAAGAATCAAACATGGGAGCTTGTGGACCTACCTAATGGAGGAGATGTGATTGGCTTAAAATGGATTTACAAAACTAAGTACAATGAAGATGGCTCAATTCAAAAGCATAAGGCACGTTTGGTCACAAAAGGCTATTCACAACAACCTGGAGTAGATTTCCATGAAACATTTGCACCCGTTGTTCGCATGGAAAATATTAGAACTTTTTTAGCTCTTGCTGCACAAATGGAGCTTGAAGTATTTCAGCTTGATGTTAAGTCAACATTTTTAAATGGTGACTTAGATTAAGAAGTGTACGTAGAGCAACCGAAGGGATACATGAAGAGAGGCAAAGAAGACAAAGTCTATCAACTTCGAAAGGCATTGTATGGCCTAAAGCAAGCTCCAAGAGCTTGGAATAGCAAAATTGACGGCTATTTATGCCAAAATGGTTTTCAAATGAGCATATGTGAGCCATCGCTTTATGTCAAGCATGAAGGTACTAGAGATTTTCTCGTAATTTGCTTATATGTTGATGATTTGATCTATATGGGCACAAATAGGAAGATGGTTGAAGATTTTAAAAAGGCCATGATGAAAGAATTTGAGATGACTGATTTGGGTTTGATGAAATACTTTCTTGGTTTTCAAGTGCGACAGACACAGTGAAGTTTTTATTTGCCAAGAAAAGTAAATTGAAGATTTGCTTAAAAAATTTCACATCGCAGCATGTAAACCAATGCCCACTCCTATGTCTTCTAATGAGAAATTGCAGCAAGAAGATGCAGCGGAAAAGGAAGATGCAAAGACATATTGAAGCCTTGTTGGTTCTTTGATTTATTTCACAAATACAATGCCGGATATTGTTCATTTAGTCAACCTTATATCAAGGTTCATGAATCACCCTAGCAAGCCGCATTATGCAGCAGCAAAAAAAAAATTCTTCGCTACCTGCAAGGCACCAAGAAGCTAGGCATTTTGTACAAAAAGAAGAATGGCAACAATCTTGTTGGTTTCACCGACAGTGATTGGGCTGGATCACTTGATGACAGAAAAAGCACGTCTGGCTACATCTTTTGCTTGGGATCAAATGTGATTGCTTGGAGTTCAAAGAAGCAAAAAACAGTTGCCTTATCTTCAGCAGAAGCTGAATATATTGCAGCAAGCGATGTAGTATGTGAAGTTATTTGGCTAAGGAGATTACTTTCAGATTTGCAACAAAAAATTGAAGAACCTCATCATTATTTGTCAGTGACAATATGTCAGCTTTTGCAATGACTAAGAATCCTGTTTTTCATGCAAAGACAAAGCACATTGAGCTTAGACACCATTTTATTTGAGACTTGGTTGGTGAAGGTGAAATCCAACCGCAATTTATCAGCACCAATGTTCAAATAGCGGATGTTCTCACCAAAGCAACTACAATTGACAAGATGGAGTGGTTCAAGAAGCACTTGAAGATTACAAATTAAGAGGGGGTGTCAGAAATTAATTTGTAATTTTAATAAAGAAATTTCTAGATGATGGTCATTAGTATTTTAGGGTGATAAACTGTTGGTGTTCTGTGTTCCTAAGGGTCAATTACTTGTATCTAGAAGTCTAGAAGGCTTTTTAAGTATAAATAAGTGCTATTGTACTAGTTTGTGCAGATCGTAAAAAATCGCCTAGCATTGTGCAGGAGAAGCAGCTCTCCATCATAAAAACCTTGTAATCCATTGCTATTTATCCGAGGCTGTTTTTAAGAAGGCAATCAAGGAAATTTATAATGAAAAGAACAAATTCAAAACAGAACTTACAGTTAGACAAGTAAGATTTACTCGTTTCTTGAGTAGTTTGGGGTCATTGTTTCTGATAGTATTTTTAGCATTCATAATGTTCCAATTTTCCCCATCGGGTTAGGAAGCTCACGGAACTTTTCCGACTAGTCAGGGTCCTCTCAAATGCACACTTTGTTCACTCTCCACAAGTTTCTAGAGTTTATGATAAAACTCGTAAGAGAAGTGTGGCCCTATTCTCACAACGAAACACTCCCTAGGGATCCTTATTCCAATGGTGATTTTATTAGTTATCCCTTGCTGTCTCGTGAAAGGGATCAGCGTATTGCATACAAAGATGTGACTTCTATACCGAGAGGGGAAATTCCTCGTGATTTATATTTAACTGAATGGGAGTATTGAGCTTATGGTCTTCAAAATTTAACTCCCCCATCCCAATTTACGCCTGCTTGAGAAATGTACCAGAAAGAATATGAAAGAGAGCACCCTATCTATACAGGGATGCCGTCCCTGCACAGAGAGAAACTCTTAGGGTACGTTTGGTACATTGAATGTGGATTACAACAGGAATGATAATCTTTATTACCGGGAATAAAATGTGTTGTAATAGAATAACTAAACCTATTCATTAGTTTGGTTGTGAGTTGTAACATTAGAATAAAACTTATGATCTATTTTAGGAAATATCTCATTCATACAATTATATTTCCTAGAAAATAATATATTTTAAATTTTAGAGAGATAAGTTATTTTTTGATGATTTTTTATTTCCATAATTGTTAGGTGGATATAGAAAGTTTATTTATTTGGAAATATATTAATGTTAGAAGTTATTACATTTACTAAGGAATAGCTATTACAATCCTTTTAGATAGAAATAGTTATTCTTTATTTTAAAGAATAGCTATTCATAAGGAATGACTATTCCTTGTAATAAAAACATAACCAAACTACTCGACGCTCTGTTTGTTTCAGCATTAACGTTTTTACAAAAATGGTTCATTTTCCAAAGATCATTTTCTAGAAAACTGTTTCATTTTCCAGTGTTTGGTAACAACCTTGAAAATGAACTTGAGAATCTTTTCTCGTGTTTGGTATGCAATTTTTTTAAAATATTTCTTGTATAATTTAAAACATGTATATTATGTAAACTAACTAATGTAATCATTATAAATAAAAAACTAAGAATGAATTTGGTTTTCATACTAAAGTTTTGACAATAGATACAATCAAAATTAATTAGTTGTCAAATTTTCATGATCTCTACCACTCATCTTGCTTATTTATATAGACAAGAATGTATATACACACACACACACACACATATATCAACCATTTGTTTATATATATATATATATATATATATAAATTTAAATTTGACAGGGGAATACATTTTCAATAACTTTTAATTGTCTACTCTTTTTGTTGGTATACTAATTGTCTACTATGGTCAACCAAAAGTCTTCAATATTACTCTAAATTATATATTTACATAATGTACTGTATAATATATCATCACTACATGGTATCTGCCAACAAAAAAAGTATTTGCCAACAACTGCAATTCTCCTAAAACAATTATCATTCATTATATAACAATATTATTAGTCCATGGTAAAGATTGTCCCATGTAAAAGCAATTTAGAACAATATGGATGCTATGTTTGAAATTTTCATCTTTTACTTCATTCATTCTTTTTTTTTTTTTTTTTTTTTGCACTTTATGTATGAAAAAGAAGTAATTTCTGCCTAGAATCCATCAAACCAAAAATTTCTTAGAGAAAAAAAAAATCGAGCTTGAAATTCAAATTAAAGCAAAGAATTGGGATTTTGGTAGAGAGGAATGAAATAATTACCACTTTAAAATTTGTTTTCCTTTGCAAGTTGGAGCTATTGACCGATCGGTGAAGGAAAAAAAAAATCTAATCAGAGAATTGTGTTATAGAGAGGAAGAGAAACATGGAGAAAAGAGAGAAGAGAGACAATTAGAGATAGAGATTTATGGGAAGAGGAGAGACCAGAGTTAGTGATAGTGAGGGTGTGAGGAGAGAAAAAGCAAAGGGAAGAGAGAAAAAGTGAGAAAACTTACCATGAGAGAGAGAAGGCGCCAAAAAATTATGTTTTCCACGGCTATAGATGAAGGTAATATTTATAGAAGATGTAATGCGTAAGAGAGAGATTGTTTTCCAAAAAAATTTTGGAAAACAACCTATAGAAAATAAGCCTTATTTTTATTAGGGTTTTCCGTTGACCAAAGATAGTTTTCCATTGACCAGGTTTTTTTGTGCTACCAAACACTGGAAAATGTGGAAAACTATCTTTATAGAAAGTTTTCCAGCGAAACAAACATAGCATGAATAGCTAAACCATAGGAATAACTATTACATTACAATGCCTATTATAGTCTACCAAACGTGCCCTTAGTGTTGACCCTATCTACATTAATGAGAAAGAGTATCAGACTTATGGTCTTGGTGCTAGACGAGAATTGCCACCCGCAGTTCCATCGTTCTCGTTCCGCTGACTGAATTTGCATCTTTAATCCCCCTTCCCCTTCTCCCTAAAACCATCTTTAATTTTTTCTCACTTTCCTTTTGTTATAAATGATATTCAGATATCAGAATTAGTTGATTACCCCATGATGGTATTTAGGCTCCGTAATTTATTGGCAGTATGTTATGTTATATCTTTGTTAGTTGTCACCAAGTGCCTTGCAAATGTAGCGAATGGCAGGCAAACTCATTGCATTGGGTGGCACTGGACTCTAAGCTAATAAATAGGTGCTTGGGTTTCTGCTTGTGGGCTGGTGACATGCGTAGGAACATTTTTCACCAGCATTTTGTATGGATGATAGATTTGGGCTTAAGATCCGATGCAAGCTGAGTTTAAGCCCACATGATGTTATCTTAATCAAATTCTATGTTGGTATATAACTATTGCTGCTATATAAATTTACAAATATCATAACTATTGCTGCTTTATAAATTTACAAATGAGGGGCGGGGATTAGGAAAAAAAAAGATTTGACAAAATTCTTTTGGTTTTTCTTCTTATATCACAATATTGCTTTTATGTCTTCGTTTTTGAAACTTCGTTTTTGAAAAAAAAAAAATATATATATATATATATATATATATATATATATACATATATTGCTTTTATTTTTAGCAAAAAAATATCTATATATAAAGTAGTAGACGACTATTTGACTATAAGTCAGTTGGTCTTTAAATTGTTGAAGTAACTTCGAGATGGTCGAATACAATTGGGCTAGCAATTCTATACTCTGAATCTACATCTGAATTGCAAGGAAGAAACCTAGAAGTCAAATTCATCGTTCATGTTGGTTTGTGTGCTTCTTAATCAGTCCCGATACATTTGGTTAGAAGAAGCGAATCGTTTTTGGGTCACTGATTGAATTTTCTATGAAATATACGCCTATATTGCTAGGAAGAAAACCTAGAATTCAGGTGCAAATTGGTTTTGAGCACTCAAATTTAGAAGATTCAGGTAGCTGTTGTACACGTTTATCACAAGGAAAAAAAGAAAGACCAATCCACTAACTATTAATATTCGTCCAAGACTTCTTTTTATGGTCCATAATCGTGCAAATTCAATTTTAAAGTGAGCCCTACTGAAGATCAAATTGCTAGAAATGTTTATCACTGAAGGGATAAACTTTTTGGGTGTAATGACCTTTAAAATTATTTTGGAAAATCTTTACTGAAACTTCCTAATAAATGGAAAGAAAATTCTATAACATTTTCAGAGTAAGACGACATGGTACTCTCTTTTCTCACATATGTGAAAATTAAATAGTTGTGCTTAATACATTTGAATTTGTAATTAAATTTCTTATATATGCTTAGATTAGGCAAATTGGTTCATTTTGTTTTAAAAATAATTTGTGTAAAGATATAGGTGTGCCTTAGAAAATGTCAATTTTATGAAGTCATGCTTGCCGGAGTTTATTTACATCCTTTTTAACTTATTTAATTTTTTTCCCTTTTTTTATATTGAAAAATGTCAATTTATCCTTGTTTCTTAAAAAAAAAAAAATAAATAAATTTCAATATCAATTGGTTCATTTTTTTTTTCTTTAATTTTATAGAGTCATGTCAATTTTGTGTAAAAATATAGATGTTCCTTACAAATTGGTTTTTCCTTTTTTTCGATATTGAAAAATGATTAATATCGTTACTTAGTTAAAAAGAAAAAGGTTAATATCAAATTATCAATGCCCTTTGCCCCAACCCAAAGTGTACTCTCAGCTGTCTCCATTATGGACAAAAAGATTTTCCTTATTTCAAGCCACTTTTTCTTAGTTCGTGCCTTTTTTTTTTTTTTTTTTTTTTTTCAGGGTAGCTTTATTTCAAAAGTCACTAATAACCCTCCAAATAAATTAATGTAATCGTCCTTATAATTTATATATTAAAAAAAGGTGGGTTAATGGGCCAATTTTAGCTAGTGGAAGGGTAAGGTACTACCCATGTGGTTCTTCTATTATCATTTTATTCACCAAAAAATTGGAAACTGCAATTTTCCCATTATTATTTTTTCTTTTTAATATTGAGAACTAATTGATTAATATCTCCACTTAATTAGCCAAAAAAAAGGCTAATATCGACAACCTTTGCCCCCAACTCCAAGTCTATTCTTAGTTGTCACCATTATGGTCAAAGGTTAACTCACCAGTCCTTATAATTTGGTTTGAATTATCTAATTTATGAAGGAAATTTACAAATTTGGTATTAGAATTTTGTTGTATTAAAAATCTATAGAATGACTTCCATTACTATTTTTTCACCAAAAATTTGGAACTTTCAATTTTCTCATTAGTCTTTCCTTTTTTATTTTTTTTTATTGAAACTAATTAATATCTTTACAAGACAAAAAGAAAAAAGAAGAAGAAGAAGATAATATTAATGCACTTTGCCCCTAACCCCAAGTCTGTTCCTACTTCCTAGTTGTTACCATTACAATCGAAGGTTGACTGACTAGTATCTTGAGTCTCCCTATAATTTTGTTTGAATTGTCTAATTTTATGGAAATTTACGAATTTGGTATTAAAATTTTTTAGTGGCAAGAGTCTATAAAAAAACTCTTCTATTACCGGCTTTTTCACCCAAAAAAAAAAAAAAAAAAAAAAAAGAACTTTTAGATATCCCATTAGTTTTTCCTTTTTCTAATATTGGAAATGATTAATATCCTTACTTAGTTAAAAAGAAAAGGCTATTATCAATTCCCTTTGCCCCCAACCCTAGTTTTGTTCTTAGTTGGCACCATTATGGTTAAATTGACGTCCATCATGGTTCATTCTATTGACATTGACCCAATGGTAGAATTTTATTTTGTTGGTGGCTCCACTCACCTATCAGTTATTTTAATATAGCCTCTAGGTCGCCCTATCCAAGATTTGACCACAAACCCACAACTCATTTGATCTCATACTTAATGAGTTAAGTTCGACAGCGTGTTGGTTGGCTCTAATACCAAATGATACAAATCTATGGATATAACTCATCCTTGAAAACTGGCTTATAAGGGGAGGGTGTCCAAAAACTTATATATACATGATTAAGCTTACTCTTACTCCATGTGGAACATTAGGATCATAATAGTTTCTCATGTCCCTAAAATTTGGCTTAAATGATTTTTTTTTTTTTTTTTTTTTTTGAGAATCGGCTTTAATGATTTAATTGTGAAGGAAATTTACAAAATTTTGTATCAAAACTTCGAAGTGGAAAAAAAATCTATTGAATAAATCTTGAGAAAAGAGAAAAGAAAATAAAAAAGTTATTATGCTGGAATTTTTCTTTTCATAAGTTGACTTGGCCACCATTTCAATCCAATTGTCATACTTGGCCTTGATTCCAAAAGTATGAGAATTGAGAGGTTAGGCCGTCTAGTTCAATTTTTGATGAAGCAAGGTCTGTATAGACCTCTCATATGAATTTCCACATGAATGGGGTGGAAGGTGAGGTCGAGAATTTAAGTGTTCATTTAGTATTGTAAGAAGTAGATTTTTTTTTTTTTTTTGAGAAAAAAAAATGAGGGTGTTTATGGTTATATTAAACCCCGGGTAGAGCACACACGCTTAGGGATGTGATGCCCACCAACGGACTCCTGCTGGTAGCGGGAATCGAACTTGAGCGTGTTAGGCAAAGCGAATGAACCATACCCGGATGAGCCAAGCCCCCGTTGGCGTAAGAAGTAGATTTTAATTGTAGAGTTTTTGTGATATATACTCTTAACTAAGAAGTTATATAGTGTGTTGAGTGTTTGGTAAAATTACAAAGGATAATGCTTGAAAGTTTTTGATTTATAAGCATGAATAATGAACCCTAGATTTCTTTCCTAAAAGTTCTAAATTTTATTTTTTAACCTTAAATTTGAAAGCACTTTAGCGATATTTTCGCAATTTCTGCTTAGAGCTTTAAGGCCCTTAAAGTATTTTAACATCCATTGAAAAGCACTTAAAGTCTTGTAGCTCAGTAACACTATGTGGTCTAATCATTTATGAAAAGAATTAGGATTCAAATTCCTTATCTTTATTTATTGCAATAATTAAATTATATATATAACCCTTGAATAGCAACACTAAACTAGTATTTATGGAACGTGAAAGCAAATAAAAAAAATGCAAAGAGTAATAATAGTCCCATCCTTTTTATTATGAATAATGCTAGAGATACAAACATTTTTACAAAAAAATTTATAAACGGCTAATATGGTGAGTAGTTATTAGTAAATAAAAATGTGATATTAATGGTAAGTTTAAATGAAAATCAATTAAAAGCTGGTCATATCAACAATTTGAAAAAATGTTCTAAAATAGTTTGTGACAATAGCATTACTCTTTTAATATACACTCATTGACATTGTACATATATGTCCTTAGAAAAAAGTAAAATTGTATATAAAATCATGTTTAAAAATGTGATTTCAAAAGGTATGTAAGCCGTGTGTACGTGACACAAATGTATATAATTTCTGTATAGATGTAGATCTCAAATTCTCAACCCACCTAAAAAGAATACTTAGACTTTTCGGATGGCTATAACACTCATAAAATCATTGGTGTAAGAACAATGGCAAAGGGAAAAGGAGACCTTATAATCACATATATATAGTTGGTTCTGTTCAGTCTAAATGTCTAATGTTTATGGGCTTGCTTTTTTGAGTGAAGAAAATGAGGAGCAAGCGTCCCAAATTTGAATTGTATATGCGGGGAAAAGTCATTGACTATATGTATGAATTGTTACGTGCCTTACGTGCATGCATTGCTAATACATTGCATGCATTACTTATATATAATAATAATAATAATAATAAATTTTTTTTTTTTTTTTTTTTTTAAATGGGGGCCACCGTCAAGTCCAAGCTTAGCTCTGTCCCTGGTTGGAGCCCACGATTAATATTTTTGATGCATTTTTTTTAAGAAAACAGCTAAAATACCATTCACACCTGACCTAGTAAAAAATGACAGCATTCATATGTCCTTGTGGTGACATTGAATTTTGCTGATTATTAGTATTATTTGGCTCAATGGATAAGTTCAATTCAAAGAAAACCAGAGACAAAGGCGACTCCAGAAATTATCCGTAAATTACACAATATAAGTCAAGTTCAGACAAAATTGACCTCTCCATCTTATAAGTTTTGTTAAATATATAACTCATAGAAAATGGTCAAGTGATTTGCATGTAACCACTTTACTGTAAAAAAAAAAATAAAATAAAATAAATAAATAAATAAATAATACAAGCATAGCATATGAACATTTTTTTATTATATAAATTATAGTTAATGAAATTAAGATGAATGACTAAATTTGGATAATTATACCTCATGGTCAACAAAACAAAATTGATAGTATGACATATGGGATCAGTTTACAACTAGCTGATCCAAACTCTAGGGATCTTTTTACTAAATTTTTTTTTTAATATCCAGATATCAATAAATGAGAGATTGGAAGTTCTTAAAATTTTTATAAAATATTATGAGAATAGTATTTATATTTTATATAAGTTGATGGTACGTGGATTGCAATTTAGTGAATTACATACATTAATACACTCTTCATTAATATTATATATACAGAATTAATCAGCTTGCCACTTTTATTGTGCTGTCTAGTTGGTAAAGCATATAATTTCTAGATAATATTAGTAGAAGTGATAAAATATATAATGTGTAGAAAAGTGAAAAAAATAAATTTACATGGTCGAGCCTACTTTAATTTGTTGAAGATTCATAACCAATGCAACAAAAATTGGGACTAAGAGTATCAATATCAACTATGTTAAACAAATATCATTTTCACACACTAAAAAGTTACTTTATTTATTTTAACACATTATTTTACAATATGTCATTTATCAGATGTTCTATTTTAATATCACATCACATTAAAATATTATAAATAATACTTCTACATAATTTAAAAAAAAAAAAATTTATAAAACCAACACCACCATACATAAGCACAACCCGCCACCATCACTCACAAGTAGGGGTGGCAAAATCTGACACAACCAAAGGAACCCAATATGGCTAACTCATTTATAAACATGTAATAGGTTGAGGCTAAACAGGTTTAGGTCATATTCGGATTAACACGCTTAACCCGTTTAATAAACAGGTTGTGTTTGTATTTAACATGCGAACTTGTTGAATACAAATAATGTGCACGCTGGTAAGATTGCCCACAATGGACAATCTTACCGAGCAGCATATTGTTGATGTGAATATGTTCCCAGTATGCAAGGCAGAGGCCAAAGACCCTTTGCATATGGTGCTAGGCTGCCTCGAGGTGGAACAGGAGTGGAGGGAGCATGGTTGGTTCAGCAAAGCCATCTCCTCCCCACTAGTTGATTTTTGACCTTCTGTCTAAAATTTTTGCAGGTATCAAAGGATAACAGAGCTGAATTATTTATCTGTATGGCATGGAGTCTTTGGCAGCGGCGGAATACACAAAGGATTGGACTCCCATCTCCACCGCTGAACCTGGTTGGTCCTCAAGCTGCCAAATTTCTGCAGGACTATCTCAATGCACAAGAAGATCAGGCCACAAGCACTCCCATGGCTACTTCCATGCACTCCTGGTGCCCCCCGAGCTCCCAACACTTTAAAGCAAATTTTGATGGTGCTATCTTCAACAATTCTCACTCGGCTGGTGTGGGCATGATCATCCGTGACAAAAATGGAGAAGTGATAGTATCCATGTCAGAGTGCATCCCTCTTCCTAACTCAGTCCTGGAGGTCGAAGCAATGGCGTGTAGACGAGCAATGAAATTTGCATATGAAGTCGGTATTCAAGAAGTCATTTTTGAAGGAGACTCGTTGACAGTGATCCAAGCCATAAACAATGGTGGAGCAAGTGAGGCCCCATACGGCAATCTAATTAATGACATTATAGTGTTTGCCTCTCACCTTTCCAAATTTGCATTCAAGCATGTTAAAAGATCTTGTAATAAGGTAGCAGATCGATGCTCTAGCTAAAAAAGCCAAAAATGGAGATGTGTTTCAGGCATGGATTGAAGACTTGCCATCTGACATTTCCCTTACTATCTTTGATGTTCATTAAACCCTGTGTATTTTGTTTTCTGATTTTCCAATAAATGCCCAAACTTTGAGTCTGGTTTCTCAAAAAAAAAAAAAAAAAAAAAAAAACATGCGAACCTATTTGACCCGTTTAGCTTATAAGAATATTAGTTTTTGTCATTATTATTTTGTTATTATTGCTTAATTTATGTTTTTAAGTATATGTTTATTACTATATTTATGGTTGTAATTGTATTTTAATTTTAGATATATGGGAATTAATAACAAGTTATTCAAGTTAGGTATAACCTATTAGTCAAACAGGTTATTAAATGGGTTATTTGTATTGACCTTTACATGACTTGTTAATTAAATATGTTAAATGTGTCGTGTCAGGTCGACTTGTTTAATAAACCGGTCGTGTTAGGGTTGAGGATTTTTGACATGTTTACTAAACAAGTCGGGTTCGGGACAACTCATATAGTCGAATACTCATGGATCGACACGACATGAACCCAACCCACAAATACGGATTGCCACCCCTACCTAATGGTATAACCCATCACCAACACACACAACCCACCAACCACAAGCACTACAAACCCACCACCACCCAATACTACTTTTTTTTAAAATCCAAAATCAACACAAAACTCCCAAAAAAGAAGAAGAAGAAGAGATAAATAAAAATCAACCAATCAAAATTAGCCCAAAACTACCAAAATAAATGCTAACCCACCGAAAAATCTAACGACCCACAAAACCTAGCAACCCACAGCCCACAAATGACCAACAAAACCTATCACCACCACCAATAAAGCCAATATACACAGCCCAGCAACCAGAAACCAATGCTGACCCACCTATCACCGCCATTGGAGAGCAATGAAAACAAAGAGAATCCATGAGAATAGAGCCACCATCGAGATGAGTGGCTTTAGGCGAAGTAGAAACCGTGGTGAGATTGGTGCTTGGTGAGATTGATTAAGGGTGGACATCATTGTGGCGGAGATAGACGACTTGAGAGAGAGAGAGAGAGAGAGAGAGAGAGAGAGAGAGAGATGCGTGAGTGAGAGGAGTGAGAAAAATTAGAATAAATAATGAGAGCAAAGAGAAAAAGAATTAAAAAAACTATTTTATTTTTTAGCATAGGTGTCCATACAGTTCCAAATTTGGAATGATATTTTTCATTCATTTTAAATGTATTAGCATTTAAAACATCTTATGTATGAGGTTTTTTGGTGTTTGGTGTGCTAAATGCCAAATGCCAAATATTTAGTATTTAGCACACCGGATGCTAGTACTTTAAGGCTAGTTTAATGGTTGTTGCGTTGTATTCCAATTCTAAAACTTTTAATATGTTAACCAATCGTCCTTGAAAAGTCCTAGCCAGGGAAAAATGGACATTTGCCCATAACTTACAAACTATGTAGTAAAATGCCCATGTTTTGAAACTATTTAGTAAAATGCCTATGTTTTTTAAACTCGATTTTAACAAAATTGAGTTACATGTGGAACTCGACATTAAGTTCTATGCATATTTTGCCATTTTAATTTTTTTGAAAATTTAAGTGGAACTCGGCATTGCTAATGTCGAGTTCCACTTAACAATATATATAGAACTTGATTTTGAGGATATTGAGTTTTACACAGAACTCGATTTTGTTAAAATCGAGTTTAAAAATAGGAACATTTTGCTAAATAATTTCAAAATAGGAGTATTTTGCTGTATAGTTCGTAAATTAGGGATAAATGTCCATTTTTCCCACTAGTGGATAGATAGTCCCACTTTATTTTTCTCTTGCGTACTAACCCAACTAAAAAGTGTGAAAGTTCACTTGGTGTGTAAAACACTAGTGAATGTTTAGACCCTCAATTTCAAAATAACCAACAAACAAAACTTTAATACCCAAACAATAAAGGCAAGAGTAAGAGTTAGGAATGATAAGTACAAGCTATACCCAAATAAACAAACTACCACTAAACCATAATTAATCACATCTAATTGGCTTTATTCCGTGCCAAATTTGCTTGTAATTCAAAGCCCCAAATTTGTTGTAAGGGTAAAAGGCAAGAGTAAGAGTTAGAGAGATGCAAACAAAAAAATAACACCGACACGTGTTATTGAAGACGAAAATACCCCTTTTAAATAACTTCCAGAGAGAATTTTTGAGAGAGAAATCCTAAAAAAACAAGATTGTTTCTCTCTCTTCAAATTCCGTCCTCTTCATTGTCAAATCCTTGAGATGCATTATACTGCACTGCGGTTCCTTCAAATGATCCACTAGTTTGATTTTTGGGAAATCTTCATTGGTTGATGATACATGAATAGCATAAAACCCTCCAAGCCTAATCTTGGATCCGATGCACCTAAGCCCTCCAAGCTTCTTGTTCCAACAAGGTTAATCTTCCTTCCTCTCTATCTTTGCCTTTTTAATCTGCGTATTTTATTTTGTTATGGCTTCTTTAACTAACATTTCCAAATTGTTTGACATAAGCCCATTGCATCAACCAAATGAATTAGTCCTCCAAGCTTCTTGTTCCAACAAGGTTAAGCCTAACCGTATCTTCTCTAACTTTCCGCACTTGTAATAAGCAAATAACCTTCTCACTAACCTACTAATATGAGTATGGTGAGGTAAGGATTTGGCTAAGTATCCTCTCAAGGGTATGACAATAGAGAGGGTGAGAGTAGATGAATTTAGAGAATCAAATGTCTAAGATTGTGGATGAGTCAATTTTGTTTTTCTCTATGGTTTATCTCTCAAAATTCCCTTTGGAAAACTCCCTACATTTTGTGGGTATTAGGGTATTTATAGTAGGGTATGTGAGGAATGTGAAAAGACATTTTTCTGCAAAACAGGGGGTTCTGGAGACTCACTCCCGATTGGGACAAGTCGCGAGTTTCAATCGCAAAATAACCGACCGCCGAGACTGTCCTTTTTGTCCTATAGTGCTCCAGCTATCATGACCCTTCAACTTCCTGCATGCTTCACATGTGTGGCACTTTGGCGAGTCATCAATCGTGTGTCACTCGCGAGTTCCAGTCGCGAGAATGCTCTTGATTGCACACACACTTGAATTCTTCACACTCTTTCACACACAACTTTTACATGATTCCCACCTAAATATAGGGTATCTAATTGCTGAATTATAAGCAAATTTGGCACGGAATAAAGCCAACACATGGTTGAATAAATTCAACCTTATAGAGTGAAGAGAGATTGCTGACAAGAGAATGATGACAAAAAGCCTCCAATATCATTCACGATCTCCACACTGTTCCAAACTCACTTGTTGAACAGGATTTCATTTCACTTCCATAGTTTTTGTTTTTGTTAGTGTTAAAATTTCAGGTGAAGAAGGAAAAATAGTGAAAAGAATTACGTGGAAAGCACATATATCTTATCTCCCTCAAATGCAACTTCGTTTCACGCTTCTTTCTCACCATTTACTAAGTGTTAATGCCTCAATTGCCTTTGCTGAATTAGTCATAACTTTCTTCGTCATTGCATGTACTCCTCCTTCCTTCCCCTTAGCACTCTAGTAGTTCCTTGCTAAATAGCCGTGCATGCATGCAAGTACATCAAACGTCTGGTAAGCTTCATAGTTATGCCAAACTATTTAATGAAAGAGTTTTGTTCTACGGCATGGAGCTTTGTTTTGCCTGAATATGCACGCAAAGGCCCCATACTCAGAAATTTTGTGGCGACAAATGACAGCTATAAAACTTCTTTGTTGCCATACAAGACATACATGGTCCTTGTCTATCTTAGCTTTCTAGCCATATTGGTGCGTCCTCCTTTATTTTAACTTTTTTTTAGAATATTAACTATTTTAACACACACAAGAGAATACTAAATCTTTTGGATATACAACACTGTCAAGTACATTTTCTTTTATTGATAACGTATTACTTGAACTTATGATGTCAGTTTTATTATAATTATTTATTATCATACTAACACAATGATGCTTTCTTTTTAATGAAGTTACAAAGATCTGTAGGTTTCAGTTAGCTCAACTGATAAAGTTTCTGATGGTTGAATAAGAGATCTAAGATTCAATCCTCACCTACACTAAAAAATGATTAGTGCCTTGGTCTAAAGATAAAGAGTTATCATCAGGAGCAAACGTCATAAATTGAAACTTTCTAAAAAACAAAAAAATTGCAAAGATTTAAGTCAACATTGGACGTCAAATTTTTTTATTAGTTGGAGTGCCCACAATTAATATTTTTGATGCATTTTTCTTTAAGAAAATAGCTAAAATATCATTCACACCTAGTCAAAAATGACAGCGTTCATATCATCAAAAACGAATGTCATAAATTGAAACTTTCTAAAAAACATAAAGTTGCAAAGATTTAAGTCAACATTGGACGTCAAATTTTTTTACTAGTTGGAGTGCCCACAATTAATATTTTTGATGCATTTTTATTTAAGAAAATAGCTAAAATATCGTTCACACCTAGTCAAAAATGACGACGTTCATATCATATGTCCTTGTGGTAACATTAATTTTTGCTGATTAGTATTATTTGGCTCGATGGATAAGTTCAATTCAAAGAAAACCAAAGACAAAGGCAACTCCAGAAATTGTCAGTAAATTACACATCTGTCTATAGCTTAGACAAAATTGAACTCTCTACAGTGATGGCTCTAGAATTATTTTTTTCTAGAGTGATCATTAAGAAACTTAAATTATAAAAAAATATATAATTAAAAAAACTTTATATATAGACTAAAAAACACACAAATACATAAAAGTCTTACAATTTCTTTCTACGAATTTTCTTATTTTGAAATCATTACATAATAATCTCATTATCAAAATGCTACAAGCTTGCAAGTTAAATATCCAAAAAAAAATTTAGTTAAATGAAATTTTTATTAGATTTTTTTCTTTTTGTTTGTGAGGACCTAATATATTGGTTAAGGGACTAAAGTTAAAGGAAAAAAATTGGCTACAAACTTAGATATAGCCTAAACAAATTAACATGTACAACTAAAGCTACAACTCTCATTAAACAAATTAACATGGCTACATATTTTGAAAATCTAACCGTTGAATTACATGTTTTTTATGTTCTTAAAACACATGTCAAATTTCAAGCCAATCGGATGTTATTTATTATTTAATCTATAAACTTATCTTTTATGTATAATTTTAGACTAAAAAAACTCGAAATTTAAAAATTTGATCAATGACATAACTATTGATATTTGATTTTCTTTAAACTTTGCAAGTATGTATGATATAAGAAAAAAAATATAATCCAATGGTGGATTTGTTAAAATTCACATCCAATAAAAAAATATTGAATGGAGTTGTAACTTTAATCTACAACCAAGTTTGTTGCCAAAATTTGTCCAAAGTGTAATTATGTTAGGCCTAAAAAATTTTAGGGTGGTCACAATCTAGAATTGCTTGGTTGAAACATGGGGACAAAAATGCAAAAGCATCTCAACGTCGAAGGAGGAATCATATCCATGGAATTAAAAATGCTAATGAACAGTGGGTGGAAGAGGTGGAGGAAATAGCTCAAGTAGCTACTAACTATTTTGATAGTTTGTTTAATGCAGGTGTATGTGATCAGATTCAGGAATGTCTTAATGCGGTAGCACATCAAATTACTCCTGACATGCATCAAATATTGTCCAGTGAATTTACTACGGATGAGATTAAAGCGGCATTGTTTCAAATGAGACCAATGAAGGCTCCTGGACTTGATGGTATGAATGCTCTATTTTACCAAAAGTTTTGGCATATAGTGGGAGATAATGTTGTTTTTGCTTTGTTGGATTATCTGAATTCTGGTGTCATGCTTCCTAATATTAATCACACTAATATTGTGTTAATTCCTAAAGTGAAGAATCCTGAGAAAATGTCCGATTTTCAGCCTATTAGCTTATGCAATGTTATTTATAAAATCATTTCTAAGGTGTTGGCTAACACCCTGAAACATATTCTTCCAAATATTATATCACCTACTCGGAGTGCCTTTGTTCTAGGATGCCTCATCACTAATAATATTTTGGTGGCCTATGCATACCATGCGTTCTAGGAAAAAAGGCAAAAAAGGCTCGCTTGCATTGAAGCTAGATATCAAAGAAGGTGTATGATCGGGTTGAATGACCTTTTTTACAAGGCATGATTCGGAAGATGGGATTTCCAGACAGATGGATTGGTTGAGTGATGGGTTGTGTCACCACACCCTTCTTTTCTATTCTCATTAATGGCAAACCTTATGGGAATATCAACCCCTCTAGGGGGATTCGTCGGGGTGATCCACTATCACCATATCTGTTCATTTTATGTGCAAAGGGGTTGACTTCACTATTAACAAAGGTAGAACATGAAGGGTGTATTAATGGGGTATCTGTCTGTAGAAGGGAGCCTAAAATTTCAAATCTAATGTTTGCTGATGACTCCTTGCTTTTTTGTAGAGCTACACAGGGTGAGGTTGATGTGATTAATGAGGTTTTACAGGTATATGCTCATGTGTCCGGCCAATGCATAAATATTGATAAATCATCGGTATACTTTAGTAGCAATACCCCTAATCGACAAAGGGAGGAGATTGTGGTAGTTTTGGGGGTGAAACAGGTGGAGAGATTTGAAGCATATTTGGGGTTACCTACATTGGTGGGAAAGGCTAAATATCGAACCTTTTATTTTCTAAATGATAGGGTTTGGAAAAAATTACAAGAATGGAAGGGTATGATGCTATCAAGGGCCGGGAAGGAAGTGCTTATAAAAGCGGTTGTCCAATCCATTCCAACATATACTATGGGGGTATGTCAATTACCAGTGAAACTATGTGATGAGTTGAATGCAATGTGTGCAAAATTTTGGTAGGGATAGGTTGGCAATAAGAGGAAAATACATTGGAAAAATTGGAGTTTTTTGTCTCGGCCGAAAAATGAAGGTGGGATGGGATTTAGGGATTTGAGATTCTTCAACCTTGTCATGCTAGCAAAGCAGGGGTGGAGGTTGCTGCATGATCAAAGTTCTCTTTTATTTCAATGTTTTAAGGCAAGGTACTTTCCTTGATGCAATTTCTTGGATGCGGTTGAGTCACCAAATTTTTCATATGCATGGAAGAGCATTGTTGCTGCATTACCTATTCTTAAGAGTAAATGTTGTTGACGAGTGGGGAATGGTGAGTCCATCAAAGTATACTTAGATAAATGGATCCCAAACTGCCCAGCAAATAAAATTCTCCACCAGAGACACGATGTTGATAGGGAGATGCTGGTATCAGAGCTTATTGATGCTGATTTACATTGGTGGAGGCATGATGTGATTATGGAAAATTTTTGCAGAGAGGAAGCCGATGCCATCTGCAAAATTCCTTTGAGCCGAAGGAATATATCTGATTAAGTTGTGTGGCTGCATACCAAGAATGGGAAGTATGCTGTTAAGTTTGGGTACCATGTTGCAAGGAAAGTGTTGAGGAAAGATGATGGGGTAGGAAGCTCTAGTGGTGCTGGTGATCAGCAGGTGTGGAAGATAATTTGGCAATTGCATGTGCCAAATAAAATAAAAAATTTTGGGTGGAGAGCATGCCAAGACATTTTACCAACTTGAGTGAACCTTGTTCGAAGAAAAATAATTGCTGAGAGGGGTTGTCAATGCTGCACAGGGGTACCCGAATCTGCATTACATGCAATTTGGGAGTGTGGGGTTGCACAGGACGTGTGGGCTGGTTGTGCTATCAGTTTGTAGAAGTGTGCCATTGTTTTCCATGATATTATGGTTTTGTTTGAGTCTTTATTGGACAGGTTATCAATAGCTGAGTTTGTGGTTTTCCTTGTTCAAGCTTGGCTTATTTGGAATCAGAGAAATGCGATTGTACATAGAGGACAGATAAAGGACCCAAAGTGGCTGAACCAGAGAGCAGTGGAGTACTTAGACGAATATAGGAAGATGCAAGAGCAGATGATTCTCCCAAGCATAGCGGCACAGCCCAGACAGAGCTGGCAACCTCCCCCTTCATCGGTGTATAAGCTCAACTTCGACGAGGCTGTCTTTACTGGGATTCAGTGCTCGGGTTTTGGGGCAATAATCCGGAATTCATATGGTGAAGTAATGGCTACAATGTCTGTCAAAGGGCCTTCGGTCAGTAGCAGTGAAGAAGTGGAGGCGTTGGCTTGTCGAAAGGCCATTGAGTTTGCTATGGAAGCTATGGAAGCAGGTTTTTCAGAGTTGATAATTGAAGGTGACGACACTGCAGTCATGAAAGCAGTGGCGGGCTCATCAGGTGGTTACTCGTTGCTGGGACATGTTTATGAAGACATCCACTGCAGCCTTCGTGGGTTGCACTCAGTTTCTATAAGCTGCGTTAGAAGAGGGGGAAATAAGGTAGCGCATATTTTGGCTCAATACACTAGAAATATTACTGATGAGTTGTACTAGATGGATGATTCTCCAGCCCCTGTCCTAGAAGCCTTGTACCAAGTCTGTTTAAACATTAATGAATGAATATTTGCATTGCCTTCAATAAAAAAATAAAAAATAAAATAAAAAAAGGATAAAAAAATTATAATATTTTAAAATTTTTATATAATAATAATTATTTTTTTCAGGTCATGGTAGTCCTATGGCCACCCTAAACCCAATGTGGAGCCGCCTTGCCTCTCCATCTTAAATGAGCCAATTTGAATAATTCTACCTCCTCGTTAACAATATAAAATTGATAGTAGGACATATGAGATCAGTTTATAGCTAACTAATCCAAACTCTAGGATCTTTTTACACAATTTTTTAAAATATACATATTATGTATAAAATATTGGAATTTCTTAAATTTTTTATAAAATATTATGAGAATCGCTAGTATTTATATTTTATATAAGTTGATGGTACATGGATCGCTACTTAGTGAATTACATACATTAATACACTATTTATATATTGAATGTTCAATTAGTGTATAAAACATCTATGAACGTTTAGACTCCCAAATTACAAATTACCAACACAAGCTTATAATCAAATAATGTATGTGCAGAATATGATAATAAGCTAAAATAGAATTGGTAAAACAATCTAAACCATAATTAATCATAACCATAGCGGTAATTAAAATGCAAAGATTAAGGGAAAAAAGACGCAAACACAAAGACAATACAACGATGTGTTATCGAAGAGGAAACCAAAGTTTTGGGCGTAAAACCTCTCTCGCCGCCCTCCAAGCGATCAATAATCCACTAGAGAATAAAGTTGGGATACATGAATAACAGAAGACTCTCCAAGCCTAATTTACCCAGTGCACCTAAACCCTCCAAGCTTCTTGCTCCAACAGGCCAGGTTACGCCAAACCTTGTCTTCTCTAGCTTACCGGATCCCGCAATTGCTCATTGCATCAACCAAAATGAATTGGTCCCTTCTGAATCGCTTCCCAAGCACCAAATAACCTTCTCACGATATGGGTATGGTGAAATAAGGATTTGGCTAAATGTGCCTCTGAAGGATGTATCAATGGAAATGGTGAGAGTAGAAGAATTTGGAGAATCAAAGGATGGAGACTGTGAATGAGTCAATCTTGTTTTTCTCTAGGGTTTCTCTCTCAAAATTCTCTTTGGAAGTTTGTGAGAGTGCCTTTTTCATGACACTTAGGCTCAAGAATCCGGGCCTAAATGAAAAGGAGGATTTGGTGGACCGGGCCTTAACTCACCGCAGCTAACGAGCTGTTTAAGAATCAAGTGGATGCAAAGAATACTCCCGACAATATAAAGAAAATGACAAGCAAGGATATCGAAGAGTGCCAAAAATTAACAAGGCAAATTCAGAAGGAAAGAAACAGGATTAGCAAAGTGATAAAAATTAGTGCTGTGGGGATCCTGGGAAATATGAAGCAATGTTTCATTAATACATTATCTGTTTGATTACAGAAAGCTCACTAGGATGTGATACAAGGTTCGACCAAGCTCAAAAATTGCACTCTTAAATGGCTATTTCAGCCTTCAAAACTTGCAAAGTTTGATTCTCGTTGAATCTAAGTATGTGCAATAGTGGCTTTTACAGGATACCGGGAAGCAATATTTGTTTTCCCTTAGTATTTTCTCTTACGCACAAATGTTCTGATAATTTCTTCTTTCTGGTGTTTCTCTCTTTTTTCGTTGCCCCTTTCTTCACAACCCATCCCCTCCTTTTATAATGGAGTTTTTGGTCTTCTCGGGGAACCGTTGGTTCCCCTGTTTTGCTCTTTTGTAAACAGAGCATGTCTTGTTTCCATCGTCTCGGTAAGTCCCTTTTCCTTTTTTTTTTTTTTTTTTCATTCTCTCCTTCTTTCAGCTCTGATTCTTTGAAAGTTCTTGGTTAACCATCCTCTTTGGGACGTGTTGAGGTATGCTCTTCTCGGCATCCTCATTTCTCGCGTCTTCCACTTTTCCCTTTTCTTTCCTATTTGGGCGGAATCCTGTTCTGCCATTTTTGAAAGTCGTTTGTTATCATTCTTCTTCCCTGTCCTGGTTCCCCGAGGCCTCTTCTGTCTGTGCCATGAGAGGTCGCTCGCGTTCTTTTTGCTTTTGTTTCTTGTTTTCTTTTTCTGTCTTCTTTCTATTGAGCTGTCCCAGTCTTCCTTTTTCTTTGTGCCTGAAGGGATCCGCGCCTATTGATGGTTCCCGAGGATCCTTGCTTCTTATACTTTGCCGTGGTCCTCTTTTTTTTTTGGATGCTTCTTTTTTTCGGGCTTCAGGATCCTCTGGGCCTTTCTTTTATTCCCTCATGGGTCTCCTGTATAATTACTTTGGGCTTAGCTTGAATTTTCCTTCTGGGCTTAACTTATTCTTTTTGGGCTTATTTCACTATGATCTTTTTCAAACCTCAACAAAGTTCTCTACATTTCGTGGGTATAAGGGTATTTATAGTAAGGTATGTATGGAATGCGAAGAGTCGATTACAACCAAATAGGGTGTTTCGGTGACTCGAGCACGCGACTAGAACGAGTCGCGAGTTCAAGTCGCAAGCTAACCGCTTTGCCAAACTAGAGGTTTTGTCATGTAGTGCAACAGCTGGTGTGTCCCTTTAGCTCCCCTACATGCTTCACGCGTGTGCCATTTCTGGCGACTTGCCGGTCGTGAGCCGATCGCAAGATCTAGTTGCGATGCTTTTCTTGATTGCACACTCTTGAGCTTTTCTTCACACTCTCTCACACACTACCCTTACATGATTCACACATAAATACATGATTTCTAAATGCTGAATTACAAGCAAATTTGTCACGGAATAAAGCCAACAAAATGATTGAATAAATTCAACCTTACAATCTTCCTCTTTGGCTATTCTCAGAACAAAACCTTAAAACAAACTCTAGACTTAACATGTGAATTTGGAACAGTTGAAAAAACTCACTTACACCTAACTCTAAAATCAGTGAAGCTCTTGAACCATACGAACAAGTAATTCTTGAAAACAACAACACAATACGATTATTGTAAGCAGAAAACTTAAAATGCATATGGAGCAAGCACAATGCGATCAAGCTTTTCTTCACACTCTTGAGCTTTTCTTCACACTCTCTTACACACTACCCTTATATGATTCCCACCTAAATACAGAATTTCTAAATGCTGAATTATAAGTAAATTTGGTACGGAATAAAGCCAACAAAATGATTGAATAAATTCAACCTCACACACACACACATATATATATATATATATAATTAATAAGCTTGCCACTTTTAATATGCTATCTAGTTGGTAAAGCATATAGTTTCAAGATAAAATTAGTAGAAGTAATAAAATATAATACATAGAACAGTGGGAAAAAAAAAATGTGATTGACCTTTGCAAATTAATTTGTTGAAGATTCATGCAAATTATTTGAGACCAAGGCCTAGCTGTTGTTGTGTTGTATCCCAATTCTAAAACTTTTTAATATAATAACCAGTCGTCCTTGAAAAGTTAGCAACCTGCCTAGCCAATAGATAGTCCCACTTTATTTCTGTCTCAAAGTACTAACTCAACCGAAGAGTGAAGACATCTTGCTGACAAAGAATGATGACAAAAAGCCTCCAAAATCATTCACGATATCCAGACTATTCCAAACTCACTTGTTGAACAGGATCTCTTAACACTTCCATAAGTTTTTTTTTCATTTTTGATGGTGTTGAAATTAATTAAAGGTGAAGGAGAAAAACAGTGAAAAGAAGTGGAAGCATAAGAAAAGAGATCAGAGGATGAGACAAAGAATTACGTGGAAAGAACATATATCTTATTATCTCGCTCCCACAAATGCAACTTGGTTTCACTCTTCTTTCTCGGCATTTACTAAGTGCTTATATATGCCTCAGTTGCCTCAGCTGAATTAGTTATAACTTTGCCTTTACTCCTTCCCCTTACCAGTTCCTTGCTGAATATAGCGGTATAGCCATGCATGCATTCATGCAAGTACATCAAACGTCTGGTAAGCTTCATGGTTATGCCAAACTTTTTCATGCAAGAGTTTTGTTCTAATTTTAGAGAAATTATAGAGTCCTCTGGTGGACCATGTCATTTGTTCACCATTCCACTAAAAGACTCCCATTTGTTTAAAATTGCTGAGTCAAGAATTAATTTCTGTTTAAATTTTTTTCTAAATCAACAATTTTAAACAAGTGGAAGTTTTTTAGTGGAATGATGGACCATATCACTTATCCACCATATGAATCTTATAATTTCTCCTAAATTTACCATGAAGTCCCTTAAATTTAGGGGCGGTGCTACACTTAGCAATAGCCCCCAAAATTTTTTTAAAACTTCATAATGTATGTATATTTTGCAAATTTTTTTTTTTTTAAAAAAATATTAGACTTTAAAATTAGTTGTTGGCTGGCCTCTCCAAAAAATAAGAGCAGGCCCCTGCAAAAAGAATTGAACAGCTAAATAGTTGGGTTAAAAAAAAAAAAAAAAAAAGTAGTTAATAGCAACAAACTATACATCCACCTTGTAACAAATAAAAGTACTGCGCGCTTGTTTTCAGTTCTTCCCTTTCTTCATTGGTAAGTTTTGGTGGTTGAGTTCAAATAATAAGTTTTTAATAAAAGAAATTTTCTCTTAGAGTTATCTTATTTTATTTTGGAATAAGCCTTTTCGTTTTTTTGTTAAATTTTAAATTGTTTGTCAATACTTGATTTAGTCACAAAATATTAAATGAAAAAAAAAAAAAAAAAAAAACTACACTGAGAATATGTAATGTTTTAGGGAGTGACAATATTTAAAAAGCAATCTTGTCTTGGATACACACACATATATAAAATTTTTATTTTTATTTTTCAATTTAGGACTAAGTCTTTTATTGTTATTGTTGTTGTTAAGTTTCCAATTTTTTTCCAATGCTTGATTTAGACTAAAAATGCTGAATAAAAAAAGAGAGGATATTTAATGTTGGGTGTGATATTACTCCAAAAATGAGAGATTTTAAAAAATTACAAATAAATAACGGTTGTATATTTTTGTACATATTGATGGCAAAGTAGACAATTTGTATATATATATATATATATATATATATATATATATAGGGCTGTGTGAATGTATGTGTATATGAATATGTAATTCGGCCCCTCCAAACTAAAATTTCAAGCTAAGCCCATGCTTAAATTAACCAAACTTTGGGAAGATTTTACATTTTTTGATCTGTTTCTATATTTTTCTCAAGAATTCCAGCTATTAGAAATTTTGACCATTATAGAAAACTAAGCAATCAACTTCAAAATTTGAGACTAAGATTATATTGTTGTTATTTCGAAAATTTAATTAGCAATGAATTCAACACGGTATCTAATAATAATGAAATATAAATCTCGTTGTAGTTATTGGAGTTAAGGCCAAATCTTGATAGGCCAAGTTCCTTTTGGAATCTTCTTTCTTTAGGGAATTTTGCATTTATTTAACTCAAAACTGATATAGAATGACTCATAGAAAAGAAAAGGGACTTTTTTTTTCCTTTAATTATTTGTTATATTATTTATTCGAGTAAGATTTAGGTACAGTACTTAGGTGTTGTTCCTTAGATTTCCCTTTTAAGATTCTGTTTGTGGATTTTTTATCATGGGAACCTAGTGTATTTTTAAGTTAAATAGCCACATGGTTAAATTTTAAGAGAGGAAATCTAAGGAACAGCACATAAAGTATCTTGTGCCTAAGTTTTGTCCTATTTGTTCACTCAATTGATTTGTTTCTTCAGGTCCAAATTCCACTCACGCAAACTTACATGCAAATCTAATGCTATCTTGCTAGCTAAAAATATGACTTTTAAATTTATTAAAAAAATGGACAATCAAAAAAGACATTTGGAAAACTTTTATTCAAAGATCGTCCAAGATCTCTAATGGGATAGGGTCATTACTAAGAAACTTCTTTCTAGGGTTCGAATTCATTTATATTATGTATCTGTCTATATCTACCTGTGCATGTATATATATATATATATGTTTAATAAGTTTTATTAACATGTGCCCTTATGACCTGTTTGGATTGAGGGGAAAGAGAGGAGGAGTGAAGGAGAGTAGAGTAGAGTAGAGTTGGCTAAAAGGAGGCTAATTTTGTACTAATTCTACTCTACTATACTCTACTCTCCCAACCTTCCCCTCAATTCAAACGGACCATTAATGTATATATTAGTAAACTATTTTATAAAACTTTTTATGAAAAAATGAAAAAGTGATTAACTGTTTTTACAGCTTTTTCAATTTCCCATAAATTTTTTTCCAAAATGGATAATTAATGTATGCCCTAAGACATACATTAACTGGACACATTTTTAATTAGACCTCACAGTACAAGAAATAAGCTTTTTTTTAATATATATATATATATATATATATATATATATATATATATGTGTGTGTGTGTGTTTGTAACTTTATGTCAATGTTACCAACTAATTTTTTTTTTTTTTTTTTATAAGGTTATAAACTAAATTTTTGGTGTTACTAGTTAGAGATATTGGCCAAGATTTATAGACTAATAGTACTTGTACTATTGTACCAAAGACTTATTGTTACACAAATTTTTACTTGTACTACAACTTCACACCTTAATTACGAGTTTTTTAATGGTAAGCGAAGATGATG